>JAVGWX010000018.1:36010676-36693176 GCA_036924085.1 Ariolimax columbianus
AGAAGTAAAGAACAAGAAGATATCCCTGAATCAAGCAAAGTGGTTTATCAATGATGAGGAAAAGGTTATGTGTGTCAGCTGGAGAGATAAGAAATCTAAGAAGCCTTGCCAGCTGGTGAAAACACTTGGAAGTGCCACATATGAGCAAAGGATGGAGGGTAGGAGTCAAGTTATGAAACCATCATCCATTCACAGCTACAACCTTTCAATGAATGGATGTGACAGAGTGGACCAGATGATATCATATTATGGAAACCACACAAGAAAAACAGTCAAGTGGTGGAAGAAAGTTTTTAAGTGGGTGATGGAAATTACTCATCTCAATGCTCACATTTTGTACACCCTGAGCCGCCCTCACACCGAGAAGCCTTTGCCCTTTGCGGACTTCAAATATATCCTGATAGGGAAACTCTGTCAGTTAGTCGGAGCAGAGACACCTAGCAGCCTTCTATTGTCCAAGCCAGGGAGAAAACCAATGAACATGGAGCTTGAGAGATACCAGGGTGCAGCCCATCTCATTGACTATGATGGAAAAGACTCGCCATGCGTTCATTGTGCTGCTCAGAAAAAAAGAAAACGAAGCAGCTATTACTGCACAGGTTGTTCGCACAAGCCGAATCTGTGTGCTAAAACATGCTTTAGAGAATACCACACAAGATAAGCACAGCTGTGCGGAACAAAACAAAAAACTTATGGAAATAATGGAAAAAATTATGGAAGTTGTGAATTTGTTTATATTTTTATTGATTTTGGTCATTGAGGAAAATTGTACATAATTTCAACGTTTTTGGAGATAAATGCATCAAATAAACAGTGTTTTGAGCCACTTTGGATACTATTCTGCAAAATTACCAGACAAATTGAAATCAACAATTCAAGCCAATGAAAAATGATGGTGAGTTACAATATTTTGACTTATAAATTATCTTCCCTTTAAATTTTTTTGTGTGTACAACATAATTATTTTTTCAAATAATGAAATATCAGCAATTTACTGATATTTTCATTTTCTGTATCCATTTTTCTTTACAATGATATATAATGAGTACTATATTTGTCTATGCTATGGTGTGTAATAGTCAGTTGTAAAAGGGATGCAGTGAAATTTTGCTACAGCTGAAAATTAATTTGGTCCAAACCTAAAAAGAATCAAGTCCTGAAAGAGTTAAAATCCTGGTATTCTTCTTCTTCTTCATCGTACGCAGTCAGACATCAACCTTAATTTTTTCGAAAAAAGCAGCCGTCATCCTGAGGCTGTCGACACTGCCATAGAGCTTGTCTAGTGTTGCCACTGGTGATGGCCACATCTGCTCTCTCTGATCCTCGTATGTCGGGCAGTTTTGCAGCAAATGTTCAGCGGTCATTTTCCCGGTACCACATGAGCATTCGTCAGTGCCACCTATCTTCAATTTGTTGAATAGGTGGTACCTAAGTCTATTGTGGCCAGTGCGAAGTCTGAAGACCACAACCTGCTCTCTTCGATTCAACTGGTAATGGGCATCGTTTTTGGTGTAGCCAGTATGTTCGGTTTCCTATTTGGTCATGTATCTAGCTCCAATAAGCCGTTTTGAGTCTTCGTATGTCATACTAGTATCTGGTTGTGGTAGTCTTGCACCTTCTTTTGCCAGTCTGTCTGCCTCCTCGTTGCCTTGGATGTTGCAGTGGGATGGAACCCACTGTACCACTACCCTTTTCGGTGCGGACTGCTGGCATAGTTGACAGAGTACTGCTCTTAAATTTTTAAGCTCAGTATTTTTCTGGCTTTTCAGTGCTGTGACTACGGCCAAGGCATCGGTAAGCAGGACTATATGGCTTTCATTCCTTTTACCTGTCACCATTTCTTCCACTGCCGCCCTCAGTGCCTCTGCCTCCGCTCTGAAATTGCTTGTGTATTTTCCAGTTGCGAATGACAGTGTTATTTTTCTGCCATTTGGTAGGTTCAGAAATGCTCCTGCCCCTCCGTTCTGTGTAGTGTTTGTTACAGAGCCGTCGGTGTATGCATGGATACAGTCCATACTTGGGTAGTTTCTCGATATGTAGCTCAGGGTAGTATCTCTTCTTTCTTTTTCAGTCTGGCAGTTTTTGTTTCCAATACCTGGTATATTTTCTACCACCTCTGGAAATATATGCTGCCTCCAGATAGGTTTTCGTACAGTAGCGATGGGCTTTGGTGTTGTTAGTGCGTTCATGGGCTCTTCGTGCATCTTTGCTTTGGCTATTTCTGCAAAGTTTCTCCGCTTTAGTTTCCCATTTCCCAAATTGTTTAGTCTCTGGTGCATTGGATGGTCAGTCAGTATTCTGAGTTTCTCTGATTGCAGCTGGGCTCTGCAGTCTCTTCTGTCGGTCATGGGTTGCAGTTTTGTAATCTTTTCAAGTTCTACAATTGGCGTTGACTTCATGCCTCCTGTTATAACTCTCATGGCTTGGTTTTGGAGTTTGCTAATTTTGTCGAAGTTTGCCTTTGCTGCTGTTGTCCATGCCGCAATGCCATACTCGAGAACTGGTCTCACTCTTCCAGTGTACAGTTTCTTTAGTATTCTTTCGTCTGCTCCCCAGCTTTTCCCAGCAAGTTTCCTCATGATTGCCATTCTTTCTCTGGCTCTCATTCAGTTTCTCTCGATCTGACTTTTCCATGTCATGCGCCGATCAAATGTGAGTCCCAGGTAGTTTGGGTTGTCGTTTGGCTGCAGGTATTTGCCGTTAAGACTTAATTTGGTGTTTTGGGGTTTGTTTGATAGCGAGAATATTGTACATGTGGTTTTTTCCTCGTTTATTTTTACCAGCCATGAGTTCGCCCACCCTTCCAGCGATGTCAGGGCCTGCTGCATCCGATTTCTTGCTATGGTGAGATTCTTTTCAGAGGTCCACATAGCCAGATCATCTGCAAACATTGAGCTATGGACTCTTCTTGGTATATTCTCTGTTATATATTATTTATATACACCAGGAAGAGTGTGGGTGACAGTACTCCCCCTTGGGGTACTCCCTGCTCAAGTGTCACCTTTTTGCTCATCTGCCCTTGTACTTGAACTCTGGCCGTTCTGTTATTGAGGTAGTGACTTATCCATTTGTACATTTTCTCAAATCCTGGTATTCAATCAGGCACATGTGTTTATCAGACACATGTAACAGGTAGTCAAATGTTGAGTAAACTCCATTTCGCTCTTTTGCTTTGGTGTACCAATGTTGGACCCAGGGCCTCAATTGTGCCATCTCTCCACCTCAGCCTCGGTCGGCTAAAGCTGTATGGCCACCACAATGTCACTCTACATGTACATCTGTTATCCAGCATGCACACCACATGGCCGGCCCATCTGTATTCTTTTAACTGCGTCTTCTTCCTCGATTGTCTTAAGACCTCGGCGTCAATGACTAACGAAGGCAGCAGTAGACTCAAAGCTCTGTACACTTTCGAACAGCTTCTCGTGGAATGACACTGCCTGTTGCCAAATGCTACTTCTTTTGTCGGTATACAGTCAACAGGACTGCAAAATATGTTTCACCTTCATGGTGGCTGTGCCGCAGGCACAACGATTCGTAGTGCCAATCTTAAACTAGTTGTACAGATGACATCTCAGTCTGTTGTGACCTGTGTGTAGCTGGAGAATGATCACCTGGTAGGCATCATTTTCTATGTGCCCAGGATGGTCTTTTTTCCCTTTTGCACTATATGTTACCCTGATGAATGCTTTAGTCTCATTGTATGTGATTTCTGTATCACTCTGCTGCAGCATTCCTCCCTCTCTGGTGAGTCTGTCTGCTTCCTCATTGCCTGGAATGTCGCAGTGGGCTGGTATCCACTGGACTATGCTTTTTTTTGAAGCACTGTGACAGGCGTTCGAGTAAGTCTGAGAGAGCCTCGAGTTCATTTTTGTGCTGGTTCTTGAGCGCCATTAACACTGAGAGGGTGTCTGTGAGAATGACGACTTGCTTTTCTGCCTGTTCCTTATGGTCTATAAGGGTTTCAGCTGCTTGTCTCAGTGCATTAAAGTTGCTGCAGCGCCTCCCAGTGGTAAATGCTGCTGAGTATACTTTGATTTTTAGTTTTATAGTGATGCCTCCTCCCCCGTTTCCAATGGCATCTTTGGATGAGCCATTCGTATAGGCGTGTGTCAAAGCTGTTGGTGAAAATTTTTGGTTGATGTAATTTGTAACTATGTGTTTTTTCTGTTCCTCTGTGACTTTTTGTTTTCGATGTTAGGGATATTGCATATAAGATCAGGGAAGGGTCTTTCTTTCCAGAGACAGCAGATGGGGATGGGGGGGGGGGAATGCTAACAGGGACAGGGATGCTTTCTCTTGCCCTTTCTGTTCTTGTTGGCTATTGATTGGATAATGAAGATATCAAACGATGGAAAGAGAACTGTTATTCAGCGGACACTCTGAATTATGCAGATGATCTGGTACTTTTGTCACACAATCACAGCCAAATTTGAACTGAATATCAACATAAAGATAACTAAGCTCCTTAAAATTAACCCAATCAACAAAGAACCAATCATGCTGGTGAGGAAGCTGTTGGAAGAGGTGAATGTCTTTATTTACTTGAACAGGACAATTGACACATCAGGAGATAGAGATGCAGATGTAAAGAAGAGGACTGGAAAGGCAAGGATGGTATTCCTAGCATTACACCATTTCTTGCACTAAGCATGTGGGGGATCCAGAGAAGATTCACACTAAAGTTAGAATATTTAACGCAAGTGTCAAGTCAGTGCTGTTGTTTAGGGCCGAAACATTGAGAGTGGTCAAGGCGCAGCAACAAAGACTCCAGCCCTTCATTAACAGATGCCTATGAAAGATAATGAGCATAAAATGGCAGGACATGGTGGGGAATGAAGACATGTGAAAAAGGAGCCAACAACAGAAACTGGAGCAACAAATTAAGAGAAGATAATGGTTCCGTATCGGGACAGAGAGGGCAAGGACGTCCAAGGAAGCGGTGGGTGGACAACATCACTGAGTGGTCAAGCCTTCGTCCCGGTGAGATACGACAGGTGGCGACAGACAGAGAAAAATGGCTTGCGATTTTGGGAGTGTCTTCAAGTGTGGCCCAACGACTTGATGGGTTATGGGATGAAGTGAACTGAATGGGACCGAATAGAACATACACTGAGGACGACACCCTTTAACATAGCTAGGCATGCTCTCAACAAGGAATCCTTAGACCTACAAATACATGGAGAAGATAATATGAGAGGGAACTACAGTTATATGGTTATACCTAGAGAGAGGCAGAAAGAGCAGCTAGGACCTTGAGTCCAGATGTGGTAAATTTCATTTGTACAGAGAGGAGCAACTGATTTGACTAAAATAAATCCGCTTGCTCTAGCTTGTAAACAAAAGCTTGAAAATCTGGACACATTTTTTGGACATGTAGAGTATTTCAAGTTGACAGCAGAGTCAATAAAACTCAACACAAGAAATGAATGACAACAGAAACATTATATAAAATAAAAGAAGGTGAAAAGGGGATAGCTATACTCAACAACGGCTGAACCCAAAGTTCTCCTTGGAAACACAAATCATTTAGTCCACAGCTACTTATTCATCCAGATAGAAACTGTAAAATTTTCAGCTGATACTCCATTTATGAAGGCCACTCCACCATCTGCCACCTGTGGAAGCACTATTTTAAGGTCAGATTGTCACTTCTGTCAAACAGCAAACCTTGCACAAGTGAGCAAGTAGGAAGTGAGAACAAAACTAGTGAATAATAACTAAAGTGTTTATTACATTTGTACTTCAAGATAAATGTAATACCTCCATACCATTGATGACACATGAAGAATCCTCAGCTTTTCTACCATCTGTCTGCAATTCATGGGATGCCTCATCACTATTTATACCATTTTCTGACAGAAACTCATCTAGATCCATGTATTCAAGGTTAAAATTTGAACTGTCCAGTGATCTGTCCCAAAGGTTCGGTCCAAGAAATGCAGATCCATAATTGAATTGGGGCAGGTCAGATACATCCTCTTTCTTAACCTTAAGCTGATCATTTACTGCAAAGGTAAAGAACAAATATCAACCAGTGTATTTTTTAAAAAGAGCACATAATATAGAAAAAAAAACTAAATTAATTTTAAAATGTGTTAGTGAAAAATTAGTTTTTCTATAATAATGGAAATTACAGCCTTTTAAAATTATTTTCTTTTGGGTGATAGGTTTTATAGATTAACATTTTAAGCACAGCTTAGAACAAAGTAGGACACATCACTACAGGTGTAAAAAAACGTTTCTTATAATTTTGTACAGTGCAGGTATCTAAATTTAACAATAATAGTTGCCCATTGCATGCAAAGATGGCAACAACATCAAACTAGTGTTACGATATGTGATCGATCACATCACGGTGTGATGCAGACCACATCATACAGTAAATGCAATGGGTTACAAAATAATATGGGCCTAACATCATATTTCCTGCATGGCATGATGGAATCTTTTTTTACATATGGCTGTAAAGACTTATCTTGGTTCGACAGGTGGATTTTGTAGTTGGGCTTATGCATATTCCGAGCTTTCTGGTACTTTTCTTAACCTCAGTAATTATGTTCTGCTTAGCAAGAAAAGCAGCCTGTGTAATGATAGTGGCAGGTAGAGCAGTTCTACGCAAGTGTCTCCAAGGAGGTGACTTCAATGTTGAAATTATTCAAAGACACTTTCAAAGAGTTTATTAGTTTTTTTGCCTGTTCTGTATACAGCAGCTACTTTGGGAATCGTTTAACATGCATTAGAATAGCATGCCCACTCCATCTGATTTCTATAACAGTACATGGATGCTGAGGAATCTTGTCCTGTCGAGGACTTCAGAGTTAAACACTTTATCCTGCCAGCTTATCTTAAGCAGTCTGCATAGACAGCTCATATGAAAATGCTTGATTCTCATTACATATATGATTTAGACTGTCCTTGTTTCGCAGGTGTATAGGAGGGTTGTTGGGACCACAACATGATATACTCTGATCTTGGTGCAACACTGATTCCGTGTCTGTCTCACAATATTTTGTCATAGTCTTCCAAAAGACACTTTTGCTTTAGCATTTCTGTTGTGAGAGTACAACCAAGGTAAGTAACTGCTTGGAGATGTACCTGTACAGTGATGTTTGATTCGTGGTAAGGCTTCATCACTTGTTTTCTTGGTGTTGATGGTAAGACCGCAGTTAGTGCACACAGCTGAACACTCATCCATGATGTCCTATTCGAAATAAGTACCACTTATTTGCACACAAACACCAAAAACAACAAACATCCAAACTTGGAGATATCAAGTACATGAGAAATATCATCATTAGCTTTTCTAAATAAATATAGGAGCATTTGCACTCTTCACATATAAAAATATTTAAAAACTATTTCACACCAGATTTTACGGTTTTTAATTGAATTTATTATGAGCTACATTTACATTCCTTTTAATTGCAAGCAAAAGACGATAAAGTTGACTCTTGAACAGAGAAGTGAGACCCATGAATTCTAAAGGCACATTTCCTTTTCTTTTGCTCCAATACTCATGAAGTCATCCTCACCTTTAACATCTCTATTGAGCCGCAAGAGTTCCAAAAACTGTATCTGAGCCCTTCTCAAGGGTATGTGGTAACAGTTATGACTTCTAGAGGAAGCACAGGAAAACCTTAATCATGCGGACGAAGCCCTATTGGATATTTGCGAACACACTCTCCCTTCACAGGGAGACAACACCCATCATCAATTAACTTTATCAATAAATACTTGTGGTAATTGCTCCCCTCACATAAAATTCTAGAAAGATATTTCACAACTGATTCTTAGATCCTTATGAGATCATAATTTTTGACAGAGAAACATGAATCTCACACACCTAGACAATAAAACATTTAAATTATTAGTTTTATTTAAATATATAATACATCCCATTTTTAACACGCTCGCACGCACGCACACCCCCCCCCCCCCCCCCCCCCCCCCCATTCAAGAGCAGACGGTAATGAAGTCAACCTTTTAAGGAAGAGATGAGTTTCAAAATTGGAAATACAATCTTCCTTATGATCTTATAACTCACGAAATCATCCTCAACATTAACACCTCTATTAAGCTACAAGAGTTCCAAAACTATATCTGAGCCCTTATCGAGGGTATGTGATAACAATTATGACTTCTAGAGGCATCACAGGAAAAGTTATCGTGTATACCACAATCCTTTTATGGGTATATATGAACACACTCTATCCTCTACCTTCAAAGGAAGACAACACAACCACAACTTAGTTTTAGAAATAGCTTTAGTAGCATTTATCTGACAATGCCTTAGAAACTACAGAATCTGTTCAATATCTACCCTCGGACCTTATAAAATAATACCCTTAACATTGCAGCCAAGTAAAACCAAGAATATCGCACATATAAAACCACTTAATATGGTATAAGTGTGTAAATAAAAAAAATACATAGCCTTGTAACCAAAACAATAATTATAAGTCAATGATAGGCAATTGTATGAAGTATCCGAAACTATTGATCAATGATCGGGGCACATCAATATCTTGATAAGTTCATTATAAGTTTTCTGCGTGCTTGTTTTTTTATACTCCTCCATGAGATGACAGGAACCAGCAGCATCTCAGCCCAAACCTATTCAAGCCATCATTCCATGCTCCTCCTCTGATGTCCACTAAATCCATCCCCTACCTCCTACAAATACAAATGATGACTATCCACTATCCATCCCAACCACAATTGAACCGCGAGAACCCAATTTGCAGTTAGTATTTTCAAGTTTTACTTCAAAAGTCAAAGAATCTCTTACATCTGGAGCAATTCTCAACACATAACTAGGATGAAAGCACCTGAACGAGCGTTTGACCCGAACTACCAAAACTAGACGACCAAGAGAAGTCATTAGAGATGATCATTGAGCCAACCGGAAGAATCATTTATTTTACTTATACAATGATTCATTTTAATTGTTTAAAGCTTATATATATTTTTGCATCTTCATAATAATTCCATTTCATAGATCAAATTTATCCATATCATCTCATTGCATGCATCCTCACTATCTTTACCAAATATATGATGATGATTTAAAAAAAAAAAAAATTGATAAAAGTGTGGTGGACATCAAGTAAATATACCCATTCCCAGTTTTTAAAACCCCAATCCCTGGAAATCGAAAGTAAAATAGAGCCTCATTTATAGTATCTCATTCTTTTGAAAGCTTAAAAATTGCATACAGTGCTTACTGTTGTGCTTGTCAACATAAGAACTAATGCACAGAGCTTGTGCGCAGACTTCCAATTGGCAGCAATACACTTGCATCAATAATTTGTTAACCATGGCGTGCTAAAGGTTAATAGCTTATCATGTCAAAAATACTAATCGTTCATTGGCGAGAAGCAAACAAAATATATCTTTTTATGCCTACAATACATTTTCTACGTGGGGACATGGCAATGACTTATAGTCGGTTATATAGTTGTGAAAACCGACTCTTCTGTGCTTGCCTTCCAATGTTTAAAGACAAGGTCGAGTCATTTTGTAAGAAAATAGTGACTTTTATGTTACTGCTGTAGAGTAGAAATAACATTAAATAATCTAAGTCTGTCAAAGTGTATTATTTAACAATTTCAAAAATATGCACGAGCTAAATAAATAAATAAAAGGTTTTGGTTCATTTGCTATTGAAAGGCAAGCACTGCTTTCACTGCTTATATGCACTGACTACGCCCTATTGTGTTGTTTGTACTGTCTAATTCTTCTAATGTTTTCCACTATGTCTGGCATCATTTAATTCCCAACAGAAACTTTCCTATGTTCTGGTGATTTTTCAAAGATTTAAAGACTGGCTGTATAGTGCCACTAACCATTTTTGTTCATTACTTCAATCGCAGTTCTTTCCTTCGCAGATCTAATGCTTCTAATGGCGCAAAATAAAAACCACAGTGCAACGTACAGTCTTGGGGAATAGAGAAATAAGACGAACGCAAAAAAAATTAAATAAACAAAAAAATCTTGAGCAGGAGCTACTTTCAGATTCAGTATGGTTTCAAGCCTATTTTGGGTACAGTCGACATACAAGAACAAGTCAATTAGTAAGTTACAAACTGATATGGGGAAAGTTGAAAAATGTAGTTTATATCATCTAAAGCTGGCAGCAACATCCAGCTTTGTAATTACATTAGGTAGCAGAAGCCAGGTATTGCATGCACGTGCACAGCTCAAATACAAAGTGGTGTCCAAGCTCACAGAGTGTACAATCAAAGAATGGAATGATGTTGTGTGATTGCGGAGGGAAGGACTTCCTGCAAAAGATATTCATAAGGAAATGCTTCCTGTCTACAGCGAGAACTGCTTATTTGCGTAAAGCGAGTTGATAAAATTTCTACAGGACGCTAAAAAAATGCTTATGAAGCGCAGACATAGTTGACCTGTGGAGATGATTCAAGCTGGCAGGCGAAGCATGATAGACAATGCATGATCGATTGAATTTTCAGAAAGTGTACAGCGTGTACCCACACAACTGACTGATAAACACAGAATTAACTTTATGGCCCCATCTTTGCAGCATCTCTGTTGGTATGCAGATGGAGACTACATGTTTAACAGGATTGTTAATGGGGAAAAATCATGGCAGCGTCACTACCAACCCAAATCAAAGTGTGCTTTAATACAATGGCACCATCCTTCTTCACCTTCTACCAAGAAATTTAAGATTACAACATCAACACGTAAGCTTATAGTTAGTGCTTTTGGGTTTTCACTGATGTTAACTAATGTCAAAGAAGAAAGGTGTCAATGCTGTATCATACTGTAAAGTTCCGTTGATGCTACAGGATGCAATTCGAAGACAATGTCCATCTGCTGACTATAGGAGTTTTGTTTCACCATGACAATGCCAGACCACATATGGCTCGATTAACACAGGAGAAAATTATTTCTAACTAGGGTGGCAACTTGTTGAACATCCACCTTACAACCACATCTTAGCACTGCGTGATTTCAACTTGATTGGTGCAACTAAAACTACCTTTGCGTGAGATGTTTCACAAATGATGAAGAGGTTGAATGTTTGACTATAGTTTCAGTTGTTTGCCTAGCTGTGTTTTAGCGCTCCTTTTCCCCAGAACCTCCTCACGAGTCTCGTTCCATACATTTTAAACTGTTGCCAGTTACCTTCCATTTCTTCTATTTCTCCTAATTGTTGTAGAACATTATTTCTTTTTGAAATCGCGACTTTAAATTGATCTTGTGTGTCTTTGTTCTTGAGGAATCCCACATTGAATTGTTTTCTGTGTCTATATGTTGTTGTGTACCTCTTAAGTTTCATCTTTATTTTGGTTATCGAAGATGATGATCTGACACCACCGTCTGTCCCTCTGTATACCTTTACGTCTCGTAATGATGATCTGAATTTCATGTTCATACATATATGGTTAATTTGAATTTCTGTCTTGCCTACCATGTTTGTAACGGGTAACGGGGAATCGGGGTTCAATTCCGGAGAGGGAGCATGAGAAACGGCTACCACATTCAAGGAAGGCAGCAGGCACGCAACTTACCCACTCCCGGCACGGGGAGGTAGTGACGAAAAATAACAATACGGGACTCTTTCGAGGCCCCGTAATTGAAATGAGTACACTTTAAACCCTTTAACGGGGATCTATTGGAGGGCAAGTCTGGTGCCAGCAGCCGCGGTAATTCCAGCTCCAATAGCGTATATTAAAGTTGTTGCAGTTAAAAAGCTCGTAGTTGGATCTCCGGCGCAGGCGGGCGGTCCGGCTTGCACCGGTTCACTGCCCGTTATCTCCTGCCGGCTCTCTCCCGCGGGTGCTCTTCGCTGAGCGTCCCGGGTGGCCAGCGTGTTCACTTTGAAAAAATTATAGTGTTCAAAGCAGGCCTCGGCTGCCTGAATAATGGTGCATGAAATAATGGAAAAGGACCTCGGTTCTATTTTGTTGGTTTTCGGAAATGGAGGTAATGATTAACAGGGACAAACGGGAGCATTCGTATTGCGGTGTCAGACGTGAAATTCTTGGATCGCCGCAAGACGAGCTACTGCGAAAGCATTTGTCAAGAATGTTTTCATTAATCAAGAACGAAAGTCAGAGGCGCGAAGACGATCAGATACCGTCGTAGTTCTGACCATAAACGATGCCGACTAGCGATCTGCAGGAGTTGCTTCGATGACTCTGCGGGCAGCTTCCGAGAAACCAAAGTGTTTGGGTTCCGGGGGAAGTATGGTTGCAAAGCTGAAACTTAAAGGAATTGACGGAAGGGCACCACCAGGAATGGAGCCTGCGGCTTAATTTGACTCAACACGCCAACACTGAAATGATTGACAGCCCGAGAGCACTTTCATTGGGTCTAATAGAGAACTTGTGCTGGAATTAGACCCTCGAAAATCTGGGGCTAGTCTCTCGGTGGCTCGATTGTCTCGCATTCAGTGTTCGATAAAAGGAATTGACGGAAGGGCACCACCAGGAGTGGAGCCTGCGGCTTAATTTGACTCAACACGCCAACACTGTAAAATGACTGACAGACTGAGAGCATTTTTGTTGGGTCTAATAAGGAACGTGTGCTGGAATTAGATCCACAGAAGACAGGTCAGTTTTACCCTCTTAATGAAAGAGAGTTGCTACGGTAATCCTGCTTAACACTAGAAGAATCGCAGGTTTCAGACACTTGGTCATTGACTGACTAAAAAGCCCTCTATTGATTCGTTGGGTCTAATAGTGAACGGGTGCTGGTATTAGACCCTCGGAAGACAGGTCAGTTTTACCCTACTAATGACAGGGCGTTGCTACGGTAATCCTGCTCAATTCGAGAGGAGTCGCAGACATTTGGTCCACGTGCTATGCTGATAAGCCAATGGCGCGAGGCTACCATGTGAGGGATTACGGTCGAACTCCTCTAAGCCGGAATCCCGCCCTAAATCTCAGCACCACTGCGATGGGAGGCTACGATATGGTTGGGACCTGGGGCCCGCGTCTCAGCCCGACCCGGTCGAGCCGCAGAAAGAGGTCTCTGCCGTCCGCCATTCAAAGCGGACGGGAAGCTGCTCGATATTCACCCCATACGGCGATGAGGTGTGAAACCACTAGTAGAAGACTTAGTTCTCGGTCGGGGTGTCATAAGCAGTAGAGCAGCCACCTCACTGTGAACTGTTGAGACTCAGCCCTTGATCATGAGATATGTCCGCACACCAGGCGAACAACATCTCCGTGCCATGACCAGGCTTGTCGTCGCTCTTTATCTCTGTCTGCTATCAGTCATCCCAATGGACACAGAAGAGATGCAGGCCAGCGGACATTGCACCTCTACCCTATTGTGACAACCTCCCAGGTGACGGGGAATGCTAGGTGTGCCATCACTACAGATGAGCCGAGAAAATAAAGGGAGCAAAGGGATACCCCACTCACATGCATATGCTACGTTTCTGGCAGGACGTGACGATCCTGAGACACAGTCACACTGGACTGCCTCTCTTCCGGGATAGTACAAACTAGTACATAGTCCATCATATCATATCATTGCCACACCCTATAGACACGAGTGGGGAAGACTCGATAGTCCTGCAAGACAACTTCCCTAAGAGAGACAACTCTGACCAAAAACAACTGCTGCCTTGCAGATAGGCTGGGGACAGCCAAAGGCTAAGGAGGGCATCCCTACAGAAACGCCTGTTGAAATCGGATGCACTGAGCCACAGGCTTAACAAAATAAAACAGTGCAACGTATATCGCTGTAACCAGCGTATGAAGAAGAAGAAGAAGAAGAATGTGAAGTGTAAATGTGGCCGAGACAACAGACCAAAGACTTCTATTGCTACATGTTTTGGTACATTGATAATGCAAAGGGATAAGTGTATCAACGTTGGTGGAAATTATGTTGAGAAATAAGGAAAAATAAGTAAATGAAATAATAGATGGCTTTCAAGTTAGCATCTTGTTTAGGTTTAAAAAAAATAACATTTGTGTCCTCTTTACTGACTTGTCCTTGTATCTCTATCATGCCTTTACAAATTGAAAAGAATTATGATAAGGACGATGTAGTACCTTCAATTTGTGACACACCAGAAACCTTTAGAGCACATTTAGGATTTTCTCATTAAAAAAACCTATAATTTTTGAGTTTTTGAATCGCAATGGGTTACTTGTAGAACTCTTAAAATACTAACTAGCAAAGGTATATATTTTAATTTGTTTATATACTCCTAATAAGCTAAAATGAATCCTATTTACTAGTTATGAGTGAAAGAAATGTGACATAACAATGATTTTACACCAAAAAAAACTAAAAATATATGTTTTCATCTATTTATATTGTGCTAAATACATGCAAGAAAAAGCTGTATTAACAACACAAACTGGCATATACAGAGGGCGCTGCTAATAATAACCTGGTGATGTTCAAGCTTAACATTACATCACGTTGCTTGGAGCGTGACTAGCTAGCACTGAGGTCAATATGACGATATTTGACACACATTTATTTTCAATTTAAGTGTTTTTACACGGTGTCTGTAGAGCACTCACTTTTTACTGTGAAGGTATGGTGGTTCAACTCCCATTACATCCACGCTCCAGTCAATCAACTAGTAAAAATGGGAACCTGGCTTACTGTGTGTGTTACTGATAGTGATAATAGTGTGGTGTTAGTGTTAGCGGAGAATGGTTATGGTAACTGGCCTCTCCACTTCATGAACAAGATGTGGCCTCGTACAATGAAGTTTCCAACACTTCGTCACGATAACAGTGTCTGTTATGGACTATCATTACTGTTTTCGTAAAAATGAAAATTTCCCCAATAATGTAGATTGTACTACAATTGGTAGGCCTGTCACACTACGGGTCAACATTTAGTAGTTATTTACCTTTTCACATATGATATTTGTACTAAACTAAACTAATCAGAGGATATAATAAATGAATAACAAAAAACAGCTCTAATCCGTAATCGTACACAAAATGTTAGTATTGTTAGTAAGTGAGAGGTGCACTGCTAGCTTTGCTACTTTTATGTTGCACTGCAGCCTACAGCGTTCCAACTACACATATCTAGTAATTATTTACACAATAAGTCAAACGGCAAAACTCGCTCAAGTCACTGACGAATAGTAATACGGACTAGAAATACTTCTTTGACTACACTCCACACTGTTTATTAATGTATTGTTATTACTTACTCAGTCCAATGACAGGTGGGTTTTTCAGACTTGGGTCTTCAAGGAGAGCTTTAAGTGTGCTTGATCCCATAACTTGAGGCTGCAGCGTCATGTTTGGAGTACAGCAGTTTAATAATCCCGTACAATCAAGAACTACTTGCCAGCAGACAAGAAAATCTGTAGAGACAAGAACCGAGTCGCTAACATGACGTCCCAGGATTTCATAGACCAATCGAACAAGCTGCTCTGGTCACGTGGGTAGCTTCTGACGGACAGGAATGGTTTAGTAGAGTAGACCAACCATTCAATCATTTATGGTCGTTGGAGAATTTATGCACGTTTTTATTAACTACTTTATGGGGTTTGCAAAGGAACATTTAAAAGTCAATTGAATATCACCATAAAGTATATTTTGTTATCAACCTAGCAGCAGCACAAGGACTCACGCTCGTCGGCCTAATGCCGTGTAATGGTGTCTGTCTGCAAAGAGAATTTATGGTTTCGTGCGGGTGTGTAGAAGTATAGTCCGTTCTAAATATAAGTAGCTTTTAAATTCACTGTAAGAAAACAACCACCCGAATGAAATGAATTAAAAATACATTCGAAAAGTTTAACATCATGACATTACATTTTTTTTTAATGTAGTCACATCACGAAGCTTATTTTAATTAGTTGTGTGGTAGAAACTCGTTTACAGACTCTACAAATCTTTCTCAGGTCAGGTCATCCCGTAACCAGTGAGCTCGTTGGGGCACACAAGAAGACATCCTCACAAATCCACGCCATCCTTCTCTGTCAGCGGTCGCTGCCTGTGCCCCTTCTGGTTGGAGATTGGTCCATTCTGTTATGTTGTTCTCTCATCTCTTTTTGGGGCGGCCTCTTCGTCGTCTGCCTTGCACCTTTCCGTGGAGGATTGTATTTGCAGGACCATTTGATCTCGATATGTGACCGTACCAAGCGAGTTTTCTTCTTCTGACAGTTGCCAAGAGGTCTTCGAAAGGTCCTATTGCTGTTGTAATTATATCTCGTATTTCCTCATTTGTAACTCGATCTTTGTACGTGACGTATAAACGTCTTCGGAAACATCTCATCTCTAAGGCCTGAATCCTTCGCTGAAGGTCAGCTGTAACTGTCCATGTCTCACAGGCATAGAGAAATATTGACAGGACCACTGTACGCATTAATCTGATTTTCGTGCAAAGTGCTAACCGTTTATCTTGCCAGATTTTGTTAAGCCGTGCAAGTGCCACTATTGCCTGTGCTATTCTGGCCAACACCTCACATTTTTATCCTCCATCACTGTCATTCTAACCCATATATTTAAAACGGTCAACCACTTCGGGTTTCTGGCCATTAGCTATTATCCTTCTTTTGAAGTCCTCGGCGTTGTTGGTCATTAATTGTGTCTTTCCAGCGTTTATCGCCATACCATAGTTAAGAGCTGTTTCATCGAGCCTTCATTCCTGGAGTTCTGCTTCTAAACCCGCCAACCGGTCGATGTCATCTGCAAAACGAAGGTTGGTAATCGTTTGGCCCCCTATATTGACAGTACCAACGTGATCTCCAAGTGCCTCACTCATAATTCTCTCAAGGAATATATTAAAAAGAGATGGAGAGAGCCTTCTAAACTAGTATTAATAAGTTATGTAATTTCTGGTATTATACAAAAAACAAGAAAATAAAAGCGCATCAATTTGCAAATTGGTAAGTAAAGTACGCTCACTGACAACTATACAAAATGTTTCCCAATGCACGAGAATTGTCCGTTTCTACGTCAACAAGCACCGCGCCTGGCGTCCCACACCAGAGGTGTTAAGTGTGAAACTGGTGATACCACAAGACTCAGAAGACAGGATTTCATTCTGTGCACTTGGAATGTTAGAGCTCTAAGTGCAAGTAGGAAAATAAAAGAACTGACCATTGAGATGGATAGATACTACTGGAATGTGCTTGGCATATGCGAAGCACTTTTGAAAAATTTCGGAGAACACACCACAGAAGAAGGTCCCACGTTCTATTACAGTGGAAGACCTGACAAACACCTTCATGGAGTCGGAATGCTGGTGCAAAAAGACAGCATGTTGTGTATTGGGTTGCCGACCAGTATCAAGCCGATTGCTCAGTATACGACTAAATGCAAAGCTCTTCAATAACACGGTGATACAATGCTATGTACCTACCTCAGATTACGAGGAACGCGAGGTTGAGAGCTTCTACGAGGACTTGCAGGCTTTGGTGAACGAGGTACCGAAGAAGGATATACTGGTGGTACGGGGAGATTGGAATGCCAAAATTGGCAAAGACATGGTACGTGACTGGAAAGGCACACGTGGAGCATATGGAAATGTGACCACGAACGATAGAGGACTGAGACTCCTGGAATTTGCGTATTATAATAAGCTAGTCGTAGGGAATACGCTAGGACCACATAAAATGTCGAGACGGTGGACGTGGCACAGCCCAAATGGTACGCTTCATAGTCAAATAGACTATATTCTGGTCCAAAGGAGATTCAGATCTAGCGTCAATAGCGCCCGAACAATAAGTTTCCCAGGGGCCGATATAGGGAGCGACTACGACTTAGTGCTGATGACCATGCATCTCAGACTAAAGAAAGTTCTGAAAAGAGAGATAATTAGACTGAGATTTGACTTGGAGAAGTTGAAGTACCCGGATATAGTGGAGATTTTTGGAGCGGTGGTGGGGGGAAGATTCGCACCTCTGTTGGTTCTTAACGAGGATGCAGATGTTGAGACGATGACTGAAGCCCTGAATTCGGCATTAATCTCCACTGCATCTGAGGTTCTAGGTAGGTGCATGATTAAGAAGAAAGCATGGATCACGAGTGAAATACTGGATTTATGTGACAAGAGACGACAAATGAAGAGAGCGAAGAAAACACTAGATAGGATTCAGCAATATAGAGAGATAAATGGAACCATACAGGTCAAGATGAAACAGGCAAAGGTGGAATGGATAACGGCTCAGTGTGCAGATATCGAACAAAATCTAGGAAGAAATGATGCCAAGGGGGCATAAGAATCAGTCAAGGACTTAGTCAGACGTGTCCAAAGTCGAAACACAACGATTCAGGACAAGAGTGGGAACTGTCTCACAGAAGCTCAAGACATTCGCGAGCGCTGGACAGAGTACTGTTCGGAGCTATATAAGCATGAAGGTCGAGGTGACCCCAGAAATGCAATGTCTCCTGAAGTGAGTCTGATAGAGGAAAATCAACCGATAACAAGGGAAGAAGTATATGAAGCCTTGAAAATGCTGAAGGGAATGAAGGCTGTAGGTGTGGATAATATCCTAGCAGAGCTCCTACAAGTGGGAGGTGAGGCAGCAATTGATACCTTGACATACATCTGCAATAGCATTTGGCAGACAGGAGAGTGGCCCTCCAGCTGGACAAAATCAGTCATTATACCACTGCCTAAATCAGGAAACCTAAATATGTGTCAGACCTATCGAACAATCAGTCTGATAAGTCATCCAAGTAAAGTTCTCTTGAGAATAATACTTAACAGACTGAAACCACAGGCAGAGAATATCATTGCAGAAGAACAAGCGGGCTTTCGAGCGGGAAGGAGTACCATCGAGCAGATATTTAATCTTCGGCTAATAAATGAGAAGTTCTCAGAGTATCAACAACAACTCTACCATGCCTTCATTGACTTTAGAAATGCGTTTGACAGAGTGTGGCATGCGGCGCTATGGTCAACAATGACGCATTATAAGTTCAACAGTGATATTGTGAGGGTAATTGCAAACCTTTATCAGCAGGCGACAAGCGCAGTCTCTGTAGAGGGAACGCTAGGCGATTGGTTCCGTACAATGGTGGGTGTGAGACAGTTTTGTATACTCTCCCCCACACCCTTCAATATATTCTTGGAGAGAATAATGGAGACGGCCTTAAAAGGACATGTTGGCACGGTTAAAATAGGTGACATGCTTATCACAAACTTCCGATTTGCTGATGATATTGATGTATTGGCAGGCACAGAAAGGGAACTCCAGGAGTTGATTGGTAGCTTGGATAGAGCGGCCTTGAGTTTTAGTATGGAAATAAATGCAGATAAAACAAAGCTCATGACCAATAACATAGTAGGGTTTAAATCTGTAATAGAGGCAAATGGGCAGGAACTTGAGGTGGTAAAACGTTTCAAATATCTGGGATCATTGATCAGTGAAGAGGGATCGAAGCCAGAGGTAATTCCAAGAATAGCACAAACAACAGCGGCGCTGACTCGGCTGAAACCTATATGGCGAGACAAGCGCCTCGCCCTCGGCATAAAAGTTAGACTAATGCGCTTTCTGGTGCTATCAATATTTATGTATGCCTGCGAGACCTGGACCATTACAGCAGATATCTAGGGCAGGATACATGCAATGGAAATGAGGTGCTATAGAAAACTCCTAAATGTTACATATAAAGATTGTGTACGAACGTAGAAATACGTCAGAGAGTTGAAGATGCTATTGGTCCTTTTGAAGATCTGTTCACAGCTATCAAAAGGCGAAAGATGGCCTTGTGCGAGCACGTCGCGAGGTCCAACGGAATTACCAACTCGATACTCGTTGGTTCCGTACCGGGACAGAGAGGTAGAGGACGTCCAAGGAAGAGATGGGTGAACAACATCACTGAGTGGTCAGGCCTTCGTCCCGGTGTGATACAACAGGCGGCGACAGACATAGAGGGATGGCGTGGGATTTGGGGAGTGTCTTCATGTGTGCCCCAACGACCTGATGGGTTACGGGATGAACTGAACTGAACTGAATATCATTACAATCGTCATCATCAAGTGTCGTCTCAACAACGGAGGTTGGCGGTAATGAATCTCCAGCTGTCTCTGTACCGCGCCAGGCTGGTACAAATAGCCAAACTGTGTCTCGACCACTAATGGATGTTGTCCTCCATCTCTACCTCTGTCGCACTTTGGCTCTCTTGCCGTCTACTCCTCCCTCCAAAATAATCTTTAGTAGACTGTCACGACGCTTGACATGACCAAAAAAAAATATATTTCTGCTTTTTATTTCCTTCAGAAGTATCTGTTCAACCTGGAGTTATTTCAGAACCTCACTTTTGGTTTTCCTATCCTTCCAAGAAACTAGTCAATTTCTTCTGAATGCCCACATTTCAAAAGCTTCAATACGCTTCTCCATTTTCTTTGTCAAAGTCCAGGTTTCTAATCCATACAATAAAACTGGATGCATTTAATGATTCTCATTTTTAAGATCTGAGATATCTGCTTTGACAGAAGTTATCTCTCTTGCTGATAAATGTATTTTTGGTCATTGCAATTATTTTAGTGATCTCCCTTTAACATTTACCATCAGCCGAAATGAGTTGGCCAATGTTAACATAGCTTGACACTTGTTCCAGAATGTATCCATTCATGTGGATAATAGTTTTGGACTTTATTTCTTTTTGGTGAGCACCATAATTGTTGGCATTTTTTATGGTATTTCCAGCCCATATTGCTGACGCTTGCTGCTTATCTTATCCATTCGTTTCTGCCGACGTACTGGATTATCTGCCATAAACACTGTATCATAACCCAAATGATATTATTGATACATCGTCCTCCTATTCAATTCAGGCATATATTTTATGTCCCGATCGTCCCCAAGATACTGAAACCAACATCGACCTCCCAACTATAACTGAAGTCCTTGCTGCTATTCGGAAACTCAGAGATGGAGGAGCGGCACGCCCAGATCACATCCCACCGAGCTTTTGAAACACGCCATTAGGTCTGCCCTCCATCATTTATTCCTGCAAATATGAAGGACGGGACACGTCCCGGCCGAATGGCCCTATGGAATCGTCGTCTCCCTGTACACAGGCAAGGGGAGTCGCAAAGACTGCAGTAATGACAGGCCTATAACACTACTCTCGGTACCGAGGAAGGTATTTTCCGACGTGCTACTAGCAAGACTCAAGCCTCTCTTAAGCACAATACGTCGCCCAGAACAGTCTGGCATCATCCTGATTCGTTCTACAACCGACGCTATCCTTGCTCTGCGCCTCCTCGCCGAATTGCACCAGGCCTTCAATCGCGCCTTGTACGCTCCAAACGTGGACTTGAAGCCTGCCTTCGACTCGGTTGATCGGCCGGCTTTATGGAAAATTCTCCAGGGAATAGGCACACACACACCCCCCCCCCCCCCCCTGCCCCCCCCTCCCCTTCCTGTTGAGCTTGATCAAGGACACCGACGCCAGAATTCGATTAGGTGACACTCTCTCTGACAGATTCCTCCCGACTTCGGGTGTCAAACAGGGGTGTGTTCTTGACCCCGATCTATTTTGCATGGTAGTCGACTGGTTTCTTGAACGCCTCAGCGCACATCAGGAGGGTAAAGCTATTGATTAGCCAATCTTCACTTATCTGGTTTACGCGGACGACATTGTTCAGCACAGACAGATCTGCGCTGCAGCGCTCTCTGGGAATGTTAGACAGCGGAGTTCCTTCCCTAGGCGTGTCTATTTCATGGGCCAAGACCAAAGTTCAGAACCTCATTTCCAACACAACACCCCAGGGTATTGAAACTGAAGGTCACACTGCGGAGGGCACCAACGAATTCATCTATATCGGTAGCATGATATCATCCAATGGGCGATGCGGTCCCGATATGTCAAGGCGGATCGGACTTGCTGCGTCCGCTGACATCCGACGTGTGTGGAGTAATGGCAAGATCTCCATTGGGACAAAATCCACATCTACCAGTCCTGCGTGGTCCAAGTCTGCTTTAAGACTCCAAAACCTGGACATTGTTGAAACATGATATGTCAAGACTGGAAGCCTGTTATATTCGCAACCAGCGGCGTATCCTGGGCATCCGATGGCATGACTACATCCCCAACATAGAGGTCTCTGCTAAAACAGGCCTCATCCCAGTCTCAGAAACACTTGACAGTTTCTTTGTTTGGTCATGTTGTACGGTTGGACGAGAAAACATCTGCCCACAAGATACTACACAAGTCGTTCCTCAGCGCCAAAAGTCTTCCCCCGACCTGCTGGAGGCGCAGAAGAGACCGTCCCCGAACAGTATGACTCCAGCAAGAAGAAACCTCCTCTTCCGCCCTGGGCGAGGCCTGGAACCACGCCACGGCTTGTGGGTCATGGATATGACCGACCGACGCAACGGGCCTCAGACGTCTTAGTGAACATTATTATTATTCTGTCTTTGAAAATCTGTTCTGTGTGTACATTAATTAAACAAGCAAGGGGAAAGCAGACACCCCTGTCTAACCCCATTTAATAGTTATACTTGGTGGTTCCTCATCTCTAGTTCTCCAACACACCTATTGATCCCAACACAAGTGTGTGATAAGTTTGATATCCTTACCGTCCAGATTGATATCCTCCAGACTTCGTATCACCTGTTCATGCTTCACGTGATCCAACGTATTAGTGTGAAAAATGAAGCAAGCATGTATGTCCTTTTGCATCTCCATTCATTATAAAGAATATTCTTTCTCTTGTTCCACTGTATTGCTTGAAACCAAACTGCTCCGCACTGGCGTGTTGGTTAATCTTCCCTTTAATTTTTTCTTGTATGATTTTAAGAAGTATTTGATCAAACGTAGTCCGAAAATCCGTGTAATATACTACGTATACGTCGTTCAAACGTGAGAGGGCAAGGGTTACTAGACGTTGCCCAATGCAATCATTTTGTTCTTGCGAATACGCTGGGGAACCATAACATGTCTAGAAGAACCACATGGCACTCATCCAGTGGGAAACACCATAATCAGATAGACTACATAATGGTACAAACCAGATTTCTCTCCAGCATCAATAAGGCCCAAACAAAAAGTTATCCAGGGGCGGACATAAGCAGTGACCATGATCTGTTTATGCTTACATTTCGTCTCAGCCTAAAGAACATAGCCAGACCAGAACAACCAAGAATTAGGTATGACATTGGTAGACTGAAAAATCCACTAACCGTGGAAGCGTTTCATGATAGCTTGATGAACAATCTTGACCTATCAGCAAGCACTGACTCAGATACAGGACACCAGGATATACAGTATATGTTAGAGGCCTTCACCTCTATACTGAAGGAAACGGCCCAGAAAATACTAGGAATGTACAATCGGAGGATTCCGCCTTGGGCCTCGGTACATGCATTACCACTATGTGACACTAGGACTCTCAAAAATGAGAAAACCACAACACCCGGAGTGGGAAAATACAGAGCTATAAACAAGACCATGAGAAAGGACATGGCAAGAGCAAAGACGGAGTGGATTATAGATAAGTGCACACAAATTCAAGACTGCGTTGTCAAGAACAATGGTAGAACAGCTTATCAACTAGTTAGAAACCGGACAAAGAAGTTCAAACCCACAATAAGAATAATTCAAGATGAGGCAGGGAATACCATGAATGCGGAAAAAGATGTCATGCAGAGATGCAGGGAATACTGCTCTCAGCTGTACAATATGAAGTCCCCTAGTGATCATAGAGATGTAATTCCAGCAGACCAACAAGAAGAGGAAGATAACTTTAGCATCATGCGTGAAGAAGTTGAGATGGCGGTTAGATCTCTTAAAAATGGTAAAGCGGCCGGAATGGATAACATACCAGGCGAACTATTAATTATTCGAAGGACAGTGGTGATAGATTTTTCAACAAAACTCTTTAACATGATATGGCAGACGGGAGAACGGCCCACAAGCTGGACAAAATCATTTATCATAGTGATACCAAAGAAGGGTAACTTCCAACAGTGTCAAAACTACAGAACCATCAGTCTGATTAGCCATGCCAGTAAAGTTATGCTCAAGGTTATCCTTAACAGACCGCAGCCACGAGCAGAAGAAATTATTGCGGAAGAACAAGCGGATTAAAGAGCTGGTCGAAGCACAATAGAACACATTTTTAACCTGCGCTTGATCAGTGAAAAATACACTCAGCACAAACAGAAATTGTTCCAGGTCTTTATTGACTTTAAAAAGGCTTTTGACAGGGTGGGACATGAGGTACTATGGGAAACTCTGCGGAAGTACAAGATACACCACAGGTGAATGGTCCCGCACGACAGTCGGCGTGCGTCAGGAGTGTCTCCTCTCTCCGACACTTTTCAATGTTTTTTCTAGAACGCATTATGTCAGAAGCATTGGACGAACACGTATGGGTGGTCAGCATAGGTTGGACGGTCAGTATAGGTTGGACGGTCAGTATAGGTGGACTCATACTCACCAACCTCCGGTTTGCCGATGATATTACTGTCCTGACTGGAACAGTGCCTGAACTTGCAAGGTCAGTCGCAAACTTGGACAATACTGTCCAGAAATTTAGAATAGAAATCAGTGCAGACAAACAGTAAGATGATGGTCAACTCCCCAGAGGGTATTTAAAACCCGATTATGGTCAAAGGTGAACCTCTGGAAAGTGTTACGCATTTCAAATATCTGGGAGCAGAAATGAATGCGGAGGGGTCTAGAGCGGAGATCCAGTCAAAAATAGCGATGACCATGGTCGCCCTGACCAGACTGCGAATAATCTGGAAAGATAAAAACATTAGCTGTAAATCGAAGCTGACTGTTATGTATACAATGGTCACCTCGGTATACTTCTACGCGTGTGAGACTTGTGCTCTGACCGCTGCCCTAGAACGTAACATTTGCGCAATGGAAATGTGATGTTTGCGAAGAATTCTTGGCATTTCATATCTGGATTGCGTTACAAACGAGTGTTCTTGAAATTGTTTGGAAGGAGTTAGGTTAATATAAAAACAACATATTGATTCTAGCAAAAACATGAAAATTGACATAGTATGGACATATATCACGATCGGTGGTGCTGACCAAGACCGTTCTGCAAGGCTCTGTGCCTGTGAAGCGTGGGAGAGGGAGACCAACAAAGAGATGGAAGGACAATATAAAAGAGTGGACGAGAAGGTCTATAGCTGAAACTAATACCCTGGCGAAAAAGCGAGACGTATGGCGGGAACTGGTTCGACAAACTGCAATAGCGATGCCTCAACGGCCTTCTAGGTTACGGGACTGATGATGACATGTATTGGTATAGATCTGTTACTCGTTCAACGCCAAAATTCTGTAATTTTAAGTGTCGGGTCCAAACAGGAGAACGAGACCTACTTGTGCAGCTTCTCAGAAGACAAACTAAATGATGGAGATGATGGCTTGATCTATGGTCAGATGCGCACGCTCCAAGTGATTAACACCTACTTAAAAAAACCGGCTGAGAAGCGATCGTCATGACACTCGCCGAACTTGTGACGGGACAGTTGTTACCAACGTGGAGGCATCGACCACAAGCTAATCAGGGCAATAATGAACCTGACTACCCCTACTCTCAAACGACACCCTCAGGTGTCCACACTTCTAGATGCTGCCAAGTTTGCGGATCGTATTCAAAACCAGAATTGACATTGCGCGGGATATCTAACCTGCCATCTGTAACAACATGCATGCTATGAATATCTGCATCACAGCTGCCAAAAAATACCCCAAAAACCAGCAGCAGAAAACCACATGCGTGTGGGCACTTCTTGCAACTATACACATGCTTAATTTCAAAGGGGAACTAGATATAATCGCCCTCTGCGAACTAAACAAGATCAGACACAGGCTCAAAGAAGATTATGAACATTATTGCTTCTAACGTCTGATAAAGGCTGCTGAGACAAGAGGTAGTATTATAAAATGCAGGTAGACACTACAACAAAAGAAGAGCCTCATGATTGCCCTGAAAGAAGGAAGATGGTAATATTATGACAGATAAAGAGCTATGAGGATGAATGCACAGAGTTCTACACACTTTTATCTTCGTATAATTAAACAGTAGTGACTAAGAAACCACTAAATGTTGATTTCGGGCCACTGCACTATATAGGTAGTAAAGAGATTATGCGTCCGACCAAAACACACAAAGGCAAATCGCCTGGTCTGGGCGGAATCTCTGAAGAAATGTTCCAGCCTGGCGAAAATACACTTGCCTGCCAACTGGCATACTTTTCAGCATCTATCTTTATACAAGGCAAATTCCAGACCAATAGAAGTGCTGCAAGACAATTCTGATACACACAAAAATGCTACAGATAAATTCTGTCCAACTACCGCCCAATCTTCTTGCTATCAACTATTTTAAACTGTTCACAGAAGTCATTACCTGTAAGATTAAAAAGGCAACTCGACGAGAACCAACCACGAGAACGGGCAGGTTTCAGGAAGGGTTACTCAAGCAATGACAACCTTCATACAAACAGCCAGTTGATGGAGAGAGCATGGGAAGTCCGTATGCTGCTATGCATTGTGTTTGTAGACTACGAAAATAATTGCAGTAGTAAATGCCTCGAGGAAACATGGTGTCGACAAAAAGTACGCCCAGCTTATAAAGAAGATAAACGAGAGCTGATCAACTGAGATTACTCTTTTCTACAAGCTACTGTCCATACCCATACATCGAGGAGTACGACAACGAGATACCATCAACCCAAAATTGCTCACAGCTGCTCTTGGAGAAATTTTTAGGTCTCTAAACTAGCAGGATCGAGGTGTCAATATAGATGAGGATATATTTTGTGGACAACATTGTGATCTTTAGCCACATCATTGCAGACGTCGAATAAAGCCTAATCGAGCTGAATGGAGTAGGTAAGGTGAAGACTCAATTTCTACTGAACACGTTATGTGGTCTACAGGGGAGAACACTTTCTGTGCCCTACAGGGGAGAACACTTTCTGTGCTCTACAGAGGAGAACACTTTCTGTGCCCTACAGGGGAGAACACTTGTTGTGCCCTACAGGGGAGAACACTTGTTGTGCCCTACAGGGGAGAACACTTTCTGTGCCCTACAGGGGAGAACACTTTCTGTGCCCTACAGGGGAGAACACTTTCTGTGCCCTACAGGGGAGAACACTTTCTGTGCCCTACAGGGGAGAACACTTTCTGTGCCCTACAGGGGAGAACACTTTCTGTGCCCTACAGGGGAGAACACTTTCTGTGCCCTACAGGAGAGAACACTTTCTGTGTCCTACAGGGGAGAACACTTGTTGTGCCCTACAGGGGAGAACACTTTCTGTGCCCTACAGGGGAGAACACTTTCTGTGCCCTACAGGGGAGAACACTTTCTGTGCACTGATTTTAAACCCACGTTCTAGGAAGTGCTGGCTAGTTCTGTGACGTTGAGTGTATCATCGGATGTCTCGAGTAACTAGCATCTGCGGGCAACTACTCCAAAGTGCGTACTATGTGTACATGCATCTCCGGTGATCTTTGAGTGGTTGGAGATGCCAGAAAAACAGCCATCATTGATAGGGAGATGATGATTCCTTACAAGACGCACGGTTTGTGTCTGACCTGAATCTTGCTCTTCAGGTAGGATCTGTGACGTCACAGCTAAGCGGAACGTTATTAAAGTGCCATCTATAATACAGCATTAGCTACGTTTAGAAGGAGGGAACGGGCCAATCACGACTGCTTCAATGCACATTTCACAAGAATGAACCAGTAATTGAAGCCAAACGAGAAGCTTTCATCAATTATAAAAATAGGCAAAATGAGAGAACGTTTGCTGCCCTCGGGATGGCCCGAAACATCAATCAACGAACCGCTAGACAATGCGTGAATGAGTGCTGGCAGAAAATATGTGAAGAAATTCAGCTAAATGCAGAGTTGGAAAATATCCAGTGCATGTATAGAGGCATAACGATGGCACTGGACCCTACTACGAAAGGTGCTCCCACCCCCCACACCCACCCCCCCCCCCCCCCCTGAAATCTCTGACATGTGAGAGAATCATGCAGATGGCCAGATGAGCAGAGCACCACTCTCAGTTCTACTCTCATGAAACGGTGGTCACTGATGAGGCTTTGTGCAGGCTACAGGCCCTGTCCATTTTGGGGGAATTTGACAGACCACCTACTCTGGATGCGCTTGATAAGACCAAGGGTCTATTGATAACTACCTCTCAAATGGCAAAACACCAGGGGGAGATGGTATCTCACCCGAAGCCATCAAATGCAGGAAATCAGCACTAAGTCAGCCGATGTGTGATCTTCTATGCCTCAGCTGAGAGGAAGGTGCAGTCCCTCAATCATTGCGTGACGCCACAATTGTGACTATTTAGAAAAACAAAGGTGACCGCGGAGACTGCAATAATTAAAGAGGAATCTCGCTCCTGAGCGTTGTAGGGAAAGTTTACGCCCGCATGCTACTAAACAGGTTGAGACTGCTCGCGGATAGGGTGTACCTAATGTGGCTTTAGAGTATGTAGATCAACAACAGATATGATTTTCTCGCTTCACCAAATCCAGGAGAAGTGCAGAGAACAAGACCAGCCGCTCTTTATGATGTTTTTAGACCTCACCAAGGCTCTCGACTTGGTTAGTAGAAAGGGTCTATTGTAACCCCCCGAGAAGATCGGCTGCCCCCCAAAACTGCGTAACATGATAATTTCTTTTCACACTGATATGAAGTGCTCAGTTCTATACGATGGATCATCTTCAAACTCTTTTCACACTGATATGAAGTGCTCAGTTCTATACAATGGATCATCTTCAAACTCTTTTCACACTGATATGAAGGGCTCAGTTCTATACGACGGATCATCTTCAAACTCGTTTCCCATCAAGAGTGGAGTGAAGGCTCGCGCCGACCCTCTTTGGGA
Organism: Ariolimax columbianus; assembly: GCA_036924085.1. Classification (NCBI taxonomy): domain Eukaryota; kingdom Metazoa; phylum Mollusca; class Gastropoda; order Stylommatophora; family Arionidae; genus Ariolimax; species Ariolimax columbianus. The sequence continues at coordinate 36,039,474 of JAVGWX010000018.1, forward strand.
TCTTCTTCTCCATGATCCTATGACACATATGTGGACGGTGTTTATCTACACACCAGGTCAGATGAGCGACTGTTCGGACTGAGAGCGAGGACCAAGGTGAGGACAGTACTCATTAGGGAGATGCTATTTGTGGATGATGCAGTTCTCGTGACAAATGGTGAGGAGGCATTGCGGAGACTGGGAGACAGATTCGACGAGAGGTGCAAGCAGTTTGGTCTCACCATTTGTCTGGAAAAGACAAAGGTCTGCGCACAGAGCATTACTACTACTTAGCTGGGGTCTGCCATCAGCAACACTCTCTCGCTGGAGAAGGAAATAGACAGTAGGCTTGGCAAGGAGAGTATCGCCATGGCCCGCCTGACAAAGAAAGTCTGGGAAGACTGTCTCACTACACCAAGGTCCGGGTCTATCAGACCTGCGTTCTTGGCGCTCTCATGTATGGACGCGGGACTTGGAGCACTTACACTAAACAGGAACGGCGACTGAACACCTTTAACATGAGGTGTCTGTGTCTAAGTCGTTTATTGGGGATTGAGTGGCAAGAGAGAATGCCACATAATACGGTTCTACAGAGAGCAAACACTCACAGCATGTACTCGATGTTGAGCCAGCAATGTCTACGGTGTTTGGGACATGTTTATCGCATGGAAGATGAAAAACTACCAGATGATATCCATTATGGACAGCTAGCCATTGGAGTTAGAAGAATCGGACGTCCCACACTGCGATTCAATGACGTATGAAGAGGAACGTGAAGTCATGCGGCATCCCATCCGAGGGCTGGGAAGAAATTGCTCAGGATGGAGCTATCTGGAGTCAATCAGTTGGAGGGTGCATAGTGACTGCTGACGTTAGTAGAGGTCTTCTGGGTTAGAGAAAAGAGAAAGGCTGAAGAGACCAAGGAACAGCCAGGCAAGCCAGCCTCCTCAGTACAGTTGTACGATCTGTGGCAGGGACTGTCACTTGCGGATCGGCCTTTACAGTCACAGCAGACAGTGTCGAAATACAGGAGACAGCTGATAAAACTTACAGGGCGCCACGCGCATGGTCTATAGAGACAGAAACCTATGATGATGATGATGATGATGATGATGTCTACCTAGGCCAGAAAATCAACAACCACAACATTGATAAGGAGATATCACACAGGAGAGCAGCGAGTTGGATTTTCTTCAACCACATTAAACGGATACTCCAGCAGATGACGGACGTCAAGGCTAGGGCTCATACCCTGAATAGCATGGCTATTCCAACAATCGTACATGGTTGTGAGGTTTAGAGTCTACATAAATCAGACGAAGCTCTGGATTACCGAAAGAGCAAAGGAGTGAAGACTCCTAAGTATCTCCTCAAGAAACCATTTACGAAACATCGACATCCGAGACCAAACTGAATTCGAAAGTACAGATGGTCTGGCATGTGGTCCGCATGACTGACGATAGATGGACAAGGAAGGTGTCTTTCTGATGGCCATACAACTACAACCGCCCATACAGCCGTCCTCCGACGAGATGGAGAGATGACCGCCACCTCACCTTTGGGCCGTCATGGTACTCCAAGGCAAAGGACAGGTACGTATTCAAGCAGATTTTGGCTACCTGGCATTAGGCATCCTTGCCTGACTGAATACCAGGATTCATGTATTCAAGTTAGACTATAGGATGATAATGCTTTGGAGTGGTAACTATACTTAGTTGTTTTGTTTCCTTTCTCCTTACGGCGTTGTGGTGTCACTTTTCTATGTTGCGAGAGAATCTGATCACCAAGCGAGGTGGCTCTTCGTGGTGGATCTTCACAACCTCTTCTCTCTAGAATGTCACTCATGTTCATGGTCTCATATCCCGCTTACAGGCATTTTAAACCTCACTTGTGGTTAGCTGACTGCTCTCCTGCCATCCGCCAACTGTTCATATAGGATATCTTTGGGAATGCTACCATCTTTCATGCGAGGAACATGCCCAAGCCATCGAAGTCTTCGCTGCCTAAGTAGGTAGAGTGTAGATGTTTGGACGACCGGTGCGAGAGTGCATCTCAGTATTTGTCACTCTGTCCCTTCATGTAATTCCAAGAATAATTCGCAAGCGCCTTTGTTCTTGTTTGGTATAGGTTGCCCAAGTTTCGCTAGCATATATGTAAGTTGTGTATGCTTCACTTTTGGCAAGTATACAGGCGGGTACACAAGTGGGTATTCAGGTGGATATATAGGTGGGTATACAGGGGGGTATATAGGTGGGTATACAGGTGGGTAAACAGGTGGGTATATAGGTGGGTATACAGGTGGGTATATAGGTGGGTATACAGGCGGGTATACAGGCGGATATACAGGCGGATATACAGGTGGGTAAACAGGCGAGTATAAGAGTGGGTATACAGGCGGGTATAAGAGTGGGTATACAGTCGGGTATATAGGTGGGTAAACAGGCGGGTATATAGGTGGGTATACAGGCGGATATACAGGCGGGTATAAGAGTGGGTATACAGTCGGGTATATAAGTGGGTATACAGACGAGTATACAGGGGGGTATAAGGGTGGGTATGCAAGTGGGTATACAGACTGGTATATTGGTGGGTATAGAGACTGGTATAAGGGTGGGTATACAGGCGGGTATAGGGGTGGGTATACAGGTGGGTATACAAGCGGGTATAAGGGTGGGTATACAGGCGGGTATAAGGGTGGGTATACAGGTGGGTATACAGGTTGGTATACAGGTGGGTATACAGGCGGGTATAAGGGTGGGTATACAGGTGGATATACAGGTTGGTATACAGGTGGGTATACAGGTGGGTATAAAGGCGGGTTTACAGGCGGGTATACAGGTGGGACAACAAATTGTGAAAAGTCACATCTAATAGCTTACATAAACACGTATTTAAGTAAGAGAAATGCTTAGATAATGTTATGATATTGCTCATATATATGAGCAATGCTTATTACACAAGTGAATATGAATGACAGTCATTAAATGGAATGATGAAAAGAATCGTAGCAAATAGCAACGAAAAGACGACTGATAATAGCCCATGCAGGCAGCATGACTATTGAAGAATGGTGAACTCTTTTAGGTTTCCAAATCAACAGACAATTTTGACTATCATACAAAGATGAAAGACTATATATTTAGCTTGTGGATTGAAAAAAAACAACAACCTGTTCTTCCTTCCCTAGATAGATGCTTTCCTTGATCAAGACGATACATGATACCACAATGCAGTGACACAAGAAGGCAAAGTCCCAGCGTCATAAAGGACGAAGGGTGAAATAAAGGTGTGGCTACAGAGAAACACGTTCAATTTAGTGAAATGTACCTCAAACCTGAATTGTTGTTCCCCGTAAAGGAGACACAAAAGACAAAGACATTTCCCATTGACAAGATAATCCAGAAGCTTGGTCATAAGTGTTTGAGACTGCCACTTGCCATTCATACATACCCATTGTATGTTTCTGACAATACATAATCATGTTAATTATTGTATTCTCAACTTGGAGGTCACGTTGGTACTGTCAAGATAGGGGGCTGAACGATTACCAACTTTTGTTTTGCAGATGATATCGACGTGTTGGCGGGTTCAAAAGCAGAACTCCAGGAATGGGCCAGAAAGCTCGATGAAATAGCTCTTAACTATGGAATGGAGATAAACGCTAGAAAGACAAAATTAATGACCAACAACGCCGAGGGCTTCAACAGAAGGATAAAAGCTAATGGTCAGGTACTCGAAATGGTTGATCTTTTTAAATATCTAGCGTCGATTGTCAGTGATGAATGATCAAAACGTGATGTGTTGGCCAGAATAGCACAGACAATAGCGGCGCTTGCACGGCTTAACAAAATCTGGCAAGATAAACGGTTAGCACTATACACGAAAATCAGATTAATGCGTTCACTGGTGCTGTCAAAATGTATCTATGCTTGTGAGACTGACAGTTACAGCTGACCTTCAACGAAGTATAGAGACCTTAGAGATGAGATGTTTCCGAAGTCTTTTAAACGTCAAGATCGAGTTACAAATGAGGAAATACGAAATAGAATTACAACAGCAATAGGGCCTTTTGAAGACCTCTTGGCAACTGTCAAAAGAAGGAAACTCGCTTGGTACGGTCACATATCAAGATCAAATGGTCTTACAAATATGATCCTGAACGGAAAGGTGCAAGGCAGACGACGAAGAGGCCGTCCCAAAAAAGAGGTGGGAGGACAACATAAAAGAATGGACCAATCTCCGACCAGAAGAGGCACAGGCAGCAGCCGCTGACAGAGAAGGGTGGCGTGGGGTTGTGAGGATGTCTTCATGTGTGCACCAACGATCTCACCGGTTACGGGATAACCTGGCCTGACCATTTGTCTTGTGATATTCGCTACTCTAGTCCCATCTTTCCCATAACACTAAAAGGTCGTAGTGGATCACATCTCACTACTGTTTGTTCAACGTGTGAGTGATGTGTCTTGGCCTTGTTTCTAACCAGGCAGTGTCCAACCCTCTCCCGATGGAGTGATCATGTATCGATACGGTATTTGTGCTTAATCTTTTTTATGTTTTCGTACTTGTGTCGTTTTCTTCGGGTTTGCCAAGGGTTTCCCACAGGATTTCGAGCATGATCGATCCCCCGGGCCAGACTGCCTCTCTCTGTGCTACAGGATGTGTTTGCTTTGGTGCTCTGCAATCGCAGGTAGCCGTGTCTCTAAGACCCACTCTGTGGAGGTGTGCTATGAGTTTGTGCAATGTCCCTTTCTGAGTCTGAAGATCTTTGTCTGCCCATCTCTGCCTAGTTTGTCTATGCTGTCATTTTGTGGCTTGTGCTCTTTGTGCGGGTCTCTCCATTCGTACCTCATTGATCATTTAATGAGTATTTGCTTTTCAATAGCTCTGTGGATGCCGAGTCTGTGTGCAGCCGCTTCCAGTTTTTGCGAGTCCATCTGCCTTCGCGTTTCCAAAATTCCCCTAGTGCCCTGGAATTCACTGAAGGGCTAGACCGGTTTGTTGGACAACAACCCGATGTTATATTTTATTTCATGTCATAGTTTATCTTAAATTGGGGCTTGAGATGGCTTGGAGTACGCTCCTGGAGTCTATCATGTTTTGGGGCTTGAGATGGCTTGGAGTACGCTCCTGGAGTCTATCATGTTTTGGGGCTTGAGATGGCTTGGAGTACGCTCCTGGAGTCTATCATGTTTTTGGGACTTGAGATGGCTTGGAGTACGCTCCTGGAGTCTATCTTGTTTGATGCTTGAGATGGCTTGGAGTGCGCTCTTGGAGTCTTGTCAGAATTACCGTTATCCTTGTACGTGTGTTTTGACTGATAAGAATATGCGTTGTTCCGTGTACAGTTGTTGCTTCAGCTGTGAAATTAGTACATCTATGTTGCCGAAGACGGATGTGTCGAACTAAGAGGTGCAAATTTCGCAGTCAAACTGTAAGCTAGCGACACAACGCATTACGTTCTCCGGACTTCATCCTGCAACTTGTAAGAAAAAATAAATGAAAAACAAATTAAAGTTAATTACAATTTTTTAATGGGTATGATCAGATACTGCACTGATACGAGGACACTAACGAAACCTATGTTTCGACCAATAGGCCTTCTTCAGGGACAACAAATAAGAACAATGCTGAACTAGCGAATTATAGAAGAAGGGAAGAATACATATATAGTGGATTTCAACATATAAGGAAGATATATTGTACTTATTTGATACGTCTAACAATCCCTACTTGTCAGGTCGGGAGCCGGATTCCAAGTGATGGACAACGGTCAGATTTGGGGGCCAGGGGGGCGTAAGAAGTGAGAAACGCTGGATAGACCAATGGCGGCCAAATACAGAAAGAAACAAAATAGGGTTATAAGTGTAAGGCTGCAGACGCAGGACGGGAAAGCAAATGAATAGGTGCTAGAGTGAGCTTTTAAGAAAAGGTATGGCACATATTAATGCCATGCAGTTGGAGGCAACCGATGCTGAAGATCAGTCTGTTCTCAAAGGCGAATCGATGAAGATCGTCAGAGAAGAAAGAAACTAAGCCCGTGACACTAACACCAGCCTTACCCCGGTGCCCTATGCCATTGAAGTGGCTGATAATTGGGGAACCTGTGCGGTTATGGATATCATTGAGGAGTTGTCGGAAACGCTAACGCAGTTCCAGACCAGTCTCCACAATTTATGTCATACCACTCTGGCGACAGATGATAGAATAGATGAGGTTGCGGGGCTTACATGTGAACCCCTCCTTGATGAAGAATGCTGCTTTAGGGAAGGTAATTAGCGAGAGAGGATGACAGGTGGGCAAGTAACACAGCTACGTGCATTTTTGCACGGCCTGGTGTCTGGATGACTTTGGGGGCTAGTGAAGGCGGCTACTGACCAGCAAGTCCCTCAGGTTTCTGTCCCGTTTGTAGGCGACAAGGGGAGGATCGGGATAAATCTTTAAGAGTGGAAGGGTCAGAGTGAAGAATATGGAGATAGCGGAATAAGATATCACGGACAGAGGTGCAATTAGAGGGATAAGTGAGAACAAGTTTCGCACGATCCGAGGGAGGGTGGTGAGTGGGAGTGAGGGAGTCGTGACGGGAGATAAAGAGAACCGGCTAGAGGGAGGGTGGTGAATGGGAATGACGGGAGATAAAGTGAACTCGCTGGAGGCCGGAGAAGAGAGTGGTCTCAGGGTAAAGTCGATCGCGGAAGAAGTCAAGCATCTCGTGGGCCCTGATAAGAAAGTCGTCGTCATCCTGACAAAGACGTCGAAGGCGGAGGAGTTGGGAGAAAGGAAGCGAATATTGACAGGATTGAGGATGGAAGGAAGTGCAGAGGAGTGTAAAGTGTGGTTAGTTAGTTGCCCATCGCAAACAAAGGTGGCGACAGAGTCAGATATGTTTATTCAGATGTGACTTTACAGTCCGATTTAAGCGTGACAAACTACCGCACGTAGGGCACACATGAACAGCATTTTTCGTTGGGCATTTTTTTCTTTCGTGCAGCTCGCTTTTCCTGCTCTTCCGTGATGGTCCTGATGGTCCTCTGCTCAGCGGTGCAAGCACCATTTGTGACGGCAGTGCGCCAGGCTGAACGGTTCTGAGTAAGCAGTTCCCAGTCAGCAACATCAATGGATAAACTTTTCAAAGAAACTTTTAGAGTGTCTTTGTATCGTTTCTTTTGTCCCCCCCCCCCCCCCCCACGTGCGCTGTCCTGTCATGAGATCACCGTAAACAGTTTGTTTAGGGAGGCGCTCATCTGACATACGAACAACATGCCCTGTCCATCTGATCTGGGCTTTCTGTACTAGCATATGGATGCCAGAGAGTCTAGCCCTGCTGATGACTTCAGAGTTGGGCACTCTATCCTGCCAATCGATCCTGATCAATCTACGGAGACAGTTTACATGGAAATGATTAAGTTTCCTGATATGCCTGCTATAGACTGTCCATGTTTCGCATGCGTACAGAAGGGTGATTATCACAACAGCATGATACACACTATAATCTTGGTGGTAGCAATGATTCCCTGCCGGTCCAAAAAATGTGCTCGTAGTCTTCCAAAAGCAGCACTCGCCTTGGAAATCCTGTTGTGGACCTCAGAGTCAATATTTCCTTCTTTGGTGAGGGTACTGCCAAGATAGGTAAAGCTATCAACTGCTTTTAGGCGATGTTCCTTGTACAGTGACATTTGGTTCGTGGTAGAGCTCCCCAGGCGCAGGTTGAGAAACATTACCTCCGTTATCTTGGTGTTTACAGTGAGACCAAAATTAGTGCACGCAGTTGAGAACTCATTCATGATTGCCTGCATGTCCTGTTCTGAGCAGGTGGTAATTGCGCAGTTGTCGGAAAAGAGGAGATCTAAGATAGTTGCTTCTTTCACCTTTGTGGGGTCCTTTAGGTGCCTCAGAGTGAACAGCTGCCAATCCGTCCGGTATCTGATCTGTATGCCAATGTCACAGTGCCGTGTTGCGTCAGAAAGCATGGCTGCAAATACCATGCTAAAAAGTGTTTGGGCCAGCTCACAGCCCTGTGTGACTCTATTTATGACTGAGAATGTTGCAGAAAGTTTACCATCATTCAGTACGCGGCCTGACATGCCATCATGAAACTGGCGGACGACTCTGATGCATTTTTCGAGACAACCGAATTTCGCCATGCGGTTTCAAAAGCCTTTGTCAGGTCAACAAAAGTCGTGTATAGATCATGATGATGTTCCTGAAATTTCTCTTGGATTTGACGAGCTGCAAAAATCATGTCAACCGTCCCCCGACCAGCCCGGAAACCCCACTGACTATGGGAGTAGCTTCTGCTTGAGAAGAGTTAAGCGGTTGAGCAAAACTCGAGCAAAATTTTTTCCAGCGATAGACAGGAAGGAGATCCCTCTGTGGTTATCACAAGATTGACGATTGCCCTTGTGCTTGTACATGTGGACAATTGTGTCATCTTTCAGTTCCTGCGGCAAATGGCCTGTATTACAAATTTAGCAAAAGAGGTCTGTTAGCTTGTGTAACAGCACAGGGCGTCCTGCCTTGTAGAGTTCAGCAGGAATAGCATTTGACCCGGGGGCTTTGCCACTGGGCATTAAGCTGATTGCTTTCTTAACCTCATCTGTACTGTGCGGAATACCAAGCCTGTCATTGACTTCAACTTGAGGCATGCGTGTTATGGCTAATTAACTGATAGTGGATTGACAGTTTAGGATAGCACTGAAATGCTCTGACCATCGCTCCGGATTGTCGAATTTGTCGGGCATCAGTGTTGTGCCATCAGCATTAAGGACAGGAGATGAATGATAGGACCTGGGACCATAGACCGCCTTCAGGGCATCGTAAAACCGCTTTGGGTTATTTGTGTCTGGGTACCGCTGGATTGCATCAGATTTGCTGTTAAGCCACGCATCCTGCATAGTCCTCAGTTGGTTCTGGACAATTCTGCGAATATTGGTGAACGCACTTTTTGGAAGACGAGGAGGGATCGTCTTGGTGAAGTCTTAATAAACGATGTTTTTCATCCAGCAAAGTCTTAATAGCCTCATCGTCATCAAACCAGTCCTGGTTTTTGCGATCTGTATGACCCAAATACTAAGAAGCTTTAGAGTAGACAGCATCCTTCATAGAGGCCCATTTGTCCTCGACTGTTTCCGTGAATGGCTGTGTCCGTCAGCTGGCTGTCCGTATCCATGGAAAAGCCTTCTGCATAGAGCCCATTTTACAATTTGGAGATATTAAGTTTCTTCTCAGGCTTTCGACCCTGGTGACGTCACCTAGGCTCTATGTGGAAGTTAAACTTTGACACAATGAGTCTGTGATCTGTCCAACACTCGGCACCGCACATAGCCTTTGTCACTCGCACATCTCGTATGTCCCTCTTTCTGGTGAGGATATAGTCAATAAGATACCACTGCTTAGAGAGGGGATGCATCCACGACGTCTTGTCGCGAGTGGACAGTCGAAACATGGTGTTGGTGGTGGAGAGATGGTGGCACAGAAGCCCACCAGTAGAAACCCGTTGCTGTTGCACTTGCCCGTGCCATGAATCCCAGGATGTAGTAGTGGGCGTCACTGGGTTTGTAGCAGGCAGTGGCGGACAGGCCTGAAGGGCAGATAGAGACAGTGGTGTCGAGAAAGTAAACATGCGTGAGGGAGATGTCAGACGTGAACTGGATAGAAGGATGGGAGTCATTGCCAAAGTCGATGAAGTTTAAGAGATTCTTCTCAGACATGTCCGTAATGTCAATCCTATCGTCGATGTATCGAATCGATAATACATCAAAGGGAAAATGCCACAACCCAGGGGTGTGGCCATATTGAAGCCAGGTCAAGTATTCCAAGTGTCCCATGAAACGACAAGCATAGCTGGATCCCATAGCTACGCCGCTGATCTGGTCAAAGAACTGGCCATTGAACTCAAAGGTATTGAGGGTGAGGACGAGTTCGGCCAGACGGATGAAAGTGGATGTGGAGATAGAGGAGTTAACCCTCTGGTCAAGAAAGAAATGTAGGGCTAATAAGTCGTTAGAGTGGGAGAATGGATATGTAAAGCGAACATACATCAAGTAGGGAGAGGCGATAGGTGCGGTCGGGGAGCGGACAATGGTAGAGAAAGTGGTTAGTATCCTCTAGAAATGTGGGAAGATTTTTAACCATAGGCTGAAAGATGCTATCAAGGAAGTCAGATACCAGTTCGGTGGGACAGGACCACGCAGAGACAATATGGCGGCCGGGGCTGTTAGGTTTGTAAATCTTGGACAGCATGTAGAATGAAGGCTTACCAAGACAACTGTTGAAGATTCTGAAGTTAGTGGTGCTAGCTGGGAGAAGATGACGTTTTGTCATATCAAGGATGGTAGTGGAGGCCTCCTTGTTGAAGCGGAAAGTAGCATCATCGGCCCGCGGTTTGTAGAATAGAAGGGTTAGAGGATTAGAAACTGCCCTTCTGAACATATTATTCCTTGCGCCATACCACCACTGCTCCCCCCTTATTAACGTCGAAATATTCGAGTATCGCAAGCGCCGAGGGCCTTGATGTCATGAAGAGTAGTTTTAATGTAGCAGCATAAGGCACGGATCGGTCAGGACGCGGGGTCCGGTCAGATTTACGGTGGAAATAGCTGGAGAAAGGGTCATCAGGTCAGGAGAAGAGCAGAAGTTGGGATTGGTGTGGTGCCATTGTTTGAGGCGTAGGCGATGATAAGCATGCACGTCTTTGAGAACTGGTCAATGGAGGTGACAAAGTTAAGGCCTTTGCTAAGAACTAATATTTCACGCTCGGTCAGGGAAAGATCAGAGGGGATACAGACAAAAAAGCCCTTTTCAGGGCTTGGTAGCGGGAGATTGAGAAAGAACGCAGAAGTAGGTACATCCTGCTAGTATGGAGTTGCCTCCCCTTTTTAGGTTCTCCGTTCAAGATGTTTAAGAAGTTGCTAAGATACTGTTCTCTTGAGCTTATGTAGAACATAATTTTGTTGTTCTGTTGCCGAGTCCTCACTTTTATTCGTTATCCCTGAAACTCTAAGATTATTTTGGACTGGTCTCCTGGCTTTGTATCCACAGTCCTATAATGAATTTTTCGCACTTTTCGATTTCGTCTTCAATGTCTGCATGCTTTCTGTGGGTTTCTATGGCCAGTTTGTTGGGCTTTTTCTTATGTTGGTCTAAACGAGAGAGTATAAAGTCATGCATGCACAGAAGACAAACTGACCCAAGTATAAAAAGAAAAAAAATTGATTGAAAATTTGCGCTTTCATCGGAATTTCAAGCAATTGAATGAAAAAGGTAAGTTTTCATTGCTATCACTAAGTTACTGTAATGGTTCTACGTACACCCAATGATTTATTTCAACTTCTCCATCCACTTATCCTGTATGTTTTGTGAATTTGAGGGCAGCACGTTTAATTGGACTTGTGGATTATGAAAATAAAGCTAGTCACTTTATCATGCTGGTCCAGTGTTACGATGTCAGCCATTTTTTTTCCTCCTTGCCCAGTCCGTCCTGATTACAATTAATCAGTTTTAGACATAGGTACTTCACTAATTTGAAACATGGTTTGGATCATGGTTAAATTATTTGATAGATCTTTATCACTTCAATCATGTTCTGCAATTACATGTGATGAACATTGCTCATACTTATAATATTTAGTTAAACACTGGCATACAAAAAAATACAATTTGTACTCATCAGACTTACTTATCATTTAATGTTCATTCTATAGGTAAGTTTGTATGGTTGCACTTACTGCAGTAAAGGTTTGCAGTGCACCAATGGTATTTTAAACACATTTGCATCCACTTATATGTATGTTTTGTAAATTTGAGGGCTGCTCGTTTAATTGAACTTGTGGAATTTGAAATTCAAGCTAGTCACTGTACCATTTTATTGTTATTATAAATTAACTTTATTTTCAGAAACTGTTACCCCTCATCCATGGCAACCAAGAAGTGTTCTGTTCTGAAAGCACATTTGGCGTGCTTTGATCCAGTGTATCCTGAAATGGAAAGTCAAAACTCTTATTCCGACTATGTTTATAGACCAGGATAAGTGGGGCTCTGTCATTCTTCTTCTTCTTCATACACTGTGGGGCTCTGTCATTCAAATCCAACAGAAGCCATGCTGATGGATACAGCTTCAGCCCCAGTTCATAACATGAGTTCCGAAAGGACTCTTGGTATGATGGTTGCTTTATGGCAGAGAGCTCCCAATGCAACCCTTGGTTTCATAGACGGAAAGGTAAGAGGGATTCAGAATAAAACGCTTGAGTGGTTGGAAACATTCTCCGACTCCGAGCAGTGGGATCAGATCCAGTTTGCCATTAGTCATGGAGCCACTATGAGGTTGCAGCGGGCAGAGAGAGTGGAGGCTACAGATGAAGTTTGTGTCGCAAGACAGAAGCTCATAGCACAGAAAAAAGATATGAGTGTTAGGAATAAGTTTCAGAGACTGATAGAGCAAGGAATTGTTAAGAAGGAACCAATCTTAAATTTACATATGTTTAAGAAGTTGGACCTATGAAAGATAATTTACAGTTATTCATTAACAATTTTTCATCTATTATAGGAAGTGAACTCCAACATGTATGGCATGATAAAGGCACAGATGATATATATCAAGAAAAAGTGAAGTCGATCAAGAACAGGCAAAAATGAGGCCAGAGCATTGTCTGCTTGACCTGTACAGGTCCGCGTCATTCAGCAAAGGATGATTTCGACATGACAGTGGCGCAGTTCCTTGTCGACATTGCCGAAGGAGACCTCACATTTGCATGATTTCTTAAATTAAATTTGTTCCATAAACAAACTGTAGGTAGATTCTTTTTAATCATTAATTAATTTTAAGATACAATTTTCAAAATTATTTGACAATAGATAAACTTCCTCCAGATAATGGTGATGTAATCTTAGCTGATTTCGCTCTATTGGTACATCAAGTACGAATTATCAACTTTAATTAATTCGCAAACATGTTCCAAGGACCTTCTGTAAGTACATTATATTTGTGTGTTACATAGCAGTTTTAAAAACTATTTTTTTGTTAGCGCTTTGAGGACATACATTTCCTGTCACTGTTTTATATTTATCATATTACGTGGAAAATATAAATATATCACTATTTATCAAACAGTCAAAAACATGCAAAAACAAAACTACACAACAACAATTAACATATAAAAACTGTTAATCCATATGTTTTGTTATCTGCGACACACTTGTTTGTAAACTACATCCATTAATGAATTAAACTGCATATCATACCTGTTAAATTTGTGTGATAATTTTTTCTATGTTAAATTAATCAGTTGTGTCCAGATTACAACATGCCAGTTTCTCATTCAGAAAAGGATTACAACATGCCAGTTTCTCATTCAGAAAAGGATTACAACATGCCAGTTTCTCATTCATTCAGAAAAGGATTACAACATGCCAGTTTCTCATTCAGAAAAGGATTACAACATGCTAGTTTCTCATTCATTCAGAAAAGGATTACAACATGCCAGTTTCTCATTCAGAAAAGGATTACAACATGCTAGTTTCTCATTCAGAAAAGGATTACAACATGCTAGTTTCTCATTCAGAAAAGGATTACAACATGCTAGTTTCTCATTCAGAAAAGGATTACAACATGCTAGTTTCTCATTCAGAAAAGGATTACAACATGCCAGTTTCTCATTCAGAAAAGGATTACAACATGCTAGTTTCTCATTCAGAAAAGGATTACAACATGCTAGTTTCTCATTCATTCAGAAAAGGATTACAACATGCTAGTTTCTCATTCATTCAGAAAAGGATTACAACATGCCAGTTTCTCATTCAGAAAAGGATTACAACATGCCAGTTTCTCATTCAGAAAAGGATTACAACATGCTAGTTTCTCATTCAGAAAAGGATTACAACATGCTAGTTTCTCATTCATTCAGAAAAGGATTACAACATGCTAGTTTCTCATTCATTCAGAAAAGGATTACAACATGCTAGTTTCTCATTCATTCAGAAAAGGATTACAACATGCTAGTTTCTCATTCAGAAAAGGATTACAACATGCTAGTTTCTCATTCAGAAAAGGATTACAACATGCTAGTTTCTCATTCATTCAGAAAAGGATTACAACATGCTAGTTTCTCATTCATTCAGAAAAGGATTACAACATGCTAGTTTCTCATTCATTCAGAAAAGGATTACAACATGCTAGTTTCTCATTCAGAAAAGGATTACAACATGCTAGTTTCTCATTCAGAAAAGGATTACAACATGCTAGTTTCTCATTCAGAAAAGGATTACAACATGCTAGTTTCTCATTCAGAAAAGGATTACAACATGCTAGTTTCTCATTCAGAAAAGGATTACAACATGCCAGTTAGTCATTCTTTCAGAAAAGGATTACAACATGCCAGTTACTCATTCTTCCAGAAAAGGATTACAACATGCCAGTTAGTCATTCTTTCAGAAAAGGATTACAACATGCCAGTAACTCATTCAGAAAAAGCATTACGACATGCTGGTGACCCAGTTCCTTACTATTTTGTTTTTGACGATGCCACATTTGAATATCCAACTGTAACATGTAAGTATATTCCATGGACCTTCTGAAAGTATATTTCTAATATTCTTTTCATTTCTAACATTCTTTTTATTTCTAACAATGTATATTCCAAAATCTTGTAAAAACCTGGGGGGGTTAAATTTGTTCTGTATACTTATTCTGTGAGCATTTGATTTAAATAACAGCATACGATGAATGTATTAATGCTCCTCTCAAAATGATGGTCAAAACGATATATCACATGTGGTGTAACATGAAGAAAAAAAATATTGCAACATTATTTTAGCTGCGAATTATGCAAATGAGGTCGCCATTTTGAATATTAATTAGTTTCTGCCTTTTTGAAAAATCATGTAACTACCGACATCGGTTGTAATTTGTTCTCCTGAATATAAAAATATATGGTTTAACAGGTGGTCAGTTATGACTAGCCGAGATAATCAATATATTGCCCACTCCCCTCTACATTTTGGAATCAACTTTCCCAAAGTCCCTAGTTTATATTTTTCTCTATATCCCTGTATAGTCCTTTGCTGATTTTTTTAATACAAAAAAATTCAAAACTTCCTTAGGGGTTGACATAGAGACATGGTTGATATATTGTTGGAAAGCATTTTTCTAGGGCTTTCTAATAGTTGTATTTATAATGCTGTAGAGTAAATTTGAAAAATCCACTGAAGTACCTTTTTAGTTCTCTCTTAGAACTTCTGATGTAGAGGGCGATCAGGTAGCCTTTTAGTCTTTCAAACTGAGTAAGGGATTAGTATTTTTGCCTTAGTTCAAGGGTTTCAATATTTATTGTTTTCCATAGATCTGAAATAGTAGTGCTTTTCAATGCCCCAAGGGTAAGATTTGTTTGATTGCACAAGTGTAAACTTGTAAACTATATATAGATATAGAAACTATATAACGATATTCCAGTCAGTTTCTTTCGTCACTGAAAGCCTTTTTTATGGCCCTTGTCTGGATTTTCTCAATATTTGGCTTCCAGGTGAGTCTTTAGTCAAATGTGACTCCAAGGAATGTGAGCGTGTTCAGCTGGGGTTTCTTATCTTTATTGTTATTTTCTATTTTTAGGGGAGAGTAAAAGGGGAGGTTTTGGTGTGGTTTGTTTTCAGTCCCCACTATTCCGCCCACATTCTCTACTGTCTTTTGAAGCATGTATTAAGCTATTGTTGCATGTTCTGTCATTTTGTTCCTAAATCTAAAAGATGCGCACATACAACAGGACAGGCAAGAAAATTACTAGACATGCGAGGACGTTTTAACGGTGTTCGAGGGTGTTTGACAGAATCACACTATGCGAACTAAATGAAAAAATCCGTCTCCAGCTAAAGAACAACTATAAGCAGCATCGAACGCAGCCACTAATTAAATCAGCTGAAACAAGGAGCAGCATTATAAAGTGCTGTAACACTACACAACAAAAGAGTGCTTCTCAAAGCCCTAAAAAGGGACGGCAACACCATCAGATAGACAAACAGGTGGACTTCGTGTCATCCTCTGGGTCTAGTTCCAGTCTAGTCCTCTGTCTCTTATAGACTGTCTTATGTTGTCGTTCAGGTGAGCTTCGTGTCATCCTCTGGGTCTGGTTCCAGTCTGGTCCTCGGTCTCATAGACTGTCTTATGTTGTCGTTCAGGTGAACTTCGTGTCATCCTCTGGGTCTGGTTCCAGTCTGGTCCTCGGTCTCATAGACTGTCTTATGTTGTCGTTCAGGTGAACTTCGTGTCATCCTCTGGGTCTGGTTCCAGTCTGGTCCTCGGTCTCATAGACTGTCTTATGTTGTCGTTCAGGTGAGCTTCGTGTCATCCTCTGGGTCTGGTCCTCGGTCTCATAGACTGTCTTATGTTGTCGTTCAGGTGAGTTTCGTGTCATCCTCTGGGTCTGGTCCTCGGTCTCATAGACTGTCTTATGTTGTCGTTCAGGTGAACTTCGTGTCATCCTCTGGGTCTGGTTCCAGTCTGGTCCTCGGTCTCATAGACTGTCTTATGTTGTCTTATGGGTCTGGATTATTGGCATGTTGCTTCCCATACTTGTGCTGTGTTAGTCAATCTTCTTTTATTCTGCAGACATGGCCAAACCTCAGAAGTTGAGATTGCTCCACTCCAGTCTGCAAGGGTTGGACGGACATCATCATATTGCAGACCTTGTCTCTTCAAACACCTCCTTTAGATATATAATTTTGGAGGCCTGGAGCTGACTTTTCTGGGTTGTGGTCATTGCTCATGACTTGCATACATCAATCAAATCTGGTGCATAAGTAGAGCAGCGGGTAAGGGGGAGTGCTGGTTGTGGAGGGGGTTTCAGTTGAAGAGGGGAAAATGTGCATGGGAATAAGTAGGTTGAGTGGAAAAAGAGATAGACAGGTTGGAGGAAGTAGGGGCAGTTTATGTGCAGGGTGATGGGCTTATTTTTTTTTTTTTTTGGCGTTCGCCTTATTTCTCTAATCCCCAAGGCGGTGTGCATTGCACTGCGTTTTTATTTTGCGCCTGTTGGCCCAGTGCATCCGACTTCAGCATGCATTTTATGTAAGGGTCTGCTTCGTCCTGCATTTTCTAAGGGTTTGCTTCCCCGGGGTAACGGCCGGTGCTGAGATGGGGATCGAACCCAGCACCTTATGGTTGTGAGCCGTGTCACACAACCACTAGGCCACGCCGTCCCCTCGATGGGCTGATTTGAGAAGAGAGAGTTGGGAAGAGCTTGGGATCCTTGTTAATGGGCAAGAAAAGAGAACAATGGAAATGTAGGGCAGAGAAGGGGAAGAGCCTTTATTTGTTACAAACTGCTGTTAGTTCTGTCATATTGTAGAGTTCCACTGACAGACAGATGTTCTGTATGTGTCTGCTGTTAGTTCTGTCATATTGTAGAGTTTCACTAACAGACAGATGTTCTGTATGTGTCTGCTGTTAGTTCTGTCATATTGTAGAGTTCCACTGACAGACAGATGTTCTGTATGTGTCTGCTGTTAGTTCTGTCATATTGTAGAGTTTCACTGACAGACAGATATTCTGTATGTGTCTGCTGTTAGTTCTGTCATATTGTAGAGTTCCACTGACAGACAGATGTTCTGTATGTGTCTGCTGTTAGTTCTGTCATATTGTAGAGTTCCACTGACAGACAGATGTTCTGTATGTGTCTGCTGTTAGTTCTGTCATATTGTAGAGTTCCACTGACAGACAGATGTTCTGTATGTGTCTGCTGTTAGTTCTGTCATATTGTAGAGTTTCACTGACAGACAGATGTTCTGTATGTGTCTGCTGTTAGTTCTGTCATATTGTAGAGTTCCACTGACAGACAGATGTTCTGTATGTGTCTGCTGTTAGTTCTGTCATATTGTAGAGTTCCACTGACAGACAGATGTTCTGTATGTGTCTGCTGTTAGTTCTGTCATATTGTAGAGTTCCACTGACAGACAGATGTTCTGTATGCGTCTGCTGTTAGTTCTGTCATATTTTAGAGTTCCACTGACAGACAGATGTTCTGTATGTGTCTGCTGTTAGTTCTGTCATATTTTAGAGTTCCACTGACAGACAGATGTTCTGTATGTGTCTGCTGTTGGTTCTGTCATATTGTAGAGTTCCACTGATAGACAGATGTTCTGTACGTGTCTGCTAGTATTTACTTTACTTTCCCAAGAAGAGATCTTATGTAAAATAAACTATTGTGGATAACACTGCTGTCAGTCCCAGGAAAGGTATTGGCTCCAACAGGCCTCTAATGCTTAAGTGAACGTTATTAATATTTTTCTGAGGGTTTTACAACTTTTTAAAGATTCACCTCCTATCTGATCCTCTGATAGAAAAAAGTGGCTGTTACCATACTCAATGGTTGGTTGTATTGAAAAATGAACAAAATAGTGATGACAAGACTTGATAAATAAAGTGAAACTGATGAGATTGTGAATGAAAGGAAATACATTTGAATACATCTAATGTAACTGTACAGACCAATAGTAATACTAAAGCAGAACAGACAGAGACAAACAAAAATGAAACATGGAGTAAATATTTGATTTATTAAGATGTGTGGATGTTCTGTAGTGATTGTTACATATGCTTATTGTATTCTGTCCATTTGTGTAAGGAAAAATAACATTTCACATGTCAGTTAAATAAAAGTTATTCAAAGTTAACATAATGTGAAAAAAAAAGGAATGAAAAATGCAAGCAGTTTAAAAAGTGTTAGTGATTCAGATCTTTTGAATGCAATTTATTTGTTCTATACTAATTAAAGTTATATTCTCTAAAACTTACACATTTTTTGTTGTTTAACTTTTTCCAGTCCTGCCTAATTTTGCCAATTACAGTCCAGTGCAAGTTCTGCAACTCTGTATGTCAAAGTTTAAACATAAAAATTTACTAATTCACTCAAGAACTTTTTTCTCAAAACAATTTCTTTTTTTGTCATAAAACTCCCACTCAATATCACTGGAGATCAATCTATCTTCAGCAATGTTTCATTAATATGTCACTTATTATTTACTAAACTATTCTCAATTGAATGACAAACAGAATGGAATAAAGATATTGTATACGTGAATTAGTGTAAAAGATCTTATAGTGGCATATTTTCATTTTCAACCACACAAAAAAAAACCCACAGTAAATGTTTACTCCTAGCTCAATCATTTTGCTATTTACCCAAACAATCGTTTCCAATAAAAGATAACCTGTATCGAAAGATGGTCCTAAATTTTCACCTTATTAGGTCTAATAATATTAACAATATTCTATTGGCATGTGAAATTGAAAATTAAATCATCACATGTCGACATGTTTGAACAAAGAACTGACTTTTGCACATGTTGGAAATATCTTCACTTTAGAAAACTTCAGTAGGATCAGGGACATTTTTCAGGATTTTTTCAAGAGCCAACACAGTGGTTTATTGTAGTGAGTTGGTTAATAATTGAGTAGATATTATGATCTAAAGATATATAATTAAATTATCTATGACATAAAGTATTCATAATAAATATATATATATTAGTATCAAGTATTAAATGTCATTAATGCAGGTGGAAAAAGACATCATTTTGCTTGTGTATACTCACAATGTCTAATGTATTTCTTCATTATTCAATCAATAGCATAACTACATTCCCTTTCATCAGTGTTCCAATAAAAGTATGAATCAGACTTGTACAGAATATCAACGTCTAATCCAGATGTATAATCATTGACCTGATCAAATAATCAATCATCTGTCTGGTCTTGAAGTTCATACACATTCCACACATGTGTAAATATAGATAAATACATTAAATCAAAGCTGCATATGTGCTTGATATTCTGCCATTGTTAAGGTTATTTCAAAGCCTCGATGGTTGCAGCTAAGTGACACAGAAAAACACTGGTGTAAGATACAGATGTTTACAAAATAAAACTGTAACTGATGTTTTGTGTGCCCCGGAATTCTACAGTATGGACTGACAAAAGTTAATCCTATGTACAGTGTATAATGAAAAAAAAATTATATCAATAATTGAAAATCTTCACAGTGACAACATACAGATGGATGGTTAACCGCACAAAACCTTAAAGATAAGATTGAATTCTTCGAGCTAAAATGCTACTGGAGGGTGTTTAAAATAACATGGATAGTAAAAAAAGAGAAATGCAGAAATCCAACAGGACTTCAACGTTGAACAAAGCTGGCTAGTGAACATTACGTTACATATAGGAAATTAATTAACATACTTTGGCTCTCAACGATACTTGAGAGTTGGTGCCTGGTAAATGAGGCAGAGGCAGACAGGAGAAGATGCACAAGGGGCATTACAGAGGCTCTGGGGTTGACAGTGGCAGAGGCAGGATAGTTGGCAGGGATCGAGTATCTTACAGATCAGATCAGCTGTCATGAGAGTGACATTCAGCAAAGGACATACTACATGATGAATTGTAAATAAGCAATTTAGTTTACATGGTAAATAGACTGAGGTACCACCTATTCAACAAATTGAAGATAGGGTGTACCGACGAATGCCCGTGCGGTACTGGTAAAATGACCGCTGAACATCTGCTGCAGAACTGCCCGACAGAGAGAGCAGATGTGGCCATCACCAGTGGAACTGCAAGACAAGCTCTATGGCAGTGGCGATAGCCTCAGGATGACCGCCGCTTTTTTAGAAAAAATAATGGTTACTGTCTGACTGCGTACGAAGAAGAAGATTACATGGTATGCGCCCTGTTTGAATACTTTGTGACAGACAAAATTATCATCATTATAATCTGCTGTAAGTAATAGTGACTAACAGATTTGCACATTGTAATTAGTGCATATCCACATATCATATTAACAAATCTGTTGAAAACTTTACAGTAATAACACACACAAATATACATAAGAAAAATTGAAGATGCTAGGCCTAGCACAAATAATGAAGATAATAATCAATAGAAATGAAATAAAGATTAAAAAACTGGCAAGAGGGACAGATAAGTTTAGGGAACAAAATGTGAAAAACAAATTGAGAAAAAAAACCAAACAAACAAAAGTGACCAATATAAAATGAATGTACAATCTTACAAGCTTCAAAAGGCCAAATAAGTTTGGTTAATTTAATTTTAAACACTCAAAAAACTTGACTGACTAGGTACTACTGAATATGTTGAAAGCATAGACTTTTACAAATTAATGCATGTTTTGTGAACTGCCAAGTATTACAGTAATGATTTTGTTCTTCTACACAGCACATGAGCACATTAAAATGTCTAGCTAGTACTGCCATATGTTCTGAACATCTGCCAGCTAAAAGTCATCCTACATAACCTAGACAAAATGTCAACCTACATACCAAACATCTTCTTGCATTTTTTACTACTGTCTTTACATGGTCTCTTTTAAGCTTCAACATTGATGTCATCTCCTGGGAGCTGCTTGCACAAAACCACATCACCTGGTGCGTTAGCATCACTGAAGATGATCAGATAGCGGAGAGAAAAAATCCATCACAGAGGCTCAAAGAAAGCGTGCTGCCCGCAAAAACAAAATGTCAACAAAGATTACTGCACAGTCGGCTCATCACATGTGTGACCCGGATATGCCGTTCCAGGATTGATCTTTACAGAGATATGAGAACACATCTCGAAGCACAAGTCTGATGCTGTCACCACCTTCAGTTGCCATGGGAAACTATTATTATTATATGGTCAAATATTCTGATGGATATATTTTTTATGTTGACATTAAAGAAGTGACACATATATTGATCAAAGTATGATATTCTATGACATTCTTTATCCTCTGTAACATACTGGCATGAAAGGTCCCCTTTTACACATATTATATCTAACATTCTGACTAAATAGGTCCTTCCATACCATACATATAATCAGTAACATGCTTATACAAAATTCCCACATCAACTTAGATCAGTAACATATTTACACAAAATGCTCGCTTTCCCACAGATCATCTGTAAGATTCTTACACAAAATGTCTCCTCCACACAGATCATCTGTAACATGCCAACATAAATGTCCCCCTCCACACAGATCATCTGTAACATGCCAACACAAATGTCCCCCTCCACACAGATCATCTGTAACATGCCAACACAAAATGTCCCCTCCACACAGATCATCTGTAACATGCCAACACAAAATGTCCCCTCCACACAGATCATCTGTAACATGCCAACACAAAATGTCCCCTCCACACAGATCATCTGTAACATGCCAACACAAATGTCCCCCATCCACACAGATTATCTGTAACATGTCAACACAAATGTCCCCATCCACACAGATCATCTGTAACATGCCAACACAAATGTCCCCATCCACACAGATCATCTGTAACATGCCAACACAAAATGTCACCTCCACACAGACCATCTGTAAGATATACATAATATCCTCCTTCTCCACTCATACAATCTGTAACATCAATCAAGCAAAACCTTTAACCTTCCATAGTGGAGATAGGTCTTCGACAAATACACGTCATGTCACCCTGTTAAAGGCCATCTGCAACAGTTCAAGCCATGACTTCTCAGTCTCCTTAATATTTGCTTAAAGCTCTCTTCCTTATTAATGAGTAGCTCCAGTGATTCACAATAACATACAGCTGGCATATATGGCTATTTAAGTCAATTGCAGATGATTCACTTGAGAGGAAATTCAGAAAGCCATACTGCTTCTAAGTGATGACAAGGACACTGATCCAGATGATACCTCAGCTGAAGCAACCAGAGACAGACATTGACACTTTCACAATAATGTTGTACACATTACTTGGTCAAGTAAGTGTGGGAAAGATATGAAATATAAGCTGAATGGAAGGTAATTTTGTTGCTGAATTAAGTGTTTTGAGATCTTTAGAGAGTGACCTAAGCTGGGACATGCTTACATACTGTGTCCACCTCCACAAAGATATCCTGTAATATATTTTTAAAATATACACTGTAATCTGCCAGGCATGTGAGTTAACTCGTGAGAGATGGGCATAGAGTTGTCCACTTCATCCTTCTTCTTCCGCGTTCGTTCTCAATCTCCAGCTACCAAGCCCTGAACAGAGCTTTCCAAGTAGCAGGATGTAGTCCTGAGAATGGAATGCGTTGTGTCGCTAGTTTACAGCTTGACTGATATTTGCACCTTTCGGTCGGACACATCTGTCTTTGGCAGAATACTTCATCCTAAAAGCCACAAGACAAAAAAGCTCTACACCCTATAGTAGAAGAGGATCAAATTAGTTGAGTCAAATAGTATGTGAAAGCATTGTCAGCATTAGTTTAAAAATCCCATAATTCAGTCCTTAGCCTCCATAGTAATTCAAATGAATGAGTAATTCTAGAACTAAATATAAATAATAATGCTTTTGACTCAAATAGTCTGTATGGGTTTCCAAATATGTTAGAAGATAACAGGATAATACATTCATTATAACAATGAAATAAATGTTATTATTTGTGTATGTAAGATAATATCTGTATTTGAACATTTTCTATCATCCTCTTCCTTCTTAATATAAAAACAAATGCACAAGGACCACTGTTTGATTACTGCTGTAAGCTAGATGGAGGTAGCCATTGATTGGTGTATGGGTGGAGGAAAGCAGCGTACATGCTCCGTTGGCATGCTGTCGCTGTCATTGGTCCGCAAGTACTTGTTCAGCACAGAAAAGATCTGATTGTTCAAAATCTGGAATTTGCGAATTCTGTCCACCATTTTCTTCAATTGCTGCAAGATAAATTAGAAATATGCTGTTTTACAAAAGACTGGAGAAAATTTAAAAAAAATAAATACATATATATGCACTAACAAGTAAATTTACTAAAACTAGATTAGCTGTTATGACACAATAGCCCCCTCACCTTTGATCTAACAAGATTCTACCTGACTTTTCTGGTTCACAAGAAAAGGAAAAACTAATTAAGCATTCTAAGGTAATTAACATATGAAGCTGTCAGCACAAGAGAGGCTAATCTCATTTTCATAAGTTTGAAGTGAAGTAAAATTGTTATCAAAATCTAACTATCATCATATAGTGTATTCCCATTGCTGAGGTCCGTCAAGAGAATTTATAGGGCTGAGGTTTATTATGCTTTATAATTTATAAGACTGCTTGCCACTGCAGTCATCATGCACTGTATAGGCTAGGTGTTTATTTTATATCCGATAAAAGAAAAAAAACCACGTTTTTGAACACATATTCTCGCGGTTAGAAGATTGACACCCAAACCACTCTGACAGCCAATTCTCAAAAATGTAATATTAATGCTAAATTAAACGTTGTTTAAATAAATGTGTTTAGTTTGATAGATTTCTCTCTGAACAATACAATCAAGTAGATCTTCTTCTTTTGCCCTGCTGCCTTTGCCATGAGACCACGCTTAGAGGCTGGATGAGTAGTAGTTTCTTGCTATTGCCATGTGGGACGCTTGTGCTGTTGCTAGGTGTAACTTCAATTCCTGAGTGTGTCAGAGACATCCTCAATCCATCTACATCGAGGTTGGCCCATGGAACATGGGCCGAAGATCTGCATATAATATGCTCTCACTGCCGGATGGTCATAACGCATTCTGCCTAAATGACCAAACAACTTGATTTTTTGGGTGTCAATGTAGACAATAACTGGGCTTGTCCTCACTATCTGTCTCAGCATGGTGTTGTGGATTTGGTAATGGATTATCTTTCTGGCTGCACTTCTCACACAGCACATATCACAACTCTGGATCTTGCTCTTACTTATTTTTAGTAAGGAACAAAATTGAAATTGACAACACAATGTAGCCCAAACTGTTCTTGGTAGTCTCTCACAACACCCTTACAATGCGGTGCTGTTCTTTGCTCAACATTCGGGTCCAGAAACACAAGTTTCAATAAAAAAAATAATAATGTGCATAATATCTGCCCTAAAACCTTCCATAATATCCATGTATGTACTTGACTAACGATTTACTATAAAACAGTTATAAATCACCTATTGGTTTGGTGGAATCACTTTTACACTATTGGGAGTTCTTGTAGGTAAGGTAAGGATAGAAGTGTGTAAGGGATAGTACATCACGGTGAGAGGCAGCCACATCCTTGATGGCCAGGATCCTATTTGGTTCCCCCACTTCTGTTTAGCTCATGCATGGCTCCTAGAGTCTGCCTGTAATGGCACCGCCTTCCCCTGGGCAACAGCTTTGGCTGGCCGGTTAAACTACGTGAGTGAAACGACAATGGGAGTCCACCCCTGACTAGTACACACAGCTGTTGGTGGAAGAAGCGGAAGATCGACCTGGTCGACAATGACTCTGAAGGTGGGAGCTGGAAACGCCTGGTATCAGGCTAAGGGCGCACCAGAGACCATAGTTGGTAAGTGGCCGAAACAAAGTTCAGAAAGCAATGGCAAACTACTGGACGTAAAATGCCAAGAAACCTATGACAGTCAATAGGAACGAAACTCAAAGATTTGATTGGGAGGCCCTCAGGCAGATCAGCTACACCAACTGAGGAAGAGGCCGATTTCAGAGCCAGTACAAGTAATAGAGATGACGGTCTAAAGCCCGATTGCATTACAGCGGACAACTCTGAAATGGGACTAAAGACAAATCTAAGAATAGGCACCTGGAATGTCAGGAGCCTATACCAGGGCAAGCCGTTTATGATTGGAAAAGAGATGGAGAGAACCAGGATAGATGTTCTGGGAGTCTCTGAACTCCAATGGGTCGGTCAAGGGCACTGTATCAGCACATCAAGAGAAACATTCATATACTCTGGGATGGAAAAGAGTGGAAAAAGCAAGGTCGGCTTCAACCTGTCAAAGAAGACGGGCACCTTCAGTACTCAGTTACAATCCAGTTAACGACCGGATAATTGTAATCAGACTAAAAAGGAAGACAAGAAATTTAACAATTCAAGTTTATGCACCAACATCAGCAGCTGATGATTGCCAAATGGAAGATAATCTATAACACCTTACAAGAAACAATGGTCATCAAACTTGATCATCACTGGAGATTTTAATCCGGAAGTCGGAGAGGAAAGATGAAGAAGAGAGAAGTGTATGAGGACCTTTATGTTTGGGACACACAAATGAGCAAAGGAGAAAAACTGGTTCAATTCTGCCTGTAAAATAACCTTTCCATTGCCAACACCTTATTTAAACAACATCCGCGAAGACTATACACGTGGTCCTCCCCTGATGGTAACAACAGAAATCAAATAGATTACATCCTGGTACAACAAAGATGGAGATAAAATGTGCTAGCAACAAAAACGCTGTCAGGAGCGGACTGAGATACGGACCACGAATTACTGTTTGCAGTTTTCAAGGCAAGACTTTGTAGGATTAACAAAGGTTTCCAGTCAATACACTTCAATGTAACAGCATTACTTTCTGAATACAGCATCAAAGTAGAAAACAAATTTCAAGCGTTGCTTGTGGCAGATGTAGAGATGACATCTGATGAGTTGACATTACACACAAGGGATATTTTAATCGTGACAGCGAACTAGATAATTCCCAGAATATTTCACAAGAAACAGAACTGTATATCAGATGAAACATTAAAACTCATTGAAGAAAGAAAGCAATTAAAACAAATGGGAAGTGAAGGGGCCAACATAGCATATAAAAACTGCGCAAAAAAACTTTAAAAAAGTAAAGTAAAGAAATCCACACCATTACTGCCGTAGGGGTGTGAGGTGTTAGCAATCTCACATTTCAATATGGCTAGGTTAAAAGAGGGCAGTAGCCATCTCCTCTCCCTCGCCGCTTTTACTTCCCGGACTGAACCGATCCCCATTTAAGGCTGGGTTGACCTAGGAGCCGCTGCAGTCTGAAAAAACATTTCTGCCTCTACGCGACTCCCATAGAAAACTTAGAAGAGAAATAAGAAAAGATAAAAGAAGATACATATTGGACACTTGTAAGTACAGAGAAAATCTACAGCAACAAGGCAGGGAAAGAGAGATGCCTTTAAGGCGATAAGAGCACTGACAATGGAATTCCGTCCGGTTCCGCATGTCATCAATGACAAGGAAGATAACACACTAACAGAAACTGAAGACATACTGAATAGATGGAGAGAGTACTGCAGAATCAAGTATGAAGACAACACAAAGTGCTCAGTTAATCCTGCTAAAAGATGAGAAAGAACCTGAACCAACATTAGAGGAAGTACACTCAGCAATCAAAAGTCTGAAAAAGGGAAAGTCCCCAGGATGTGATGCCAGTGCTCGAGTTTATCACAAGCTGCATAAACAGATATGGCACAGTGGAGAGTGGCCAGAAGCATGGAAGAAATCAATTTATATTTCCCTCCCAAAAAAAGGCAACCTAAAGCTGTGCACAAACTACCGAACTATCGTGCTAATCAGTCATACTAGCAAGATATGCTTATGGATCCTATTGAGAAGAATAGAGAAAAGGTTTGAATCTTAAATTCCCGAAATCCAAGCAGGTTTTAGGAAAGACAGAGGGACCAGAGATCACATATTCTTCTTCTTCTCCGTACGCTGTCAGACGTCAACCTGTATTTTTTCGAAAAAAGCAGCAGTCATCCTGAGGCTGTCGACACTGCCATAGAGCTTGTCTAGTGTTGCCACTGGTGATGGCCACATCTGCTTTCTCTGATCCTCGTATGTCGGGCAGTTTTGCAGCAAATGTTCAGCGGTCATTTTCTCGATACCACACGAGCATTCGTCAGTGCCACCTATCTTCAATTTATTGAATAGGTGGTACCTCAGTCTATTGTGGCCTGTGCGAAGTCTGAAGACCACGACCTGCTCTCTTCTGTTCAACTGGTAATAGGCATCATTTTTTGTGTAGCCAGTATGTTCTGTTTCCCATTTGGTGATCACATATTCAATATGAAGAATATCTACGAAAAATGTAGAGAGCTTAATGTAGACCTGTACACATGTTTCATTGATTACACCAAGGCCTTCGATGCGGTAAAACATCAAAGTCTGAGAAACATGAAAGAAATGGGGTTTCCTGTGCATATTATCTAATTCATTGAAACATGATATAAAGATCAGCGAGCGGCTGTCCGAGTATCTGGGCAAACATCAGATTAGTTCGCAGTACAAAAGGGAGTAAGACAGGGATGTATCGTATCCTCTCACCTATCTATATAACATATATGCAGAATGTATAATGAGAAATGTTAGAGAAGACGAGAACATTGAAAGTTTCGATACATTTACGATTGGCGGTTACGAGATTCCAGAGCTACGATGTGCAGATGACTGATACTATCAAGAAGTGCAGAAGGACTAGAGCAGCTAATTTCAGCCGTAAATGAACATAGTTGAGATCAAAACTTGTTTATAAACATAAACAAATCAAAGATAATGACCGCCAGAAAAACACGATTTCAACATAAATTTACAGTAGGTGGTGAGGAAACAGATCAGGTCGTGCATTTTGAATATATGAGCTCCAGAATTGACAAAAATGGTGACTGCTCGAAAGAAATCAGAAGAAGACTAGCCATGGAAAAGCAGAGGCTGAAGAAATTTTGGCAGATCACCAACAAAACAACAAAAATGAGATACTTGAGAGCCTGTGTTTTTTCTATGGCTGCGAATCATGGACGATTACCAAAACTTCTAGACAAAGAATCAAATCCTTCGAGTCAAAATGTTACAGAAAGATCCTTAGAATACTCTGGACAGAGAAAAAGACAAATATAGACATTCGGCAAGAGTTAAAAATAGAGGAGAACTGGTTTATCAATTCCATTTTGGCCAGAAAATGTAAATACTTTGGTCACATTAAGAGACACAACGGTCTTGAGAGAACAGTGATGGAAGGTATGATGCCAGACAAAAGAGGCAGAGGTGGACCAAGAAGACGATGGCACCAAGATATCCAGGAATGCCTGAGTATGACTGTGGCGGAGGCTGGAGTTTTGGCAAGGGAAAGAGTTTCTTACAGACAGACTGTGATGGGAGCAAAGTTCTGTAAAGGACATGCTATATGATGATGATGTAGGTCTTACATTTAACTGACCCTCTGTGAATGCTAAAGAACAAATGAGACTGTTAGCAAATACAAGAAAGCTGCATACACCCAGCTATCTTGGCTGGAACAGAGAGATTGCATACAGAATTCAGAAAGTAAACCTTCAAAATGCACCAATTTTGAAACACCCATGACTGCTTTTTTTCAACTAAGAGGAGGCTAATAAATGTACTGTTCATTCTGAGAGAATGAAGACCTATGGTTAAAGTGGAGCATCTACGTCAAGTCAAGCCATTACAGAAATGTATAGACAATTGGCTAACACAAATTAACAGCTGACTGATTCGGTAGAGGCTGGTGTTTTGACTTAGCCCCAATATCATTCCTGCTCTCCATTTTAAAGCTCACCATGTAGTTAGGCTTGTATAACCAGAGAAAATTCAAACAGGCAATCCAGTCACTGCAATAAATGACTATGATAGAAAAGAGGTTCAGCTATTATAATATTCAACATACCAGATTTTGTATTGATGGTGAGCTCACTTTCGCTTTCTTCACAAGGAAGGCTTCATATTTGCCTGAAGGTAAATCTATCTTATCTACAAATTTCTTTGTTTTGATGTTAGTCATACAAATATTTATTCACTTATACAAATAAAGTTGATCACATCTGATTATGTGCTGCTGTGGCCATTGGTTACAAAACATGATGTTAACCAAAATGGTGTATGTATGTGAGAACTGATTCAGACACGAACAGTGATAACGATGACTGCTCTGACCAAATTGAGGCTGATATGGAGGGACAAAAGCACCAGCCTGAAATCCAAGTTGAGTTTACTGTATGCACTTGTCACTTCTGTGTACCTTTACGCATGCAATACTTAGACTCTGACAGCAGTTCTAGTGCAAAGAATTTGTGCAATGGAGATGAAATGTCTGCTTCAAATCCTCGGCATTTCGTATCTTGACCACGTCAAATGAATAAGGCAGTTTAGGACACCGTTAAGAGAGAATTCGGCCAATATAAAGACCTATTGACTATGGTAAAAGCATGCAAGCTCCAATGGTATGGGCATGTTTCAAGATCGTCTAGGTTGACCAAGATTGTCCTGCAAGGTACTGTGCTTGGGAAGCATAAGAGAGGGTGGCAGAAAAAGAGATGGAAGACAATATCAGAGAGTGGACGAAAAGGTCCATAGTTACAACAAATATCATGGCACAAAATCAATTGAAGTGGCGGGAACTGGTACAACAATCTGCAGTATTGGTGCTCAGGTTACGGGACTGATGATGATATGATTGTGGAAAGAGTTAACTCCTTTTGCTTAGGCAGAGAGGATGTATTTCCTAATTTGAGGCTTAGTGTGTAAAGGGTTAAATTCACAATGGTCTATCTCACACATTCACTTACCATGTTATTCTCTTTGTTTCCAAATTTGTATTTCTAGTATAGAGAAAATCTAACATAATCTATTACTTGCTCACATTCTTTCTTCAATGTTGGAAAAAACTGGGTGACAATGACAATAGTGCCTTTTTCTCAGACAAGATAATACAATAAACTACTCACAATGCCTTTGATGTTTTCATCCTTCATGTCCACTCTATTGACTTTATGTAGATGGTAGCAGAAGTCTAGTGCCTCAAACCTTCTCTGCTGACCCAACAAGGTGATGAGAACACAACCTGCCCAGTTCAAACCTTCACCAAACAGTTCTCTGGTAAAGACAACAGGTAACTTCATTAGTCCACAACCTGAGCCTGTCAAACACAATACAACTGACAGACACCTCTACATTTAGCATACACTTTTCCAGACTAGCTTATAGTTTACAAAATTGTATCCATAACAAGAATGCTTAGTTAGTTTTCTTTCCACTTATGCTATTGAGCATTGTGGGAACCGTAAGGTTTCTGTCCTGTGTCAGGTGTGTTGGTCCTTGTGAGACCATGGTGTTGCACAATCACTCTGTCATTTAACTGCACCGTGGCCGTCCTCTAGACCCGTCGCCAGATCTACCAGCATCGTAAGTCATCAGTCGAAGTTGATGAGGGTGCATTCACATGAGATGACTGACCTAGTGTATTTTGTGCTTGGAAATGTACTCTGCACATAACGTAGTGGTGACCATACTTTGTGTGTTTTAATTTCGTAGTCTATCTTTCCTAGTACCACCAATGACTTTACTCAAACACTTAATTTCACATGTTAAAATTGTGCTTTCATGCACCTTGGACAGGGGCCACGTTTGGTACTGGTAGCACAGAGTCAGCATAAATATACACTTTATAAGCTGTTGCTTTGTTGCCAAACTAATGCTTGGGTGCGTAAGCAGTGGCAAGAGCTGATACGTCACAGCAGATGCTTTCTGACACGTCTCATCTTCTTCTTCTTCTGCATTCGTTCTCAATCTCCTGCTACCAAGTCCTGAACAGAGCTTTGTAAGTAGCAGGATGTAGTGTGGAGAACGGAATGCATTATGTCACTAGTTTACGGTTTGACTGTGATATTTGCACCTTTTGGTCCGACACAACCATCTTCGGCAGAACAGCGTCTCAATTTCCCTATCGAGCCTGCCATGTGCAAAAAAATGACTGTCCAAATACTTGAACTCATGGGCTTGTTGAAGGCAATATCATTGACACTTATGGTGAGTGGCCCAGGTGTTCTACAGATCCTCATAGTTTATGCTTTCGTCTCGTTAATAAAAATATTGTATTTGGCAAAGGTTGTGGCAAACGAGTACATGTGATTTTGCAGTTTATTTCATCGTTGTACAACAGGTATTGATCATCTGCAAAAAGCAATTTGTGTATTGAGTTCAGTTCTACATCTGGTGTCTCAGTTTGATTGCTCTCTGCTGTGACTTTGACTATGCAGACGTAGAACAGCAGAGGCTAAAGAACACGCACTTGTCTCCCACTGGTAGTGATTTTAAAAGTATCTGTGACACCATCAATTGTTCTTTAAAAGTTTATACTAGTACGATACAGTGCTTTTACATTATCAAGTAATTGACCTTATACACTATAATCTTCCAGTATCGTACAAAGTAACAATACCTAACTTTTGCGTACATACTGATCACAAGGCAACAATTTTGGTTATGAGAGTTCTTGAGAAAAATCAACCAAGACGAGAAGGCATGTTAACAAAAGATCCAATCAAAATAAACAACTTTAAGAACCAGACACTCAAAAAGCCTATGTTATGAAAATTGATGAGTGCTTTGCTAGACTGACGACATGAACTAGATCTGTCGAAAAATAATGGGCAATGTAATTTATTAGAAGCAGCTAAAGAAACATGTGGAGCTGTAAATTCAAGAGGTTCAAAACCGTTAATAACAGCTTGGTGGAGCAATGAAGTAACAACAGCTACAAAAGAGAAGAAGAATAGATACAAAAGCATGGGTTTCAAGTAAAAAATAACAAAAATATGTTGACTATAAGGCACGAGAAAGCACGTAAAGTTGGTAATTAAAAAAGATAATTCTAAATTTTGGAAAGAGTATAGAGAAATTTTGAATTCGGATTATATTAACACAAGAAATTTCTACAAGAAAATCAAAAGTATGAGAGGTAGAGAGATGATTGTTATTATCCAACAGAAATTATAAACGATGATAATGGATTCGCAATTAACGATTCACAACTGGTCCTGAACAGATGGCAGCAATACTTTAAAGACTGTCTCAACTTACCAACAACTGGGGACAATGACACATAAGATATCAACGTTAATGTAAACAAGGAGATAGAACCAAACATCACACTTTCAGAAATCAGAAATGCTGTACAAGCTGCACGACTTAAATGTCCAGGACTTGATGAATACCCTGGTGAATTAATTAACTTAGCCATTGGGGTACGGATATTGTGGCTACAACGATTGTATAACTTAGTTTGGACCACACAGGAAATGTCAGTAAAACTGGAGAAATACAATTATAATTCTTCTTCTTCTTCCTCGTTCGTCTTCAGACCTCAACTTCAATTACTCTAACGAAGGCAGCAGTCGACTCAAGGTTCTGTACACTTCCATACAACTTCCATTCGTAACAACAGAAATGAAATAATTGCAAAGAATATTGGGTGTAACAAGGAGAGACATGATCAGAAACGACGACTTCCGGAGACCTGTGAGAATACCACAGAGGAAAATATGATTGAAAAGGTTACCGTTGGGGAATTATTGCAGGGAAAGAAGTAAACATAAACACGCGAATATACGACTACTCTAAGGCCGATGTTAAGAGGATGAAAGAGGCAGCGAACCACATAATCTGGAAAGATATTGTCGTAGGAACAGATGTTGAACAGGAGTGGGAAAGTTTTAAAACAGTTCTAGAAACACTAAAAGAGGAATGTGTTCCATGTAGGGAGGTAAATCCTAAGCGTAAAAAGTGGATAACTAGATTTGTAGTGAAATGTAGAAGAGCAAAAAATAAAGCATGGAAAAAATATAGAGGCAGGAAAATCAAAAGAAACATATGTAAAATATTTGGAAAAGCAGAACATATCTCAGAAAGCGAATAAAACAGCGAAAATAGACTTCGAAAAAAAACTTGCTCAGAGGATCAAGACTGACAGTAAAAGCTTCTTCTCTTATGTTAGAAATAAACAAAGAACGAAAGACAAAGTAGGCCCTCTCATAGACAATACAGGGAAAATAATAAGTGAGAATAGGGAGGCAGCTAATCTGCTCAATCAGTACTTTGGCACAGTCTTCACAAAAGAGGACTGCTCCAAGATACCAAAGCCTATAGATATTTTTCAAAGAGACATGGATACAGCGGGATTAAGATCAATCTGTATTACAGAGGAAATGGTTTTTAAAAAATTGGAGGGGTTGAAAGTGAATAAACGTCCAGGTCAAGATGGTATTCATCCAAAATTGCTGTATGAAATTAGAGACCAACTAGCAAAACCATTGGCTATATTATGTTCTCAATCACTGACAAAAGGGATTGTTCCACGGGATTGGAAAGATGCAGGAGTGATCCCCTTATTCAAAAAATCAGATCCAGCAAATTATAGACTGGTGAGTTTAACGAGCATAGTCTGTAAATTGTTAGAGTCAATAATCAAAGAAAACATTGTAATGCATTTAGACAAATTTAATCTAATTAGAAATAGTCAGCATGGGTTTACTAGAGGGAGATCATGCTTAACAAATCTATTAGAATTCATGGAGGAGGTTACTAAAATCATAGATAAAGGGGAGCCAGTGGATGTTATTTATCTAGACTTTGCAAAGGCCTTTGATAGAGTACCTCATCAAAGATTATTTCGAAAGTTAAAATCACATGGAATAGGTGGGGAAGTTGCCAAATGGATTGAAAATTGGTTAACGGGAAGAAGGCAGAGCGTGGGCATAAATAAGGAGTACTCTGAGTGGTGTGAAGTGAAAAGTGGTGTGCCACACGGCTCGGTTTTGGGACCAATTTTATTCTTGATATATATAAATGATTTGGACATTGATATGGGATCCATGGTTGCAAAATTTGCTGATGACACAAAACTATGCAGTAGTGTCTCATTTAAAGCGGAAGTGGATATATTGATGTCGGATTTAGATAAAATTCGAGAATGGTCTGTAAGCTGGCAAATGGAGTTTAATGTAGATAAATGTACAGTCACCCACATGGGTAGATCCAATATGGAACATAATTACAGAATGGAAGAAAACAATATTAGAAAGATAGATAAGGAAAGGGACCTAGGGGTTATAATAGATCATACAGGAAAGGTGAGTGAGCAAGTTAAGGTAGCAGTGAAAAAGGCAAATGCAATGTTAGGTATGATAAAAAGAAATATTAAACATAGGAGCAAGGAAGTGATCGTCAAACTGTATAAAGCTTTAGTTAGACCTAGATTGGAGTACTGTGTACAGGTGTGGAGTCCTTATCATAGAGGGGACATAAACATGCTAGAAAGAATACAAAATAGAGCGACAAAGATGATAGTGGGATTCCAGAATTACAGTTATGAGGAACGACTCAGAAAAACCGGCCTACAGTGTCTCGAAGAGAGAAGAATTCGTGGTGACTTAATACAGGTTTATAAGATGATCAGAGGAATGGATAAATTAGACTATAACGAGTTTTTTAAAATACAGCCACCTACAATAACTTGAGGGCATAGCTACAAACTGACTAAAGAGAGGTCCAGGTTAGCTATTAGGAAATATTTTTTTAGTCAGAGAGATGTGTCTGCTTGGAATGCATTGCCAGGGGAGGTAGTGGAGGCGGGGACAGTTAATGCATTTAAGAATAAACTGGATGCGCATAGCTTTTAGAGCAAGGTGATGTAAATGTAACTGGTTGTATACAGACTCTGCAGGGTCTTCTAAACCAGTATAAAAACGTTAAGTTAAGTTAATAACACCAATTATTAGACTACATCAAAAGACCACAACTAAAATGGTTTGGCCACATGACAAAGACTACCACCACATAGCACCCCCCAACCCTAAACAAGCAATGCTATTTCAGGTCAGGTAAGGTCATCCCGTTACCGGTGAGGTCATTAGGGCACACATGAAGACATCCTCACAACACCATGCCACCCTTCTCTGCCTGTGACTCTTCTGGTCGGAGATTGGTCCATTCTTTTATGTTGTCCTCACATCTCTTTTTGGGACGGCCTCTTCGTCATCTGCCATGCACCTTTCCGTAGAGCATTGTATTTGCAAGACCATTTGATCTCGATATGTGATCATGCCAAGCGAGTTTCCTTCTTTTGACAGTTGCCAAGAGGTCTTCAAAAGGCCCTATTGCTGTTGTAATTCTATCTCGTATTTCCTCATTTGTAACTCGATCTTTGTACGTGACGTTTTTAAAGTCTTCGGAAACATCTCATTCCTTCTTTTGACAGTTGCCAAGAGGTCTTCAAAAGGCCCTATTGCTGTTGTAATTCTATCTCGTATTTCCTCATTTGTAACTTGATCTTTGTATGTTATGTTTAAAAGTCTTCGGTAACATCTCATCTCCAAGGCCTGTATCCTTCGTTGAAGGTCAGCTGTAACTATCCATAGAGGAATATTGACAGGACCAGTGTACGCATTAATCTGATTTTTTTGCATAGTGCTAACCGTTTAACTTGCCAGATTTTGTTAAGCCGTGCAAGCGCCGCTATTGTCTGTGCTATTCTGACCAACACCTCACATTTTGATCCTTCATCACTGACAATCGACCCAAGATATTTAAAATGCTCAACCACTTCGAGTTCCTGACCGTTAGCTTTTATCCTGCTGTTGAAGTCCTACTCGTTATTGGTCATTAATTTTGTCTTTCCAGCGTTTATCTCCATACCATAGTCAAGAGCTGTTTCATCAAGTCTTCTGACCCATTCCTGGAGTTCTGCTTCTGAACCCGCCAACCCGTCGATATCATCTGCAAAACAAAGGTTGCTAATCGTTCGGCCCCCTATCTTGACAGTACCAACGTGACCTCCAAGTGCATCACTCATAATTCCCTCAAGGAATATATTGAAAAGAGTTGGAGAGAGTGTACACCCTTGTCTCACACCAACTGATGTGCAAAACCAGTCCCCTCGCCTCCCATTCACAAGAACTGCGCTGGACGCTTTGTCATACAGGTGTTCAAGGACCGTTATAATATTTCCGTTGATTTTACACATCCTCATGGTTGTCCATAGCGCTTTATGCCATACCCTATCAAACGCCTTCTTAAAATCAACAAACACATGATACAGTGTTTGCTGCTGTTCTAGATATTTCTCGCTTAGCAGCCTTAAATTAAATATCTGTTCTGTAGTGCTTCTTCCCTGTCTGAACCCTGCTTGCTCCTCGGCAATGATGTTCTCTGCTTGGGGTTTCAATCGGTCGAGGATTAATCTAAGCATGACCTTGCTAGGGATGCCGATGAAGGCTTATTGTTCTGTAATTATGGAACAGCTGTAGGCTTCCAGACTTATGTAACGGTATAACCATTGATTTCGTCCATCAGTCCAGCCAGTTTCCTGTCGACCATATTTTGTTGCAGATGTGTGTCAGGCCTTCCACCACTACCTTTCCACCTGCCTGTAAGAGCTCTGCTGGTATATTGTCCACGCCGGCCGCCTTCCCTCTTCTCAATGTCTTTAACGCTGCAGTTACCTCTTCCTTCGTTATAAGTTGGTTATCCTCTGCCTGGCTTGGCTTGGTTCATTCTCAATCTCCCGCTACCAAGCCCTATAGGGGCTCCCAATAGTGAGAAGGCCCTGCAGAGACTGGGAGACAGATTTTCTGAGATGTGCAAGCAGTTTGGTCTCACCATAAACCTGGAAAAGACAAAAATTGAAGGCGTCACTCTGGAGGTCGTCAACAGTTTAAGTTATCTGGGGACTGCCATCAGCAACACTCTCTCGCTCGAGAAGGAGATAGACAGTAGGCTTGGCAGGGCAATTACCGTCATGGCCCGCCTGACGAAGAGAGTCTGGGAGAACACTGCGCTATCTCACTACACCAAGGTCCGGGTCTATTTCACCTGCGTTTTTCGCACTCTCATGTATGGAAGCGAGACTTGGAGCACTTACACTCAACAGGAACGGCGGCTCAACACCTTTCACAGAGGTGTCTACGGCAAATAATGGGGATTGGGTGGCAAGAGAGAGTGTCACATAATACGGTTTTACAGGGAGCAAACACTCACAGCTGGGTACTTGATGTTGAGTCAGCGACATCTACGGTGGTTGGGACATGTTTATTGCATGGAAGATGAGAGGCTGCCAAAAAATATCCTTTATGGACAGTTAGCCATTGGAGTCAGGCTGAGGTTTCTCAGCTACAGTGAGAGGACAGGTCGTTGCTGAGCGCAGTAGGGTAAACATGTCAACAACCTCCAGTATGAGAATAAAGACACTAAGCGGTGACCTCACCACTGAAATGGATACCTGAGACACTGGTATTGTGAACAATAACTGTCACAATATAATAAAAACTGCCTATAAATAGCTCAGCATTGTAAAACAACAGCATGAGGTGCACATTGATATGCTAATCTAAATACATTACAAACACTTACTCAATAGTAAACTCATTTTCTCCGATAGGGATGCAGTAAACAAACTGGATGGCTGACCACAGACGATGAAATTCATTGCACTTGTCCACATTCATAACACCATTAGCTGCAGGTTCTCCATGCCACAGTGGGTTGGTAAGAAAAGACTCAATTCGCTTTAGAACAATCTCAAATATGGAGAGCCCACAGCACAGTCTTTCTCTTGTCAGCAAATCCCCATCATTTGCAATTACAGCTTGCTGTCAAACATAAAAAACTCTTGGCTGGCGACATATTTATATTATTAGCACGTGGTTCTTCTATTGTATAAGTCTCACCTAGTTTAACTACCATGAACATGATAGGTTTAGCAAAAGAAAATGTTCGCACTGAGATTATAAAAATAAATAAATGTTGACCATATTAATAAATATATTTTGTTATGTTTTTATAAATGAAATACAGATTACAATGGAGTAATAAAGTAAACTACTTCTCAGTGAAAAGAAACTACAACAAAGTTAACAATTGGAGATAACTATAATTCAAACCAAGATTTAGAACCTACATATTTGTTGCCAAGTTTTTCAATCACATGAACAACTTTCAGTGCAGCATATTTCTTTTCTAGTTGTTTCATCGCTGCTTTAGCTTCTGCTTCTCTGTCCTTGCCCTCTGTTGAAAATTATACAAACATTTAACCTTCAGCGCTGCATTTTATTTTTCATACATTTTTTAAATTTCTTATTTCACGATGGTAGGTTACTTTGAGTGCCTGTAACCTTTCTGTTTGTTGGTCAATAAATATGATTTATTTGTGTGTAGATACATAAATGAATAAAGAACTTGTTGTGTTATTGTTTTTGTTAGTTTCTGAGATACAAGATGAAAATGTATAAAAACAAAGCAAAGAAATTTAAAAGCGTCGATAGAGACTGTCGCTAATCTAAAAATACATTGAAACCACAACAAAGTAGTGATACTGTGTTTATAATATTGGCACAACTGTTAGTAAACAAATTAAATAAACAGATCTACTCCATTAAGATCTTTTACAATAACCTACATCCCCTTTCTAAATCATCTGGCTCCAATCCGCGTAATAAGAAGATAAATTGTTTTAAATCCATTTGTAATATTAAATAAAAAACTTAGTTAGCGACAAAAAACCTGTGTAGATAGACATGACATTTTCAGCATTAAAAAATGGCTATTGGTAAGGTCTCTGTGCTTGGTCAATAAAATTTTTAAAATTTTTCCAGATGTAGGCAGAGTGTGTCAAAATGGTTGTGACCAAGAGGAATACTACTGTGTATTTAACTATCTTCAGCTCAGCACCATCGAGTTTGCTCGGTCAGAAATTGTAATGTTGCACTGATCTGTTGAAATTAATTCATTTACACTAGCACCGGTCATTGTTTCATAGTAACGAACTCTACTTGGTTAGGAAGACAAAATTACAACCGAAAATATCCGGGACACATGATGCTACTATTTTTTCAACATGGCGTACGATTCAAATGTGTTTTACATTTTTTGTGAATTTTTCTGAAATAGTTTTTAAAATGATGGATTCTTTGCTTTAGAA
Organism: Ariolimax columbianus; assembly: GCA_036924085.1. Classification (NCBI taxonomy): domain Eukaryota; kingdom Metazoa; phylum Mollusca; class Gastropoda; order Stylommatophora; family Arionidae; genus Ariolimax; species Ariolimax columbianus. The sequence continues at coordinate 36,078,977 of JAVGWX010000018.1, forward strand.
ATGATTTATTATTTGATCAGTCCGATGGTAATGAATCTGTATTACTAGTGGACATTCAACACATGCCCGATTCAGACTTTGACTGAACACATAATACAAAAGGTAAGTGTAAAGGAATTGATGAATATATCGACAAAATACATGATGTCAACAGTATCGGCCAACAACTGGACGTCCAACAACCCTATGAGCAAGCTGGATTCAGAAGAGGGTTCTCCACTACTGACCACCTACACACAATCCACCGGTTGCTGGAGAGAGCACATGGACTACGCCTGACCATACATCTGTTCATAGATTATAAAAAGGCCTTCAACAGTATTGAGTGAGCGATGGAAAGACGTGTCCTCCAGAGATCGAATCCACAATACTGAAATAAGAGAATGCACTCTATTTCGAGACGTCAAGGAGGCTGTCTTGCAAATACCAATGGACTGGCCACGTGGTGTTCATGCCAGATAACAGATGTGACACTCAGAACGACATTTTGGTGACCACATGATTATACACGACTATGTGGCCACCCACCCATACGATGGCGAGATGGTCTGTTGAGAGACATAGGTCTGATGAAATGGTACAACACAGTGAAAGATCAGATGACATACAAGGCATTGTTGACTAGTTCACATGGCACACATTTTAGACTGAAGGTGAGGATATTGTATTGTATTGTTCTCAAGCAATTTTAGAGCAGAGGCATTGAAGGCTGCACTAGAAGCAATGCTGACAGGCGAAAGCAATGAAAGCCAGATAGTCTTGTTTACAGATGCCCTGTCCATGGTTATAGCACTAAAAAGCCAGAAAAATTCAGGACTTAATGACTTAAGAGCAGTCCACACCCAAAAGACTAGTGGTACAGTCGGTTCCATCCCACTGTAACATTCAAGGCAACGAAGAGGCAGACAGACTGGCAAAAGAAGGTGCAAGGTTACCACAACCAGATTCTAGTGTGACCTACAAAGAGTCCAAAAGGTTTATTAGGGCCAGATACATGGCCAAATGGGAAACAGAACATACTGGCTACACAAAAAAATGATGCTTATTGCCAGTTGAACAGAAGAGAGCAGGTGGTGGTCTTCAGACTCCACACAGGCCACAACAGACTGAGGTACCATCTATTCAATAAACTGAAGATAGGTGCTACTGACAAATGCACCTGTGGTACAGGAAAAATGTCCCCTGAACATCTGCTGCAAAATTGCACAATATACGAGGACCAGAGAAAGCACATGTGGCCATCACCAGTGCCAACACTAGACAAGCTCTATGTCAGTGTCGACAGCCTCAGGATGACTGCTGCTTTCTTCTAACAAATTCCAGTTGACGTCTGACAGCGCACGAAGAAGAAGAAGTATTGTATTGTATACATCATGTGGTAGGTAGCAAAAATTTTTTTCTTCTCCAATTTCCATCTGCGCATATATAATCTCTATTAAGGATACTTCATGTCATAGGTTGTTTAACTATATCTTATATAGATCATAATTTTAGTTCAATTTATTCAACATCTATAGATTTGATTTTAACCTTGACGCATGTATATAATTCCTGCATTTTGGCTCAGACAGAAAGACACAAAATTAGTCTAAACTGTAAAGTGTTAAAAGTCAATAGCCTGTGGTATATTTTTTACATTGGCAAGTTTATTTGGCAAGACTAAATTTATATTCACAAATCTTAACCAAACCTAAAGTTCCTAGTTGGTTTTGTGTAGTTTGCTGTGCAATTACAAATGTGCATACTTGATAGAATATGAATAAGCAGATGTACATATCTTACTGTTAGAGAAAGAGAGGCAGTGAAAAATGGAACTGGCCTGAACATGTCATTAAAAGCTGATGTATAGAACAATGAAGATACCTGTAGTATACTATGAGGCTATATTTACCTTTTATCCAGCTATAATTTAAACAACAATATATATAATATCTAAATTGGAAAAGTGCGAAGAGTTAGTGCGAAGAGTTAATCTTTTGCTTACCTTTAGGAGGAATATAAGGCTTTGGTATAATATTCTGGAAAGGAGCAGCATGTTTCAAATCATACACCTCCTCCTGTGTCTAAAATAACAAAGAACGATTGATGTGTTGTAAGTGCTGAGATATGGGGAGTCATTGCAATGGTACAATAATCATTTCACATTTTATATTCTTTGACACAATATCATTTTGAGCAAGGTAAAAATTCACAAAGAATCTACAAAGTGGCACACAAATCAGTAAATCGCTTACAAGTTGGAATACATGGCTGCGATGGAAAAATATATGAGAGCAGGCAAAACCTGATACACCAAGACCAGATGGAAGGAAGTCAACACAGATCGGCCTCACAACAGAAGGAAGACCCTTTTCAATTAATTTATATTGTACTCTTAATTCTTATGTATCCAGTATATTGTTTGTCGTATTTCCCAATCATTCCATTTCATTCATTCTCGTTGTACACCTCAGTACACTGCTATCTTCACAATTTTTTATAAAATGTATGATGGGGTTTTTAAAAAAAAAAAAAAAAAAAAAAGAAAAGAAAGGGGGATATATATATATATATATATTTAAATCCGGAAATAAATAAAGAGATCCGAATCAAGTATGAAGGAAAATAAATATACTCATTCCCAAAATGGTCCAAGGAAAACAATTGTGCATTTTTGTGCAAATACCTACGAAGGACAACAAGGATCATCAAAAGCAAGTAACAACGGGAGGAGCATCACGGAAATACAGGCTAGGTACAAACAGATACACACATGCATCCAAGCACTGGTTTATGCGCCTTAGTATCGTCCAAATTGACTACGGCCTGATGCGGAATAGGCGCGCCTCCGCCAGTAGAAACTAGTGAGGCAAACACATAAAGTAAAAAAATAAAAAAAAGTTATCCAGTCAGGCAACACCCATTAGCAGGCAAGATACATAACAACACACAAGAAAAAAATAAAATTAAGGCTTAGAAACTAAGAGAACCAGATGCTAAGAGGAGATAACTAATGCACATAACAACAGCAATAAGAAGGATAGAGGAATCTGAAGAAGATTCGGAAATACTCTGGGTAAAATTCAAAGACACCCTCAAAGAGGCTGCAGTAGAGGCCTGCGGTCAAACCAAAGAAGATCATGAACTGCAGAAAGCTGAGGATGAAGTCTCAAATGCTAGAAACATGGCAGAGAGAGAGCAATCTATGGAAGCATATATCGCCCTCAAGGCCATCACTGCAAAATACAAAAGAACACTGAACCAAATAACAAGAGACAGTTGGAAAAAAAAAACAGAAAGCTTCAATCTAGATAAAGAAGTGAACAAACTATGGAATTTAGTCAAAGCCATGAATGACGAAATACCATCAAATAAACAAATTACCATCAAGCAGGGTGACAACATGCTTACTGGAAAAAAAGCAGCAAACGCCTTTATAGAACACTATGCCAGAGCAAACCACATTGATGTCCCTACAGATAGGCATACAGACATTAGTGAAGAATAAAAGAGCCACGACAACATCAAGATTGCACCAGAGTAGCACATGATGGTAAAACTAACTGGTCTGTCAGTCTTCTGAGTTTCTCTGCTTGATGCTGGGCTCTGCAGTCTCTTCTGTCGGTCATGGATTGCAGATTTGTAATCTTTTCAAGTTCTACAATTGGCGTAGACTTTATGCCTCCTGTTATAACTCTCACGGCTTGGTTTTGAAGTTTGCTAATTTTATCAAAGTTCTCCTTTGCTGCTGTTGCCCATGCCGCAATGCAATACTAGAGAACTGGTCTCACTCTTCCAGTGTACAGTTTCTTCAGTATTATTTCATCTGCTCCCCAGCTTGTGCCAGCAAGTTTCCTCATGATTGCCATTCTTTGTCTGGCTCTCATTCGGTTTCTCTCGATCTGACTTTTCCATGTCATGTGCCGATCAAATGTGATGCCCAAGTAGTTTGGGTTGTCGTTTGGCCACAGATATTTGCCGCTAAGACTTATGGTTAATGAAACAATAAGCATGTCCATTAACCCTTTACCAGCTTGTAGACACTGAAACCGGCTGCCAACAACCAAAAATTGTTGGCCGCTACTACTAAAACAGATCCCTGAAATATGTTTGCATTTCGTGATTTAGTTTGTGGAATCTCATTTTTTTTAAAGGCTCTACAGTGAGGTTGTTGTTCGCATGTGCACAACTGATGTTTAACTGCAATGTTATTTCTGATCAGTAGACATTTGCATGTGTTATGATGTTTGAAAATCTACACATTTATCGTGACAAGAGTAGGGCTTCAAGACCCAAGAAATGATTTATTATTTATCAGTCCAATTATCGAACCTGAGAAAACAATCCTCCCAACATCAACAAATATAGAGGATAACCAAATGATTACGAAGGAAGAGGTAACTGCAGCGGTAAAGACACTGAGAAGAGGGAAGGCGGCTGACGTGGACAATGTACCAGCAGAGCTCTTAAAGGCAGGTGGAGAGGTAGTGGTGGAAGGCCTGACACACATCTGCAACAAAATATGGTCGACAGGAAACTGGCTGTACTTATGGACGAAATCAATGGTTATACCGTTACATAGGTCTGGAAACCTAAAGCTGTGCTAAAATTACAGAACAATAAGCCTCATCAGCCACACTAGCAAGGTCATGCTTAGATTAATCCTTGACCGATTGAAACCCCAAGCAGAGAACATCATTGCCGAGGAGCAAGCAGGGTTCAGACAGGGAAAAAGCACTACAGAACAGATATTTAATTTAAGGCTGCTAAGTGAGAAATATCTAGAACAGCAGCAAAAACTGTATTATGTGTTGGTTGATTTTAAGAAGGCGTTTGATAGGGTATGGCATAAAGCGCTATGGGCAACCATGAGGATGTATAAAATCAACGGAAATATTATAACGGTCCTTGAACACCAGTATGACAAGGCGTCCAGCGCAGTTCTTGTGAATGGGAGACGAGGAGACTGGTTTTGCACATCAGTTGGTGTGAGGCAGGGGTGTACACTCTTTCCCACTCTTTTCAATATATTCCTTGAAGGAATTATGAGTGAGGCACTTGGTGGTCACGTTGGTACTGTCAAGATAGGGGGCCAAACGATTAGCAACCTTCGTTTTGCAGATGATATTGACGGGTTGGCTGATTCAGAAGCAGAACTCCAGGAATGGGTCAGAAGACTCGATGAAACAGCTCTTGACTATGGTATGGAGATAAATGCTGGAAAGACAAAATTAATGACCAACAACGCCAAGGGCTTCAACAGCAGGATAAAAGCTAACGGTCAGGAACTCGAAGTGGTTGACCGTTTTAAATATCTAGGGTCGATTGTCAGTAATGCAGGATCAAAATGTGAGGTGTTGGCCAGAATAGCTCAGACAATAGCGGCGCTAGCACGGCTTAACAAAATCTGGCAGGATAAACGGTTAGCACTATACACAAAAATCAGATTAATGCATACACTGGTCCTGTCAATATTTCTCTATGCTTGTGAGACATGCAGTTACAGCTGACCTTCAACGAAGGATACAGGCCTTGGAGATGAGATGTTTCCGAAGACTTAAACATCACATACAAAGATCGAGTTACAAATGAGGAATACGAAATAGAATTACAACAGCAATAGGGCCTTTTGAAGACCTCTTGGCAACTGTCAAAAGAAGGAAACTTGCTTAGTACGGTCACATATCGAGATCAAATGGTCTTGCAAATACAATCCTCTACGAAAAGGTGCATGGCAGACGACCAATAGGCCATCCCAAAAAGAGATGGTAGGAGAACATAAAAGAATGGACCAATCTCCAACCAGAAGAGTCACAGGCAGCGACCACTGACAGAGAAGGGTGACGTGGCGTTGTGAGGATGTCTTAATGTGTGCCCCAATGACCTCACCGGTTACGGGATGACCTGACCTGACCAATTATCACATATCTTGGTTACTTGTAGATATTCAACACACACTTGGGACACATAATACAAAAGGTAAGTGTAAAGGAATTGACTTATATATCGACAAAACATGATGTTGTAAGTACCAAAAAATAAGTTTCCTCCAATTCTCACCTCCACATTAATGTCATTTAATGCTTCATACTAATATATAATCTTTATTATGAAAACTTCATGTCATACATTATTTAATAAGTGTCTTACAATGTCTAGATCAAAATTTTAGTTCAATTTGTTCAATATTAATTTATTTTATTTTGAAGAAAAAAAACTACGAAATTCCAACACCTGGTAAAAAGACAAATTAGCATGGACACCAGTAAAGTTAACTTTAACACTACTTACTAGTGCCTGCTCTACTAACAAGCAGAACAAAACAGCATTGCCAATCTCTCTGAAACTCTGAAAAACCTCAGTCCTGAGGTCAGGGTATTGAATGAGGTCAACTAGCTGAGCCTGGTAGTATCCCATCACACCTTTTAACAGTGAAGACAAATATAAGTTAAGATTGGCTCCAAATCTAGTTGTTGGTAAACAATATACACTGCCATCAATTACTTAACAACAGAAGAAATGAAGACTTGTTTCTTCTAATTACTCTGTGATACCTGCCTTTGTGTACTTCCTACTGGGCATGGCCGTTGTGCAAATGCTCGGCTACTGGTAATTTCCACACATGATTGTCTTGTTGCTGCCAGTGGACAATTCCATTTTTTTTTGGGCCATGGCAAAAATGGTTCTCAGCTGTGCCTTTCCTTTGTTGTTTTACTTCAATGAAAATTGGATGGAAACTACACACGTGTTTGCGTAGAATGGTGTTGCCATATTCCACTTGAACAGGGAGGACAGGATGTGTACTGTTTGTGGCTGTGTGCATGTTTTTGTGTGTATTCTGACACATGAAAGACATGGAAAAAAAATCTTCAATTTTGATAACGTAATACAGGCAAGCTCAAGATAAATCAGTTTATACAAAATTTATCATTAAAATCATCAGCAGATTGGAGAATTTGAAAATCTATGCCCTTCGCAGTTGTGATGTAGTACATAGTGACGCTGGTTTCAGTAGCTGGTGAGGACTGATGTATAAAGGCTTGTTTCGTGTTTTTTTTACTTATCTGTAGAGTGGAAAGTGCAGTCCAGTAGACCAAGTATCCATCTGTTCTGCAGCTGAGCAGAACAACACACACACTTGTCCTGACAGTCAGAAATTGCTGCCAAAGTTGGTAAAGCTAATTCCCTCATGTGGATGACAAGGGGAAACCAGCACATTATTTTCCCAAGAAAAAACTCACGTACATGTCATAGATCTAGAACTGTACTGCCAAAAGATGGGACTTTAGTAGAATAAATCAGGCCTATAATGACAAAAGATAGGACTTGACAGGGCATCATCAGTTAGCAAATTCCTTGTCTGAACATTGTAACATTAGAATACCAGAACCATTATGCCAGAGAAAACCACATTGATGTCCCTACAGACAGGCATACAGACATAAGTGAAGAACAAAAGAGCCATGACAACATCAAGATGGCACCAGAAGAGCACATGATGGCAAAACTAACAATGAATGAAATGAATGAGGCCATGAGAACTTTAAAGAAAAAAAAATCGCCCGGAAAAGATGGGGTAACAAATGAAATGCTGATGGGGGTTGGCCAAACAGCAAAGAGGAAGTTACTTTCAGTCCTGAACCAAAGCTGGAAAAGAGGAATTGTACCGCAGGCATGGAAAGATGCTGTACTTATACCAGTACCAAAGAAAGAAAAAGATAGAACAGATCCAAATGGATACAGGCCCATCAGTCTACTGAGCTGTGTAGGCAAACTGATGGAGCGTATGATAAACACCAGACTGATATGGCACCCGGAAGAAAAACACATATTAATTCCACAGCAAGCAGGGTTTAGACAACACAGATCCTCTGAGGACCAGATCACTCTCATAGCCAGGAAATAGAAGATGCTTAACAAGAGAAAAAGATACAGTAGCGGTTTGGGTGGATTTAGAGAAGGCATTTGACAATGTGTGGAAAGAGGGACTTAAAGTCAAGCTACGAAGAAGTGAAGTATCTGGAAAAATGTACAGATGGATCAGCCACTACCTCAAAAACAGAACAGCCAGAGTTCAAGTTCAAGGGCAGATGAGCAATAAAGGAGTACCCCAAGGGGGAGTACTGTCACCCACAATTTTTCTGTTGTATATAAACAACATCATAGAGAATATACCAAGAAGAGTCCACAGCTCCATGTTTGCAGACGATCTGGCTATGTGGACCTCTGAAAAAAATCTCAACGTAGCAAACATTGGATGCAACGAGGCCCTAACATCATTGGGGAGTGGGCGAAATCATGGCTGGTCAAAATAAATGAAGAAAAAACAACATGTACGATATTCTCGCTTTCAAATAAACCACAGAACACCAAAATAAGTCTTAACGGCAAATATCTGCGGCCAAACGACAACCCAAACTACTTGGGCATCACATTTGATCGGCGCATGACATGGAAAATTCAGATCGAGAGAAACCGAATGAGAGCCAGACAAAGAATGGTAATCATGAGGAAACTTGCTGGCACAAGCAGGGGAGCAGATTGTAACAGTTCCCGCCGGAGCAAGGGGAGTTTAGGACAGGAGTGAGGTAGTTTCGGATGCCTGAACATCTTTAAAACTTAAAGCTACCTAAATGCGTGTCAAGGTCACTCACCGTCTCCACAAAGGAAAACAGAGTTGGGGTAAGGAATGCGGACAGGTGGAAACTGACCGCTGGCCTGCCGATTTTGGTAGGGGGAGATTGATTGACAGACGAAATTGGCAGTGGGGCTTGCTGCGAGAGAATGAGTGACAGGTGTGCAAAGTGTTTCGTTCCAATGGGACTGAATGTGGCCATCACCTGAAATCCATTGGTCGAGCTCGGACTTTGCTTGAGTGTATATAACTCGAGAGGAAGTTTGGCTCAGGAGGCTCAATCATCTGACTGGTAAGTGTGACATTTTTCTTCCACCCATTGTTGTATTATTGACAAGACTTTGTGCGTACTTGACAGTCTTGTAATTTGGGGGGGGGGGGGGGGGGGGGCAGACGGGTTTATTCAATATGTCGAAGTTGGACAATGTTAAACAATGTTATCATTGTCTAGCTTTTGTTGGACATTTGTCTATCGGATGCCCTAATATTCTTCGGAATGTTAACAGTTCCTGGAGAAGAGGAGGACTGTTTGTCAAAAACAAGCCTGCTACAGTCGAAATGACGAGCGATAAGTTGGACAAAAGTCAGCTACAAAACCAGCTAAGAGAACTAACAAGCTATATAACAAGAGTTATTCGGCTGGAAAGACAGGAACAAGACCTCAGATGGAAGCTGCGACAGCGGTTGCAACAGTTTGAAAACAGAGCTTTCAAACCAGCTAGGAAGGAGAGAAGAAATAAAGAAATCACAGGAGTAAATACGGCCCAGTATATTGGAAAGGAACAGAGGGGTAGGAAATTCAACCAACTTCCACATTCCGATCCGCGGAGGGACAGAGGTGGAAATCTCAGGACGGACGTGTGTGGACGGCTGGAAAGAGGTGGCGAAAATGGGAGGAGGTTGACCCAGGTGGAGAGGCCAAGGCAAATGTGTGGGAGGATGGCTGGGCAGAAGTATGAATTGGGCAGATTCTTAGCCCACAAGAGGCCTTTTGCAAGGTTACAGATGGAGAGGCAGGGCAGGAGCTATAACAGAGACTTTGAGCACGGGGCGGATGGACAGAAAGAAAGAGATACAGGTTTTGTGTATCCAGAAAAGTTAGGGACGGAGGGCAGGTTACGCAATGCAAACGAGACAAACGTTCGCTCAGAGGTCCAGATGAAACGTTACAGCATCGGACAGCGTAGACCGAGAATTCAAGAAGAGGGTCTTACGTCGATTAACACGGTCGGGCGTGATGAAAGGGGCCAAGTTTACCAGGAACTTGTGGTCAAGCCTGGTAGAACATTAGTTGAAGTCGACGAAGAATCGAACAAGGAAACAGTCGGGAGATTCGTCAGATAAAGAAGAAATGAGAGGAGGAGGAATGGTGGCAGGACTAGCTATGGTTTCGTGCTCACCCACGCCAGGGCCTAGCCATGCGGGAGAAGTGGTTGAACAGACCGAAAGAAAGGACAACCTTTCGGCCACCGAGGAAGGAAGTGGGAATGACGCACAGTTGGAATGCGAAACGGACGCACCGTGTAAGAATACTCGTGCAGCCAACAAAGGAGGAACAGAGTTTCTAAGGAAAACGAAGAAAAGGGAAAGACAGTGTAACCCCAGCCAGGACGGCGAACCAGTCATCGAAGCAAAGATGAAAAGATCTCAGTTCGAGATAAGCCAACAGTCAAACGAGCAGTGGGAAACGTCTTTCCCACAAATACTGAATACAGATGGACGGAAGGTTGAAGTAGCGGACGATGTAAGTGTACGTAACACTATCAGGGAACCGATGGATACAAGCCAAATAATCGTGAAACAAACAGACCAGACGATGGGCGTTTCTACAGGATGAAATCGCGCAGCAATCAGAGACAGCTGATGGAGCAGCGCATAGTCTGTCTGAAATAAGCAGTACTGATAAGGAATGGTTGATAGTATGCTTAATGACGCTAGCCAAAAACATGGAATTCAGAAATGGAATTAGGTAAAGTCGTGGAATACTTACACACATGGTAGTACAGATGTAGGGCTATCATGTGAAACTCCAGTTAATGTATGCATTTGCATAAAATTTGTTTCATCTACCGTTATCCTTGGGAAACAGAGATTTGGATAATTAGGGGGTAAGGTAAAAATTGAGGAATGACCAGATGTTAAAAATTCCTTTGAATTCATTGTCTCAAGTACACGCCAGACAATGAGCGTACCACGTGTTGCAACGGACGGTCAGTCTGAAGCTAGACTGACCGAGATCAAAGGGACATTTCCGACCAGAGAAACGGACAAGAGACGCAGGGTAGCTCGATGCGCCAGGTAATGATTACGGTGACGCAGGGTAACACGTGGACGTGATGTTTCGGTCAAAATCTGACCAGGGGGCTTTTGATGTGGGGAAACAGCGGTGAATTAGTTATATCACAACACTCGGTTTTGGTTCACCGTGACAAAGACCGCCAGCAGTTAACGTGGCTATCCAACTTTAACAAAGATTGCATCTAGACGAGAGGCATGACATAATTCGACAGGTGGACGATTCGGTTTTTGACTTTTGACTCAGACATAGTTTAGTATCTGATTAAGTTAGAACTTAGTCATAGTTTAGTATCTTCTGAAGGGGGCATTAACAGGTGCTCATCTGTGGGACATAGTTTAGTATCTGATTAAGTTAGAACTTAGTCATAGTTTAGTATCTTCTGAAGAGGGCATTAACAGGTGCTCATCTGTGGGGCATAGTTTAGTATCTGATTAAGTTAGAACTTAGTCATAGTTTAGTATCTTCTGAAGAGGGCATTAACAGGTGCTCATCTGTGGGGCACGAGCAGGAGTGAAGGTTGATGGCACTTGATCATGTTTATGTGTGCAAATATTTTGACATTTGTATTTTGACAATCGTATTAATTGCATTTTTCTTTATTTTGTTGTTGTTTTGTTTGTTTAAACATGATTACATATCCTGACAGTATCAAAGTGTGATACTTGCTGACTTAAATATTGATATCATGAGTATGCGTGCACATATTTTGACAGTTGTATTTAGTTTTGGGTTTCGACATTGTATGCATTGCATTTGTCTTTAATTTGTTGTTTTTTGTTGTTGAATCATGTTTACAGGTATTTGATACAGGTTATATAGGTGATCTACAGAGCAGTATTATCTCATCCAGACTGTAGGCCTCCGCAAACAGAGGTCACCACGAGTTCCAGAACAAGAACTAGCATGTGGGACACTCAGCTGGCCGACTTAATTGGAGATACATCATAACAAGACATATTATTTTATCACATGTATGTGGAGTCTTTGCAGAGAAGACTACATTGATCAGAAGTTGTAATATTGACTATGACATATGTTGAACGAATTTTTGTTTTCTTTGAGAGGGGATAGCTGTCAAGAGAGACAGTCATAACTAGCCCGAGGATAACCCACGTAAATTCGTGGCCTCACAGGAGTTAGTATGAAGTGAATCGTCGGCCATGGGTCGTAAGGAGAGGTGTGTAATGAGACCGCCTGGGAAAATTGACCTGAACTGGTCGAGTGTAACAATGAAGGTTCATGTCCTTAAAGGAAGGCACGGGATCAGGACGAGGTATGTTGACCTCAATGATTAAGGAGAATTCCTTAAGGTGTTTCTGTTTTGATGAGTTAAAGGTCTAGCAGGGACAGACTTGGGTGTGTTTGACTGTAAAACGATTTAAAAGTGGTGGCTTGTGTTGTAAAAACGACCAGCCACAGTGTTTTTCTTCTGCTTTTATTGATTGTGAATGTATTACAAAAAGTTTATATGTATCAAATGACATGTCTTTTATGCATATACGATGTGAGTGAAGTTGTAAACAGGAGTGGTGTTTACATTATGGATAGTGGAGACGAAAATGGTGTGACATTGTTTTCTTTTCGATGCAGGTACAATTTGAGTGGAGTTGTAAACAGGAGTAGTGTTTACATTTTGGATAGTGGAGACGAAAATGGTGGTCATTTGCCAGATGAAAAAAAATTACCATCCATGTTTCGGTCTGTAGTTTAGGGAGGTAATGTAACAGTTCCCGCCGGAGCAAGGGGAGTTTAGGACAGGGGTTTACATTTTGGATAGTGGAGACGAAAATGGTGGTCATTTGCCAGATGAAAAAAAATTACCATCCATGTTTCGGTCTGTAGTTTAGGGAGGTAATGTAACAGTTCCCGCCGGAGCAAGGGGAGTTTAGGACAGGGGTGAGGTAGTTTCGGATGCCTGAACATGTTAAAGCTTAAAGCTACCTGAATGCGTGTCAAGGTCACTCACCGTCTCTACAAAGGAAAACAGAGTTGGGGTAAGGAATGCGGACAGGTGGAAACTGACCGCTGGCCTGCCGATTTTGGTAGGGGGAGATTGATTGACAGAAGAAATTGGCAGCGGGGCTTGCTGCGAGAGAATGAGTGACAGGTGTGCAAAGTGTTTCGTTCCAATGGGACTGAATGTGGCCATCACCTGAAATCCATTGATCGAGCTCGGACTTTGCTTGAGTGTATATAACTCGAGAGGAAGTTTGGCTCAGGAGGCTGGATAGAGAGAGGCTGTATGGAGGAGAGGCTGGATAGAGGGATGGAGAGTGAGAGAGAGAGAGACTGAATGTAGATAGTATGTTTAACTCACCGACTTAGATAAAGGAGCGATTGATAGACTGTTGGACGAATGTTTAGTGATAGAACAGGATCGTGTGTGAGTTTTTGCATTAATAGATAATCTGAATGTGTGTTTGTAAGCAAGGACACATTGTGAACGTGTTATGTCGAGATCACCCGACTGAGGGGATTTCAGTGAGGAAGAGTATTTGATAAGGTGTGTTGAGGACGCAGTTAAGGCGATGTGTGTGTGATGTAATTGCAAGGCAATAGAACTGGGTTTTAGTTAGTTGGGAATTCCATCAATAGCTAATGCTTACAATTCCCGTTTTAGTAATATGTATATCAACATATATATAATAATAGAATGCTTAGTTAAGATGATATGTATTGTATTGTGTTTGTAATTTCTCTACTCATTTCTATGATATGAATATGATATAATAAATATGCGACCTGCTGTGTGATATGTCATTTACTGAGTATGGTCATGATGATGTGTATGAGAGTGAGAATGTTCTAAGTTAGAATAACGACCAGGGCAAACAGAGGGTCTGCTACACAGATGAAAGAATACTTAAGAAACTGTACACTGGAAGAGTGAGACCAGTTCTCGAGTATAGCATTGCGGCATGGGCAACAGCAGCAAAGGAAAACTTTGATAAAATTAGCAAACTTCAAAACCAAGCCATGACAGTTATAACAGGAGGCATGAAGTCAACGCCAATTGTAGAACTTGAAAAGATTACAAATCTGCAATCCATGACCGACAGAAGAGACTGCAGAGCCCAGCAGCAAGCAGAGAAACTCAAAAGACTGACAGACCATCCAATGCATCACAAACTAAATAGATTTGGAAAAGGGAAACCAAACTTTGCAGAAATAGCCAAAGCAAAGATGAGCGAAGACCCTATGAACACCATAACAACACCAAAGCCCATCCCTACTGTACGCAAACCCACATGAAAGCAGCATATCATTCCGGAGGTGGTAGAAAATATACCAGGTACTAGAAACAAGAACAGCCAGACTGAAAAAGAAAGAAGAGACATAACCCTGAGGTATATAGCAGAAAACTACACAAGCATGGACTGGACCCATGCATACACCGACGGTTCTGTAACAAACACAACACAGAATAGAGGGGGAGGGGTATTCCTGAGCCTAACAAATGGTAGAAAAATAACACTGTCAGTGGCAACTGGAAAATTTTCAAGCAATTTCAGAGCGGAGGCAGAGGCTGTAAAAGCAATGCTGACATGCGAAAGCAATGAAAGCCAGATAGTCCTGTTTACAGATGCACCGGCAGTGGTTACAGCACTAAAAAGCCAGAAAAATACTGAACTTAATGATTTAAGAGCAGTACTCTTATCAACTATACTAGCAGTCTGCACCAAAAAGAGTAGTGGGATCCATCGCACTGTAACATCCAAGGCAACGAGGAGGCAGACAGACTGGCAAAAGAAGGTGCAAGACTACCACAACCAGATTCTAGTGTGACCTACGAAGAGTCCAAAAGGTTCATTAGGGCCAGATACATGGCCAAATGGGAAACAGAACATACTGGCTACACAAAAAATGATGCCTATTGTTGAACAGAAGAGAGCAGGTCGTGGTCTTTAGACTCTGTACAGGCCACAACAGACTGAGGTACCATCTATTCAATAAACTGAAGATAGGTGGCACTGACGAATGCACCTGTGGTACAGGAAAAATGACCACTGAACATCTGCTGCAAAATTGCCCGACATATGAGGACCAGAGAAAGTACATGTGGCCATCACCAGTGCCAACACTAGACAAGCTCTATGGCAGTGTCGACAGCCTCAGGATGACAGCTGCTTTCTTCGAACAAATTCAAGTTGACATCTGACAGCATACGAAGAAGAAGAAGAAAGAATACCAGAACAATGATGAACTTGAGAAAGTCAGAAAACATCAAGATGAAAATAAACAGACTGAATATAAACATCCTAGGATTGAGTAAAACAAGATTGATGGATGAAGGAGAATAACAGAGCTATAAATATGTGATTCACTGAGGAGATGAAAGAGACAAGGAGGCGCTGCATTTGTGCTGAACAAACATGTCACAACAGGAGTACAAATTTACAACCACAGAATTATTACTGTAAGATTGGCTACACATATGTAGACAATCCTTTTACAAACATAAAACGTATATGTCTACTAAAGCACATTATGATGAAGAGGTTAAAGTCATCTACAGCTTTTGGGGAGAAACCCTAAGATCAACTTAAGTGGCAGAAATGATATTATAATAGACTGGAATGCAAAAGTTGGACAGGGGACTGATGAAGACATGGTAGGTAAATATGGGCTAGGAAAGAAATGAAAGAGGACAAAGATTAGTGGAATTTCTAACCAAGAAAAATATAAAATAACAAACACTTGCCATCAAGTACCCAAATGGTATTCACGGTATACATGGACTAGTCGAGGAAATGTGAAAAAATATTAATTAGACTACTTGACCTTCCCTGCTTATGATGAAATGCCAACTATGACTGAAGAAATTTAAAAACAATTTTTAAAAAACCCAGGTGGAACATCATTGCATTAAATTAGTTAGAAGCAAAAGGTTACCTTTCAATTAAAGGTAGAAAAACTTAAAACAACATGTCACCAAGGATACAAAACACCAGTAGAAATATATACAAATAGTTTTAAATGGAGCAGTAAAGGAAATGAACGGAATAGCTCAAGAAACCTTTGGTGACAAATGAAAGACTGAATAGTATGGAAGAAAGACAACTGTGGAAGAACACAAATAATGAATATAGGACCATGTATATAGCAAGAAATCGGATGCAGACGGCCCTAACATCGCTGGAAGAGTGGGCGAACTCATGGCTGGTCAAAATAAACGAGGAGAAAACCACATGCACAATATTCTCGCTTTCATTAAAACTCCAAAGTACCAAATTAAGTCTAATGGCAAATTCCTGCAGCCAAACGACAACCCAACCTATCTGGGAGTCACATTTGATCGGCGAATGACATGGAAAAGTCAGATTGAGAGAAACCGAATGAAAGCCAGAGAAAGAATGGCAATCATGAGGAAACTTGCTGGCACAAGCTGGGGAGCAGACGAAGGCATACTAAAGAAACTGTATACTGGAAGAGTGAGACCAGTTCTCGAGTATGGCATTGCGGCATGGACAACAGCAGCAAAGGCGAACTTCGATAAAGTTAACAAACTTCAAAACCAAGCCATGAGAATTATAACAGGTGGCATGAAGTCAACGCCAATTGTAGAACTTGAAAAGATTACAAAACTGCAATCCATGACCGATAGAAGAGACTGCAGAGCCCAGCTGCAGTCAGAGAAACTCCGAAGACTGACTGACCATCCAATGCACCAGAGACTAAACAATTTGGGAAATGGGAAACTAAAGCGGAGAAACTTTGCAGAAATAGCCAAAGCAAAGATGCACGAAGATCCCATAAACGCACTAACAACACCAAAACCCATCAATACTGTACGAAAACCTACCTGGAGGCAGGATATATTTCCAGAAGTGGTAGAAAATATACCAGGTATTGCAAACAAAAACTGCCAGACTGAAAAAGAAAGGAGAGATACTACCCTAAGCTTCATAACGAAAAGCTACCCAAGCATGGACTGGACCCATGCATACACCGACGGTTCTGTACAAACACTACACAGAACGGAGGGGCAGGAGCATTCCTGAACCTACTAAATGGCAGACAAATAACACTGTCACTCGCTACTGGTAAGTACACAAGCAATTTCAGAGCGGAGGCAGAGGCACTGAGGGCGGCAGTGGAAGAAATGGTGACACACGGTGAAAATGAGAGCCATATAGTCCTGCTGACAGATGCTCTCGCCGTAGTCACAGCGCTAAAAAGCCAGAAAAACACTGAGCTTAATGACTTAAGAGCAGCACTCTGCAAACTGTGCCAGCAGTCCGCACCAAAAAGGGTAGTGGTACAGTGGGTTCCGTCACACTGCAACATCCAAGGCAACGAGGAGGCAGACAGACTAGCAAAAGAAGGTGCAAGACTACCACAAACAGATACCAGTATGACGTACGAAGAGTCAAAACGGCTTATCAAAGCCAGATACATGAACAAATGGGAAACCGAACATACTGGTTACACCAAAAACGATGCCTATTACCAGTTGAACCGAAGAGAGCAGGTCGTTGTCTTAAGACTTCGCACTGGCCACAACAGACTGAGGTACCACCTATTCAACAAATTGAAGATAGGGTGTACCGACGAATGCCCGTGCGGTACTGGTAAAATGACCGCTGAACATCTGCTGCAGAACTGCCCGACATACGAGGATCAGAGAGAGCAGATGTGGCCATTACCAGTGGAACTGCAAGACAAGCTCTATGGCAGTGGCGAGAGCCTCAGGATGACCGCCGCTTTTTTCGAAAAAATAATGGTTACTGTCTGACTGCGTACGAAGAAGAAGAAGAAGAAGAAGGACCATGTATATGAAAATAAATAATTAACGTTTGTCAGTGTAAGAAAGCACCAGACAACTGGTGGAAGAACGGCTTCTAAGAAATTGAAGATCTAAATAAAACAGTTAGATTTGGTATAACAAAAAAAAAACAAAGAAAATCTTCTCACCAAGACCAATGATGCAGTCAAAGCATTTTGTATAAAGATTAATGTCAGTGAAACAAAATCTATGGCAATGGTCAAACAAACCCAAAACATATATATCTCCATTGAGGGACAGACCATAGAACAAATGCAATGGTTTTCATATTTTGGACAAATCACTACAGAGAATGCCTGTTGTGAAGCTGAAAGAACTAGGAAAGCAGTCTAAAAAAAAGGCATTCTGTAAGAACAAAAACTTGAAGTAACATAAATATTAGGATATGTAAAAGAATAATCACTACACATGTCTGGCCCGTAACACTACACAGCTCTCAAGCATAGACTCTTAAAGAAAATGGATGATAATACCTTAGAAGTTTTTCAAATATGGTGCTATAGCAAGAAGCAAAGAGTAAGCTGGACAGAAAAAAGGTAAATTGAGCAAGAGCTAAACTTCTTCTTCTTCGTACGCTGTCAGACGTCAACCTGTATATTTGTCGAAAAAAACAGCGGTCATCCTGAGTCTGTCGACACTGCCATAGAGCTTGTCTAGTGTTGCAACATGTGCTTTCTCTGATCCTCGTATGTCGGGCAGTTTTGCAGCAAATGTTCAGCGGTCATTTTCCCAGTACCACACGTGCATTCGTCAGTGCCACCTATCTTCAATTTATTGAATAGGTGGTACCTCAGTCTATTGTGGCCTGTGTGGAGTCTGAAGACCACGACCTGCTCTCTTCTGTTCAACTGGTAATAGGCATCGTTTTTTGTGTAGCCAGTATGTTCTGTTTCCCATTTGGTCATGTATCTGGCTCTAATAAGCCTTTTTGACTCTTCGTAGATCACACTAGGATCTGGTTGTGGTAGTCTTGCACCTTCTTTTGCCAGTCTGTCTGCCTCCTTGTTGCCTTGGATGTTACAGTGGGATGGAACCCACTGTACCACTACAAGCAAGAGCTAAACAATATACAGGCTCATAGATTACAGAAAAGTATAGAAGAAGGTAAATTGTCTTGGCCTGGTCGTAATATAAAACATGGAGGCCTACTATTGAAAATAACGGATGGCAAAATTCAAGGGAAAAGAATAGGAGGACATCCAAGAAACAAATACATCCCATAGGCATGCAAGAACATTGAGGTGCAACTTATACTGATCCTGAAGAGATCTGCTGAGTACAGTGGCATGACATGATCAGACGAGTCCAACACTGAATAAGATGATGTTGTTGACTTGCCTTTGCTCTTATGTTTTCATCTGTACATGCTTGCTAGGCCATTCTAATTGATGCATTTCTTTACGTTTATTTCTACATATTCTGACAGTGTGCATTTGTCCACATATGATCACTACATACTTTTTTCTGAGCAATTATACATTTCATTTTCTTATTTATCTGTATAAAACCAGTGAGCCAGTTTACACGAACCTGGTGAGCCATAGTCAAATCGTAGCAGCTTACACTGTTCTGGCATAACTTTCATCAGGGTTGCCACATATTCTGCTGTTGTTCCTGTCAACTGAACAAAAGTTATACAAAATAGAAAATCTCTAAAATAGGGTATCAAGATAATTTGTTTAAAAAATGACTACCTTGCCATATATCTATTATTATACCTAATCAGTACATCAGCAGCAATGCTTCTGCAATTTTATCACAGAATTAGTGTTAAGTTTTTTAATTAGAACCCTATAAATCTAAGAGTTGACCAATGGTTTGATATTCCAAGTCAATTTATCTTCATTATGGTATCAAATTTGATCAATGGCTTCACATTCCTGGCAAATAGTTTGTATTAAAAACCTCTTGGAAAACAGTGTCAACAATGAACAGAACGGGACCTGTTGAAGAAGCAATAACCCTTGTCAAAGTGGTATATAGGTAGAAACCACCTAATGTGCTCCGGTATGCAATTGGAGGTTGGCTTGTCTGTCATCATTTATCTTAATAGCTAAGCAAGTATTAGCAATTTTCTGCTGGCAAGTCCTAACAAGTTCAACATGTCCCTGTAAGAAGAGGCCAGACTATGCAAGTATGATAGTTCTTAAGGTAGGACTAACAAGCCAGATTCAGAGAAAAAGGTGGCTAAACTATGAAAGTATGATAGTTGGATAGAAACAAAAAGCCAGATTCATAAAAAAACAAAAGGTCAGCCTACTATGCAAGTATGCTAGTTTTTAAGGTTAGGACCAATGAGCCAAACCTAGAATAAAACCAGTATGACAGGAACTGCAACTAGAGCTACAGCTAGCAGCCCTCCTCTATCATCTTCACAAATTAAGTACAATATGTGTACTGGTACAACCAAATTAAGTACATTATGTGTACTGGTACAACCAAATTAAGTATAATATGTGGCCTGTAACAACCAAATTAAGTACATTATGTGTACTGGTACAACCAAATTAAGTACAATATGTGGCATGTAACAACCTAATTAAGTACATTATGTGTACATGTACAAACAAATTAAGTACAATATGTGGCATGTAACAACCAAAATAAGTACATTATGTGTACAGATACAACATAATTAAGTACAATATGTGGCATGTAACAACCAAATTAAGTACATTATGTGTACAGATACAACCAAATTAAGTACAATATGTGAACTGATGACAACAAAATGCTGGAAGACTGATACCTGAAAAATTTTCTAACAAGGACAATAAAAAAAACAAAAAAGACTGTCAAATATGACTTTCCCCCTTACTGAGATAGTCGAGGATTTTTTTTGCTGAGAGTTTCAGGCAGCTTTGCGACTGCTGTCGCCACGTCGTGTACTGGCTGTTTGTTTATTTCACCCGCAACAGAAGAACAACATATGCCATACCGGGATTTGAACCGCTGCCATCCTTGTCTGCAGGCAGGCCTCAAAACCATTCGGCCATGCGCTTCTCAACAAAGACAAACAACTAAAAAATCAACGTCAAATAAAAGAAACACATATGAACTGCTTTAACATTACTAATGGCAAAGGAAATGAGATAACAGCAATTTGCCTCCTGAGAATAACAAAGTCAAGATATAGGGAGAAGAATGAAACATCACACCAAGTATGTATCTATTCTGCACATGATGATGAAGACGTGCACACATCCAAGGAGTTTTCTTATAATGCCCCCAGAAGTAATAAGGTGGAAAAATGGAAACTAACTCAGAATCATAACATAAATATTGCATAGAAAAAGTAATCAGTTATGTTCCAACAAGTGATGTTGATGCTACACAATAAGAACGCTATGAACTACAGACAGAACCTAAGGAATAACAAATAAAGGACACAGTTGGAACAGAAATCAATAATAAACTGATCGTGGGAAAAAGAATGACAATGAAGAAAGAAGTCATTGTCACGTCCTGTTATTTCAACAATATGATCATAAAGATACTTTCTTATCACACAGAGTTTACAATGTTCTAAAATATTAAACTGAAGGCTTTTTTGTGCAAAAGAAAACTTGTCAAAACTCATAGTGGATTATCGAACCTGCTTTTGAAAAACAGATTTGAAATCTGAAGATTAATACTTCATGAAAAGAAAAAATGAAAGCACCAGCTACTCTTGTAGTTTGCGCTTGTGACTCAGGAAAGCAGAAAACATACTGACCAGCAGCTACTTTTTCTTTCTTAACTTGTTGCATACTATAAGCCGCTCCCAGCACCAGAACACTTATTCACACGCGGTTATAAGCCGCTCCCAGCGCCAATGTTTGTTTCATAGTAAAACAAGTTATAAATTTATAGTTTTCCTTTCCGTTTCGGTACGAGATTTTAATTTACCAAAGGGAAGTTGATTTTTGAACCACATATGGAGCAAATCGGATGTTAAAAATTGTATTCTTGTCATAATTATAATATTTTCAAGCTAGTTACCGAACTGT
Source organism: Ariolimax columbianus (assembly GCA_036924085.1). Taxonomy (NCBI): domain Eukaryota; kingdom Metazoa; phylum Mollusca; class Gastropoda; order Stylommatophora; family Arionidae; genus Ariolimax; species Ariolimax columbianus. The sequence goes on from JAVGWX010000018.1 coordinate 36,100,666, forward strand.
AAAAAAATTGTTTACCATGGCAACAAGCGATAAGGTCACCAAAAGCACTTGTACGGCTCGTCTAACTATTGAACAGTATAGAAACTTGTTTCAACAGATAAATAATACATCTAGGGGACGAGGTAAGTGAAACAGATGTCGACAATAATGATTCAATTGATTTTGATGAATACAAAAAAAATAGTACTGACAGCGCAAGTAGTGATAGCGAAGATGGTGCACGTCCTGGACCCTCAAAAGTCCCTAAAAACGCTAAGACGGCTGCTAGATTTACAAATAGTTCAGTAAAAAATGGAGCTCAAGAAAGAGAACAGTGGCACCAAGTAACTGAAGGTGAAACAACAGGCAGTATTCCCTTTGTTCCAACTCGTGAACCAGGTATGCATGCAAAACTAGATGCATCTTCCTCTGAACTAGATTGTTGGTTTGCATTGAAAACACCAGATGTGTTAGATTCAATGATCAATGAATATGCAGAATTGAAGAAATCCAAACAAGTTTCTTTACAAAAGTTTACACTTGCAAGTTGGAAGCCTATCACTGAATATGAGCTATTAAAATTTTTGGCCGTGATTATCGCAATAGGTTTAGGTAAAAAAGCATCGGTGAAGGATTATTGGGCACACAAACCGCACAACTACAACTCATGGTACAGTCAGATGTTTCCCAGATTGAGATTTGAAATCATTTACCACACCATGATGCATGTTGGAGATGCTGAATCTGTAGGCAAGGACAAAATAGAGCCATTCTTGAATTCACTAATAGCAAAGTTCCAGGATGCATTTTATCCATTACAGGATCTGGCCATTGATGAAATGGTAATAGGCTATAACGGACACCGGAAGCACAAGCAGTACAATGCCTCCAAGCCAAGCAAGTATCACATCAAGACTTTTGGCTTGTGTGATTCTACTACAGGGCATGTCTACTCTGTATTGACATACTTCGGAAAAAACACATCATATCTCCTTGCCAATGACCATGTAAGTCAGGCCGAGAAGGTGTTTGATTACCTGCTGCAAGGAATTGGAAAAGACCACCATGTATTTGCGGATAGGTACTACACTGTAGACACCGTGATTACATATCTGTTGAGTAGGGGTACTGATTATCCTGGCACACTCAACATCAACAGGAACAATTTTCCGCTTCAGTTGAAGACCATTTCTCTACAGCTCCGAGAAGTTAGGTGGTACAGAAATAATGATGGATCCCAGATATGTGTTGCTTGGCAAGATAAAAAAGCCAAAAAACTATGTATTGTTGTCTCCACCAAGGCTACAGTTCAGATGGAGCAGGTTACAACTAGACGAGGCAACACAGTTAAAAAACCCAAAGTAGTGCAGCGATACAACATGTGTATGAATGGATGTGACCATAGCGACCAGATGGTTTCATACTATGGCAGCTTCCAAAGAAAAACAAGAAAATGGTGGAAAAAAATATTTTATTGGATCATTGAGGTTTCACAGGTAAATGCTCATATATTATACACGCTCTGTCATGCTGATAAGAAGCCTATGCCCTTGAAAGTCTTCACAGAAAATTTGATCCATCAGCTGACAGAGAAGGCTGCATCCATCATCCCGCGAGAGGTAGTAACCACAAACAGCAATAAAGTTGGGAGAAAATTCAAAGGAAACAAAATTAAAAGATATGAGGGTGCTGTGCATATTGTGGATCACTCAGACAAAGACAGGAACTGCATTGTATTCTCAACTCCTGCAAAGAGAGCCCGCACAAATTTTTATTGCACTGGTTGCCCAGAAAAGCCACATCTCCATCCGAAGAACTGTTTTAGAGTGTACCATACACATGATCCTGCAGATGGTGCTCACTAAAGACATTGATGTACTGTAAATAAATTGGAGATATATATAATTTTTTTTAATGTTAATTTTTCCAAAGATTTATATTGTTTTTCAAATGTTTATTTTTCAAAAAATGTTTAATTTTTTCTGATCATGCCTACATGAACTTTGAGGTTACATTAGCTATTAGAAGTGTAAATATTATCCAATTTCTGTGTTCTTGGATTTGTTTTTCTTATTGTTGGATATACTTTATGATAACCACCAAGTAAAAGACATTAAATGTTTCGGACATTCAAAAATTTAAGGTGAGTTGGCACTTTTTTTTATAATTTTGTAATGCTTTTCTGTTGTAAATAATAATTTACCATTTACAAATTTCCTACTAAAAAATAACACACAAATGTTTTAGATCTATTTTAGAGAACATTAATTTACCTAAAAAATGGTATATCATTCATAAAAATATGTTAATAATTAAGAAAACTGCAGCTAAATTTGTACATACACCTGCAAATGGGAAAATGGGATCTAAATTTAATTCTGCCACAGCCTGTTTTTCAATTCAGTAGCTAATCAGTTAAGAGATGCAGGTTCAGTGTTATGTTTTATTCAAGACATGAAGGGGTGTGGGAAATTTACATTTCAACTTACAAAATTTTCCACTGTTTTCAAAAGTTCCTCAATAACAACTGCAATTCCCTGGTATCCCAGCAACCGACAAATTGCTCTGAAGTGAGGTGCACCAATGAAACCAGAGTAAAGGCTGTAGATGGTGCTAAATGAGTGATTCAGTCTCTGCAAATAAGAAATGGGGTTTGTTAATATGTACATAGCTCTGCAGCCGATCAACATTTTTGTACTAGCAACACTCAAAAGCTTATATCAATAAACAAATAATATACATCAAGAAATAACATACCAAAACAAACATGTAAAATGATGTACAATGAGTGTTAATTTGTAAACAAAATGGTACTTAAAAGTTACTAAGAAATAAAAAACTTTTCTTAGGATGACATTACCTTTGTGCCCCACACATAATGTACTGATGGATTTGGAGGCTTCTCCCGTTTAGTTTCTTTATCAAATGGTAGTTTAGTCTTCACAAACCTGGACATGCATCAGAATCAGGTTAGGAACACAGAGAATTTGTAGGAAGTTCATGTACACTTATGATTGAGGTAACACTGAGATCATTTACCAAAAACAAATGCAAGTTTAGGACTTTACAAATAACAGAAGCCTACTTAGAAGCATCAAAAATATTCTTTTCCCCAATGTTTGCTAATCATAAACAAAATTACATTTTTATAAATTTTAAAGAAACAATAAATCTAATCAGTACAAAAAATAATATTTAAAAAAGCATCAAGCATTGCTTGGAACCTGATATGATAATGAGGAGCAAAAAACAAAAACCAGTGCACTGTAGGAAGCATGGCACATAAAGATGATTCAGAATATCAGTTGTACAGGGAATCTTCAACAAAATGCTACAGAAACTATCACTGTAAGAATATATCATATATTTTGGTGTAGATTTTCTGTAAGTCGAGCAACTTTAGCTGGTGTGGCACTGTTACTCAAGGAATGAAACATAAAACAGAATGCAAACAATGCACATGTTAACTTAAAGCTGGAACAAAGAAGAACCACCAAACCCGCCTGTTCTAACACTTGCATGCTGTCCCTTCAACACTGTCAGGTAATACTGCTGTAACTGCTATATAGAACATGAATAACCCTTATGACAATGTGATCATGAATTAGCAAAGCAGAATACAAATATGCCATATTTTAACAGGAAACAAAACAGACAACATGCAAAAAAACAATATCCAATGATTGTCTGAAACATCATGGGGAGCACAGCCAGATGTCCTCCAACATCACCACTCGCCATGTGTTTCTCTTTTGCCAAATCACCCTATGTTTTTACACTAGGTGCTGGGGTGGAAGACTAATGTCTGGTCAGGAAAAACATACTGATCAGACTTGTTAGTTAGGGTCAAGCAAAATATATTAGCCACGCCCCCCACTTTGACTTCCTCGCAGTACTCACTGGAAATGGGCTGTCTTTATGGCAGACTGGCTAACAAGGTAAGGGATCAACGTGATCCCCATAGTAATGAGCAGCACACAGATGAAGCCAAGCATAGCCCAACCGCCTGGAGGACCCCGGTAAACCTTTATTAGCACGCTCGGGATGTGAGGAAAGCTACAACAAACCGCCACTTAACGTCTTTTTCAGAGCGCCCAAAAGAGTAAATTGTGGGCTTTCAACAACAACACTAGGTGTAGTGGACAAGACAGAAATCTAGATGGAAGTTTCTTGCAGTCAACAAAGCCCCTACAGACTAGTCCCCATCTATACAATAAGTTCAAGATTGACACTACAGTACTTTGTACCTGCAGCACAGCCCCCATGACAGCAGAACACATTTTGTAGTCCTGTTCATCGTATACCAATAAAAGAAGTAGCAATTGACAACAGCCAGTGTCCTTCCACGAGAAGCTTTACGGAAGTGCACGGAGTCTCAAGTCAACTGCTGCCTTCATTAGAGTCATTGAAGTCGAGGTCTGAAGGGGAATGAGAAAGAAGAAGACTAGTCCCAGAAAACACTTTATCCAAAAATGGAAAGAACTGATGCAGGCGCCCTGGATCAAGCTGCAAGAGAAACCTGCGTTTGAACACTCCTTGCCTAACACGATATGGAAGTCGCTAAATAGACTGAACCAATGTGTCACGATGCAGGAAGAACTTAAAAAGTTGGGAATACAGGGATGATCTACCCAAACCTTATGGAGATGTGCAATATGGATGACATGTTGAGGGGGAACAACAAGGTAATCCACGTGGCCGAACATTGAAAACATGATGTCTGAGACATTGTGCCCTAGACACAGAAAGTAAGTAATTAATATTAATTATGAAAATTGTGGAGGCGTGCCATCAAAACACAGTAAAGGGGTTACAACAAGTAATGCACTTGAGAATACATCCTAAAAAGGATATACCAGATCCTTCAAGCTTCAGCTACCCACCATCAGTAAACAGAAAAAATAAATATATTTTGTACAGGTATGCTTATAAGAAATTAATCTTGTTTCCCTAAACAAAGATATTACATGCTTACAAAATCCAACAATTTACACAATAATTAACTATATATTAAAGAAAAACTAATTTCATAGCTGATGGTAAATAATTAGAGAGTTTGCATGTATAAGAGATGACTGAATGATATTTGATGGTAGGTGAACTCATCGCAAATGAATTCGTCAGTCATTTCAATTCTTCTTGCCCAGTATGTTTTACTTAACTGAACATTCTTTTCTCACATTTGTATAAATCACTAATATTAATGATATTCCATGTTTGCATACCCAAATCTATCTTTCTTAAAATAATTGGTAATACAGGATCAATGTTGTATTGATAGCAACAAGGACATTTTAATAGATAGGAGTAGATCCTTTAAACACTTTTAGTACATGATCTGAGCTGCTAGAGCAGAGTGGTAAAATGCTCGCTTCTCACGGCAAAGGGTATACCAGGTATGATTCTTGCTATTGACATGCTTCAGCTGTAAATGGGTATATGACTTACTGTTACAGGAGGAAAGACAGCTAGCAAGGGAAATGGCCACCCCAATTCATACAATGTTGAGGTTTATTAAGGTTAGTTATCTAACTCTTCATCTTCAACGGCAGTGCTTGCTATGAGACAAACTAAAAGTATCCCAAAATGTGAGTACTACAGTGAAACTATTTATGTACTCATTGAATCACACAATTGATTCTGGTCAAACATAATATGAGAGCACCTGTTTGTGGCTGCGTTGTAACAATAATTTGGTAGCAGGTCAATGTTGAGTTCCCAGAAAACATGCAAGGTAATTCTTCCATATGGAGCGCTGACATTGTGGTTGGCTTCCTTCAGCATGGCATCAAAGTCATTGAGTAAAAGATATTCGCCCATGAGTTTGTGTGCCAGTCTGTTGACTTCAATAAGGCCTTCAAGTTCCTGTATTCACAATGGTGTAATAGTTACAAACTAATGTATTACATAAACAGAGCCAGTAATGTTATAAACATATAAGCAATGGATGTATTCAACTGTACATTAGATCTATTTACAGCATTACACGTTCACCAATTTTTCCCCTCCACAAACGTTAACGTGTGCTTCTAATATCGTAAAAAGATGCCGGGTGATAAGTAAACTATTCTGGAGCATTGTCGTTGTATTTACACTGGTTGTGTACGTGGGTATTGAATAAAAAAAAAATAAACACCTGTAACGGTTGATTTAAACTAGAAACATTGCTGGTTTTGTTTGAAAGAGAATTTTGAAATGATTTATTCTCTGTCATTCTGACTAAAAAATTATCCCATTATTGAGGATGATGAAGTTAAGTTGCTGCAACAGATTTTTCTGAGGTAGATCTGTTTAATTTGTTTATTTAAAAGTAATAAATATGTTTGTAAGGGAAACTAACAGATATGGCGATCTTGTAAATGTTTATGCTGTTTTTCATTTTCACCTTCATCTCATTTTCAGAAACTAGCACACACACATTTATGTCTCTACACACAAATAAATCATATCTATAGACAATCACATATAGGCTCTCAAAATCAACAACCTAGAAAAATGGGACGTGCTGAAAAATGATTCAGTGGCAGCGAAAACTGCAACTTTGTTAATTAAGTGTGGTAAAGGTTAATTTACAAAAGGAATAATACATCATTCTAAAATATGGTTTAGGAAATACATTTTCCTGTAACAAATTGTGATAGTTGACTTTTATAAATCACACAAACACCAAAAAAAATGATAAATTGATGCAAAAAATTATGTTATTCTTTTAAAACTGTTGAGAGGAACTCACAATAATGCCTGTAGTGTCTCCTGCCTCAAATCGAGAAATGGCCACATCCAGAGATTTCTGCAGGGCAGCATTCACAAGTTGGCTGATAAGTCTGTTCAAATCAATGGATCGTCCAAGCAACTGCAGAATAAACATTTACTGCAATAGGATTTTGTGTGTGTCTGTGATCACTGCTAATAATATTCCCTCCTGGAGACGGCCTTACATGGCACCAAAAAAAAAAACCTACAGGTTCTATGTTCTGCATACATTTTAAATGCTTCAGTAAAGCAAGAGAGTTGAACCAGAACATACTAGTAGCAACATTCTAAGAAGAGAAACAAACATGGTCAAAATTAAAAAAGATTTACTGGAATAATTAAATTTGATGCTAGAACAATAGGGCATAGACAAAAGAATATTATGGATTAATAATAAACTGAACAAGGAGGGTGATTTTCTAGTGACCATACAACTACAACCCCCCACGTGGCCGACCAGTGAAAAGATGGAGAGATGACTTGCACCATACCTTTGGGCCATCATGGTTCTCCAGGTCAATGGGCAAGTGCAGCTGCCGAAGACGGATGTGTCGGACCGAAAGGTGCAAATATCGCAGTCAAGCTATAAATTAGCAACAAAACGCATTCCGTTCTCCGGACTACTTCTAATACTTGCAAAGCCCTGTTCAGGGCTTTGTAGCGGTAGATTGGGAACGAACGCAGAAGAAGAAGAAGAAGGACAAGTGCAGATTCAAGCAGCTTTAGTTACCTGGCATCAGGCAACCTTGTCTGATTAAATACCAGGATTAAATTAATAATTTACAAAGAGACTGAAGTGCAAAGGGGGAAGTTAATTATTGATCCCATAAATAGCTACTGAACTACCCAAGGTGTGGCAATGAATATTCAAGACCTAAGTCAAAACTGTTCAAAATATCAAAGTAATCATTATTGTAGTGGTTGGTGCAGTTGATAGAACAAACAAGTTTAGTGTTGTTTATTGTTATTATAAAAGTCAGATGTAAAATATAATAAGTGTACAAGTTGGAGCCCTCAACATGAGAACATTTCTGCTATTGAGATTATTTTCGATTTTGAAGAAAGGTTTAAAATAATTTTTAAAATTTCAGAAGAAACTTTGACATTTTCATGAATGAAATTCCAATGCTGTTTCAGAAGCAACGATGACATTTTCATGAAGGAAATTCCACGGCCGTTTCAACCAGCCCAGTTATAATTCACTCTTCATAAGTTCTGTCTCTGACAATGTTGTCCTGGGTGGCCACTATGTGGCTGCGAACTTCCCCCTCTACCCATCTTGTACAACTGTGATCTCTTCAACCCTCAACCCCTATTTTTTTTTTTTAAAAGAAATACACCAGTGTATTGACACCCTCATTTTCCTGTTCACTAAATAAAACTAGTCTCATGTTCTCCTTTCATAATAATTTCAGATTTTGTCTAGTATTATTTGCTAAAAAGCCAATAATGTCTATAAGATCTCTGCTCACAGATGTCAAATAGTGCCCGCATGCTCTAGTATTAGGATCCTCACCTGAACATGTCTCTGTTTCAGCAAGGTTTGATACCTGTTGGCCACTGGGTAGCTAATTTTTTCTCCACTGCTCATGCATTCAGCCCGGAATCGTTTATCCAGCATAATACTGCATGACAAAAACAATACTAAACAATTAGTATATCATTCTGAAAACAAGAAAAGCTATACTCAAATATAATTATAATTAAAAAAAGAACAACAACAAAAGCCACATAATGATTGTTCATCAAACTACACATGGAAACACAAGCACACAATAACAACAATAAACCCTAGTTCTAGCTGCTAGCTAGCTTTTAACCAAGCCAAAACTTGTGCTCTTACCTTCCAGCCATGTGCTTGTAGTAGGCAAAGATCTGGTCACTCAGCTTATAAACAAACTGATCAAAGCACAGATTCACCTGTAATACCAATGAGACTGTAAGTTGAATGTAAGAGAGTTTATAGCATACAAAGCATTGTATGGCTGACAAAAGCTCCCACAATTTGTGTGTACTGAGTATTTAACATTATTTACTGTAAGTAACTATCTCTGTTAGATTTTGACAACATTTCTACATGACCTTCCCTTTTGGTCTTCGGATCCATTTCTGTGATGTCCATATATATTGCTAATGAATAACCTTCTATGGTTACAAGATAGCCTTTCTATCTGGGGACACCCATTTATTGCATGTAAGAGCAACCACATTTGAGAGAGCTCGTTAGTTATTATTGTGCTCATTTCTCAATTGGTCTCTTTGAAGGATTAACTTAGAAGTTTTTGGTCTGCAGATGTGTTGGACCGAAAGGTGCAAATATCGCAGTCAAGCTGTAAACTAGTAGCACAACAAATTCTGTTCTCCGGACTACATCCTGTTACTTGCAAAGCCCTGTTCAGGGCTTGGTAGCAGGAAATTGAGAACGAACACATAAGAAGAAGACGTTATTTCTTACTTAGTCTTAGTCGACCTGTACTTCTACAGGGGCCAATGCCCCTGTGCAGGTCCCAGCTCTGGCGTGATTTAATGTAACCGAGAGGAGGATTTACTACTTAGCGGGTTAGGTTCAAGCAGCTTATTACTCCGCTGCATGGGTAAGTGCTGCAGTGGGTGGTGAACTAATGTGCGAGGCCATCTTAATAGACTCACACATATACAGCAAAGTAGACCCACAGCCTGTTAGGTGCCATCTATACTGCTCTTAACAAACCACCTAACCATAGCCAGTGTTATGCCATGTCATACAGTTAAGTCGCCTCTTATAACATGATCTCTGTGGGATAGTGGTGCTATTCTTGTCCTTGTCATACACAAAGTTTCAAATAGAAGAAGAAACAGATTTGTTAAAAATGACTGCTCAAGTGTCCAATGGAGCAGAGCTGTCCTTGAGTAATATACTAGAAAACATACCAGACCATTAAAACCGACCAGAGTTATTATTCTTCTATGAGGAACGAACAGACCAAATGTCAATATCAAAGGCTGAATATAAAGTATCTCCAATATGCTCTGATTTCAGCTTGGGGCAAATTTTGGATCAAGATACTGAGCTGAAGTGGTCAGCGACCCATGGTTGACTGCTAGCATCAGGGCCAGAGACCCAGGGCTGTCAAGACCTTTCTACACCTCCATCCAGGTGATCCTGGATAACAGGCTGCAACAGAGCAGACTGGCTAAGGAACGAGGATCGAAGAGGGAAGGCTAACCTGGAGCTCAAAAATACCTGCTGATGTCGGACCAAAAGGTGCAAATATTGTACTCAAGCTGTAAACTACGACACATCCTGCTACTTGCAAAGTTCTTTTCAGTCTGTCACCAAATCATAGGCAGCTCAAAACCCCTGCGTCTCAGTCACATTTGCACTTCATGCTCAGCCTCTTCGTTATTCGTGAAATGTCTCATGCCAAGGTGAGGTTTTAGTGCACCAAATAGGTATAAATTGCACAGGGCTAAGTTGGAACTGTAAGACAAATGTTAAAAAAGTTGCCACCCTTTTTGGTAAATTTTCTCCTGGGTTAATTGAGCATCATCATGATGGTACAGGACTCCTCTAATCAGCAGGCCTGAAGGTTTTGTTTGAATAGCATCCTAAAACATGAACAGAACTTCACAGTATAATACAGTATTTATTCACATTGGCACTACTATGATGAATACAGCTGGGGAGAGATGCCAGACTCACTCACACGCTGAGTGTTGTCCATACGACCTCTTGTGGTTATCGAAAAGGCACGACAAACTGCGTTAGATGCCTTCCCACCTTTCTACCCTGCGGGTTACATGTTTACGGAAAGGCTTCGGTGGTAACCCTGAGACAAAATCTGCATCCTATGCTATCTCCAGTCGTCTCGATGAATGTCTTGCCACTGGCAAAAGGTAGCTTAGGCTCTGTGAGTGAGGTTGACAAAAGGCGCAGTTTCTTCCTCACTTTAATCCAAATAACCGCGCAAGTCACCCATTTCAGCGGACACAGCACACGGACTGTCCACACGGCTGAACAAAGAGAGTGGTCTTCATCACTTGTGATGGACAACTATTATAATCTCTGCATATGGTGTCTTGAGTTTCTTAACAGAAGGATGTTTCCATTGTATTGGAAGCACACTTTGAATTGGGTTGGTAGGGAATTACCCATGATTCATCACCAGTAACAATCCTGTTAAGCATGTCCTCCTTATCTGCATACTGACAGAAATGCTACAAGGACAGGCTTATATGGTATTCGCCAGTCAGTTGTTTGGGTACCCAACGCGAACACATTTTTTTGGAAATTCAGTCGATTATGCATTATGTGCTGTAGGCTTAACAAAGCAAAGAGATCCAGACCCAGAGGATGATCCAAAATTCTCTGGGATGACAACATAAGACAGTCTATAAGAGACTGTGGACTAGACTGGAACCAGGCCAAGAGGAAGACAGCACATAGAAATGTCTGACGCTCCTTCTGGCAAACCGCAACACCCCAGGGTAGACGATTAGCGAATAAGTAAGGAACACTCCAGTTTCTTCTCTTCTTTACCATCAATTCTTTTATTTGACGCTCACCCTGAAAAGGACATATGTGATGTTGTTGTGTCATAGTTTACAGTGGGATTTCACTATCTGTGTCTTTTGGTCCGGCACATCCAATTTCAGCACAGCATTTTTTAAACAGGGATTGCCTTCCCTCTTCAATCACTAATCTCTTAGATAGGTTGCATGATTGCAGCCTAATTCCAGTGTCGCCATTTGGAAGCATGATATGATCTTGGTCAGTTATGGGCCACTGGCTGCTGTTAGCTTATTCATCATTGCATTTTTGGCCTGCACAAAATCTATTAGTATTATTGTTTAATTTTTCTGTTACCCAGTTCTGTGACTACATTAGCAGAAACTTGCTGTGGTGCACTGGTACAGATGACTAATAACAATTCATGGACAAATTTTTTTTTTAAAAATCTATTCAAAATGTAAAAATTTTATAAATAATAGGGCAAGGTAAAATCATGACAATGGGCCAGAAATAAGCAGTCTAATGTCGTTAAGCATGTTTGAGAAATGGAAAGCTTATATAAAAAAAGAGAAATGTCTGACAACTGACCTCTGCCTCTACCTCGTCATACAAGAACTGTTTTTTGAATCTCATCAAAGCATACTGGGCACTGTCATTGTATAAGTCCAATGGGTATAAAATGTACCTGCAAAAATTTAATTTTATAACCAAATTGAAAAAAAACTAAATTACTTTAGAATATTACTAATAAATGTAACAATTACACAAATCAATAACCGTTCAACAATTTATATTGATCTGTAAGTCTCTTTCTTTTCAATTCATCAAATAATGGCCACTGAAATAGTTTCCTTCCTGCTCATACAGAGTGACTAACAAATCTGGAAATTCAGTAACAGGTGCCTTAACTTTCTAAGTTTTAGGAGTTGCTTAATGCAAAAGCTTTGGGAAATCTGAATGTTTCTGGCAGACTTTGTGAGTAACAGTGATGAGAATAGGCACACTGACACATTGAGCAAATCTCACAAAGGCAATTAACAGTACGCTAGTGTGGAAAACTAACATAATTCTGCACCGTTTGGAGTAACCTTCTGGATTTGATAGAATGCTCTAGAAACAATAGCTCCCATATATGATACAAGAATAGTTCACACTCCCAGAGAACACACGAGTAGAATGCTATAAGAAGATTTAGCTACCACCTTCCTGGACTTCTGCACACTTCAGTTAAGGGCAAGAAATGTATCACTACCTAAGAAAAAAGATATATAAATCATGACAGATAAAAATAGAATTTTTGTTTCAATCAAATGTGAAACCCTAATCCTGTATGTTTGATTGCTTGTTGATACAGTGATCATGATTATAAATGATTAGGCTCAAAGACATATAGACAGACATCTTATAGTAAAGTGTTCCAAGTTACTGTGATCGCTACTAACATTCTAGAAAATCACTCATTACAGCGTAAAACATCCCCAAAGTCAAAGGCTCTTAGTATTTTTAACCCAGCAGTGTGGGAGCAGCCATTTATATTGCAAAGTAGTTAGGGAATAAAAGTCTGAATAACTTTTTCCTTTAGGGCTCGCAACAACAGCAGGAGCAGCAACAACAACAGCAGCAGCAGCGTCAACAACAAGAAAGAGCTAACTCTAGCCAAATTTACACCCAGCTCCTGCAGTATCAGATAGTTCAGGCAAACACAAATCATTGCTAAATATCAAGTTATATGCCAAAAACTGTCAATAGGGAGGAATCTAATCATATGTTTTTCTTGCTACTTGTGTCTAGCACATCATGAGACAACTGTGGTAGTTCCTTTGAGACTTCCATGTGAAAGTTAGTCTTGAATGGCATTATAGAAACCCCATGGCTCGAGATACAGAGCAGACATCTTTGAGCATGGAAAAGTCTAGGAAACAATGTCTGTAACTAAATATACTACATACTGGTATCCATAAAATGCCAGTAATTGGAATACAAATGGAAGATAGTAACGATCGTTCTGGAAAAGCTAGATTTAGCCTTACTTAGATAAGACAGAAGGTAAATGGGACAAATAATAAAAGACAGATGGAAATGCTAAAACAGATATTTTAAGAAATTATACTAAAGATAAAATGGACTATGAAGAAGAAACATAACAGATGAAATTTCTCAATTAACGTAAGCAAGAAGGAAGCAGTACTAAAGAATATGAGATTAAATTGGATAATAATAAACATTTGCTAGACAACAAAAGATACCTCACTTTTTCACATATTGCAGAATCAAAAAAAGATAAAAAGTTTATGTACAAACAAATATGTCAACAGGATAAAGAAAATAGACCACTGCTGGACATCAAAGGTAAGAGAATTTCATGGGGTAAGAGAATTTCATGGGGAAAGAGAATTTAATAGAACTATATGTCCAAAACAACTGCAAAGGAGTACGGATAACTGAAGTAAAAGTTTTAGCATTCATACAACATACAAAGTAAGGAAAGACCTCAGGATTAGAATAATATAACAGAAATTGAGACTGTTGGACATTATTGAATGAAAGTTGTAACAAAAGTTTTAAATGATTCCTACACCGATTGGGTGTATTGAAGTAAAAGGACAAACAATGAATTATAAAGAACATAAATAGTGAGAGACATAGAAGCAAATAAAAAATATTTATGCGTGACTACACTAAAGTCTTCAGCAAGATGAAATATCAGGAGACATTTTTAGAGAGCTGTCAATATCATTAAGACAAAATGCCAAAAAATACATTTTTTTTAAAAACAGTAAAATGGCGACCAAAACTCTTCCCACCTCTTATAATAATACTCACTCCATAAGAGATGGTTCCTTGGTCTCTAGAATGTGATCTGTCAGTATCCAAGGCATAGACATTTCAATAGGGAACTGAAATAAATTGTAAAACTTAAAATCATTGTATTTTGGGTGTTTTTTAATCCTATATAAATTGGTGACCTCCTTTACGGGCCCATAACACTTTCAGTTCAGTTCAAGTGCCATCTCCGCATCTAAGGTCGGCTGCAATGGCTCTCCAGTGTATTATATCTCATGCCGTAATGGTGCAATCTGACAAGTAAACGCCTGATGTTATCAACCCACTTTGTCTGCCTCTTGGATGTCTACCTTCTACCCTCTAGTATGGTCTTCAACAAGAAGGTATACCTTGTTATAAGGCCTGAATGAATAACTTTACTCTTTACAGCTTCATTTGACCAATCGACACCCACAAGCATAATTTCAATTTCTATCCTAGTTGACAGACACTAACTTATAACACATGCATAACGTTGTTATTTAGGTTGTGGTCGTTTACATTTTTAAATAACTTAATAATAATAATAGTTGCCAATCGCAAACAAAGATGGCGACAGCATCATACTTTTGCTGTGAAATGTGTTCTCTGATGGCTGTAATAACCAATCCTGGATCGCCATACTCTGCCACATTCAGTGCACACCTGTAGGGAGTTGTGGAATTGTTGTGAGTATTGTTTTTTTGGGGCACCACGCTTAGGCTGAGCCTCTGCGATGGCTATACTCTCTGCCATCTGAGCACCATGGTGATACTAGTGCGCCAGGTGGTACAGCATTGTGCAAACATCTCCCAGGAGGTGACATCAATAATGGAACTTTTCAGAGATACTTTCAAGGAGTCTCTGTTGCGTTTCTTCTGCACTTCCTGTTTTAAGCTCACAATATACCAGCTGCTTGGGAATGTGCTCATCTGGCATGCAAACAACATGTCCCATCCATCTTAGCTGAGCCAATTTCAGAAGTGTATGGATGTTCAAGATGTTAGTATTGCTAAGAATTTCAGAGTTAGGCACTTTGTCCTGGCACCTGATCCTGAGCAGCCTACACAGACAGCTCAAGTGAAAAGGATTGAGCTGTCTGCTATACACTGTCCATGTCTCACAGACATGTAGTTATCTTGGTGGAGACACTGATGCCTTGTCTGTTTCAGACAATAACTTCAATAACTTGAAAGATGGCTGATCATTCAGCACATGAACGGCTTTTATTTAATGTTTAGTTATTTCTGGCAGATCCATATTTCTGACAGGTCCATATTTCTGGCAGATCCATATTTCTGACAAATCCCTATTTCTTGCAGGTCGATATTTCTGGCAGATCCATATTTACTAAAAAATAAAGTAAAGTCCAAATTCAGCAGAATTAAGACCTGGTTGGAAATGAAGTTTTTGAAGACACAGCCTGTGAGAGGTGGGGTGGCTAGTGCCCTTCCTTGCTGTTTTTACTTTGCCTAACTCATGCATCAGGTACCCATTTACAGCTGGGTTGACTGGAGAAGCAATCCCCGACTAAAATCTCGACCCGGATTTTTTTAGTCTCCGGATGCAATTCGAACCAAGGCACGCTGTTACCACAGAAAATAGTGGATTGCTCGCTATGAACTGAGCTAACGCGCCCCATATTTACTAGTGTGATGAGTTTTCATAGTAGTTACATTTAGTTAGCTTATGATAAGTTGGGGTCGCTATAGCTGAAATGTTAAGACACTTGCCTCTCAAGAAACAAAAGCCTGAAATGGTAACGTTTAGAATTCCCTAAGTTTAAAACGTCTCCCAGTCTCTAGGGAAGTGAGACCAGCGTCCAGTCATATTGGAAATTGATGAAAAACACTGAGATCCCATGTACACTCTGTGCACATAAAAGAACCTTTGGCAGTTAGCAATCAATAAGAGTAGGCTGCTAGTCAAAGCCTGGACACAATTCTTGAAAATGTAATGAAATTCCTACCCACTATGCAATCAACCTTCTCCATGCCTAGGTCACAGGAAGTAAAAATTGCAAAGTAAAGAACACATAATGGATTGTCTTCAACTACCTGGCAGCAGAGATAACCTGCCTGTTTAAAAAAAATCAGGATTCCAAGTATTCCAAGCAAGAAGTTGGATTTCAAAACCTGAGATATGATTTATGATCTCTCATCTGAGTTACAAATTAATATTCAACACATGTCCAATTGATTAGGCCTCAGAAGAAAAGGACTCTGGTAATGCAGAAATACATATGATGGTGAGTAAAAAAAAATAATTACATTTCAATTTGTCAATGATTTGGCTCTTCTGATCTATACCCACAGCCAGATGCAAAATAAGATGTGTATACTCGAAGAAAGTCACTACAATTGGGGCTAAAAATACAGAGACAAAACACAGGTTTAAAAAATAAATGCAACTAACAATGATAGAATTAGGTTGGAAGTCACCCACCTTCAGAATGTGGAGTCTTTCACATACTTTGGCAGCACTATAGACATATTAGGAGGTACACAAAACAATATTCAGTTAAGAATACAGAAGGTGAGAAAAGCTTCTATTGCATTGAGGAATTTATGGAAGTCAAAAGAAATTAAAACCACCACCAAAATATAAATCTTCAACTCTAACTTAAAATCTGTTTTATTACATGGCTCTGAAACATGCAGAACTTATGAAAAAGTACAGACTTTCGTAAATGGTTGCTTGCACCAAAAACAACGGCGGAAATGGTACGACGAGATCACCAATGTGGAACTGATTGGAAAAATGAGACAAATACCAGTGGAGCATGAAATATGGAAGAGTCAATGGATAGGCCACACATTATGGAAACCAGTGGATAACATTACGAGACAAGCTCTGCTCTAGAATCCACAGGGTAAGAGAAGCAGAGGAAGACCGAGCCACTCGTGGAAGCAAATGTAAAGGCAGCAAATAAGACGTGGACAGAATTGGCTCAGATGGTCCATGATAGAAAGACTTGGTGAGTATTTGAGAAACTATGCTCCACAGGGAGCTGACAAAGTTTTTGATTGTTTGATTGGTTGTATTTGCCCCTTCACATTAATGGCATTTAATGCTTCATACTAATATATATTTATAAACTTCAATTCATTAATAGTTTCATTACGCGTCTTAAGATCTTTTGATCTTATATTTATAGATCAATTTGTTTAATATAAATTAACTTTATTTGGAAAAAAAAAGAAACTGAATAATGTATACTATGAATGAGATATCCACAAATTAAACAGATACATTAATTTCCAAGCCAATCTACTGATTTGTAGGTCTTGTTTCACCTGAATACGCTTCCCCATTGTCAACTCAAGGAAGAACTCTCTGAACCAGAGCTGAGACAGGTCACAGCAATTAAACAGTGAGGCTGAAAATGAAAGATTAACACAAACAAGCGTAAGTTAAAATAAAATAACAAGAGTGTAAATCTCTTCCCATATAGCTCCTACACCGAAGCAACATATGTACTGAATGTACAGATAAAATAACTTGATTTCCATTAGAACATACTTTGAAAGATCTGAAGTGTAGATGCTGACTTGCACTATACATAAACTACTTAAAACTGACCATAGTTTGCACATTTGAAGACAACAATATTTCAGTACAATAAAATGTGTTGTTGAAAGAGAAAGAAAAGCTATACAAACAACAAAATGATAACAATGGCTAATTTTTTCTCCACTGAAATCATACAAGGTACTTCAGGACCTACCATTAAAGTTAAGCAGGTAGTTCCAGAAGAAGGACTTTCTGTGGAATTCTTCTATAATAACCACATGCTGCTCATCCATTTCCTTGCGCATGCTCTTCTTTCCACCGCTTCTCTCATCCACCAGAGACTCCAGCATTGTTCTCACCATGTACAGCTATATAAAACACATACAACATAATGGTTAAAAGTCTATATAAACATGTTTTCCTTCTTATATTATTTGTATTTTTCATGGACTGATTTAGTGATCTCTCTTCTACCAGCCAGAGTAGAGTGAGAAATAAATCTGACAGACAGTGAATACATGACATATATAGACAGACAGAATGAATCAAATGACAAGAAAATCTCCAATCCTATAACAACAGACAGAGGGGCTTTAAAGCAAGATGATCAAGAAAAAAGATGATTTGAAACACTAAAGAAATCACACAAATGGTACATAAAAGAACATTGCACCTTCACACAGCTTCAAATGACATGTGGACAAATGAGATGAAATAAAGTCCTTTAGTTGCCACCCAGCAATGGAAATGAATGCCATAATGATAGTTTACAAGAGGCTTTCCCCTCTGATTTTATCTGACCTGCGAGGACATTTCAAAATTTCACTAAATCTGGCCCGCCAGCCACCTACAGACTGAAGTTTTTTCTGTAAATCAAAGAAAATGATAAAACAACTAGGGCCCACTCATAAAATTTGGAATAAAAGGTTTATTAGGGCCAGATACATAGCCAAATGGGAAACAGAGCATACTGGCTACACAAAAAATGATGCTCATTACCAGTTGAACAGAAGAGAGCAGGTCGTGGTCTTCAGACTCAGCACAGGCCACAACAGACTGAATTACCATCTATTCAATAAACTGAAGATAGGTGGCACTGACGAATGCACCTGTGGTACAGGGAAAATGACCGCTGAACATCTGCTGCAAAATTGCCCAACATACGAGGACCAGAGAAAGCACATGTGGCCATCACCAGTGCCAACACTAGACAAGCTTTATGGCAGTGTCGACAGCCTCAGGATGACAGCTGCTTTCTTCGAACAAATTCAAGTTGACGTCTGACAGCGTACGAAGAAGATACAAATTTGGAATTAAAGTTATAGCAAATAAACAATGAGTTGAATTGTTTCACGAGTCACACATGTGTAGTCGATGTTGTCTTCACTTCTGGTATCTCTGGAGTGTAAATGTGTGAACTTTTACAAGGTAAAGCAAATTAAGGTTGGTTGAAGTGAAGCTAACGTTAAAAGAAATGGCCAATCAAACACATTCAATTAAAATTATTTGAGAGCACACAAGAAGCACTGTTGCCCAGAACTGTCAGTATTGAATTGAATGTCTTCTAAAGTTGTTCTTCTTCTTCTTCTGCGTTCGTTCTCAATCTCCTGCTACCAAGCCCCGAATAGGGTTTTGCAAGTAGCAGAATGTAGTCCAGAGAACGGAATGCGTTGTGTCGCTAGTTTACAGCTTGAGTGCGATATTTGCACCTTTCGGTCCGACACATCCGTCTTCAGCCGGATTCTAAAGTTGTAATATGTGAGTTTATTATGTTTAACACTATTGATGTCAAGTGGCGCATTGTGATTTATTATATTAGTTTTATTTGGTTACAATTGTGTGGGGGTTCTAAATTATTAAGATCACATCATTGACAAAGAGGGGAAGCGACTATGATTATTTCAAGAGAAGTAGGCTGAATACTTTTTTGTCCAGCAGAAGGAAAATGCTGTTTGTTTAATTTGTTATAAAAGACTACAACATACAATGGCATTATAATAACAAGCAAAGATAAGATACAAAATTTGAAAAAGAGCAAATCCGCTTTTCCACAAACGGAATTCCAATGATTGAAACTATGTCAAAGAATGTCTTAGTTTTGTCATTAAAGTACTGTGCTCTGATAAAATAAAGAACATTGAACAAATAATTCTGTCTCATTGTGACGGGACGTTTCGATGGAAAGGCTGCTGGCATAAAATTAAGCTTAAAAGAACTTGTGACACAATTTGAAGAATTTTCAATTGCACTAGATGAGAGTACATACTGAGTTTGCTGTATCTGTCAGCGGAGTTGATGCTAAATTCAATTGTACAAAAGAATTACTTGCTCTTCAAACAATTAAAGATGCTATAATGGGAGGAGACATTATTCATGAATATTAGCAATAAATGTTTTTAAAAATAAATTTGACCTTAAAAAGAAGATAAACAGAATATCAACCAAAGGGGCTAGTAATGATTGGATCAAATTTTAGATTTAAAAAAAATAAAATCAGATCAGTTATCTATATGAACATCAATATAGAAGATGAATTAGCTTCACTGGATTTTACACCAACAAAATCATTCAAATTTGTCCATGTTACAACCATGGTAGTTTCCTGCATAAATTTTCTTTAATCAAGAGCACTAAACTACTGCCGGTATCAAGAATTTCTGGAAGACGTTCAATCCGAGCATGAAGACCTCACCTTTTATTGTAAAAAGCGTTGGCTAAATGAGGAGATGCTCAGTGGAAGCGCTTTATGATTTGAAACGTGTAAGCATTTTTATGATTTGAAAGACAAAGTTTTCATAGACATGAAATGAAAACCTCTGCAGAAGTTGAAAAACAAAAACTGGCTGTGTGATCTGGAACTTTTTATAGAAGGTACAATTCAACTTAATAATGCAGTAACATATTACAAACTTAAGGACAGTTGGTTCATGAGCTGTATGGGACACATTAAGTCATTTTAAAATAAACTTTTATTCTGAGAAAGTCAACTAATAAAGTCATTTCTGTTGTTACAATTAGTTGCTTTTCAATTGATGAAAATTTGAAATTAGTACCACAGTGTCAGGATGAAAATTTGAAATTAGTAGCACAGTGTCAGGATGAAAATCAAGTTAAATAAAGCTCTTTTGATAGTTATTGTCACGGGCTTGCAATTAAGTACTGGAGTTAATTGTCCAATGATCTGATTTGTATTATTGCACCTTTGTTGGGATTTCAGCTGTGATTCCTTCCTGACTGTTGATAACATACTCCTTAAGTATGTGAAATCTTTCACTTATTTTCAAGGAAGATATTGGTTTGTCTTGCTCGTCTAGATATTTTTATGACCTCAGTTTTTTCATGCTGTATTCTTTACATATTGTATTTAGTTTTTCAATATGTTGTTATAATTGAATTTCTGAAGTTGCTGTGACAGCTTGTTCATTTAAGAGTTCACTAATGTTTCCTTCACTTGGGTTGGCTGTTTTACACATGTGGTCTATAAGAGGAAGGGATAGACCAAGAAGACGATGGCACCAAGATATCCAGGAGTGCCTGAGTATGACAGTGGCGGAAGCTGGTGTTTTGGCAAGGGAACGAGTTTCTTTCAGACAGACTGTGATGGGAGCGACGTTCTACAAAGGACATGCTACATGATGATGGTCTATATATGTGATAACAACAAATGGGATAGCACACAATTCTTGTTGCACTAAATTTGATATGAAAATTTTCGGAGAGTCCAGTTATTATTCTAACAGATCACTGGCTATCAATGTAAAGACTTTTGCAAAGATTGATTAGGTGATTGTTTACTCCATAGTGAGCAAATATTTTCCACAGATAATATCTATCTCCAGGTCGAAAGCTTTTCCTTGATCTACAAACACAATATATAGTTCCTGATTATTTTAAATTATTTTCTCCACCAATTGTCTGGGAGCAAAAATTGCATCCATACAGCTTCTGTTCTTTCTAAAGCCCACCTGTGTATATCGTGGCGTTGTGGTTCGATGATGTAGTGTAATCGTTTTTTTCTAGGATTTTACCAAATATGTTTCCAGTGTGGCTCAATTCTTCTGTATTTTGTAGTCTCTTTTGCTACCTTTCTTTTTCCATATTGGAATTATTATTACATTTCTCAAATCTTCTGGCATTTCCTGTGTGGTCCATACCGGATTATACAATCTTTGTAGCCACAATATCCATACCTCATTGGCTACTTTGATTAATTCAACAGGAATTTCATCAGGCACTGGGCATTTGTTGAGTGGTGCAGCTTGTACAGCATTTCTGATTTCTAAAGCGTGATGTTTGATTCGAACCCCTTGTTTATATTAACTTTGGTATCTTATGTGTCATTGTCCCCAGTTGTTGGTAAGTTGAGACGTTCTTTAAAGTATTGCTATTCCATTGTCATTGTTTTTAGTTTCTGTTGGACTGTAACAATCATCTCTGCCTCTCATACTATTTTTTCTTCTTGTAGAAATTTCTTGTTGTGTTTTTATAATCTGAATTCAGAATTTCCCCATACTCTTTCCAAGAATTAGATTTAGAATCTTTAATTACCAACTTTGCATGCTTTCTTGCTGCCTTATAGTCGACATATTCGTTCTTTTTTGCTTGTAACCAATGCCTTGTATCTATTCTTTTTCTCTTTGGTAGCTGTTTTTACTTCGTCACTCCACCACACTCTTGATGTTTGCAATTCCGCATGTTTCTTTAGCTGCTTCTAGAGAATTACTTGTAAATGTTGCCCATTCTTTTTTGACAGATTTAGTTCCTGTGGTCAGTCTTGCAGAGCTCTCGTCAATTTTTCTAACATAGGCTTTTTGGGTCTGTTTCTTTTGATTGGATCTTTTGCTAACATGTCCTGCCGTTTTGAGCGCTTTTTCTCATGTACTCTCATAACCAAAATGGTCATCTTGAGATCAGTATCTACGCATAAGTTAAATATGGCTCTTGAAACTATTACTGCTCTTTTCTTGTTTCTATTGACTAGCATAAAGTCTGACTTCTATAATATAGGTCTTGCCAGCTGTACCACGTAAATACTTAGGATTGTCTATGCTGAAAGAATAACACTATCTGCAAGAAAAATTATCTTCTAGAATTAAGTTTTTCAACTTTCAGCACTCAAACCTTTTTTTTTAACGAAAATTTGCGCAAATTAATTAACTTTAAATCTCGCTATTTGTAACTTTTCTGTTTGTTTGTCAATAAATATGATTTTCTTGTGTCTAGAGACACAATTGAATAAAGAACTTGTGGGTGTTATTCTTTTTGTTGTGTGTTTGTTAGTTTCTGAGATACAAAAAGATGAAATTTAAAATTTATGAAAATCTCTGAAAAATTTGGACTCGACCGCTAGGCTTAGTCGCTCTGATAGAAAACCACGGAAACCACAACAACGTATCGATACTGTGTTTACAATATCGACACAACTGTTAGTTTCCAATTCAAACATAGTTCTTTCATCTAAACAAACAAAATAAACAGATCTACTCGATAAAGATCTTTCCCAACAACCTATTTCACCTTTCGCAAAAAGTCGGCTTGCTCCAAACGGCGTATACAAATTAAAATTGTTCAAAAGCCATTTGTAATCTAACATTCGATACTTTTACCGGCAAAATATCGTGTGTAGATGGTGATCAGCATTTTTTTAAATGTCTTTGGGTAGGGTCTCCTTTTAAATTCTGATTTTATAGGCCAAGTTGGTCAATAATGTTTTGACCGTAGTGTGCTGGAAGGTTATATCTTAAAAGACTACGAAAATAACAGATACACATCCAGAAAAATCTTTGTGTGTCGCAACTTTAGTTGTTTTCTCAAACATTGACCATTTTGTGAGAGCCATGAACTCCCAAAGAATGTATCTGATGTGCTGTAAGTTTAACTTAGTTTTATTTGTAATGTTACTTTACAAAATTATATTCATTAATATAAATATTAAATAATACAGCTCTTAACGAAATGTATGATTTACTATTAATTGACCCTTACATTTTTATATTTCTAACATATCTAAAGGTTTTTATTAAGTGCAAAATACATGTATCTTTACATTGAAAAAAACAACAAGTATATGGTATGGCCCACGTGTATATTTAAAAGTCACTATCTTGCCTGTGCTCTTGATAAAGTTACACATGCCTGGTTTACAAGAAAAAAGATAATGACTTCTCTATGTCTATTATCAATTAATATCTTTTGGATCTAATTCTACACTGTTCCACTTAGTTAAGTTATCTATCTCAACCCAGAGAACTTACCAGCTGCCTTCCATTATATGATATCATTCTTCTATGTGCCTACCTCACGATACCAATGTTGTCATCTCCCTTCATCTCATTCAAGGCAAACCCCCCCCCCCCCCCACCCCAATTCTTTTGACATCTAAGACCTGATGTTCATTCATCACATGTGATGAAGGCTTTTCCACTATCTCTGTTCAGCCGTGTGAACATTCTTTTCTCTTGCTGTGTCCGCTTAAATGGGTGACTTGCGTGGTGAATGGGATTAAAGTGAGGAAGATTTTTCTTCAGGGTTTACTCTCAAAGCCTTTCCCATAAACAGGTATCCCGCAAAGCAGCAGAGGGGGATGACATCTATTGTTGTGCGTTGTGCCTTTCCAAAAACCGCAAGAGATCATAGGGACATCACTCAGCGTGTGAGTGATGTGCTGGGAATCTCTTCCAGTCCATTATAGTCATGTGTCTAAATTTTACTGCCACACCAAAACCGACACTGTCTGCAGTCAGGGCAAAGGACACCAATGTTGTGAAGTTCAGCCGTATGTAGTAGACTATGAAAATACAACACATGTTTAACCGTAGTATGAATTCATGATAATCGGAGGGAAGAAAAAAAAAAGAATGAATCAACTAGTCCAAATGGAAAACAACAACACATTTCCGTGAACACAAGTGTAAGTCATCAACTAGTGTGAATTCCAGGCAAATCCGTGTTCAGGTGGCATCCATAATGAACTAAAACACCAGAGCAATGTTAGACCTGAGGCTCATATGGCACCATCTTTGCTGCTCTTCTAAGATCTAACTTTCGGTGTAGTGTTATTACTTTATTTATTACATAATTTAACGGCTGTTTCTAGTTAGATATCTGTAGCCTATGTCCCTACATTTTGGACCATAGAAATAATGTCCTCTTACAGGGACAAAGACGTTTTTGTCTCCCTAATATCAACCATTATAGGTCATCAAAGTGTGCAGCTTTACTTTTATCCATATTATTAAGAAATGCTATAATTAATTCAGTCCCTGACCAAACAAACAAAAATTATAACCGCAATAAGTTCGGGTGCTAGTGATTTTATGTACCAACACTAGAGTTTGATTTTGTGCTGGGAGATGGTAATGTAGACATACACAAATACAAACAGCCAACACAATATAATACAGACCTTACTGCAAGAATGAATGGGGCAGTTAGATAAACTGACCTAACATCTAAAAAAACTAACTAAAGATAGCCTCTCTACCTGTGTGGATGATGGGCCAACATTTCTGCGAGGTACTTTGAAATGAAAACCATCAGTTGGATCTTTCTTTCCCAAAAGTGCAGGGTCATCTGGTGGTTCAGTACCTCTTAACCAGTCAACACATGTATCACGGACAGACATGATGATACTGTAGAATATAATCAATTCAAAATCTAAACTGATGTTGCCTTTTTCGTGTTATTTTTTTAAATCCCCAATGATAACGCAGTGGTAGTTTCTGTAGAAAACCATTGCATATGATGAGGTTGACACTTCCATGCAAATCCTCCTTGGCTATCTCAAGATGTGTTTAGTAAGGTCTACTTTTGTAGTCTACTTCCTCAAAGTATCACATCTCTAGACAAAACTGATGTCGTCAGAGAAGTTGATATTCTTTTAGAATGAGTTCAATTTTCAGATTATTTGACCACCTAAAAGTTTGAATGTCTAATATTGACTTTCTTTATTTGTTCTCAATTCTTAACTCTTGTAGTCTGATATGACAAGCATCAGAGGTGCATAAAACATCAGTTATAGTCTGACTCTATAAAAATCTATAGTGAACATAGGTTTCTCGTTGCGTCGCTTAGCTACGACCGTCTGGGTTTTGAGACAATGGTGAAATGTTTTATGCATGCGCATTTTACATTTTGTTATCGAGTGATATCTACACGTGTTATGAAATTTAAATGCCAAGACCAGAAAAAATTGTATTATTTAATCGGGTCAATAATCATGCATCTGGATTTTACGTTTGATACACAATTCAAGTCCTATCAAACTTGAACACAGAAAAATGAACTGTGGTAATGCTATTGAGGGACATTAACACAGAAATACACATACCACCGAAGCACACAAATTATTTTCCCGTTTTATTTCCGTCTTCAAATTAATATTGAACACTTTATTCTAACGTATGTTTTTATTTTTATCACAGATAATTTAGTTACGTGTCTTTAGATCGCTATTTTAGTTCAACAGGCCAACAAATTAGGCAGGACTGGAAACACCCAATTAACATTTGTGTGCATTTCTTCTTTCGTATTCTATATGTGTGTATTTCTGTTTAGAATTCAATGATCATCTAATCTCATTTTGCCAGACTATAACAGTGATATCTCTCTACAGTCCTTGTGGAGAAGTCAGAATCACAGACAGTGAATATGACATATTTGTGTCCTGGACAGTGGGCTTCCCCTCTATGTGAGCTACCACACTCTCTATCATAGGC
This sequence comes from Ariolimax columbianus, assembly GCA_036924085.1. Classification (NCBI taxonomy): domain Eukaryota; kingdom Metazoa; phylum Mollusca; class Gastropoda; order Stylommatophora; family Arionidae; genus Ariolimax; species Ariolimax columbianus. The sequence continues at coordinate 36,126,922 of JAVGWX010000018.1, forward strand.
TAGTGACTTTTTCATGAATGGAGTAGCCAGTGAAATGTCAGTCTCTTGATACAGCATAACTCTTACTATTCTATAAGTTCATTTGTGTGTGTGGTGAAGAGGCTCATCCTGCTTGAGATGGTTCTCGTTACTGGTGGTGTGAACCCCAAAGCTGACCACAAGTTTTAGAGAAGCCAACTGGTGGTGTGAACCCCAAAGCTGACCACAAGTTTTAGAGAAGCCAACTGGTGGTGTGAACCCCAAAGCTGACCACAAGTTTTAGAGAAGCCAACTGGTGGTGTGAACCCCAAAGCTGACCACAAGTTTTAGAGAAGCCAACTGGTGATGTGAACCCCAAAGCTGAACACACATTTTAGAGAAGCCAACTGATGGTGTGAACCCCAAAGCTGATCACAAGTTTTAGAGAAGCCAACTGGTGGTGTGAACCCCAAAGCTGACCACAAGTTTTAGAGAATCCAACTGGTTATGTGAACCCCAAAGCTGACCACAAGTTTTAGAGAAGCCAACTGGTGATGTGAACCCCAAAGCTGACCACAAGTTTTAGGGAAGCCAACTGGTGGTGTGAACCCCAAAGCTGACCACAAGTTTTAGGGAAGCCAACTGGTGGTGTGAACCCCAAAGCTGACCACAAGTTTTAGGGAAGCCAACTGGTGGTGTGAACCCCAAAGCTGACCACAAGTTTTAGGGAAGCCAACTGGTGGTGTGAACCCCAAAGCTGACCACAAGTTTTAGGGAAGCCAACTGGTGGTGTGAACCCCAAAGCTGACCACAAGTTTTAGGGAAGCCAACTGGTGGTGTGAACCCCAAAGCTGACCACAAGTTTTAGAGAATCCAACTGGTGATGTGAACCCCAAAGCTGACCACAAGTTTTAGGGAAGCCAACTGGTGGTGTGAACCCCAAAGCTGACCACAAGTTTTAGGGAAGCCAACTGGTGGTGTGAACCCCAAAGCTGACCACAAGTTTTAGAGAATCCAACTGGTTATGTGAACCCCAAAGCTGACCACAAGTTTTAGAGAAGCCAACTGGTGATGTGAACCCCAAAGCTGACCACAAGTTTTAGGGAAGCCAACTGGTGGTGTGAACCCCAAAGCTGACCACAAGTTTTAGGGAAGCCAACTGGTGGTGTGAACCCCAAAGCTGACCACAAGTTTTAGGGAAGCCAACTGGTGGTGTGAACCCCAAAGCTGACCACAAGTTTTAGAGAATCCAACTGGTGGTGTGAACCCCAAAGCTGACCACAAGTTTTAGAGAATCCAACTGGTGGTGTGAACCCCAAAGCTGACCACAAGTTTTAGGGAAGCCAACTGGTGGTGTGAACCCCAAAGCTGACCACAAGTTTTAGGGAAGCCAACTGGTGGTGTGAACCCCAAAGCTGACCACAAGTTTTAGAGAATCCAACTGGTGGTGTGAACCCCAAAGCTGACCACAAGTTTTAGGGAAGCCAACTGGTGGTGTGAACCCCAAAGCTGACCACAAGTTTTAGGGAAGCCAACTGGTGGTGTGAACCCCAAAGCTGACCACAAGTTTTAGGGAAGCCAACTGGTGGTGTGAACCCCAAAGCTGACCACAAGTTTTAGGGAAGCCAACTGGTGATGTGAACCCCAAAGCTGACCACAAGTTTTAGGGAAGCCAACTGGTGATGTGAACCCCAAAGCTGACCACAAGTTTTAGGGAAGCCAACTGGTGGTGTGAACCCCAAAGCTGACCACAAGTTTTAGGGAAGCCAACTGGTGGTGTGAACCCCAAAGCTGACCACAAGTTTTAGGGAAGCCAACTGGTGGTGTGAACCCCAAAGCTGACCACAAGTTTTAGGGAAGCCAACTGGTGATGTGAACCCCAAAGCTGACCACAAGTTTTAGGGAAGCCAACCTTGAAAATAAACTCATTGCACCAGCAAAGCATGGGATCACTGACAGCTTGTAACGACCAGAAACAACCATAAAGGCACAAAAGGATGTGTTGATTCTTTTGCTTTGAACTTCTTCTTCTTCTCCGTTCATTCTCAATCTCTCGCTACCAAACCCAGAACAAGGCTTTGCAAGTAGCAGGATATAGTCCGGAGAGCGGAATGCGATGTGTCGATAGTTTACAGCTTGACTGTGATATTTGCACCTTTCAGTTTGACACATCTGTCTTCGGCAGTGCCTTGAACAATTGGTCACATATGTAGGTTCTAGAAAAACTGAATGACCAGAAGACAACAAAGGGGATGGGCATAAAATAAAGAATATGAGAGTGGTACTAACTGAGACAAACACCTTACCCTACTGATAGGAAGTAAACTTCTGACTTTTACAGAAATCCTTAGATATCCCAGCCCTATGTTACAAAAGTAGAAGATGCTTAATGAGATTGGACTGCATGTTAATTATTAATATCCATTAATGCAGGATAATCAGGCTCTCTGGTACAGAAAATGCTCTATGGTAGAAAAATAGACTACTTTAAATTGTTTTAAACCCAATTTCAAAACTACAAACAAATAAAAACAAAAACAATAAAAATAGAAACAAATTACCAATATGAGCATTACAATTACTTACGGATATTAGTATTACTTATAGCAATCATGACAAAAGGTTACTGTGTCTTTATACATTTAGTTTTTTGCTCTAGTATAATCTGAACAAAATGCATTTTTTTCACTTTGTTGTCATTCATTATATGACTGACTCATTAAAACTGATAGACTAGGGGATAAGCGATGAAATAAAGTATACTCATATACTATCTACCTATCTACTCATATACTATCTACCTATCTACTCATATACTATCTACCTATATACTCATATACTATCTACTCATATACTATCTACCTATATACTCATATACTATCTACCTATCTATCTTCAGTCCACTAGTGTTTCTGACGTCATGGAGAGGTGTGACCTTCATTGTTTCATATTTTTTGACAGGCGAAAATCCGCTGGTGACTTGCCATGTCAATCCCAGCATCTGTTAGCCTCTGGAATATACAATCGCTTACTTTTGGGACTGATGGTGGTGGAAGCATAAATTTGAGCAAGGTAGACCAGCAGCCTGTCATGAGCCATCTATGCCTCCCAGCTAACCAAATAACCAAGTTCTGATTTTATAGCCATACAGTCCCATTTGTCCGACATATTCTCTGTGGAATCCCTTGAATAATTTGAGTAGATTTTTTTAAAAACTTAAATTTTGCCCAAGCAGCGGTCGTTAAGATTGCTATTTTCTATTTCCAATAACCAAGTGTGCGCCACTGTACATGGGAGTCTGATCTCACTACTCAGGGATCAGGGGAAATTGTTGCTGAATATTCCACATGAAAAAATCCCATAATTTGAACCTGCGGCCTCCAGTACCCAAAGTGAACACCTTTCCTCGAGACCACTGGGTCCTCCCTGTTATACACTAGAGGATAAGTGATGAAACAAAGTATATTGATATACACTTTATGCAGTCACAACAAAGTCATTAAAAGTGCATCTAACTTTAAAATTAACAACATATATTTATGTTTCGTCAAAATAAATAATTATGAAAATAAATCATCAACACGTAAGCAAAGCAACTAATTTGTGTATTTACTGGTCCTAAGCTCAGTCGGTGTAAAATCTTGGGTATAATTTTGTTTTTGATGACCCATGCCTCAGTGTAGTTGCAGGTCTCAACTTGTAGCTGCGGGTCCCAACTTCATCTCCTGCAGACCCCCCTGTCTTGGGTCACGGAAGTCCAGTGGGTGATAAGCACTCCCCCAAAAGTGTCTCAAATGTTGAGGGGATCGCAAGGGAGTATGACCAACGCATTGGAAGTCGTCCCCATGGCCTCTTTTTGTCTCAGGGGTACCAGATTGTTGCCACCATACTCCATTGACCATCATTTCGTCACAGCATGTGACTTACCCATCTATATCTTGCCTTGTCTGCATGGATTACCGCATCATTCCCCAAAGATAATCATTGCATGTCAGGATTGTGAAGATTTTGCATACGTTGGTAAAGATGATGTCGTTATCTATTATGATATCCCCAATAATGTAACTAATTTTTATTTTATTAACATTATCAGGTTTGTAGCTTACTTAATGCAATATTTCAAATGTAAACAAAGTATATGATATTCACCAGGGGGTAAGTGTTTTTTTTATTTTTGCGTTTGCCTTATTTATCTTTTCCACAAGGTGGTGTGCGTTGCACTGTAGTTTTTATTTTGCGCCTGTCTGTCCAGTGCATCCAACTTCAGCATGCATTTTATGTAAGGGTCTGCTTCCTCCTGCATTTTCTAAGGGTTTGCTTCCCCGGGCTAACGGCCGGTGCTGTGATGGGGAAGGAACCCAGCACCATTGGATTGTGAGCCTGATTACTTAACCCCTAGCCCACGGCATCCCTTTGGGGTAAGTGATGAAACAAAGTATACAAGATACAGTAAAGCCCCACTTTAGAGACATATTATGTTAGTACAATTGTGAAGACTCTATTGGCATACATGATAGTGCAGGACCATAATTAGGCTTTTAGATGCATTTACAAGTCGAAAAGAGAAATTCATTTTTTGGTGGTGAGCACTTAGCATGCTGTATGAGCTGGACTGTTTAGCATATATAATTATTTTTCTATATTTAATCATCAGAATTAATGTAGCAGCCTTTAATTTTTTTGTAGTTAACATTAGACTTTGTTGGAAATCACTTATATTTTATTTTTATTTAAGGCAAAACAAATTTCACTAAAAATCAAATTAAATTGTGACACAAGGAGAGGCATCAAAACAATCTCTTATAATAAAAATATTGAATTTTTAAATAAGAATGGATATAAAACAGCTCCAGCATTGTCATGGGAAAAGGTGTGGAAACAACTTACACTCGAATTATTTCGCTCTTCTTTTTAGTTGCCCTGCGCATAGGCTCCCTTAAAAAATGCTGCACAAACTCTTGAAGTTCTGCATAAATGTGGCGCCGAATTGCATCCATAAACACAGTTTCCATTCTAGCCATCAGTAGCTGCAGCCCTTTAATCATAGCAATGACTTCAATCAGAGCAAACTTTTCATCTCTGCTGTAGTTGTAGCGTGTGGCCTAAACAAAGAGTAATATTAAGGTCCAGAATAGGTATACCTCCGCTAACAATCATTTACACTGCAAAATAAATCAACAATAAAAAACATTGCAAACAGCTCAAGGCAATTATAACAAATAACTGATGGATGTTAAATGAAATTACTTCAGAATGATGTCATTACATACAACAAACTTCTACTTCTTGTCTCCCTTTGTTCCACATGAAAAATAGGGCCACCGAGGCAGAGTGCATGCAATGGTGCTTTCTGTTACAGTTAGTTTTACATGATGACTTTGCTTGTCAAAGACTTGTGTATTTCATTCATACGTACCTTTTCATATGCTTCATCCGTGTCTGGACATTCTTTGTTAGCATGAGGATCTGTGGGATTCATCAACTTCCAAGAATACTGGGAAAGTATTTACACTGACAGATGTTTTATGGCTGAAGTAATTCATGGTAATTTATCTGCTACAATCAAACTGTATTAAGTTTACTATAATCAGCTGGTACTGAAGAAAATTAATAATCCTGTTTGCAGGGCAGCAGCACGAGTGAATGGTGGAGATGTTGGTCGTCTGATGTGTAAACAAATCTCATAGTCCGAGGCTCAGTCTCAACAATTCGCAGTGACTTTTAAATGGTGACAAATTTGCTACTATCAAGATCCACGTGGTTTTGTTTTAGTAGAGAGCCATATTCCCATGGTCTGCACCATTTCAGAGATGGTTGTTCAATGTCAGCTGATGGAGACAGCGCTAGGAAGACACAGCCATAAAGCTGGGGTCATAGAAGGGTTGGAACTATGTTCCGACATCAGCCAACCCTGACCAATCCCAGCTTTGACAGACTCAGCTCTTAGAGCCAATACTTTTCCTTTAGTACATATCCTTTACCACATTGCATTATTTTTTTCAAAAATTTCAAATTTTCCAATGGTTGTTCACTTTGAGAATATGTAACCTTTCTTTTTTGTTGGTCATTAAATATGATTTTGTTAAGTGTAGAGACACAATTGAATAAAGAACCAAGTTGGCGTTATTGCTTTTGGTGTGTGTTTGTTAGTTTCTGAGATACAAGAAAATGGAGGTGAACATTTTTTTTTAATATTTTTAAAAATTTTGACTCAACCGCTAGGCCTAGGTCGCTCCGATAGAAATCCATGGAAACCACAACAAGGTATTGATACTGTGTTTATAATATCGACACAACTGTTAGTATCCAATTCAAACGTATTTATTACATCTAAATAACATGTCTACCTCACAAAATCGTTTACAATATCCTACTTTCTCCTTCCCAAATAATCGGCTGCCCCAATCCGCGTAATTAGAAGATAAATCGTTCAAAATTCATTTGTAATCAAACTTATAATTTTTTAACCGCCAAAAACCTGTGTAGATGTGCGTGGAGTATTCAGCAGTAAAATAATGGCTATTTGTATGGTCTCCATGCTTAATTATCCATAAATAAAAGGTGAATGCGTGGCTGACGTACGACTCTGTCGCGGTAAAGGTAAAATATACCTTCAGTTGTGGTAAGAAATCTTTTGTAGGTCAATGTTTCACAAACAGAACAGCAAATGTTCACCTTTAATTAGGAGAAGAAAAGCAACCTGGAGTGGGTTATATTATTAGTCTTTAGATCAGCAGATAAATATAATTTGAAATGAATCTTGCTCTACATGATGCTTGTGAAAATTGGTATGTATGTACATCACACATGTACAGGTTACCCATAATTTGAAAGTTTTTTTTTCGTATTTCTTTCAGTGTACAGTTTGCAGTTTTGTACTGGTGTGTTTCTTAAGTTCTTAGTTTTTACGAAACATGTATGTGTGCAGGAAAAACCCAATTTGAAGTGTCAGAGACTTCAGTGTACTAAGCCACAGTTTGTCTGAGCTGGGGTGGGCCTTCTTTGTTGTCTTTTTCTTCCTTAACTGTAAGTCAGGTAGCCATTTACAGCTGGGTTGATTGGAGTATGACAACGGTTGTGGGAGTTGAACCCTGTACCTGTGCCATGACAAAAGTGCTCTACCACTACACTAATCTGAAACTCATGATAGATTTATGATTTTTTTCAGATTATGAATGATAATGTTGGCTGGGCTGACTGGATCATGTTGATAATGATTTATAAATTAATTAATCCACTCTTTAAAGTTTTTCTGGTTTTTATTTTGTGCAATTTACATGTTTTCATCAACAAGTTGACAGGTATCCCGATACATTCAACGCCAGCTATTTTTGTGATGGTTTACATGTTTTCATCAACAAGTTGACAGGTATCCCATTACATTCAACGCCAGCTATTTTTGTGATGGTTTACATGTTTTCATCAACAAGTTGACAGGTATCCCATTACATTCAACGCCAGCTATTTTTGTGATGGTTTACATGTTTTCATCAACAAGTTGACAGGTATCCCATTACATTCAACGCCAGCTATTTTTGTGATGGTTTACATGTTTTCATCAACAAGTTGACAGGTATCCCATTACATTCAACGCCAGCTATTTTTGTGATGGTTTACATGTTTTCATCAACAAGTTGACAGGTATCCCATTACATTCAACGCCAGCTATTTTTGTGATGGTTTACATGTTTTCATCAACAAGTTGACAGGTATCCCAATACATTCAATGCCAGCTATTTTTGTGATGGTTTACATGTTTTCATCAACAAGTTGACAGGTATCCCAATACATTCAATGCCAGCTATTTTTGTGATGGTTTACATGTTTTCATCAACAAGTTGACAGGTATCCCAATACATTCAATGCCAGCTATTTTTGTGATGGTTTACATGTTTTCATCAACAAGTTGACAGGTATCCCAATACATTCAATGCCAGCTATTTTTGTGATGGTTTACATGTTTTCATCAACAAGTTGACAGGTATCCCAATACATTCAATGCCAGCTATTTTTGCGACCTCATGCACACATGTTTTTACACCAAGTTTTTCAACATTCCATGAGAATGTTTACCCAGTGTAATGATAATTATGATGGAAATGATGTAAAAATTTAGCAAACATAAAAAAAAAAATTACACATTTTGTTGCTGTTGTTGTTACGGATCCAGCAGCATCTGAGCTCTCGCCCTTCAGCACAATGCTATCTGCATGTGTTTATCAGCTGTTGTCTAGTGCTATACAAAGTGTTCTATTTATTTGACCGCTGAGGAAGAGACTCACATGAAGGGAACACATACAGGAGATAGAACAAAAAGCAACCAGAAAACTATCCCTCGTGAAGAAGCTGGCCGGAACAAGCTGGGGTGCAAATAGCAACATCCTCAAAAATGTATACACTGGCACAGTCAGGCCAGTACTTGAATACGGCATGACAGCCTGGACCACAGCATCAAAAACAAACATGGAACGCCTAACCAAAATTCAAAATTCAGGCTTAAGGATAATGACAGGATGAATGAAGACTACACCAATCCAGAAAATGGAAACATACAAATATAAGACCCCTAAATACTAGACGAGAGGAAAGAGTGCTGACACATAGTGAAAAGATGCTACTCATGCCTGATCATCCCATACATATCAGACTAAAACACCCAGTTAAAAATAGGCTAAAGAGAACCAGCTTCATTCATTTATCAAACCACCTACAGAAAAATATGGAGAACTAATTCCCAACCAACCTACAGAAATAGGAATGCTTATTAACTATGAAGAGCCAAGCTGCAACATAAACAACATCGAAATAAGTACAGAGATCCCAGGAATAAGAAGAAAAGACCAACACAGATGGTTCAGCAGAGGGGGCAGGCCAAAACGGGGGGAGGAGGCATATTCATAAGACACAAAAGTGAAAATATAACAGAAGAGGCCCTCCCAACAGGAAAGTTGTCAACAAACCTTAGAGCAGAATCAATGGCCCTCCTGCGAGCACTGAGAATACTTCAAACAGAAAGGCAACCTCCAACTAAAATAGCTGTATTTACGGACTGCAGAGAACTATTAGAGACAATACAAAAAATAATCAACGAACCACTGTTATCGGAGATCAGATCAGAACTAGGAAAACTCCAGAGATCCTCAACAATAGCGTTCAAGTGGCTAGCGTCCCATTGCGGAATCACAGGAAACGAGAGAGCTGATGCTCTGGCAAAAGATAGCAGTAAAAAGGCACAATTTAATCATTGAGTACCATACAGAGAAATCAAGAACATCATCAGAAATCAGTATACACACCAATGGAGAGAAGACAGAAACATAAGCAGTACACCAAACCCAATTCACTATCTCAAAAGAAATCAACAAACTACCTATTTCGCCTGAGAACTGGACACTGCAGACTACTAGAACATCTGTACCGACTGAAGATCTCACACACCGATGAGTGCCCATGTGGAACAGTATGCCAGAACCCTGAGCATATTCTACAAGAATGGCCAATCTATAGGGAAATGAGATGCCAGACCTGGTCAGGGGGTGCGGAGCTGAGACAAAAGCTGTGGGGCAGCCGCTCTGACCTGGTGAAGACTACAGACTTCATCATGGCGACTGGCCTGCAGATATAGCATGACCAAAAAGATCCTGAACGCAAAGAAGAAGAATGACCGCTGAGGAAGAAGCATTTTCCTAAAATTGTTGAGTGCTGAGCAATCAAAGAGTTGATGATCAACAGGTTTATATGGGTGTGTACAAGCGCATATTTTTGTTAAAAATAATATATTGACACTTTTGTGAACCAATATTGCTGTATTTGGAGTTTATAATACTATAAATAAACAGAAGTTACTCTCATCTTTGAAGTACATTTTTAAAAAAATATTGTATATCTAAAACATCAACAAAAACACTTCGCAATACACTGTCATAAGGTAAAATGAGAAAAACTAATGATAGCTAGAGAATGGTCTTGTCATATATAGTCTGTTTAACTGTCAGAATAGCATACCAATTCCATGACTTGCTGAGTCCACTTTGAGACTAGCATTAATCCTCTCAGAGCAAGCTCCGTTAGCTCTTTGTTCTCCAAATCACTCCTTGGTGTCTCACGCATTGTTGTAGTTGCCTGTAGAGTATCATCAAAAACTTTATAAAATTAGACATTTGTAGCACAGATGCAATATTCAAAGAAATATTTCATGAACATAGTTAAATATTTTTCAAATTGCAAATTACTTGTGCAATATCTCATTGTCTAAAAGCAAATAGCTAATGAAAGGAAAAATATTTACAAACTTTGAAAAAGTTGTCCCATACCTCATTATTATGTCTAGCCAGCTGGCTGATGTAATGCATGTGTCGATCTCTAATCTGTTCCAGGCTGCCCAAGAGGTTTGATTGGGGACTAAGCTGACTGGACTCACAAGCAGGCCATTTGGAAGGATCAAAGTTGGGACTACTTTTGATATAGTTGTAAGGAGCAATGATCATGTCTCCATATAAGGGAACCATCTGCAATTGCTGTAATAAAAAAATTATTTCGGTCACATATACAAAAATAATTAATCATATCAGTGTATAGAAATGTGTGGCCAATGAGACTTGTGTTACCCTGTAGCATGACTATAATAAAAACACCAGATCACAGTGATACTCATTAAATATAACAAAAACTAAATCTATTGTTTACATTGAATAATCACAAATATTTATTAATAACTTGGTGACTGATTTACGGAACATGGAATGTACGAAGTATAAATGGAAAAGAACAAGAACTAATAGAGGAGATGAAGAGAGCAAAATTGACAGTCCTGGCACTTACAGAAACAGAGAAAAAGGGACTGGGCGTTCTGGACCATGATGGCAACATGCTATACTACAGTGGAGTTCCCATGAGTGAACGAGCCAGGGCAGGGGTTGGTTGTATAGTGAATGGTAACAGCAAAGCAAACATTAAAGGATGGAAGTTCATTTCAGAACGACTGATGGTTCTAAGTCTACAAGAGGAGGATAGTCAAATGGATATCGTCACTGTGTATGCACCAAACGAAGATGAGAGCACTGACATAAAAGATGAATTTTATGAGCTCCTTCAAAGGACCATTGACGATTGCCATAATGAAATACTTCTCCTTGGAGACTTCAACGCAAGAGTTGGAAACGACTATTTTAGATGGGATGGAGTGATCGGTAGGTATGGAGAAGATGTCTCAAATGACAATGGAAAACGACTGCTCAGATTCTGCAGAGAACAAAAACTTGTTATTACAAATACAAGGTTTCCACACAAGCGTATCCATGCCTACACAAGATGTGAGCCGACAAGAAATGAAAGATCCATAATTGACTATGCAATAGTGAGGAAAACTGATTTCAAGTATGTAAAGGATGCTAGAGTGTTCAGAGGACCAGAGATAGGAAGCGACCACTACCTAGTTAAAATAAAGAGAGAAATTGAAAAACACTATCCAGCTAGGCAACACCCATCAGCAAGCATGAAACATAATACACAAGGAGAAAATAAAATTAAGGCTTACAAACTACGAGAACCAGATGTTAAGAGGAGATACCAAGGGCTCATAACAACAGCAATAGAAAGAATAGAGGAATCTGAAGAAGATATGGAAATGCTTTGGGTAAAATTCAAAGACATCCTCAAAAAGGCTGCAGCAGAGGCATGCGATCAAACCAAAGAAGGGTGGAAGAGAAAAAGTATACCATGGTGGACAGAAGAAGTGAAAACAATAATACGAGAAAAGAAAAAGGCATGGAAGCAATACCTAGGGGCTAGGAATACAGAAGAACAAACAAAGAAATATAAAGGATATGTTAATTTTAGAACAGAAGCAAAGAAGACTGTGCTCAAGGCCAAACAGAAATCCTGGGAAGAATTTGGAGAGAAACTGGAAAATAATGCTGGAGAAAACCAGAAACTGTTCTACATGACCTTAAAGAACATGAGGAAGGAAAAGGAATGCCCCCTGAAATTTGTTAAAGATAAACAAGGTGCGCTGTTGACTGCCCCAGAAGAGGTAATGAACAGATGGAAAGAATATTTCTCAGATCTCCTTGGAGTGGAGGAAAACCAAGCTCTGGAATTAACAGTCCCAATTCAAGAAGAGGGAGCCATGGAGGGAAACGATAATATCACAATGGAAGAACTAAAGGCAGCATTGGAGAAAATTAAGATTGGTAAAGCAGCAGGACATGATGGTATAACACCAGAAATGGTTAAATACATGGGAGCAGCAGGAGAGATGCTATTCATGAAGATTCTCAAGGCAGCTTGGCGCCACAAGAAGATACCAAGAGACTGGGAGGTTGATGATATAATAATACCAATATTTAAAAAGGGCGACAATCGACAATGTGAAAATCACAGAGGTATTTCCCTTCTTAGTGTCCCCGGGAATGTCTACTCTAGGATTCTAGAACGGCGATTAAGAGGTCTAGCAGAGCCAAATATGGATGAAACTCAATGTGGGTTTAGGGCAAACAGAAGTACTCAAGACCTTATCTTTACACTCAGACAGCTAAGTGAAAAGGCTCTTGAATATGATAAAGAGATGCATCTCTGCTTTTGGGATTTGGAGAAAGCATTTGATAAAGTTCCTTGGGACAAACTCTGGGAGTGCCTGACAAGGAAGAACACCCCAGGACCCCTGATCTCTGCCATACAGAGTTTCTATAAAACATGCAGAAATTATGTGCGGACATCAAATCAAAAGTCAGGAGAGTTCAAGACCACTAACAGAGTAATACAGGGGGACATTCTATCACCGTACCTTTTCATACTCCTCATGGATGAAGTCAATAAAGCCTGCAAGGAACGGACAAAAAAGTATGAAGTAGGGTACTGGAAGATGAGACCAAGTTACATATCGGAACTAGCATTTGCAGACGATGTGGCCCTGATCATGAAAACCGAAGCACATCTCCAGATCAACTTGCAGGTCTGGGAAGAAGAGTTGAAGAAGAGAGGAATGCACATCAGCAACTCCAAAACAAAAACCATGATGATCGCCAGAGATGAAAAGAGACATCAGATAACCCTGGGAACACGAGCACTAGAGCAGGTCAGCAACTTTAAATATCTAGGAGTGGTAATAGACAGCAGGGGAGGAATCAAAGAGGAGTTAACTGCACGCGTAAGGGCAGCAGCAGGTAGACTGTTCCATGCAATAAACAGAGGTTTCCTCAGTAGAAGAGAAATAAGCAGGAAAACAAAGATGGATGTATACTGCTCGACCTATGTGCCTGTCCTGACATATGGATGTGAGTCATGGGCAATGACTACAGCCCAAGAAAGGCAATTACAAACTTCAGAAATGAGGTACCTAAGAAAGGCGGTTCAGGTGATGAAAAGGGACAAGATCCGTAACCAGACAATACGTAGCAATCTGGAAGTTCAACCTCTGCAGACACGAGTGGAGCAGTCGCAACTACAGTGGTTTGGCCATGTCTGTAGAATGGAAGAAGATCGGATACCAAAGCGGTCACGGGAAATCAAAAGTCAAGGACGCAGACCCCGAGGACGTCCCAAAGTACGTTGGGAAGACAACATACGACAGTCCCTAAGGGATAGAGGGCTGGATTGGAAAGAGGCCAGGAAAAAGACGGCGGATAGAGCAGTGTGGCGTTCTCTTTTGCAAACCTCTACACCTCACGGTAGAAGAGGAGCGACTAAGTAAGTAACTTGGTGACTGAGCAAACTTGATTAGTTTCTTCACATACATCACTCTTGTATAACAGTTCACAAAAGAAACTTTTTAGCAGCAACATCTGACTTGTTTGGTGACAGTTGTCCCATCAAGTTATTTATTGATTTATCATTCACACTGTCAAGTAGAGTAGCAGATTTGTTATCTGACAGTTACCATCAGAACATCTCTGTTAAAAAACAACCACCAAGTACTTCTGACAATGATATATTTGCATTTTTAGGATAATCATCATCATCTGGTTGAACAATCCTGAGACTGATTGTAAGGTTGTCTTTGTCTCTCCTCTTCAGCTCTCTTCATTTTAGTATAGGTGTGTACTTTAATGTTTCAGCATGCCTGAGATGTAAAAGTGAGTTGGTAGCCCCCCACCCCCTTAATCTTGCTCTCTAGTATCTTCTGTAAAAGACTTTCATGCCTCATTTTGGGACACAGCTAACTCAATCTTCATTTCTGTATAATTTTCAATAGTTGTTTTTGTGCATACTGCAGTGAGGACATTGTCAGTAGATCTTCTTTCTAACCAACTCCCTCTTTCCATTCTATGGTAGGATCACATTTCAAATGTTTCCAAGTTTTTATCAATCTTTATGTTTCAGCCCCATACAGCGCAACTGGCCGTATATGAGTGGTGATTATTCTTTTTCGCAGTTCTACCTTGATATTCTTGTGAGGTTAGCAATTTCTGTTTTTCTCTGTTCTTTTTTGCCAATGCAATCCTTATCTTAATTTCCGTCTCATTGCAGGCATCTTCTGTAATAGTTTGCCCTAAGTATGTAAACCTCTTTACTTGTTTGATTATTTCACCATTGATGATTATATTCATTTGTATATGTTGCTTGACTATTACCAAAGTCATTGTCTTCAATGTGTTTATTTTCATTACAAAATCTGTAGCTGTGCTGCTAATTTGTTCCAGCAGAATTTGCAACGTTGCTACTGATCCACCCACTACTGATCTACCCACTACTGATCCACCCACTACTGCTCCACCCACTACTGATCCACCCACTACTGCTTGGTCAACAGCAAATGTGATGGCATTAACATTTGTATCATTGACTTTGGCATTATATATATTATGTATAGTTAGAAATAAAATTTCAACTTCTGATTAGATGAAAAAACTCTACAGCTGGCTAAAAAGAAATACAGAAGTAATTGACATCAATAACCACAGCCATTGTTAACTACAAAAATGAGTTACATATGTTGAGTAGTATATGTTTTTAAATATTGATTATGTGCAAATAATTATTATATATTGCTGTGAAGTGATTATTATAATTATATGTGACGGTAAGTGATTAAATGTGCTGCAAATGTTTTAATAGAGTTTTTAAAAGAAATAGAGTTGACTATCATATCACCCAGTATATTAATTAAGATGTCTATATTATAAAAGACATTTTAGTAACTGACAATCCAATAGAACTGCTATTAAATCAAAGCCCATAAAGATCAAGAGCGCAAGCACTAAATAATGAACGTAACAGATGATTGTTTGGTTAATGCTTGATTGCAGTCGTCTATCTCTACCTATGTATACTTTGGTATGGAGATTAACGCCGGAAAGACAAAATTAATGACCAACAACGCTGAGGGCTTCAACAGTAGGATAAAAGCTAATGGCCAGGAACTCGAAGTGGTTGACCGTTTTAAATATCTGAGTTTGATTGCCAGTGTTGAAGTATCAAAATGTGAGGTGTTGGCCAGAATAATACTGACAATAAGCGGTGCTTGCACGGCTTAATAAATCTGGCAAGATAAACAGTTAGCCATATGCACAAAGATCAGATTAATGTGTACATTGGTCCTGTAAATATTCTTCTATGCTTGTGAGACATGGACAATTACTGCTGACCTGCAGCGGACGATACAGGTCTTGGAGATGAGATGTTTCTGAAGACTTCTAAACATCACGTACAAAGATCAAGTTACAAATGAGGAAATTTGAGAAGGAATTACAACAGCAATAGGGCCTTTTGAAGACCTCTTGGCAACTGTTAAAAGAAGGAAACAAGATTGGTATGAGCACATATCGAGATCAAATGGCCTTGCAAATACGATACTGCACAAAAAGGTGCTAGGCAGATGACGAAGAGGTTGTCCCAAGAAGAGGTTGGGAGGGCAACAGTTAGTTGCCTATCGCAAGCGAAGATGGTGACAGCGTCAGACATGTTTATTCAGATGTGACTGCGTATGACTGTACAGTTCGATCTGAGCATAACAAACTCTACCGCAGATAGGCCACACGTGAACAGCATCTGTAGTTGGGCAGTCTTTCATTCTTTCCCTTCGTGCAGCTCGCTTTTCCTGCGCCTCTGTAATGGTCTTCTGCTCAACGGAGCAAGCACCGTGGGTGATGGCAGTGCACCAGGCTGAGCAGTTTGGAGCAAGCAGCTCCCAGGCAGCAACACCAATGGAGAAACTATTCAAAGAAACTTTTAGAGTGTCTTTGTATTGTTTCTTTTGTCCCCCCTGCGAGCGCTGTCCTGTTCTGTCCTGAGCTCACTGTATAACAGTTGTTTAGGGATGCGCTCATCTGACATGCAAACAACATGCCCTGTCCATCTGATCTGGGCTCTCTGTACTAGCATATGGATGCCAGAGAGTCTAGCCCTGCTGAGGACTTCAGAGTTGGGTACTCTATCCTGCCAATCAATCTTGAGCAGTATGCAGAGACAGTTTACATGGAAATAATTAAGTTTCCTGACATGCCCGCTATAAACTGTCTATGTTTCGCATGCATACAAAAGGGTGGTTAGCACAACAGCATGATACACACTTATCATGGTGGCAACACTAGCCAGTCCCAAAATATTTTTTGGAATCTGCAGAAAGCAGCACTCGCCTTGGAAATCCTGTTGTGGACCCCAGAGTCAATATTCCCTTCTCTGGTGAGGGTACTACCAAGGTAAGTAAAGCAATCAACTGCTTTTAGGCTATGTCCCTGTACAGTGATGTTTGGTTCGTGGTAAGGTTCCCCAGGCGCAGGTAGAAATATTACCTTGGTTTTCTTGGTGTTGACCATAAGACCAAAGTTAGTGCACGTAGTTAAGAACTCATTCATGGTTGCTTGGATGTCCTGTTCTGAGCACATGTTAATTGCGCAGTCGTCGGCGAAGAGACCTAAGATAGTTGCTTCTTTCACCTTTGTGAGGGACTTTAGGCGCCTCAGAGTGAGCAGCTGCCCATCTGTCAGGTATCTGATCTGTATGCTAGTGTCACAGTCAAGTGTTGCATCAGAATTCAAGGCTGTAAATACCATGAAAAGTGTTGGAGCCATCACACAGCCTTTGTTTAACTCCATTTATGACTTGGAATGCTTCAGAGAGTTTACCATCATTCAATATGGGGATCGACATGCCATTATGGAACTGACTGACAACTGTGATGAATTTTTCGGGACGATTGAATTTCGCCATGATTTTCCAGAGTCCATCCTTGTTGATGGTGTCAAAGACCTTTGTCAGGTCAACAAAAGTCATGTAAAGATCACGATGCTGTTCCTGACATTTCTCTTGAATTTTACAACATAAAAGAATGGACCCATCTCCGATCAGAGGCGGCACAGGCAGCGATCGCTGATAGAGAGGAATGACACGGGGTTGTCTTCATGTGTGCCCCAACGACCTCACCGGTTATGGGATGACCTGACCTGATCTTTACCTAAGCTATTTACTCTCACTAATGTAATTTTATTAATGTATCTCTGTCAGAACGATATAACCAATATGACTGTTTTGATTGAAAAAAAAGCAGATAACATAGACAATGACACCAAACAATAAACAGAATTATCTAATCACAAACAACAGGTTGGCCATGAGACAGACAGAGACTTTTGTTGTCTAGTACGTATTATATCCATGAATAGTGATATGGAAGATGACAAGAAATACTGAACAGACAAGACTTCAGCAAACTAGTTTTGGAGACATGCTAGACATATTACTAATAAACCACTTAATTCTCTGTTTATGGGAGTAGTTTATGACACGGTTAGTCTTGGAGATGACCAACAAACCACATAATTCTCTGTTTATGGAGGTGGCTGGGTGAAGTGGTTTGTGGCACGGTTAGTCTTGGAAACATATGACCAACAAACCACTTAATTCTCTGTCTATGGAGTGGCATGGAGGCAGCGTGGAATAAGGTGAAACATTTGTTTCCCAATCCTAACACACCTGGTTCTAATCTCATCCGTATCTAGTTTCGCAGAAACAGGATTTTGTTGTTGGTGTGATTGCTCCTCTGTGCGAAAAGTTATGGTAATCTACCGTACTTGCACACCTGCCAAAAAAATTAGGTTGGAGGTTGTAAGAAGCGATGTTCTGCAAAGAACATGCTACTTACATTATATGGTGGTGGCGTGGTGAAGTGGCCTACAGCTTCAATTTTGTGTGTGTTCAGATTCATATAACAACAAGGGCATGCCCCTATTGTAAATAAATCTATTACAAAAATGTGTGCTAAAGCTGAATGCACTTGACCGTAAGGGGTCATACGACATGGGGTAAAACATCAATTCACACCATACTTTACCCATACTCGTAATGCTCTACTTTGCTGTTTCCATCCCTTATAACAAGGACGCAGGGTCTGACATTGAACCACAAGGAAAAGAAAAGGTTGATATACCCCAAGGTAGAAGAAGACCAGCTAAGTTCAATCCAGTCACATTATAAAATCAAATGAGTGGATACAATATGTAATAGAGATATACAAACCTGAATGAACCATTAACAAATTAAAGCAAAAATTAAAGCAGATTAGCCATCTTTAGACCTCCTTTCCGGCTTCCATTTCAATTACATAATAATAAATCGTCTATGAGAACCATTAACATCATCACATGTCATAATGTAACCTTGAGTATGTGTGTGTGCTCATGGCTGATCAAGCCAATTCGAGCCTGGAAAGGTCTATGACACGACTGGCAAATGTAGTAATCAATTGTCTTTGATATTTTCTTTGATATAAATTTCCTGATTGCACATCTATCCTCAGCTGCCTAGATACAACTTTTTGTATGTCCTTGTGATCATTATCCTTTACTCAGTTCGCTATACAGGAGCCTCTTTGGAAGCCTTTCGCTTGATATTCGGGCAAGGTGACCAGCCTATCTCAATTGGGATTTTTGCAAAAGTGCATTTTTAATTTCATAGGAACATACAAATGGCTGCTACTCTCCAATGATTACCATTTTGGACCATCTTCTTTAGCTTCAACCATGAAGGTCCAGTTGTCTTGACTTACTCTTCTGCTGTTCTTTACCAGGTGTTCTTTGGTCTTATATTCTACCATTTCATGTGGGTTCAACAAAGCCAATGTCTGATTCACCATCTCAGGATTCATGAAAATATAGATAGTCAGGTCTATGGATGCGATTTACACCACATCTGAAAGGTCAAGGTATACATGAAAAGATAACATAATCAGATTACAGGTAAAGAGTGATATTTTCTAGAATCAAGTGAAGATAAAAGCACTGAATAGATTCTGAAAGAATCCTTTTGTTCTATCAGATATTACAATATACTCTGTTGTTTAAATTATCAAATGAAACTGAACACAAATATATTGCCTAACAGTACCTTGAAAATCCTGTCAATCTTGGCCAGGTTAATCCTCTTTTTGTCATTCATGCGATAAATGTTGGGTCCTTTTTCCACATCCATCATAAACAACCCAAAAGACATGACCTGCAGACAGAAAGACCAAACATAACTGTGTGTTGTTCGCCCATCACAAGTGATGAGGACCTTTACTTTTTTCACCTAGCCAGTCCTTCTAGTCGAGTATTCTGTAAATCCAGGTTGTGGATGGGTGCGGAGATGGCTGATAAGTCCGATTTGGGATCTGCATACTTGCAGGCAATGAAAGCATGGAAAGTTCGCTTCGTGAGACAGTGATCATGATTGTCAGAAAATCCATGTATGTCATCCGCTTTATTGCTCAGACAGGCGACCCGCAACCGACGCAGCTTTTTGACTGTAGTTTAGCTTGTCAGCAGACTTACGCTCTCTGCTTCACCCGTCGTCACAGGGCTCAACTGTGTTAGTACTGGATAAATGAAAAGAGAATGACTTGCGCGATGAATTTGTTTTAAGTGAGGAAGGGTTGCGCAGTTCGTCAACCTCACTCTCTCGCCCGAGTTCAACTTTAACAAGTGGCAAGACAAGTCAGGATGACTGGATATGAACTCGGGTGCAGTGGATGACCACGGTTGCTCAAGTGCCTTGGTGTGTTCTGTACGGTCCACACCGCTCAGCACATTTACTGTCATGGGTAGCCTGATGACGAGTTTCCTGCTTAGCTGGCTGGGCTTGAGCAGGGCAGGGCAAATCTAAAAAAGCTTTCCCTGTTCTTAACTTCCTATTTTTTTCTGCTTTGTTAGTACTGTTCCTCCCATAAGCTTACTTTTACAAATCTGTTGGACCACTGCATGCCCAGAATCTTATTTTGGCGCTATATAGTTCAAGTACTTTAATACGAGGCATGCTCAAATGAAACAGGACCTAACTGCATCAAGTAAACATACTTATGATGAGCATGATGATGTCAATTCTGGTGTAAGCAGCACATACCAAGCGTCAAGTTTGTAAAATTTCATTATCCTCTGACTCATAGTTTCCTCAGAAGACCGTTGAAACATTGCAGGTGTGATTCAGAATCCGTCCAGAGTTGATCAACAAGTGGTGATTTGGTTTCTAACAGCTGAAGGATGTCGACCAGTTGACATTCATCGCAGAATTTAAAGAAGGATGTGAGTTAACCAAAGATCTTCTGAGACCAAGTCAGAAGCATATTGTTGCGTCACCATACACTGCCTGCATTCTGCAATGAATGTCAACTGGTCGATATCTTTCAGCTGTTAGAAACCGAATCATCGCTCAATGATCAACTCTGGACCGATTCTGTAACACACCTGCCATGTTTTCAATGGAGAAAACTATGAAACTACGAGTCGGAGGATAATGAAATTTTGCAACGTTGACAGTTGGTATGTGCTGTTTACACCACATTTAACGCCATCATGCGCATTGTACATATATTCACTTGGTGCAGTTAGGTCCGATTTCATTTGAACACGCTTTGTATGATGAGAAAACTTGAAGGGCGAACAATCTATGAAAGATGTAATTGTCTGCATACTCAGACAACCAAAATAAATGTTTTAGCATCAATTAAAAGGCAGAGCTTAGGTTTCATCATTCTTTTTCAATCCAATTGTTGTTGGCCTCCTTTCTAAATGCCTGTGCAAATACATTATGTGCTTTCGTAGCGATAGTTTCTGTGACATTTTGTTTTATGAGATCGCCAACTTCATGAAGAACCTAGTGGTACAACACACTGTTAGTAGGGTGCTGTAGATCTTTCACCTTCAGTAAGAGATTCTAGTATACACACAGAGTAGAATTTTGGTTTGAATGCCTCAAAAAATGTAAATCAACAGCTTATCCCACAGATTTTGTAAGTTCAGAATATGTGATTACACAATGCTATTTCTGATGAAACTTGTAATTAGTCATGACTGAAATAAATGATTGGACTCAACATATCTCCATCGAGTCTGTTACCTTAAAATGTTGAGGGAGTTTGCATGTCTCAATGATCCCAGTGGAATCGAAAGCTTCCAGAAGAGTCACACAAACTGGATAAGTCATGGGGAGGAAATAGACTAAAAACGGACAACTCACATAGAGTATAATAGGTTAGGTGAGGGCCAACCACCCAAATCTATCAAAACAAAAGTGGTTATAAAAACAGTGACAACAAAGCAAAAGGCCATGGGAAAGGAAGGGTCTTCGGAAATGAGAAGAATGACGCAGTGGAGTGAAAGCCGCAAGGAAGCTCAACGGCCGATTGCTCTTCTGAATACCAAGAAGAAAACAAATATTAGGGAGGAAAGAATAGTGCCACTGCACCTTCATACTTGTCGTAAAAAGCCGCTACAGAGAGTTGTGCACGGGGCTAGAGATGTCATCGTGTAAAACAAATTGTTACAAAAATCACCACTGCAAAAGCATGCAAAGTGTTCTGACACAGTCTTCCTAATGGAGGTCAACTAAAGTGATGCTGTGGCTCTATACTGGAGTTATAAAATTAAAATAAATAAAAAAGAAGAAGCAAATCTTACCTTGACCAGCATGTGTTTCTCTGATGGCTCTAGAAACATGTCTCTTTCATACATCATCACACAAATGTTCACCACGTCAGCCAGGAGCTCATCATAACCCTAGAGAATATATCAAGGTGACACTTTATCAATATCAAACAGTCTTCAGAAAGCACATGAATGTTTGCTAAATTATGACATAACCAGCAGTTTGATAATAAATGCCCTCAATGCTGTGTTAGCCTGGCTACAACTTACATCACACAACAAATGATTCAAGAACATGAAATTATCATCATCATCAAGTGTCATGCCATGCTGTGCTGGATCAATTCCTTTACCAAACACCTGTCCTTGGACATGTCAGCACCAGATGCCATCTGTTTTCCAATCTAGATTACCATATCATCACATATCATTTTTCTTTTTGTCTTCTTGTCCTAGATCTTTCCTATTGTCACAAGATTTTCCAGGTGTTCATGTCTGTGTATGTGTCAACAAAAACTGCTTGTTTTCTTGTTATTTTCATTAGTAGCTATCTCTTTATATTATTTTCTTGTAATATATCATTTGATTATTAAGCTGCCCATGGTATTCAAAGAATTATCTTTGAAATCCCATTTCACTTTCAAGAAACAAAATGTGTTTTACATAACACTGCAGGACTCTCTCTCACACTTTCATTGACAGCGACCTGTTCATTAGTATGCTCCATATTTTCATTTTCTAAAAGCCCAGTTTTGCCAGTGTCATTCTCTTTTCTCTATTTTAGTTCAACTTCTTTCTTTGTTTGTTATGATAGTCCTTAGGTATACCAATGTTGTTTGTTTTAATATTTGTCCTTCTACCATGATCTCACATCTAATTAGTATTTTTTCTTTTTGTTTATGAGTATCATTTCTGATTGGAATATATTTAGCCTTCTATTTAGATTTATAGTTGTTTTTTTGTAGTATACTCATTTTCAGGCACAAGAACAATATCGTTGTATAATGCAGATGTTAATCATATGTCGTCCTACAAATATTCCTGGTAGATAACAGTTTTGCTGTCTATATTAAAGAGATCTGGTGTAAGGACACATCCCTGTCTTACCCATCTTTTTATATTAATAGGTTTGCTGATGTCATTAGTCAATCTAACTGTTATTTATTACCAATAAAACTTTTGTATGATTTGTAGGTCTTTTCCATCTACATTCAATTCACTGAGTCTTTTTATTATATCAATGGGAGAAAGTCAGTAATTAGGTTACAAATAGCTATTTATGTTGTTATGTTATTAAATAGCAAGGACTTGACAAAAACGCTCGTCTCCCCGTCTGTGACAAGTAAACAAATTTAGTTTGACTAGCAAAAAAAAAATCTAGTTTTATTCGTTAATAATGTTTTTAATCCTTACTACATAACGACTCTCGCGCAATTATTAATGCTATTATGATTCAAATAGATTGTACATAAGCTAGTTTATGATGGTGAATCCAAATGGAGCTCCACTACCATAATTTAAACTTATTAAGGCCATCGATAAATGGTACTACAGTGCTAAATCTACCAAGCATGTTCAAGGATACCTCTGACAGCAGTGCATTTTTTCTTAAGAAGAAATAAACTAATACTGTGCAAGTAATACAATATATATTTTTTTATGGATGAAATAAAGGTGAATTAGTGCCTAGTTAATATTAGTTGACATAAATTGCATGACTGTAGTCCGACCGGGCTGACTGGTGACATTTTTTACTGAACGGTAAGCTACCCTAAAATTGATCAAGCCCTGCCCATAGCTGCTGAGCAAGCCTGGTCTTGGCAGCCCAATGCCATTATTATATAGATATAGGTCTTCTTCAGTTGTTTAATTGCTCCGTACAGTGTGTTGGCAATTGTCGGCAGTGCTTGTAAGAATCTTTTTCTCATGCCCGCAAGTGCCTTGCACTCAATGAGTAGATGTCAAACTGTTTCATCAGGATGAAAACAATGTCTGCACAACGGCAGGTGCTGGGAATTGCTGCGATTCAAGTGGCTATTGACTCTAGGTATGTCCTGTTCGGAACTGAAAGATGAGACTTTGATTTTTTCTATGTAGTTTATTTATGTCATCGTTACTTTTTGGCTGTGACATTTCGCTAAATATACTGTGACCTGTTGTTGCTGTCGCCCACCTGTTCATTCAGATTTCCCGGGTATTATTATTAATAATTCGTTTTACTGTGTGGTTACTGCAGGGTCTATCCAATTGTTGTTTCGAGGCTTCTGTTTTTGCCAATCTATCAGCCATCTTGTTACCTAGCAGCCCACCATGCCCAGGGATCCATTGCAAGGTGACATTTATCCTGTGGACAGAGATGATGTTGTTGAATATCCCCTTTTCTTTGTATGGGATGTTCCTCCAGAACCGACTTGGAGTCACTAAAAATAACAAAATCCATCGGCAACAATTCACCCAAGTCAAGCTGTTGGTGCAAAATCTTAACTGCTGTTTTTATAGCCTCGGCTTCATTATTTGAACGATTTTCGCCGCATGAATCTCAAAACTCGTATATGGACCGATCCGGATATTTCATATTGATACTGTTCCCTGCAAAAGAGGTCGATTTGAATGCTGATCTATCCGTATAGACCAGGACTGCTGATTTTGGGTAGCTAGAGACTGTCTCCAACGCACATGTTTTCAGGATATTAGGTGGTCCTTGGTGGCTGCCTTCTCTGTCAGGTGTGTTTTTATGACTGGCAAGCAAAGATTTTCCCCAGGGGGTAGGCCAAAAAACATATTTTCCATTTCTCTCTCCTTTGGAAGATGGTGAATATAGATTTCCTTTTCTGCTACATCCAGTGGGGACAATTGCTTCAGTCTTCTCTTTTGCTTCCAAGTGTCTATTTTTACCCAATTTGGATGAACATTTTCTTGTCTCTTGTATCTCTCTACCGCTTCAGTCAGTGCCCCCTTTCTCCTGATATCTAACGGTTCTATGTTGGCCTCTATCTCGGTTCTATGTTGGCCTCTATCTGGCACGCCACTGTAGGTGTTGATCGCACAAATTAGACTAAGAGCTTGATTCTGCACCTGATCAATAGGTGAGATGTTATTTGTACTTACAGTATGGGAAGGCTTTTGTCCATCACCTGTCACACATATCCAAGGTATAGTTGCTGAAGAGTTTGTTTATCCGCTCCCACAATTTGTACTAGCAAGTCTCTTGATTAAGTTTGATCGCTTGGTTGCTTTACATCTAATATTGCAGATGTGGCTGCCAAATTTCAGCTGTCTGTACAGTGTTACTCTCAGATAAACTGGGGTATCCCCTTTTACTAGTAATTCCCTATTCATTTTTATGTTAATGGATCTCTTTGCTTCCTTATGACTGCGAGAGAGGATGGTGTATATGGTTTTCTGTGTATTTATCTTTAGTTTCGACAGTGCAGTTTGTTTTTTCTTCCCTATAGTTCACAGTATACTGAAATTGTTAGTAGCGCTCTGTTGAACTTGGCCTTTGCCAAAATGGGATATTTCTCGGTGGTCCACAAAGGTGAGATCATCAGCAAAAAATGCATTTGACATGTTTAGATGTTCAATGAGGTCATATAGATGAGGAAAAGGGTGCAGCTTAGAGGGGAGCCCTATGGCAGTCCTTCTTCTAACGTTCTTTTACTTGATGTTGCACCTGTAAAGTTGATATCTATGGTTCTGTTGGTCAGGTCCCCTGTATCCATTTGATCATCTTTCCTTCTATTCCCATTTTACTCATTTTCATCAAAAGGCCCTTCCTCCAGAACCTGTCATATGTCTGCAGTAGATCAATAAACACTGAGAGTGTGCTTTTTTTCTTCTTGGAATCCATCCATCACATGCTGTGTAAACCTAAAGAGGGGATCATCTGTCTAGTGTCCACGCCTGAACCCTGCCTGGTTTTTTTGCTTTCCAGCCACCAATAGAGTCTGTCATTCTTTCAACCACTTTACCTGAACATGAGGTGAGCGACACAGGTCTATAGCTTCCAGGTATTCCTGGTTGTTTCCCTTTCTTCAGTATGGGTTTGATAGTTGCTAATAGCCATATTGATGGCAACTGTCTTTTACTTTTATTCTTCCAGTGATGCCGTGAAGCGTAGTTGGGTGCTGTAGGTCTCGTACTAGGGCCAGACGTGTTCCTGTGGTTGTTGTGAGCTTATGTTGGCATAGGATGTCTTTGATATTGTCTATTCTTTTGCCTCGCAATCGTTCCTTGGCTCTATATCCAAATCTCTACTGCTGTATGTTTTTAATGGCAGTCAATCTGGTTTCATTCTCATGAGATGGCCAAACTACTTAACTTTGCGTCTAAGCATGTATTCTTGTGACAATTTTTCTGCTGTCTGCATTTTTCATTTTGTCTCTTCTGGTGATATTGATGACTTTTCTTAAGCATCTCATTTCATAAGTTACAATTTTCTTTTCCTGTGCCTTGGACAAGGGCCATGTTTGGCACTGATAGCAAAGAGTTGATAAGAAAATTGTGTTTAGTAGATGCCATTTTGTTTGTATACTGATGTTCCGATTTTTGAGTAGTGATGAGAGTAGGTAGGCCACTGTACTTGCTTTTTGACATCTGGTTTCGAGTTCTCTGCCCACTTCAATTTCTGACCACAGTGAAAATTCTTCCCAAATACTTGAACTCTTGCACCTGTTTGAGCCTGTTGTTACATGTATGGTTAAAGGGTCTGTTGATCTGCTGATTTTCATGGCTTTTGTTTTTGATGTACTAATCTTCATGTTGTATATTGCACAAGTTGTATTAAGCATACTAGTATGATCTTGTAAGCCACTTTAATCTTTGTACATTAGACGTTGGTCATCTGCAAAAAGTAACTCTCTCAGCAACATGAGGTGTTTGTTTTCTGCAGTTTCGCTGCCTTAGGGTTAGCTTCTGATCTTTTTTTATCCATGTATATAATGAACAGTAGTGGTGAAAAAACACCTGATCTTCTTCTTCTTCCTCTTCGTACGCTGTCAGACGTCAACCTGTATTTGTTCGAAGAAAGCAGCTGTCATACTGAGGCTGTCAACACTGCCGTAGAGCTTGTCTAGTGTTGCCACTGGTGATGGCCACATGTGCTTTCTCTGGTCCTCGTATGTCGGGCACTTTTGCAGCAGATGTTCAGCGGTCATTTTCCCTGTACCACAAGTGCATTCGTCAGTGCCACCTATCTTCAGTTTATTGAATAGGTGGTACCTCAGTCTGTTGTGGCCTGTGCGGAGTCTGAAGACCACGACCTGCTCTCTTCTGTTCAACTGGTAATAGGCATCATTTTTTGAAACACGTGATCTAATAACTGCCTGTGTAACTCTGTAGTCCTATAGTATAAACCAGAGTTTGTTTTTGTCCAGTCTATGGACGGCCTTCTCCTGATATATGAAAACTTCAGTTGCACTGTAGTATATGGGATGTACTGATGTTGAGCGCATGGCTGAAAGGTTTCGATGCCTGTCTGCCAGCAAGAAAGGCAGAGGATCGAATCCCCAGTAAGACATATGTTGTTTTTCTGTTGGGGGTGAAATAAACAAACATAGCCAGCACATGACATGGCGACAGCAGTGGCGAAGCGGCATGTAGTCCTCAGCCTTAAAAAAAAACCCTTGACTACCCCAGCAATGGGAAAAATGTCTTACAATAGTAAAAAACTATGTACCTTAAAACACTCAAGTGGAAAAACAAAAAAATATGACAATCATTTAAACATTTCATTTCTATAATAGGAAAAAGCTTCTGATAGAGCTGATAGGAAAAAAAACTGTGGACAATGTTAGAAGACTTGAATACAATCATTGTGCCACACCAGAAATGGAATTGAACATAAGTGAAGAAACCAACTCGTTACATGAAGTACTTTTTATAAATGACCAAAGCCTAATATAGAAAGACAAACATAGACTGTAAAATGGTGTGAATGCACTTAGTACAGCCTGTGAAAGATAGCATATAAAAATTAACATATCAAAGCACTATGAGCATTAGCAGAACACAAGGTCTACTTACCAATTTGAATTTGTGACACAGATTATATTGGTGTGTGCGCAAATATCCACATAATATATCAAGTCAGTAAATTTGATGAATATATACTCTATTGAATTAGCAAGTCAGTTAATTTTAGATAGAATAACTAAATTAGAGCACATAGTTTTGTCAAAGTAAATAGCTTAACCCAAATTTTCAAATAGTGCGCATTTTCTCAGGACCACAAGGGAATAGAATTTTACATGCTGGGTAGCCAGGGTTTAACATTTTTGCAAACAATATAAAGAGCTCAAATACCTGGGAAGTTATTTTTACAGAAGATTGAAGGCTTGATAGAGAAATTGAAACTAGATGTCAGAAATCCTCTGCCATGACTTATCAACTGTCCCCATTGCTTAAACACTCACACATCAACTTGGCAACAAAGCAAGATCTGATAAACTTTCTAAGAAAAGCCTTTGGTGTCACCAGGAAACTTTTTTTTAAAACAATGATTTTATAAATATGGTAAGAACTAGCCTTTGTGCTGAGTAGATTTCAAGACAGAAAATTCAACGATTTGGTCATCTCATAAGAATGCAATTTGATCAGTTCTCACTGGATGCTTACAACACATGGCACAAGGTTGGTTGCCTGGCAGATTGACAAATGATGTAAAAGAAATTCTACAACATGGATTTATCACAACAACCACTTAGTACAAGAATGGCAACTAAAAGTTACTCACGACATTTAACAGCACAAGTTGATGGAAAAATAAAGTCAGTAGTAAATATTAATATTAAAAAAGTGACAATGGTGTGTCCTTTTACAATATCGTTGTAATATATACAGTTAAACAGTCATGAGGAGTTTAAAATAAACAATTGGCAGGCAAGTGAAGAGAATGAAGATCTCCCAGGAACAATTATAGCAGGGTAAATGAATAGTTATCTGCAGTATGCAGATGATACAATGTTTATAGCTGATAATATTAAAACACACAGCAACATATGGACACCTCGGAATCATAAAATTTCGTCCAATTCGACAGTAATACATCACCTTCATTTAATATTCAATGTGGTGTTAAATAAGGCTGTGTCCTAGTTCCAACACTATTTGTAATCTTCTTTGCACTGCTACTGAAGCATGCATTTAGTAATGCAACAGAAGAATTTGCCTTCACACTAGATCAGATAGCCATCTGTTTAATCTTGTGAGACTCAAAAGCTAAAACCAAGATCCGTGAAGTTACTGTCAGGGATGTGTTATTTGTTGATGACACTGCAATTGTTACTCAGTGTCACGAGCTCCAGAGATTGATAGATCGCTTCTCCCAGGCGTGCAAAGATTTCGGCCTCACAATAAGCCTTAATAAAATAAAGGTGCTGGGATTAGACGTAGATACCACCCCAACCATCACTATTGATAACTATAAACTGGCAACTGTGGACCAGTTCACTTACCTGGGGTCTCTAATCAATGATAAACTTTCCCTAGACCCCGAATTGGGCAATTGCATTGGTAGAGCTGCTACCATTTTTTCTTGTCTGGGAAAAAGCCAAACTTACAACCAAGACCAAGGCCATGGTCTATAAGGCATGTGTCGCCAGTAAGAATTTATATGGCAGAGAAACGTGGACAACATATACCAAACAAAAGCATTGGCTCAACACCTTTAACCTACGTCGCATGAGATCCATCCTTGGCATCTCATGGAGAGACAAGGTTACAAATGTGGAGATGCATTCTCGTACCGGTCTTCCTAGTATGTACACCCTCCTTCGCCAACAAAGACTGCGATGGCTTGGAAGACGATCGCACCCCTAAAGATATTCTCTATGGACAGCTGGCATGTGGTAAAAGAACAGCTGGCTGATCACAGCTGCAGTTCAAAGACGCACATGTAAGCGGAACATGAAGGCTCTGGATATGGATCAGACATCTTGGGAAGACATAGCTGCAGACTATTCCAAATGGAGATGCACCCTGAAGAGCCAACTTAGACTGGGCGAAAATAAGCTCATGCAACACAGGGAAGTTAAGAGACAACGCCGAAAGAAAAAGGAAAACTAAAAACTCAGTGGAGTTGCTACTCCAAGGTGGCATCAACCTATAGTCAGACATGACTGAAAAGGGACCCTGTTGCTTGATGTGGTATCTGAGATTATAATAAGAGCTTAGTGTCAACTGGATCATAAGCTGGAGCTATGACAAAGTGAATATATCAATGGGGATAAATACATTCCAGTTCAATCTTGGACCACCATTGTAAAATATATAAACTTATATAAAGTGTACCTGTATTTCTCCTAATCGAGACTTCAGAGTGTCTCTAATTTTATTCTGGGTTGCCAGGTTCATTGACAGGTTTTGGGAGTCTTGCATTGCTTGTTGGTCGGCCATCACTTTTAAAAACTGTGCCGCCCTGAAAAAGTCAAATGAGACATTTTGTCAATTCAACATACATTACTTTTTTTTTAAACTACCCTTTTAGTACTATTTTGAAGGTTGAGTGAGATTTTATGACTTTGTCTTCCATGAATTAGCAAACCAAAATGCATTTACTTCTTAAATTTTTAAATGAACAACAGAAACTGAACTAAAAATGTTCCCTTCCACCATGATATAACACAAAAATTGGAACCGGTGGCAAGAGACCACTGCAGTCTTATATTTCCACAAGAACTAACAGAGGTAAGATAAATTAATAATTTCATGTAATATTCAAAGATTATTTCTATGTTTTGTAGTATTATTGGTAGATGTTAACAATGAATAGGGATATTATATATCATTTGTCATGTAACGAACAGTTATCTATTTCATTATCCAAATCTTAATCAATAACAGCTGCTGAATTATCATATTAGCATTCAATAATCGAAAGTTACTTCATGATATCAAATAAAATTCACAACTCTAACACAACATTGTGTGTATAAAGCTTATGTTGTCTGAGCTACACTTGACAAATTCTAAAAAAAAAAAAAAACTAAGCAGTGTGTGAAAGATTGTTCAAGTTAAGTTTCAACAGGAAAGCAAAAAATGTACGTTATGGTTACTGGTTATATGGTATAAGTAAGCAACACAGCATCCAGTGATTTTACAATTCACCATCTGGATTTTGCAAAACTGTAACCAGAAATACATGATTATATCTACAAAATCATGCAACTATATTCAGGTCTTGTAATAGCAGAATAATATTAACTTTCAGTCTGAGAAAACACAGATAGGTCAGCACAAAATACAGTGGAGGAGCAGGAGTGAACATAGAATAGAATACCCAAACAACATTAGTATAATGCCACAAGTGTCGTAAGACAGGGTCACATTACATCAACATATCTTTTCATACTGCTCATGTCATCAAAGAATGTAAAAGGAGAGGACCAGAATGTACCCACTGGAGTACTGGAGGATGAGACCAGACTATATATATATCAAAGTTGGTGTTTGCTAATGGTGTGACCCTGATTACCAAATCAGAAGCACATCTCTAGACCGATCTTCAAATCTGGAAAGAGGTGCTGAAGAATAGAGCAGTCAAAACATAAAACCATGAAGATCTTGAAAGAAGAGAAGAAACATCAAACTATGCGGGTAGAACAACCTATAGAAGAGGTCAAGTAGTTCAAATACCTTGGAGCTGTAATAAACCAGATAGGAGATATAAATAATGAGGTGCTACTCGAAGAGCAACAACTGGCAGATTTGTTATGTTATAAAAAGAGGACTCCTCGGTAAAAGAGAAATAGAATCATAAAATGACTGAATATAACTGAATCCACCAATGCACCAGTTGCACACGTGGATGTGAATTTTGGGCAATAACTTCAACACAGAAAAGACAGCTCTAAGCCTCTGAAATTAGATTGCAAGAACAGACAAGGTTCACAATCAGATAATGCTGCACATTTTTAGAAATGCAGCCCCTGCAGACTCAAGTGGAGCAATTCCAACTTCGGTGATTTGGTTATGTCCGCAGAATAAAAGAAGATTGACTTCAACAGCAGTCATTGAAAGCCAAAGATCCAGTCCCAATACCTCAAAGTCAACTGGGATAACAATATAAGTTAGTCGATAAGAGATCATGGACTAGACTGGAACCAGGACAAGAGGAATAAAGCTAACAGAATAGTCTGGTGTTCTTTCTGACAAACCTTGAGACCTCAGGGTAGAGAGCAGTGACAATATAAGTACGCAGAATATATCACTTGTAACAGAGTTTAGTTCAGTGTACAGGTAATACTTGAGGCAGATACCTTAAAGAATTAGAAGTACAGAACAAATGCCTTTGTCACAAACAAGGTAAACAACACTCAGTAAACTGGAGTTGGGGTATGGCTTCTACGTTTTGGGCGTTAGTCCTGAACAGAACGTTGTGTCATAGTTTGCAGCGAAGCTGTGATATCTGCGCCATTTGGCTTGACACATCCAGTTTCAGCCAGCTTTTTTGAGTACCAGATTTGTCTTCCCACTGCGATCTCTATTTTCTTAGCCTGACAACACTAGTGCAGTCTGTTTTCAGGGTCACCGCATGAAGGCGGACTAGGGTTCTAGTCAGCTCTGATTCGTTGGTGCAAGCAGCCAGCTATGAGTCACTGACTGCTGTCAGCTCATTCACTGTGCTGAATATACTGCCTTAGAGTATGTTTGAGTCTATTAAGATGGACTTAAACATCGGTTAACCACCCTCAGTAAGTGCTTGTCCCAATGCATGGGAGTGTTAAGCTGCTCTAGCCTAGCCCTCTAAGCAGAAAACCCTTCACCCGGCTACATCCAACTCATACCAGAGCTGGGACCTGCCCAAGAACTTCTGCCCCTGTAGAAGTACAGGTCGACTAAGAATGAGTGAAAACAAAAGAAAATACTATGCAAGGCTGACTTTGACACCATTCAATAATTCTGTGTTCTAAAATAAAACTCAGAAGTAAAAAATAATTACTGACATATATTAAATGCCCATTTTGGCAGTGGCAACAGCCTCAGGATGACCGCCGCTTTTTTCAAAAAAATAATGGTTACTGTCTGACTGCGTACGAAGAAGAAGAAATGCCCATTTGAAGCATAATGTATTGATTGTCATCTGTGAAAATTATAATTTTTCTATTTTCACACACTGGCTTCCACATTTTTGTTTTTCACAAGCAATACAAAAGAAATGCATTTACCGCCGATATGCTGAGTAGTCATTGCGTACACTGGCCTTCATGTTTTTTAACTCATCGAGTTCTGCAAACATGTTGGTTAGCTTTCCAAGGGTCAAAAGGTATGCTTCCGAAACAAAATCTTGACGTTTCTCTTTGTGGCAAAGCCGTTTCACTTCGTCACAAAATTGGTCTATAGCCTTTTTCTGTATAAAATTACAAACAATTAATAGTAATGAACTCACACTTGTAGAAATACAAGACAGCCATTGTGAAACAGCTTCCATGCCTAAACATGTAACAATATTAATTTAAGTCATTGCAACAAAATTTTAACTAACAGAGTTATAAACTTATGTAACACAAAATAAATTGTAGCAGTTGTATGATAAATGATGTTGTTGCTGTTGTAAATAACTGTGCAAACACATATTCTGAGCAAATTGAAAAAAACAAACTGTTTTACAAACAATGTAGCAAAGATATAGCGTAATAAAATTATTAAATAAAGAGATAGAGATGGAGACAGACATAGAAGTCAATGGTAGCAGTGGGGAGGCTGCCACGTTAAATGTTTTACTCAATTGTAACATAAAACTGGCTGAAGATAAAGATTACTTTGTGATGTTCTTTGTCAATATATAAAGTGATATAGCATTAACACACTCAACCTCACAGGTACTGTAAACAACCAATGCATAAAATAATGAAATATAAAGTAAACAGGCTGAAATTAATATTATGAGACATTAAAAGAATGGATAAAGATCACAGAAATAAGAATGCATATGAATAACTTAAGACCCCCAAAAATGAGAGAGATGCATTTGTTAATGAGTATGTGTGAGACATAAAAGCTCATAGACAGAAAAGCAGATTTGGCGATGGATATCTCAGCCATAATTAAAAAAAGAAAGACAAAATGGGAAATACAAAAGTTTACAATCATGTTGTATCATGAATATCTGCTCTTCCAAATGTGACTTTGATATGATGATGGTTAAGTATGAGGACAATCGCTA
Organism: Ariolimax columbianus; assembly: GCA_036924085.1. Taxonomy (NCBI): domain Eukaryota; kingdom Metazoa; phylum Mollusca; class Gastropoda; order Stylommatophora; family Arionidae; genus Ariolimax; species Ariolimax columbianus. The sequence goes on from JAVGWX010000018.1 coordinate 36,160,876, forward strand.
AAGGGCATTGTGCTTAACTGACTGACTTAGTGGCTGAGGATGCAGTGATGTTGTTTCGATTTTGCCCCCAATGAGTAAGTTTACTCTTTTGTGCACGCTGAAAAGAATGTTAAGTGACGGATTGCAGTAACTTTCCTCACATCCTGAGCGTGCTGATGAAGATGAACTGGGGCCCTCCAGGCGGTTGTGTTATGCTTGGATTCATCTGCGTGACGCTCACTACTATGGGGATTACGTCAATCCACATCTCATTAGCCAGACTGCCATGAAAACAGCCTGTTTCCAGGGAACGTTTCATGGAATAGAGATAGTGGTCTTGATCAGTATATTGTGCCTGACCCTGATGCAATGTTCTGGTCAGTATATTGTGCCTGGCCAGAATAGCGTCTCAGTTCCCCATATTTCTATCTTAAATGGGATATATTTTAATGATATACTAGGTGGCAGGAATGTATGTAACATCATCAGATCTTATCTGTCCCCTTATGATAACTAACACTAGGAAAATTGTGGTATTCTTCCAACCTGTACATGGAAAGCTGTATAGCAAACCAAATACCACCACACAAAACCAACGTCTCAAGGCAGTCGATAGCTTCAACTACTTAGGCAGTAGCCTAACCAGAGAAGCAAATATCAACTCTGAGGTCAACAAGAGGATTGCCAAGGCAAGTTCTACATTTCGTAGGCTACAAGGAAACGTCTAGAAATAAATAGACATTAGTGTCATCACCAAGGTAAAAGTGTATCGTGGACATGCCAGATAACTAAAGTGTTTCATATGAGCAGTCTGCACAGGATCTGGTGGCAAGACAAAGTATCTAACTCTGAAATTCTTAACAAGTCAAACACACGTCTACAAAAAAACCCAGATAAGATAGACGGTACATGATGTTTGTATGCGCAATGCAGCTGTATATAGTGAGTTCAGAACAGGCAGATGCTCATCAGGGGGACAGAAGAAATATTAGAGAATCCTTAAAAATGTTTCTGAAAAGCTTCAACATTCATGTCACCTCTACCTAGTACACCAGCATCCCACAAGGTGCTCAGATCGCAGAGGGAAACATCATCGCGTAGGCTTAGAGAAAGCGAGCTGACCAAAAGATTAGAACGCATGATGACCCCACAGCTAACTCCTCCCATGTGTGTCCCAAATGCAGTATTACTGCTGTCTCCAGGTTTGGAATTTACAGTCACATGAGATCTCACAGCAAAGGTATGATGCTGTTGTCGACTTCGCTTGCGATAGGCCACTATTACACTCTAAGCTTTAAATCGGGAAATACATATCCATTTCTTATCACAGTGAGATAACTCTTTCCACATATACCATTTACAAAAAATTAAATAAATACCTTAATATATTTTTTAATTTAGTGCCAATTGAGGATAAGATGGCAAATAAACTTCAATTTTTCTAAAATGATGACTCTGTCTTTTAAACAATGCAAGACAGGTTGCATTTCTTACCTGAAAGAACATGAACTGCATCAATTTGTTAACATGTGGTTCAAGTACTTCAACTGTTTTCTGGTAGATCTCAGTTCGGTTTTCTTGCTCATTGCTTTTCACCTTGAAACCATAAGATTAACGTTTAACGCATATCAACAACAAAATAATATTATAGGTTCAGGTCAGATCATCCCGTAACCGGTGAGATCATTGGGGCACACATGAAGACATCCTCATACTGCCACGCCACCCTTCTCTGTCAGATACCGCTGCCTGTGACTCTTCTGGTCGGAGATTGGTCCATTCTTTTATGTTGTCCTCCCACCTCTTTTTGGGATGGCCTCTTCGTCGTCTGCCATGCACCTTTCCGTGGAGGATTGTATTTGCAAGACCATTTAATCTCGATATGTGACTGTACCAAGAGAGTTTCCTTCTTTTGACAGTTGCCAAGAGATCTTCGAAAGGCCCTATTGCTGTTGTAATTCTATCTCGTATTTCCTCATTTGTAACTCGATCTTTGTACGTGACGTTTAAAAGTCTTCGGAAACATCTCATCTCCAAGGCCTGTATCCTTTGTTGAAGGTCAGCTGTAACTGTCCATGTCTCACAAGCATAGAGGAATATTGACAGGACCAGTGTACGCATTAATCTGATTTTCGTGCATAGTGCTAACTGTTTATCTTGCCAGATTTTGTTAAGCTGTGCAAGCGCCGCTATTGTCTGTGCTATTCTGGCCAACACCTCACATTTTGATACTTCATCACTGACAATCGACCCAAGATATTTAAAATGGTCAACCACTTAGAGTTCCTGACTGTTTCCTTTTATCCTGCTGTTGAAGCCCTTGGCGTTGCTGGTCATTAATTTTGTCTTTCCAGCGTTTATCTCCATACCATAGTCAAGAGCTATTTCATCGAGACTTCTGACCCATTCCTGGAGTTCTGCTTCTGAACCCGCCGATGTCATCTGCAAAACGAATGTTGGTAATCGTTCGGCCCCCCTATCTTGACAGTACCAATGTGACCTCCAAGTGCCTCTCTCATAATTTCCTCCAGGAATATATTGAAAAGAGTTGGAAAGAGTGTACACCCCTGTCTCACACCAACTGATGTGCGAGACCAGTCCCCTCATCTCCCATTCACAAGAACTGCGCTGGACGCCTTGTCATACAGGTGCTCAAATATCGTTATATTTCCATTGATTTTATACATCCTCATGGTTGCCCATAGCACTTTATGCCATACCCTATCAAACGCCTTCTTAAAATCAACAAACACATGATACAGTTTTTGCTGCTGTTCTGGATATTTCTCGCTTAGCAGCCTTAAATTAAATATCTGTTCTGTAGTGCTTCTTCCCTCTCTGAACCCAGCTTGCTCTGCGGCAATGATGTTCTCTGCTTGGGGTTTCAATCGGTCAAGGATTAATCTAAGCATGACCTTGCTGGGGTGGCTGATGAGGCTTATTGTTCTGTAATTTTGGCACAGCTTTAGGTTTGCAGACTTATGTAACGGTATAACCATTGATTTTGTCCATAAGTCCGGCCAGTTTCTTGTCGCCCATTTTTGTTACAGATGTGTGTCAGGCCTTCCACCACCACCTCTGCATCTGCTTGTAAGAGCTCTGCTGGTATATTGTCCACGCCGGCCGGCCTTCTTCTCAATGTCTTTACCGCTGCAGTTACCTCTTCCTTCGTTATCAGTTGGTTATCTTCTATATTTGTTGGTGTTGGTGGGATTGTTTTCTCTGGTTCGTTTTGTCCTTCAAAGTTATATAGCTCGGAACAGCACTCTGTCCATCGTGCCAGTACGTCATTTTCCTCAATAAGGCACTTGCCGCTTTTATCCTGGATCATAAGGTTCCTGCCTTGTCTCGGTGTTACCAGTTCTTTGACAACCTTGTATGCTCCTTTAGCGTCATTTCTGTTTAGTCTCTCTTCGATGTTTGTACATTGCTCACATATCCACGCTTCTTTCACCTATCTCATCTATTGTTGTATCGCTTTCTTGACCTCTTTATATCTGCCAACCTCATCCGGTGGGTGATTGTGGTTTTTCAGTGACCTTCTTTTATCACAAAGGTCTAGAATTTCTTTGGTCACCCATGGCTTCTTTTTTGTTTGGTGACATCCCAGGATCAATGTTGCAGTATCTATGAGAGCTGCGTTAAGAGACTCTGTAACTGTATCTGTATCCAGTCCCTCTCTGAGAGCAAACAGTGGCGCAAATCTCCCTCCCACCTTTGCTTGGAACACTTCGGTGATTTTTGGGTCCATTAGTTTGCCCAGGTCAAACTTTAGTCTGGTCACACCCTTCTTTGCGACTCCCTTCAATCACAAACGCATAGTCATCATAACCAGATCGTGGTCGCTTCTTATATCCGTTCCGGGGAAACTTCTCGTTTTGTCGGACCAATATATAGTCAATCTGGCTGTGCACTTCATTGCTTGGGTTATGCAATGTCCAGCTTGTTTAACGCAAACGTATTTGCCACCAACAGCTGATTGCAACGTGCAAATTCTAGGAGTCTGAGGCCCTGGTCATTGATTTCTTTATTTCCGTATGGGCCACATGTTCCCTTCCAGTCGTGAACTGCATCTTCTCCAATTTTTGCATTCCAATCACCAGACTCTGAAGTTGATCATAGAATGCCTCTATTTCACAATTTTTGTAGTCTGCAGTGGGTGCGTAGCACTGTATTATGGTAATATTAAACAGTGCTGCCTTTAGCCGTAAGATTATAAAACGGATAGATATTGGGCGGCAACCCAATATGCATCTGGCCGTGTCTTTATGCACCATTATCCCCACTCCATGTACATGTTTATTCTCCCGGCCGCTGAAGTAGAACTTGTGGCCCTCCTCCGTGGTAAACTCTCCAATGCTTTTCCATGGAGCCTCGCATATACCAAGGATGTTCCACCGGTAGTTCTCCATCTCGTGCGTTAGCTCATTGATTTTGCCACATGGGTTCAGTGTTCTAACATTCTTTCCTCAGTTTGATGGTTCCACCAGCAGCACACTTATCACCTCCGACCTGGTGTGGGACGGCAGGCGTGGTCATTGTTAACCCGGGTTGTGACCGAGCCGGTATGTCTGATTGTGGTTGTGTACTCATGTGTGAATCTTGGGCGGTTTTCTCTTGGCGGACCCCATCTCCTCTCCATGCCGGTACGGGCCAACATCTGCATCTGACCTGTAGGAGCCCATCTCCCCAGGCGAGCCATTGCCTCCTTTGCCTACAGCCTTGCGGCCATAGTTTCCCAGTGTGCACCATTTGGAGGTGAGGTTGACTTGTGTGTTCGCTTTATCGGCAGGCTACTCATTTCACTTTTCGCCCCTCAGAAGAACAGCTAGCCGACCCTGACATCGCTGGGTTGCGATGCCGAGCACAAAACACATCATTGCATATTATAGGTTAGAACGTCTTAATGGACAATACAAGCTTTATATACAATTGAATGGGCTGAAAAGTCCATGTGGGATGTTAAGCTAAAAGTAAGTCTTTTTGGAAGATGTAATGAAAAATGCATTAAAAGCTGTTGTCTTATCTTGATCAGACAACAAGTGTGGAAGTAACATTTTGCAGCAACAGAAACCAAATAATCTAGTACAGCATTTCCACACACAACTTGCATCCCTGAATGCAGATTAAGAAAATGCATGTTGGATTAAATTGTTTATGGATTCTTTCTTATGAGTAGTACAAGTTCAACATTCTTGAAAAATGTTTTTAAAAAGTTATTACCAGTTGCAACTTATTTTCTATTTTAGAAAAATTGTGGATCATTGTATCAGTGTCTTATCTGACCAGAGCAGTATTTGAATAAGCACTTAGTAAGATGACTGTAATTTAATGAAAATTCAGGTTATAAATGGAACCATAAAATGATGTTATAAGCCTGAATGGACATGTAATAGATTCAACATACCCAAGTATACTATTGGTACATGGATGGTAATATGTAACACACAAAAATAAATACTTTTGGCCTGACTTCACCTTTGACTGTTGACTGACCCAAAAACAGTGAAGGATTACTCAGTCAACAGTAATAGTAAGTTAAAGGTATGTTCCATAGCTGTTCCTGTCAGGAAATGAAGCCGTTAGAGATTTCAGAATACTAAGCCACAGCTTGTATGTGGTAGGGTAGCTATTTCCTTTCCTCACTGCCTTTTACTTCCCGTTGTATGCCAGGTACCAAACTACAGCTGGGTTGACTTGAGCGTACTGATAGCGGAATTCATACTCTGCACTGTTGCAATGAAAAGCTAGTGCTCTACCAGTGCGTTAACCGCACACTTAAAATGGCACATCAGTGTAAAAATATTGTTTAAGGCATTTTCAGGACTTTGTGTGTACATATACACACAAAATATACATTCCTCACACAATAACAAGCAAACCTGTGGAATTGCTCGAGAACAACATCTCCATGTGTACAGCATTACTGCATATGTTTCACCTTCTTCCAGCAACAGATTCTAAAATAAGAAATAAGATGGATATGTTCAATATTATCAGAGAGGCTTGTTAGAACAAACTAATGGCATGTCAAAAATATGTTACCATTTGAAAATGTTGTAGTTTCAAAAAAAAGCTTTTGCTGTGTACTCTGTATAATTTAAAAAAGGTCTAGCTAAGTGACTATCAATAACATGAAACCACTGACAATGTTATGGAAACAAAGTGAAATATCTCACCAAGTCTGCCTGAACTGTGGCTTGTTCTTTATATTTAGCAACACTTGTGACAAAAGCATTCTTGTCCTCAAAATTGGTGTCAAAATTGGCTCTGTAGTGAACTGAAAGAGACAGAGCCTCAATGCATGGTTGTTGGTCTGGTAGAGGTAGGTCATCCAGGACATCCACGTTTTCTAAGGCATTAGTCAATGTAACTTTATCCCCAGGCATTCTGGTGAATGTTTTCCTTCTTGTGGATACTTACTGAACAATACAATAAAATCATGAATTATAATCATGATAATCAAATGAGCATTATAATCCATTGTATTATACAGACACTACAAAGTGTATGGTATAAAATAAATCTAAGATACTGTAAACTATACAAACATAGAGTAGATTAAAAACTATGAAAACAGTAAAACATGAACAAAGCTTAAGAACAATTTCCCACACACAAAATGAATTACTAACAAATATCTGCACTCCTTATAAAGCATATAAGTGAAGAGAATTGCAACTGCTTCTATAAGAATGTACTGATGCTATTGAACAAAAAAATCACATTAAGAAGGAAGCAGAATGCCATAAGATAAACGGTTGATACTATAAAATCTATTTCCATTCATGTGTCTGCCATTTATTTTTTCATCATTCTTCAGTGAATTTCTATTTAAATTTCTAGACAACATTTCTATTACCTGAAGCTAAACAGACACAAACTGCTAGAAGAAAAGAGCCATGCTTATCTATGAATAATACTAGGCAACAGACTAACATGCAAAAATCAAAAACTTTCAGTCAAAGGACTTTAAGGACAAAATGAAAAGGAACTACATGAGGTGCAGACCCTCAAACAATGAAATTGCTTTACATTGGAAATATTAGACCAGCATTAGAATATGTAATGCCAGCCTGGATAACAGCTTCTAAACTCAACTTTGAAAAAAAATCATGCAGAAATATAATTATTACAGGAGCTATTAAACTATAAGAAAGCTATAACCCATGGCTGACCGAAGAGATTATAGAGTACTTCAACAGGCTGAGAAATTCAGCATCTCCCAAAAATCCAATGAAAAAAGACAAGAGGTGATGGTCGAATCAGACTCCAGAGAAGATGTTTTCAAGAAATTACTTCACTGCATGCCCACAGGTGCTCCGTCTCACTCAACAAATGGTGAAGGGTGTGGATGCTGGTGGTTCTTGTAGTTCCTCGGATGTACACAGTCCTGCTATGTTCTCTCATACACCCCACTCAGCTTGAACATCATTTGATTTCATAGTTCTGCTATCTGTGGTATTGGTGATTCATCTATTTCTGTATCATCCCCCTACAGCAGGTCATTGATGGACTTCAAAATTCAACTTCTATCCATATCCAGTGAGCCAGGATGTCAGTTCTTTCATTGCCTAGAAGCCCAGCATGACTAGAATATCTGGAGGTTTGAAACCTCTGCAGCTCATATACACTCATTCCTTAGCCAGTCCTTCTGTACCTCCCGAAGTAAGGATTAGTAGTCTGACATGAGGACTGCCTGTGTTCAAGAGTTCTCAGATAGCCATCCAAGAGCTGAAATCACTGCCTCCATCTCCATTCTCATACTGGAGGTTGTTGTCTTGCATGCTCCACTCCATTTGGCAACAACCTAATCTCTCACTCTAGCAGAGAAACCCTAATCTGGTTTCTCAATGCATAGAAATGATCCATATGTATAAATGTTCATTTCACATTGCACCACTCTCTGAATTCTGCCTTGGATTATGACATGTGGTAATCTGTTATTCCATCACCAACGTGGACCCATTCTTCTTCCTTGATTATTATCTCAACTGTGGTCATTTGTCCAATTGTTTTCTCTGCCAGTGCTGTCCAACGGGTGTCTCTTGTCTGCGGTAACTCGCATATAGGCTTCAGACTGTGTTAATTCATGTCTGGATATCACATACAGAAGTCCTAGCACATACCTAATCTTTATAACTGGGGTATCTCTAGCACAACCCAAAACCAGTCATATTCCTTTATTCTTGATGCATTTCAGCCTTTCACATTGTGATCTTCATAATGTGAGGATGCCCAGTCCATAATCAACAAGTGAACGAACTGATGATAAAGAAAGAAAAATAGCTGCCATTTTCTCGGGTGCACCCAGCTGACTTGCATCTTTTTATGGCTTGGTTGATGTGGTACCAATATAACAGGCTGTGATCAAATGTTAGTCGGATACATTTCAACATGTCACACCTGTAAATGATACATTCATCAAAGATAATGCATGGAATGTCAGCCTTCACTATAGAGCTGTACAAGGAACATCACATCATACAGGCCTTGTTAGGATTGATCTAGAAGCTGGAATCCCCACACCACTGTTTGATTGTCTACAATGTCTCTGGAAAGACTAACTATCTTATACCTATCTGAACCAGTTCTGTATGTCAGGATGTCATCTGTAAATGTTCACCCTGGCCCTGTGGGATGAATATTGGCCACTTTTATTGTGTAGATGATGAACACACTAGTGAGAGTAGAGAACCTTGGGGCAATCCTGGACATATTCTCATCGGTTCTGGTGCCAAGATCTAAAGCATAGTGCAGCTGTTTTTTCATTATGGCAGCTGATAGATATCAGACATGGGTTGCTTTAACATGTCTTCAAACAGTGCACCAAGGTTCCAAAGTCACCTGGTTGTATGCATCCTTTCAGGCCATGGCAACTGTTTCTCGACTGACTTGGAAGAACTCGCACATCATATGCAAATGTTCAATTGCTAGCCTGGTGCCCAGGTCTCTGTCATTGGTCTGTAACTGCTGAGCAGATTAGGAAGAATGTGTTCATGTTCTACATAGGATATTATTGTCATAGACATTCTTTATGGGAATTATTTGATAGCTACTTAGGAGCTGGTATGGAGCCCTTACCAGGTTTATGGAGTAGACATAGATAGTTATGGAGTCAGTCCTTAGGCATTGATACCACGGCTTATGTGGTACTGAACTCCTTCACCACATTTCTTATATCCAGCTGCTTGATGTGAAAATAGTACTCACTTGAGAATTGGACAATGTTCTGTCTGGAATTTAGAATGTACTCCACTTCTGCCCCAGTTATTAGGTCTACAAAAGCATCTTTCTTGATGGCAATGTCCAGAATATATTCCTGAATTTCCTGCTGGGCATCTCTGTCCGCCTCAGCAATGTATCTATTTAGAAATCCTTCTCTTCCTGTGAGTTATTTTGGAATCATGAATAGTTGGTATAAAATTACTTATATTCTTGCGATGTATGTGTCAGATCTTCTGAAAGGTATTATCATTATCCACAGCTGTTATAAATTGAGCCTACCTATCCTTTTTGGATTCCCTCCCTAAGACTGTAAACCAATTGATGACTCTACATTTGTATTTCTCATCAACCATCAGTATCCATTGGTCATTGTGAATGATGTCATGAGAACAGCAGATTTGCCAAAAGAGACATCTGTGTTGGTCAACTATTGCAAACATGAAGTCCTTGCAAAAATGATAATATAATAAAAATACTTACAATATAGTATATACTATAGAATACATGAATTAAAATTTGTTTAGTAGTACTACTACCGACTAGAGTACTAGTAGTAGTACTAGCAATATAATCATTCAATTGGTTGAGTAGCTTTAAAGTGATAAGCACCCCTTTAAAGTGGACATGCTACAGCTGTCAAAAATAATGATGTAAATTTATGTGGTAACCTCTACAATTACGCCTACCAACAATCATGATCAAGATGAACTGACCTGATGATCATCATCAAATGAAATTAGAGGTCTTTAGAAATATCAAAACAAATTTTGAAAATTGCAAATGAAAATGGTAGTTAGTTAAACATAGTGAGCGGTTTTGACACCAAAAGAAATTGCATGTCAGGTATTAGATCAAGGAAGTGAATTATAGAGCTACATCAGTACATGATCATGATGTGAGCACAGACTCTTCTTTGAGTTTAGGTGAAGCCAACAGTTTGCTATCGATAACTGGTGACAAATGAGTCGAAGCAAACAACTTGGAGTAACAAACAGGCGACGTATTTACTTTTTCCTCAGTAATATAAGCACAGTCGCTAGAACTACGTAATCAACAACCCCATCAATATATTATGGAATTTCATTTCAGATACACAACATGCGTACATTTCTAGAACGTCTGAAAATCATATTATGCTAATCGATGAAACACATCCCTCTCACTTCCGCGTCAGCCAAGCAGAGAACATATACAAACAAAACATCGGGTTTGCAAAATGTCAAATTATTTGTTGTCGCTAGAGGTTGTTCTTGTAAGAGTTACACCAATAACTTACAAGTTAAAGTCGCTCGACTTTATATAAGTTTATAAAAATTACTCCTATAATAAATTGCACAAGCACAAATCTTACTACTAGCCGTACGGTCAGCAGAACTACAACAGACGCCGCAAACATTACCATTTAATCACATTAATTTGTACACCCCGCCCTTCCGTTTTTCTAACTAGTGCGACGCTATCAGTTGACTAACTAGGCAGCGGCTTCAGGCACAGAAAACCATGGCCATCTTTACTCCCGAAGATTAAAATGGCCATGGCAGAACTGACATTTAAGTAGCCAAGCTTTACACATTGTTCTTGTACAAGTGCAGCTAACAGTTCATATGTATGTATTGTATGTATGTATGTATGTATATATATATATATATATATATATATTTACACGTGGTCTTTGTGTGTGACAATGACAAGAATAGGACCACTGCCCCACAGAGAAAATGTTGTTCGAAGCCAATAACCGTGTGACACGGCATAACACCGACCATGGTTATGTGCTTTGTTAAGGGAGCAAAGATGGCACCTAACAAACAGCAGGTCTACTTTGCTCTATTGTTTGAGTCTATTAAGATGGACTCACACATGAGTTAACCAGACTCAAAAAAAAAACTGGTTGTATACAGACTCTGCAGAGTCTTATAAACTAGTATAAAAACGTTAAGTTAAGTTATAAATATATTTTAATACAAGTATTTCTTAGTCATTGCTACATTAGACTGGGACTCCAGATCTCCAATAAAGTCTACTATCTTTTTTCTCAAGGGTTAACATCATTGTATACTTCCTCCAAATACTGCACAAGTGCAATGAGATGTTATTATTTATAACATCTTATGCTAAATGTATATATTTTGGTGTTATTTCTACTTTTTATATTCACTTTCATATGACATAATGCTCATCACAGAGTCCGCAGCAGAATTAAACCAAATGATGGAACTACTCGATGGAGAGGGTAAGAAAGCGGGTCTGGAGATGAATATCTCGAAGGCCAAAGTGTTGCACAATTGCTTCGCCACTTGTGATTCAGTCTTCCTTGGCGAGATACGATTAGAGGATGTCAACGAGAACATGTATCTTGGACGGCTTCTCAATATAGAGAATAACCTGAACTACAAGATGTTGCTTCGTGGGTTGGGCAGTCTTCTCGTCTATTAACGCGGTCATGTACGGTTGTGAAGACCAAGACCTTTGAGCCTCCCTCTTCATTTTCACTGTACTCCCTGCGATGTGCTACGGTGCAGAGACGTGGACACTTACAAAATCGCTAGAGGACAAATTTAAAGCTACTCAGGCCTCCCTTGAGAGATGCTTGGTCGGAATCACTTTCTTGAACCAACACGTGCAAGGTCTCTACAATTCTGACATAAGACGATTCTACCTGGTGAAGGATGCGGTAATCCATGCAGACAAGGCAAAACATAGATGGGCAGGTCACACGTTGCGACGAAACGATGGTCGATGGAGCACATGGACATCATTCTGGTACCTCTGAGGTAGGGAGAGATCGCAGGGAAGACCTCCAATGCGTTGGTCAGACTCCCTTTCTGTACGCTGCAACATCCGAGATGCCTCTAGAGAAGCACTTACCACGTAATGGACTTCCGTGGCCCAAGACATGGTCCGCTGGAGACAAAGTTGGGACCCGCAGCTACGCTGAGGAATGGGTCATCAAGATCAAGATATTCACTTTCATTATTATTTTGTAATTTTTTGACGAATCTGATTTGTAGTTGTCAACATGTGTAGACCCCCAATGTTGCATCGCATGGCTCATGTTGTTAATTGTAATCGAATGAGTATAAACTTTGTGCTATTTTTTTAGTATATTTTGTTTTTGTTGTAATTTTTTAAGTTATTTTTAAAAAAAATTATTTGTGTGTGTGTAGAAGGCTTGCCTCTCTGTATTCTACTGGTGAAAGCACGCACTTCCTACGCGGATTTTTAGTATTTGTAGGCGATATCAAGACGTATTAACCAGTTCTTGGATGTGGGTGTTAGTCTGTATGATCCTATGATAGTTAGGGTAATCTCAGTAGTCAACAACGACCAAAGTGCAATGGAAGAGAATCACCGTGAGGGCGTGTTTTAGAATTGTGTAAGAGTGCGCGTGTGTAAGTCTGCTGAGCTGTCTACTGTCAAATTTGTGGGGCTTAAATTTCTTTTTGATATATATGAAATTATAGTTATTGACTTGAGAATGTTATTCGAAACAACAATTGGATAGACCCTGCAGTAACCATACGGTAAAACGAATTATTAAGAATAATACTCAGGAAATCTGGATGAGCAGGTGGGCGACGAGAACAACAGGTCGCAGCATATTTAATGAAATGTCACAGCCAAAAAGTAGCGATGACATAAATAAACTACATAGAAGAGATTAAAGTCTCATCTTTCAGTTCCAAACAGGACATACCAAGTCAATATCCACTTGAACCACATCAGTCTCTAGCACCTGCCCTTGTGCAGACATTGCTCTCATCCTGATGAAACAGTTTAACACCTACTCATTGAGTGCAAGGCACTTGCGGACAGGAGGAAAAGATTCTTACAAGCACTGTCAACAATTGCCAACACACGGAGCAATGAAAAAATTGAAGAAGACCTATATCTATGTAAGAATGGCATTGGGCTGCCAAGAGCAGGTTTGCTAACAGCTATGGGATAACAACAACACAACAATGAGTTGAGAATGGTACCAACTGTACATTTCAAATCACGCGACCTTAAGAAATTGGAGACACAATTTGCACAGGAAACGTGGCACAATTTTTTTTTTTTTTTTTTTAATGGTCGTTTTTCCCCCCAAAGTCATTGTGCATTGTACTGTGTTTTGCGACTAATGACACAGTGGATCCGACTTCAGCCCCAATTTTGAGAAAAATAATTAGATTTACATCCCGTAGGGATACGACCATCATATTTTGAGAATTCGAATCCCTGCACGTTTGAGCTATTAATTGTGGAACTAACACTTTGCAGTGCTGTCCCACCACACAAAGTAACATATGTTCAAAGCTACGTGTGCTGAGTTGAGTTATCTCTTTACATATCGGTAGCGGGACGCAGTCCATATTTGAGAAGAAGTACACAGGTCCTCCAGGTCGTAGTGCAATGTTTGGCTCCTCATTTTCATGTTTCTGAAGTTTAACAATTTATGAATTTCATCCCATGTTACCAATTGGTTCTGTCAATTATAGATTATGGTATGGACATCCCTCACATTGCCAAAGTCACATTGTGAATTGTGTGATGGCACCCATAATAAAGGAAGACTTCAAAGAAAAAAAAACATATTCACTAGTGGTCTGGATACGATTTCTTCTTCTACTTCTTCTTCTTCTTCGTACGCTGTCAGACGTCAACCTGTATTTTTTTGCAGAAAGCAGCGGTATTCCTGAGGCTGTCGACACTTAACTTAACGTCTTTATACTGGTTTAGAAGACTCTGCAGAGTCTGTATACAACCAGTTCCATTTACAACACCTTCCTCTAGAAGCTGTACGCATCCAATCTGTTCTTAAATGCATTGACCGTCCCAGCCTCCACCACCTCACTTGGCAATGCATTCCAAGCATTCACTACTCTCTGGCTAAAGAAATACATCCTAATATCTAATCTGGACCTCTCCTTAGTCAACTTGTAGCTGTGCCCTCTTGTCCTTGTTGGTGGTTGTACTTTAAAAAACTTGTTATAGTCCACTTTATCCATTCCTCTGATCATCTTATACACCTGTATTAAGTCACCACGAATTCTTCTCTCTTCTAGACACTGAAGGCCAGTTCTTTTTAATCTTTCTTCATAACTGTAATTCTGGTATCCCACTATCAGCTTTGTCGCTCTTTTTTGTATTCTCTCCAGCATGTCTATATCCCCTCTCTGATAAGGACTCCATACCTGTACACAATACTCCAATCTAGGTCTAACTAATGCTTTATACAGTTTGACTATCACTTCCTTGCTCCTATGTTAAATATTTCTTTTTATCATCCCTAACATTGCATTTGCCTTTTTTACTGCTACCTGAACTTGCTCCCTCACCTTACATGTATGATCTATTATAACCCCTAAGTCCCTTTCTTTATCTATCTTTTTCATATTGTTCTCACCCATTCTGTAATTATGTTCCATATTGTATCTACCCATGTGGATGAGTATACATTTATCTACAATAATCTCCATTTGCCAGATTACAGACCATTCTCGAATTTTATTTAAATCCGACCTCAATATATCCACTTCTGCTTTAAATGAGACACTACTGCATAGTTTTGTGTCATCAGCAAAATTTGCAATAATGGATCCCATACCTATGTCCAAATCGTTTATATATATCAAGAATAAAATTGGTCCCAAAACCGAGCCCTGTGGCACACCACTGTTCACTTCACGCCACTCAGAGTACTCCTTATTTATACCCACCTTTTGCCTTCTTCCCGTTAACCGATTTTTAATCCATTTGGCAACTTCCCCACCTATTCCATGTGATTTTAACTTTCGAAATAATCTTTAATGAGGTACTCTTTCAAAGGCCTTTGCAAAGTCTAGATAAATAACGTCCACTGGCTCCCCTTATATCTATCATTTTGGTAACCTCCTCCATGAATTCTAATAGATTTGTTAAGCACTATCTCCTTCTGGTAAACCCATGCTGACTATTTCTAATTAGAAAGTTTGTCTAAATGCATTACAATGTTTTCTTTGATTATTGACTCTAACAATTTACAGACTATGCTCGTTAAACTCACATGTCTGTAGTTTGCTGGATCTGATTTTTTGCCATTTTTAAATAAGGGGATCACTCCCGCATCTTTCCAATCCCGTGGAACAATCCCTTGTGCAAGTGATTGAGAACATAATATAGCCAATGGTTTTGCTTATTGGTCTCTAATTTCAAACAACAATTTTGGGTGAATACCATCTTGACCTGAACATTTATCCATTTTTAAACCCCTCCAATTTTTTTTAAAAACCATTTCCTCTGTAATATAGATTGATCTTAATCCTGCTGTATCTATGTCTCTTTGAAAAATATCTATAGGCTCTGGGATCTTGGATCAGTCCTCTTTTGTGTACACTGTGCCAAAGTAGTGATTGAGTAGATTTGCTGCCTCCCTATTCTCATTTATTTTTTTGTTTTTTTTATTTAACACAGGATAAAGCCAAGACATGGCTAATAGTTATACATGAGGAGAAAAAGAAACCACATGTACAATCTTGTAACACTGAATACATGTACAATCTTGTAACACTGGATTGAGCCAAGGCATGGCTAATAGATATACATGAGGAGAAAAAGAAACCACATGTACAATCTTTCTATCTCAAACAAACCACAGAGTTCTCTAAATGGGAACAAATTCTGTAACTAAATGAAAGCAACATTTAGGTATTGTCTTTGTTCGCGTCTGACGTGGAGAACATAAACACAAAATACTTTGTAGATAGAAACGAGATGAGTTCAATGCGAAGAATGTAAATCCTGAAAAAACACTCGTTGGCACAATTTGCGGATCAAATGAATGGAAGTGTTTTAAAGAAGCTGTACACTGGGTGAATGAGACCAGTCCCAGAATATGACAACGCTGCATTGGCAACTGCAGCCAAGTCAAACTTTGACAAAATAGTCCAAACCCAAACAATGAGAATTGTTGGAAAACTTGAAAAGATTGGGAACCTGTAACCGATGGCGAAGAGAAGGGACAGCAGAGCCCAGCAACAAGGGGAGTAATTAAGAAGGCTGCTAGGTCACTCAATGTACCAGAGAATAAATGGGGTTGGAAGGGGACGACTAAAGCTTAACAACTTTGTAGCACCAGCAAGAACAAAATAAAGAACATCTTATTAATGGCATCACAGATAAAATACATGCACACTACACACATGCTTCCCACCTGGAGGAAACAGAGCGACCCAGGGCTGAAACAGAAGGAAGAGTCATAGATGAAAAACACATAGAAAAAAAATTACTACCGAAACATCAGATGGACATGTATATATATTTATATATATATGGAACAGCAACAAATGTAACAGAACATGGAAGTGAAGGAATTCGTCTAAAAAAAAAAGTACACAAATAAATATGTCAGTGGCAACTGGAACATTTTCAAACAAAATCAGAATAGACATATACGAGCTCAAGTAGAAGTTCTAATAACAGATGAAACATAAAGAGGCACATGGTACACTTCAGAGCCGCATTATGTGGAGCCACAAGTGATGCATTCAAGGGCAGTGATGCTTAAGTCAAAGTTCGCTATCGCCTAGACGGCGAGTTCTTCAATCTGTGGAGACAACAGGCAAGAACAAGAGAACATATTAAGACCATGTGTAAACTTCTTTTTGTTGGTGACTGCGCTCTCAATGCCCCTTTAGAGACTGACATGAAATGTGCTGTTGGCATGTTTACAGCGCCTGCGATAACTTTGGTCTCACCAATTCTACCAGTAAAGACTGGAGTGCTAATTCAAGCAGTCCCACGAACTATGCACAGTGAGCTATTACTATCAATGGCCAGAAGTTAAAGTCGATGGAACGATTTGCATAACTTGGCAGCACACCTTCAGAGTAGACCTTATTGCTGAGGAAGTAAACTAAAGAATTGCCAAAGCATGTGTAGCATTTGGGAAACTAAGATCCTCAATTTGGGACCGATAGAAATTAAGCTTATAACCAAATTAAAGGTGTATGCGACAGTCGTCCTACAAACTCTTCTGTACGGCTGTGAAACCTGGACTGTGTACAGTCGACATGCGAAGAAGCTTGACCACTTTATCTGGGCTGGCAAAGGAAACTACTAAACATAAAATGGCAAGATATAATCACAGATGTAGCAGTTCTTTCGCGGACTGGCATGACAAACATCCAGCCAACTCTGTGTAAATCGCAACTTAGATGGACTGGCCATGTTGTCCGCATGTCAGTTAAGCGGCTTCCAAAGAAAAAATTGAATTTGGCGAGCTTGAGTCAGGCAAAATAAAACGTTACAAAGACACTCGGAAAGCCTCACTGAAGAACTGCGACATTGATCCTGATAATTGGGAGAACATTGCTGCTGATCGTCTGCCTGGCAAATTAAATCTCTGATGGTACGGTGTATAGGCCTACGCAGCAAACAAGAATCAAGGAAGCTGCACGAAGAAGAGCGACACAAAAGGCAAGAAACGAGTTGCCTCCGTCTGACGACCAGGCAGTGTTTCTCTGCCATATGAGTGACAGACGCTTTCTGGCACCGATTGGTTTGATCAGCTACCTACGAACCCACTCCAGGATTGACAGATGATAATGTGGTCCCCTTCGGAAACTATGGACAAACAACAACAACAAAAACACAACAGAGAATGCTATCAGTGGTTGTGGCACCATAGAGTAAACAAAATACAGACCTAAAGAAGCTAAGAGTGGTATCCTTTAAGCTGTGTCACATGTTCAAGACAAATTGAATACAGTGGGTTCATTTTCATTACAACGTACTTGGCAATGAAGCGACTGACATGTTGTCACAGGAAGCAGAGCACACAGATCAACACCTAAATTACAAATATGTTCAATTCAACAGAAGTGAGCAAGTGGTGATCTTTATACTTCGCAGTCTACAACATATATTTAACAAACCAAGGAAGAAGAAGAAAAAAGAAGGGGAAGAAGAAGAAAAGACTGGTGCACTGTAAAAGTCAACCTCGAGGATAAACAACTAATAAGTGATAATGCCAAGGATGTTGATGCTGTCAAATATGCTGGTTGGTCTTTGCTGAACGAAGTTGGCCCGGTAGACTGATGGCATCCCTTTCCCCGACGTAAATGACCGAATTATTCTCTTTTCTATAGACATGACGCGTGATTTCCCACGACACGGATAGCTTTGAGCGACATTTGGATGACACAATCTGTAGTAATCACTGCAACCACACGAACACGTTATAATCAATCTTTGTGCAGGCGTCTCGTCTGAGATACCTTGTGAATGTGTTACTAGTGTCGATTATTTTTGCTTTATTTGTGGACGATACATTTTTGTATCACAAATAGCCATTGCATCGATGATAAAGAAAGCTTAGAGCTTCTATTTTGGTTGTGAGATCGGTGACCAGGACCGGTATTGGGCCCCACAAATAGCCTATTTTGTAAATCATATACAACGAATATGTGCTATTGGTTGAACGGAAAAGGACTCTCGGTGTGTTTTGGAGTTCCACTGGCGCAGAAGGAACCGGCAAATCATTTTAATGGTTTTTACTTTTGCATGACTACTCCAATAGGACATGGTATTTCTAAGAGAGAAAAAATGATGCATGTGACCTATCCGAATATTTTCTCCGCTATGAAGCCAGTGGCTCACTTAACTTAGCTTTATTATACTGGCTTAGGAGGCTCCACAGAGTCTGTATACAGTCAATTTATTATTTATTTCACTACACCAATACTAAAAATGACTGTGATCATCCAATCTATTTTTTGAATGCATTAACTGACCCTGCCTCCACCACCTCATGTGGCAATACAGAACAATCATTCACTACTCTCTGACTAAAAAAATATATCCTAATATCTAATCTGGACATGTCTTTAAATAATTTGAAGCTGTGCCCTCTAGTTCTTGTAGCCGGTTGAACTATGAAACGCTTGGTATAGTCTTCTTCTTCTTCTTCTTCTTCTTCTTCTTCTTCTTCTTCTTCTTCTTCTTCTTCTTCTTCTTCTTCTACTTCTTCTTCTTCCTCTTATTCTTATTCTTTTTCTTCGTCTTCTGCGTTCGGATTTTCTGATTATGCTAAATCTTCAGTCCTATCGCCAGGATGAAGTACACGGTCTTTTTCAGGTCTGAGCTGTGATCCCATAGTTTTTAATCACTGTTCTGCTCCATCTGGCCAGGTATGACATCTTAGTTCTTCGCAGACCGGGCATTCTTGAAGTACGTGTTCAGGGGTCTAGACTCCTGTCCCACATGGACATTCATTTGTTTGGGAGATTTTAAGCCGATATAGGTAGCCCAGTAGTCTCCCGTGGCCCGTTCTCATGCAGAAGATTGCAGTTTGCTTATGTCTTTATAGCTGGTGGACTGTTACTGTCTCACATTTCTTTCTCCCATTTTATTTTATACCGGTTAAGAATGATAGTTTTAGCCTCCTTATATGGCACTTAATGGGTTTATTTCACAATTTTTCAACCTACTTTTGGAGATTCCACAACGAGAGAGGGTCCACTGGAGTGTGATCTTTGAGATCTTTTGAATGGCAAATAGCTCTGTTCTGATTTTAAGTGTTGTATTCTCATTTGTTGTGTTATTTTCCGATTCGACTAGTGGTTTGCAGTCATTGAATATCATTATCCTCCCGTGTGTGTGAGCTTCCAATTTGGTGACAATTTTTAATGCTTAAAGAAGTGCCATTGATTCTGCCCTCAGGCTAGAGGAGGTTTTTCTTATTTGGAAAGAACTTATGGGTTATCTTTCCGTTATTTGGTCATAAAGATGCCTCCATCACCATTTTTTTTGCCGCGCCTTCTCGTATCCATCTATGTACACATGTGTCCATGAATTTTGGCTGTATTTACATTCAAACATCTCTTGAGCTTTGGCACTGATCTGTTGGTGTATATGACATAATCACTATCCTGCGTATTCTCAGTTATCAGCTGATTCACCTCGAGCTCTGCTCTCACGTTGCTCAATTCTCTGCATTCCTTGTGACAAACCACTCTTACTGTGACAGTCTGCCACCAAATCATAGGCAGCTCAAAACCACTACATATTCTTTCTATAATGCTTAGACACTACGGCATGATCGGACTCAAAACCCATACCGTGTAATTGCTTAGCATCTAACCAGTAGACTTAGGAACCATTCCCAGATTTAACATGTGATGGTCACATGTTGAGCTGACGACCTAAGCTTAGACAATAACTTCACCGAAAGTAAAAATCTTATACTCTAACTTTCTCATGATTCTCGGACAATGAAAATCCATTATGGCTTTGTCAAAGAATGCCCGATTTACGTGAACTCTGACTGGCCCTTCTCTCACCTGCGCTAAAATATGGTTCCCCTATTTCTAAGTAACTGCTAGCTTTCTGTCGGGGACTACCCTATCGAGCTCGTTGTGGAGACCCGGTACCTGGAACTACTACATCTGAACCTCACAACCTGACATTGTCGTATCTGTGAAACTGTCACACACTGCTGATGATACTGTCTAGGCAGGTAAAACAATTATCTGCTTTGAGATATTGACCTTGTTGAGGTATTGTTGGGGTGAGTTTGCTGACCTGATAAGGTGGTTGGTAAGGACATTATGTGGTGGTTGGTGAGGGGAAGGGGCCGAAGACAGTCTGTGGTGGTTGGTGAGGGGAAGGGGCTGAAGACAGTCTGTGGTGGTTGGTGAGGGGAAGGGGCTGAAGACAGTCTGTGGTGGTTGGTGAGGGGAAGGGGCTGAAGACAGTCTGTGGTGGTTGGTGAGGGGAAGGGGCTGAAGACAGTCTGTGGTGGTTGGTGAGGGGAAGGGGCTGAAGACAGTCTGTGGTGGTTGGTGAGGACAAGGGGCTGAAGACAGTATATGGTGGTTGGTGAGGGGAAGGGGCTGAAGACAGTCTGTGGTGGTTGGTGAGAGAGATCCTGAAAACAATATGCGGTTAGTGGTGAGGGAAGAGCTGAAGACATTATGTGTTGGTTGGTGAGAGAGAAGCTGAAGACATTATGTGGTGGTTGGTGAGAGAGAAGCTGAAGACTTTATGTAGTGGTTTGTGAGAGAGAAGCTGAAGACATTATGTGGTTAGGGGTGAGAGAGGAGCTGAAGACATTATGTGGTTAGTGGTGAGAGAGAAGCTGAAGACTGTATGTGGTTAGCGGCGAGAGAGAAGCTGAAGACATTATGTGGTGGTTGGTGAGAGAGAAGCTGAAGACATTATGTGGTTAGTGGTGAGAGAGAAGCTGAAGACATTATGTGGTTAGTGGTGAGAGAGAAGCTGAAGACATTACGTGGTTAGGCTTGAGAGAGAAGCTGAAGACAGTATGTGGTTAGCGGTGAGAGAGAAGCTGAAGACATTATGTGGTGGTTGGTGAGAGAGAAGCTGAAGACATTAGTTGGTTAGTGGTGAGAGAGAAGCTGAAGACATTATGTGGTTAGTGGTGAGAGAGAAGCTGAAGACAGTATGTGGTGGTTGGTGAGAGAGAAGCTGAAGACATTATGTGGTGGTTGGTGAGAGAGAAGCTGAAGACATTATGTGGTTAGTGGTGAGAGAGAAGCTGAAGACATTATGTGGTTAGTGGTGAGAGAGAAGCTGAAGACATTACGTGGTTAGGCTTGAGAGAGAAGCTGAAGACATTATGTGGTTAGCGGTGAGAGAGAAGCTGAAGACATTATGTGGTTAGTGGTGAGAGAGAAGCTGAAGACATTATGTGGTTAGTGGTGAGAGAGAAGCTGAAGACATTATGTGGTTAGTGGTGAGAGAGAAGTTGAAGACATTATGTTGTTAGTGGTGAGAGAGAAGTTGAAGACATTATGTGGTTAGTGGTGAGAGAGAAGTTGAAGACATTATGTGGTTAGTGGTGAGAGAGAAGCTGAAGACATTATGTGGTTAGTGGTGAGAGAGAAGTTGAAGACATTATGTGGTTAGTGGTGAGAGAGAAGTTGAAGACATTATGTGGTTAGTGGTGAGAGAGAAGCTGAAGACATTATGTGGTTAGTGGTGAGAGAAAAGTTGAAGACATTATGTGGTTAGTGGTGAGAGAGAAGTTGAAGACATTATGTTGTTAGTGGTGAGAGAGAAGTTGAAGACATTATGTGGTTAGTGGTGAGAGAGAAGTTGAAGACATTATGTGGTTAGTGGTGAGAGAGAAGTTGAAGACATTATGTGGTTAGTGGTGAGAGAGAAATTGAAGACATTATGTGGTTAGTGGTGAGAGAGAAGTTGAAGACATTATGTGGTTAGTGGTGAGAGAGAAGCTGAAAACATTATGTGGTTAGTGGTGAGAGAGAAGCTGAAGACATTACGTGGTTAGGCTTGAGAGAGAAGCTGAAGACATTATGTTGTGGTTGGTGAGAGAGAAGCTGAAGACATTATGTGGTTAGGCTTGAGAGAGAAGTTGAAGACATTATGTGGTTAGTGGTGAGAGAGAAGCTGAAGACATTATGGGGTGGTTGGTGAGAGAGAAGCTGAAGACATTATGTGGTTAGGCTTGAGAGAGAAGTTGAAGACATTATGTGGTTAGTGTGAGAGAGAAGTTGAAGACATTATGTGGTTAGTGGTGAGAGAGAAGTTGAGGACATTATGTGGTTAGTGGTGAGAGAGAAGTTGAAGACATTATGTGGTTAGTGGTGAGAGAGAAGCTGTAGACATTATGTGGTTAGTGGTGAGAGAGAAGTTGAAGACATTATGTGGTTAGGCTTGAGAGAGAAGCTACAGACATTATGTGGTTAGTGGTGAGAGAGAAGCTGAAGACATTATGTGGTTAGTGGTGAGAGAGAAGCTGAAGACTGTATGTGGTTAGCGGTGAGAGAGAAGCTGAAGACATTATGTGGTGGTTGGTGAGAGAGAAGCTGAAGACATTATGTGGTTAGTGGTGAGAGAGAAGCTGAAGACATTGTGTGGTTAGTGGTGAGAGAGAAGTTGAAGACAGTATGTGGTGGTTGGTGAGAGAGAAGCTGAAGACATTATGTGGTGGTTGGTGAGAGAGAAGCTGAAGACATTATGTGGTGGTTGGTGAGAGAGAAGCTGAAGACATTATGTGGTTAGTGGTGAGAGAGAAGCTGAAGACATTACGTGGTTAGGCTTGAGAGAGAAGCTGAAGACAGTATGTGGTTAGCGGTGAGAGAGAAGCTGAAGACATTATGTGGTGGTTGGTGAGAGAGAAGCTGAAGACATTATGTGGTTAGTGGTGAGAGAGAAGCTGAAGACATTGTGTGGTTAGTGGTGAGAGAGAAGCTGAAGACAGTATGTGGTGGTTGGTGAGAGAGAAGCTGAAGACATTATGTGGTGGTTGGTGAGAGAGAAGCTGAAGACATTATGTGGTGGTTGGTGAGAGAGAAGCTGAAGACATTATGTGGTTAGTGGTGAGAGAGAAGCTGAAGACATTATGTGGTTAGTGGTGAGAGAGAAGCTGAAGACATTACGTGGTTAGGCTTGAGAGAGAAGCTGAAGACATTATGTGGTTAGCGGTGAGAGAGAAGCTGAAGACATTATGTGGTTAGTGGTGAGAGAGAAGCTGAAGACATTATGTGGTTAGTGGTGAGAGAGAAGCTGAAGACATTATGTTGTTAGTGGTGAGAGAGAAGTTGAAGACATTATGTGGTTAGTGGTGAGAGAGAAGTTGAAGACATTATGTGGTTAGTGGTGAGAGAGAAGTTGAAGACATTATGTTGTTAGTGGTGAGAGAGAAGTTGAAGACATTATGTGGTTAGTGGTGAGAGAGAAGTTGAAGACATTATGTGGTTAGTGGTGAGAGAGAAGCTGAAGACATTATGTGGTTAGTGGTGAGAGAGAAGTTGAAGACATTATGTGGTTAGTGGTGAGAGAGAAGTTGAAGACATTATGTGGTTAGTGGTGAGAGAGAAGCTGAAGACATTATGTGGTTAGTGGTGAGAGAAAAGTTGAAGACATTATGTGGTTAGTGGTGAGAGAGAAGTTGAAGACATTATGTTGTTAGTGGTGAGAGAGAAGTTGAAGACATTATGTGGTTAGTGGTGAGAGAGAAGTTGAAGACATTATGTGGTTAGTGGTGAGAGAGAAGTTGAAGACATTATGTGGTTAGTGGTGAGAGAGAAGTTGAAGACATTATGTGGTTAGTGGTGAGAGAGAAGTTGAAGACATTATGTGGTTAGTGGTGAGAGAGAAGCTGAAGACATTATGTGGTTAGTGGTGAGAGAGAAGCTGAAGACATTACGTGGTTAGGCTTGAGAGAGAAGCTGAAGACATTATGTTGTGGTTGGTGAGAGAGAAGCTGAAGACATTATGTGGTTAGGCTTGAGAGAGAAGTTGAAGACATTATGTGGTTAGTGGTGAGAGAGAAGCTGAAGACATTATGGTGTGGTTGGTGAGAGAGAAGCTGAAGACATTATGTGGTTAGGCTTGAGAGAGAAGTTGAAGACATTATGTGGTTAGTGTGAGAGAGAAGTTGAAGACATTATGTGGTTAGTGGTGAGAGAGAAGTTGAGGACATTATGTGGTTAGTGGTGAGAGAGAAGTTGAAGACATTATGTGGTTAGTGGTGAGAGAGAAGCTGTAGACATTATGTGGTTAGTGGTGAGAGAGAAGTTGAAGACATTATGTGGTTAGGCTTGAGAGAGAAGCTACAGACATTATGTGGTTAGTGGTGAGAGAGAAGCTGAAGACATTATGTGGTTAGTGGTGAGAGAGAAGCTGAAGACTGTATGTGGTTAGCGGTGAGAGAGAAGCTGAAGACATTATGTGGTGGTTGGTGAGAGAGAAGCTGAAGACATTATGTGGTTAGTGGTGAGAGAGAAGCTGAAGACATTGTGTGGTTAGTGGTGAGAGAGAAGTTGAAGACAGTATGTGGTGGTTGGTGAGAGAGAAGCTGAAGACATTATGTGGTGGTTGGTGAGAGAGAAGCTGAAGACATTATGTGGTTAGTGGTGAGAGAGAAGCTGAAGACATTATGTGGTTAGTGGTGAGAGAGAAGTTGAAGACATTATGTGGTTAGTGGTGAGAGAGAAGTTGAAGACATTATGTTGTTAGTGGTGAGAGAGAAGTTGAAGACATTATGTGGTTAGTGGTGAGAGAGAAGTTGAAGACATTATGTGGTTAGTGGTGAGAGAGAAGCTGAAGACATTATGTGGTTAGTGGTGAGAGAGAAGTTGAAGACATTATGTGGTTAGTGGTGAGAGAGAAGTTGAAGACATTATGTGGTTAGTGGTGAGAGAGAAGCTGAAGACATTATGTGGTTAGTGGTGAGAGAAAAGTTGAAGACATTATGTGGTTAGTGGTGAGAGAGAAGTTGAAGACATTATGTTGTTAGTGGTGAGAGAGAAGTTGAAGACATTATGTGGTTAGTGGTGAGAGAGAAGTTGAAGACATTATGTGGTTAGTGGTGAGAGAGAAGTTGAAGACATTATGTGGTTAGTGGTGAGAGAGAAGTTGAAGACATTATGTGGTTAGTGGTGAGAGAGAAGTTGAAGACATTATGTGGTTAGTGGTGAGAGAGAAGCTGAAGACATTATGTGGTGGTTGGTGAGAGAGAAGCTGAAGACATTATGTGGTTAGTGGTGAGAGAGAAGCTGAAGACATTATGTTGTGGTTGGTGAGAGAGAAGCTGAAGACATTATGTGGTTAGGCTTGAGAGAGAAGTTGAAGACATTATGTGGTTAGTGGTGAGAGAGAAGCTGAAGACATTATGGGGTGGTTGGTGAGAGAGAAGCTGAAGACATGTGGTTAGGCTTGAGAGAGAAGTTGAAGACATTATGTGGTTAGTGTGAGAGAGAAGTTGAAGACATTATGTGGTTAGTGGTGAGAGAGAAGTTGAGGACATTATGTGGTTAGTGGTGAGAGAGAAGTTGAAGACATTATGTGGTTAGTGGTGAGAGAGAAGCTGTAGACATTATGTGGTTAGTGGTGAGAGAGAAGTTGAAGACATTATGTGGTTAGGCTTGAGAGAGAAGCTACAGACATTATGTGGTTAGTGGTGAGAGAGAAGCTGAAGACATTATGTGGTTAGTGGTGAGAGAGAAGCTGAAGACTGTATGTGGTTAGCGGTGAGAGAGAAGCTGAAGACATTATGTGGTTGTTGGTGAGAGAGAAGCTGAAGACATTATGTGGTTAGTGGTGAGAGAGAAGCTGAAGACATTGTGTGGTTAGTGGTGAGAGAGAAGTTGAAGACAGTATGTGGTGGTTGGTGAGAGAGAAGCTGAAGACATTATGTGGTGGTTGGTGAGAGAGAAGCTGAAGACATTATGTGGTTAGTGGTGAGAGAGAAGCTGAAGACATTATGTGGTTAGTGGTGAGAGAGAAGCTGAAGACATTACGTGGTTAGGCTTGAGAGAGAAGCTGAAGACAGTATGTGGTTAGCGGTGAGAGAGAAGCTGAAGACATTATGTGGTGGTTGGTGAGAGAGAAGCTGAAGACATTATGTGGTTAGTGGTGAGAGAGAAGCTGAAGACATTGTGTGGTTAGTGGTGAGAGAGAAGCTGAAGACATTATGTGGTTAGTGGTGAGAGAAAAGTTGAAGACATTATGTGGTTAGTGGTGAGAGAGAAGTTGAAGACATTATGTTGTTAGTGGTGAGAGAGAAGTTGAAGACATTATGTGGTTAGTGGTGAGAGAGAAGTTGAAGACATTATGTGGTTAGTGGTGAGAGAGAAGTTGAAGACATTATGTGGTTAGTGGTGAGAGAGAAGCTGAAGACATTATGTGGTTAGTGGTGAGAGAGAAGCTGAAGACATTATGTGGTTAGTGGTGAGAGAGAAGCTGAAGACATTACGTGGTTAGGCTTGAGAGAGAAGCTGAAGACAGTATGTGGTTAGCGGTGAGAGAGAAGCTGAAGACATTATGTGGTGGTTGGTGAGAGAGAAGTTGAAGACATTATGTGGTTAGTGGTGAGAGAGAAGTTGAAGACATTATGTGGTTAGTGGTGAGAGAGAAGCTGAAGACATTATGTGGTTAGTGGTGAGAGAAAAGTTGAAGACATTATGTGGTTAGTGGTGAGAGAGAAGTTGAAGACATTATGTTGTTAGTGGTGAGAGAGAAGTTGAAGACATTATGTGGTTAGTGGTGAGAGAGAAGTTGAAGACATTATGTGGTTAGTGGTGAGAGAGAAGTTGAAGACATTATGTGGTTAGTGGTGAGAGAGAAGTTGAAGACATTATGTGGTTAGTGGTGAGAGAGAAGTTGAAGACATTATGTGGTTAGTGGTGAGAGAGAAGCTGAAAACATTATGTGGTTAGTGGTGAGAGAGAAGCTGAAGACATTACGTGGTTAGGCTTGAGAGAGAAGCTGAAGACATTATGTTGTGGTTGGTGAGAGAGAAGCTGAAGACATTATGTGGTTAGGCTTGAGAGAGAAGTTGAAGACATTATGTGGTTAGTGGTGAGAGAGAAGCTGAAGACATTATGGGGTGGTTGGTGAGAGAGAAGCTGAAGACATTATGTGGTTAGGCTTGAGAGAGAAGTTGAAGACATTATGTGGTTAGTGTGAGAGAGAAGTTGAAGACATTATGTGGTTAGTGGTGAGAGAGAAGTTGAGGACATTATGTGGTTAGTGGTGAGAGAGAAGTTGAAGACATTATGTGGTTAGTGGTGAGAGAGAAGCTGTAGACATTATGTGGTTAGTGGTGAGAGAGAAGTTGAAGACATTATGTGGTTAGGCTTGAGAGAGAAGCTACAGACATTATGTGGTTAGTGGTGAGAGAGAAGCTGAAGACATTATGTGGTTAGTGGTGAGAGAGAAGCTGAAGACTGTATGTGGTTAGCGGTGAGAGAGAAGCTGAAGACATTATGTGGTGGTTGGTGAGAGAGAAGCTGAAGACATTATGTGGTTAGTGGTGAGAGAGAAGCTGAAGACATTGTGTGGTTAGTGGTGAGAGAGAAGTTGAAGACAGTATGTGGTGGTTGGTGAGAGAGAAGCTGAAGACATTATGTGGTGGTTGGTGAGAGAGAAGCTGAAGACATTATGTGGTTAGTGGTGAGAGAGAAGCTGAAGACATTGTGTGGTTAGTGGTGAGAGAGAAGCTGAAGACATTACGTGGTTAGGCTTGAGAGAGAAGCTGAAGACAGTATGTGGTTAGCGGTGAGAGAGAAGCTGAAGACATTATGTGGTGGTTGGTGAGAGAGAAGCTGAAGACATTATGTGGTTAGTGGTGAGAGAGAAGCTGAAGACATTGTGTGGTTAGTGGTGAGAGAGAAGCTGAAGACAGTATGTGGTGGTTGGTGAGAGAGAAGCTGAAGACATTATGTGGTGGTTGGTGAGAGAGAAGCTGAAGACATTATGTGGTGGTTGGTGAGAGAGAAGCTGAAGACATTATGTGGTTAGTGGTGAGAGAGAAGCTGAAGACATTATGTGGTTAGTGGTGAGAGAGAAGCTGAAGACATTACGTGGTTAGGCTTGAGAGAGAAGCTGAAGACATTATGTGGTTAGCGGTGAGAGAGAAGCTGAAGACATTATGTGGTTAGTGGTGAGAGAGAAGCTGAAGACATTATGTGGTTAGTGGTGAGAGAGAAGCTGAAGACATTATGTTGTTAGTGGTGAGAGAGAAGTTGAAGACATTATGTGGTTAGTGGTGAGAGAGAAGTTGAAGACATTATGTGGTTAGTGGTGAGAGAGAAGTTGAAGACATTATGTTGTTAGTGGTGAGAGAGAAGTTGAAGACATTATGTGGTTAGTGGTGAGAGAGAAGTTGAAGACATTATGTGGTTAGTGGTGAGAGAGAAGCTGAAGACATTATGTGGTTAGTGGTGAGAGAGAAGTTGAAGACATTATGTGGTTAGTGGTGAGAGAGAAGTTGAAGACATTATGTGGTTAGTGGTGAGAGAGAAGCTGAAGACATTATGTGGTTAGTGGTGAGAGAAAAGTTGAAGACATTATGTGGTTAGTGGTGAGAGAGAAGTTGAAGACATTATGTTGTTAGTGGTGAGAGAGAAGTTGAAGACATTATGTGGTTAGTGGTGAGAGAGAAGTTGAAGACATTATGTGGTTAGTGGTGAGAGAGAAGTTGAAGACATTATGTGGTTAGTGGTGAGAGAGAAGTTGAAGACATTATGTGGTTAGTGGTGAGAGAGAAGTTGAAAACATTATGTGGTTAGTGGTGAGAGAGAAGCTGAAGACATTATGTGGTTAGTGGTGAGAGAGAAGCTGAAGACATTACGTGGTTAGGCTTGAGAGAGAAGCTGAAGACATTATGTTGTGGTTGGTGAGAGAGAAGCTGAAGACATTATGTGGTTAGGCTTGAGAGAGAAGTTGAAGACATTATGTGGTTAGTGGTGAGAGAGAAGCTGAAGACATTATGGGGTGGTTGGTGAGAGAGAAGCTGAAGACATTATGTGGTTAGGCTTGAGAGAGAAGTTGAAGACATTATGTGGTTAGTGTGAGAGAGAAGTTGAAGACATTATGTGGTTAGTGGTGAGAGAGAAGTTGAGGACATTATGTGGTTAGTGGTGAGAGAGAAGTTGAAGACATTATGTGGTTAGTGGTGAGAGAGAAGCTGTAGACATTATGTGGTTAGTGGTGAGAGAGAAGTTGAAGACATTATGTGGTTAGGCTTGAGAGAGAAGCTACAGACATTATGTGGTTAGTGGTGAGAGAGAAGCTGAAGACATTATGTGGTTAGTGGTGAGAGAGAAGCTGAAGACTGTATGTGGTTAGCGGTGAGAGAGAAGCTGAAGACATTATGTGGTGGTTAGTGAGAGAGAAGCTGAAGACATTATGTGGTTAGTGGTGAGAGAGAAGCTGAAGACATTGTGTGGTTAGTGGTGAGAGAGAAGTTGAAGACAGTATGTGGTGGTTGGTGAGAGAGAAGCTGAAGACATTATGTGGTGGTTGGTGAGAGAGAAGCTGAAGACATTATGTGGTTAGTGGTGAGAGAGAAGCTGAAGACATTATGTGGTTAGTGGTGAGAGAGAAGTTGAAGACATTATGTGGTTAGTGGTGAGAGAGAAGTTGAAGACATTATGTTGTTAGTGGTGAGAGAGAAGTTGAAGACATTATGTGGTTAGTGGTGAGAGAGAAGTTGAAGACATTATGTGGTTAGTGGTGAGAGAGAAGCTGAAGACATTATGTGGTTAGTGGTGAGAGAGAAGTTGAAGACATTATGTGGTTAGTGGTGAGAGAGAAGTTGAAGACATTATGTGGTTAGTGGTGAGAGAGAAGCTGAAGACATTATGTGGTTAGTGGTGAGAGAAAAGTTGAAGACATTATGTGGTTAGTGGTGAGAGAGAAGTTGAAGACATTATGTTGTTAGTGGTGAGAGAGAAGTTGAAGACATTATGTGGTTAGTGGTGAGAGAGAAGTTGAAGACATTATGTGGTTAGTGGTGAGAGAGAAGTTGAAGACATTATGTGGTTAGTGGTGAGAGAGAAGTTGAAGACATTATGTGGTTAGTGGTGAGAGAGAAGTTGAAGACATTATGTGGTTAGTGGTGAGAGAGAAGCTGAAGACATTATGTGGTTAGTGGTGAGAGAGAAGCTGAAGACATTACGTGGTTAGGCTTGAGAGAGAAGCTGAAGACATTATGTTGTGGTTGGTGAGAGAGAAGCTGAAGACATTATGTGGTTAGGCTTGAGAGAGAAGTTGAAGACATTATGTGGTTAGTGGTGAGAGAGAAGCTGAAGACATTATGGGGTGGTTGGTGAGAGAGAAGCTGAAGACATGTGGTTAGGCTTGAGAGAGAAGTTGAAGACATTATGTGGTTAGTGTGAGAGAGAAGTTGAAGACATTATGTGGTTAGTGGTGAGAGAGAAGTTGAGGACATTATGTGGTTAGTGGTGAGAGAGAAGTTGAAGACATTATGTGGTTAGTGGTGAGAGAGAAGCTGTAGACATTATGTGGTTAGTGGTGAGAGAGAAGTTGAAGACATTATGTGGTTAGGCTTGAGAGAGAAGCTACAGACATTATGTGGTTAGTGGTGAGAGAGAAGCTGAAGACATTATGTGGTTAGTGGTGAGAGAGAAGCTGAAGACTGTATGTGGTTAGCGGTGAGAGAGAAGCTGAAGACATTATGTGGTTGTTGGTGAGAGAGAAGCTGAAGACATTATGTGGTTAGTGGTGAGAGAGAAGCTGAAGACATTGTGTGGTTAGTGGTGAGAGAGAAGTTGAAGACAGTATGTGGTGGTTGGTGAGAGAGAAGCTGAAGACATTATGTGGTGGTTGGTGAGAGAGAAGCTGAAGACATTATGTGGTTAGTGGTGAGAGAGAAGCTGAAGACATTATGTGGTTAGTGGTGAGAGAGAAGCTGAAGACATTACGTGGTTAGGCTTGAGAGAGAAGCTGAAGACAGTATGTGGTTAGCGGTGAGAGAGAAGCTGAAGACATTATGTGGTGGTTGGTGAGAGAGAAGCTGAAGACATTATGTGGTTAGTGGTGAGAGAGAAGCTGAAGACATTGTGTGGTTAGTGGTGAGAGAGAAGCTGAAGACAGTATGTGGTGGTTGGTGAGAGAGAAGCTGAAGGCATTATGTGGTGGTTGGTGAGAGAGAAGCTGAAGACATTATGTGGTTAGTGGTGAGAGAGAAGCTGAAGACATTATGTGGTTAGTGGTGAGAGAGAAGCTGAAGACATTACGGGGTTAGGTTTGAGAGAGAAGCTGAAGACATTATGTGGTTAGCGGTGAGAGAGAAGCTGAAGACATTATGTGGTTAGTGGTGAGAGAGAAGCTGAAGACATTATGTGGTTAGTGGTGAGAGAAAAGTTGAAGACATTATGTGGTTAGTGGTGAGAGAGAAGTTGAAGACATTATGTGGTTAGTGGTGAGAGAGAAGTTGAAGACATTATGTGGTTAGTGGTGAGAGAGAAGTTGAAGACATTATGTGGTTAGTGGTGAGAGAGAAGTTGAAGACATTATGTGGTTAGTGGTGAGAGAGAAGTTGAAGACATTATGTGGTTAGTGGTGAGAGAGAAGTTGAAGACATTATGTGGTTAGTGGTGAGAGAGAAGTTGAAGACATTATGTGGTTAGTGGTGAGAGAGAAGCTGAAGACATTATGTGGTTAGTGGTGAGAGAGAAGCTGAAGACATTATGTGGTGGTTGGTGAGAGAGAAGCTGAAGACATTATGTGGTTAGGCTTGAGAGAGAAGTTGAAGACATTATGTGGTTAGTGGTGAGAGAGAAGCTGAAGACATTATGGGGTGGTTGGTGAGAGAGAAGCTGAAGACATTATGTGGTTAGGCTTGAGAGAGAAGTTGAAGACATTATGTGGTTAGTGGTGAGAGAGAAGTTGAAGACATTATGTGGTTAGTGGTGAGAGAGAAGTTGAGGACATTATGTGGTTAGTGGTGAGAGAGAAGTTGAAGACATTATGTGGTTAGTGGTGAGAGAGAAGCTGAAGACATTATGTGGTTAGTGGTGAGAGAGAAGCTGAAGACATTATGTGGTTAGTGGTGAGAGAGAAGCTGAAGACATTATGTGGTTAGTGGTGAGAGAGAAGTTGAAGACATTATGTGGTTAGGCTTGAGAGAGAAGCTGAAGACATTATGTGGTTAGTGGTGAGAGAGAAGCTGAAGACATTATGTAGTTAGTGGTGAGAGAGAAGTTGAAGACATTATGTGGTTAGTGGTGAGAGAGAAGCTGAAGACATTTTGTGGTTAGTGGTGAGAGAGAAGTTGAAGACATTATGTGGTTAGGCTTGAGAGAGAAGTTGAAGACATTATGTGGTTAGGCTTGAGAGAGAAGCTGAAGACATTATGTGGTTAGTGGTGAGAGAGAAGCTGAAGACATTATGTGGTGGTTAGTGGATGACGTAAAGAGGGGAGAGGAGTGGCTGCAGACATGATGAGGTGGTTAGTGGGTAGTGACTGCAGACATGACTATGTGGTTAGTGGGTAGTGGCTGCAGACATGATG
Source organism: Ariolimax columbianus (assembly GCA_036924085.1). Taxonomy (NCBI): domain Eukaryota; kingdom Metazoa; phylum Mollusca; class Gastropoda; order Stylommatophora; family Arionidae; genus Ariolimax; species Ariolimax columbianus. The sequence goes on from JAVGWX010000018.1 coordinate 36,193,856, forward strand.
AGGGGGTTAGTGGGTAGTGGCTGGAGACATGATGAGGTGGTTGGTGTATAAGTGGGGTTTTTGCTGCCATTAAAGATACCAATTTGTCAGTCACTGACAGGGATCATAGAAGGAAAACTACTTCAATTGTGTGCCAACGAGAGATCTCATTTGGTTTGGCAATAAGCTTGTCTGATTCGCAATCCTTAGTTCTGAAAGTGGTTTCCGGATTGTTAACTTAAGAGTAGCAGTGTCTCAAGCTTCCTTGAGTTTGTGTGTGTCTCTGATACATAAGTTCTGATACTCGCTCGAACGCCTGTCCCAGTGCTTCAAAAAAAGCATAGTTCAGTGGGTACCAGCCCACTGCGACAGTCCGGGCAACGAGGAGGTGGGCAGACTCGCCAGAGAGGGAGGAATGCTGCAGCAGAGTGATACAGAAACCACATACGATGAGACAAAAGCATTCACCAGGGCAATGTACAGTGCAACATGAAAAAAAGACCATCCTAGCCACATAGAAAACGCTGCCTGGCATAAACTCTCCAGGCGAGACCAGGTGATAATTCTCCAACTACGCACAGGTCACAACAGACTTAGATGCCATCTGTACAACAAGTTCAAGATTGGCACTACAGACATTTGTGCCTGTGGCACAGCCCACGTGAAGGCAGAACATATTTTGCAGTCCTGTCCACTGTATACCGACAAAAGAAGTAGCATTTGGCAACAGCCAGTGTCCTTCCACGAGAAGCTGTACGGAAGCGTGCCGAGCCTTGAGTCGACTGCTGCCTTCGTTAGAGTCATTGAAGTTGAGGTATGAAGAGGAACGAGGAAGAAGAAGAAGATGATACTTAAGTTAAGTTAAAATATACTCGACCTAATATTTACTGCAGAGAAAAATATGATTGAAAACGTAATCTTTTCGGAACTGTTTAGCTCAAGTGACCACCAGATCATCCGTTGGGATCTTATAGCGAGGAAAGATGTAAATATAAACTCGCGAGCATACGACTACTCTAAGGCAGTTGTACAGAAGATGAAAGAGACAGCCAGCCACATAATTTGGAAATATATTGTCTGATGTACAGATGTTGAACAAGAGTGAGAGAGTTTCAAAACAGTTTTAGAACAACTAAAAATGGAGTGTGTTTCATCTAGGGAGGTAAACACCAAGCATAAAAAGTGGATAACTAGATTTGTAGTAAAATGTAGAAGAGCTAAAAATAAAGCGTGGACAATTTTTTTTTAATGGCAGGTAAATCAATAAAAACATATTTAAAATATTTGGACAAGCAGAACATAGCTCAGAAAATGAATAAAGCAGCAAAATTACTCAGAAAAAAACAAAAGTGACTAATATGATCAAGACTGATAGTAAAGCTTCTTTTCGTATGTTAGAAATAAACAAAGAACGAAAGACGCGGTAAGCCCTCTCATTGATAGGAAAGGTAAATAATAAGAGAAAATAGGGAGACAGCTAATCTACTAAATCAATATTTTGGCACAGTCTATACAAAAGAAGACTGTTCCAAGATCCCAGAGCCTATACATATTTTCAAATGTAAAATGGATATAGTGTGATTAAAATCATTCTGTATTACGGGGGAAATGGTTTTTTAAAAAGTGGATGGATTGAAAGTGGATAAATGTCCAGGTCAAGATGGTATCCATCCAAAAATGCTATTTGAAATTAGAGACCAACCAGCAAAACCATTGGCTATATTATGTTCTCCATCACTTGCAAAATGTATTGTTCCAGGAGATTGGATAGACGCAGGTGTGTTCCCTTATTAAAAAAGGGAAAGAAATCAGATCCAGCTAATTATAGACTGGTAAGTTTAACGAGCATGTTCTGTAAATTGTTAGAGTCAATAATCAAAGAAAACATTGTAATGCATCTAGACAAGTTTAATCTAATCAGAAGTACTCAGCATGAGTTTACTAGAGTTAGATCGTGCTTAACAAATCTATTGGAGTTCATGAAGGATTTTACTAAAATGATAGATAAGTTGGAACCAGTGGATGTTATTTATCTAGATTTTGCAAAGGCGTTTGAAAGAGTACTTCAAAGAAAATTATTTAAAAAGTAAAATCAAATGGAATAGGCGGGGAAGTTGCCGAATGGATTGAAAGTTGGTTAGCGGGAAGAAGGCAGAGAGTTGGCATAAATAAAGAGTACTCTGAGTGGTGTGAAGTAAAAAGTGGAGTGCCGCAGGGTTCGGTTTTGGGACCGATATTGTTCTTGATATATATAAACGATTTGGACATTGATATGTGATCCATGATTGAAAAAGTTGCAGACGACATAAAACTATGTAGGAGTGTCTCATCTATAGCAGTGGTGGATATATTAAGGGCGGATTTAGATAAACTTCGAGACTGGTCTGTGAAATGGCAAATGTAGTTTAATATAGATAAATGTACAGTCAACCACATGGGTAGATCCAATATGGAACATAATTACAGAATGAGCAAGAACAATATTAGAATGATTGATAAGGAAAGGGACCTAGGGGTTACAATAGAGCATACAGGAAACATGAATGAGCAAGTCCAGGTAGCAGCGAATAAGGCAAATGCAATGTTAGGTATGATAAAAAAAAATATTAAACATAGGAGTAAGGAGGTGATTGTAAAAACTGTATAAAGCATTAGTTAGACCTAGATTTGAGTACTGTGTACAGGTGGGGAGTCCATATCGTAGAGGAAACCTAGACATGCTGGAAAGGATACAAAGAAGATCGACAAAACTGATAATGGGATTTCAGAATTACAGTTACGAGGAAAGACAGAAAATCCGGCCTACAGTGTAGGGAAAAGAGAAGAATTCGAGGTGACTTAATACATGTTTATAAGATAATCACAGGAAAGGTAAAATGAGATTGTAACAAGTTTTTCAAAATACAACCACCAACGAGAAGAAGAGGGCACATATATACAAATTAACCAAAGAAAGATCCAGACTCAATATTAGGAAATATTTTTTTAGTCAGAGAGTGATGAATGCTTGGAATGCATTATCCCAGGAGGCGGTGGAGGCAGAGACAGTTAATGCATTTAAAAAAAGATTTGACGTGCATAGCTTTTAAAGTAGGGTAATGCAAATGTGACGGTTGTCTACAGACTCTGATGAGTCTTCTAAACCAGTATAAAAAACGTTAAGTTAAGTTAAAGAAGCCAATATCGTGCTGGCGTTTATGGCAGTGAGAAGATCTGGCACCCTTGTTTGTTGCACCAATAGGTGTATTAATAGATTTGAATTATTTTTGTAAAGTAGAAGATTGCAGATGGAGGAGGGTACATAGTTACATCGCTTCGGTCTCATCTACCAGGTGTAACAATGAAATCTATCAATTAGGTCTCATCTATTAGATTGAACAATGACATCTATTAATTAGGTCTCATCTATTAGATGGAACAATGCTGCCGAAGACAGACGCTGCCGAAGACAGATGTGTCGGACCGAAAGGTGCAAATGTCTCAGCCAAGCTGTAAACTAGCGACACAACGCATTCCGTTCTCCGGACAAAATCCTGCTTTTTGCAAAGCCATATTCAAACCAACTACAATTTATGACTGACACATACCGACTACAGTTTATAACTGACACATACCAATTGCAGTTTATGACTGATACATACCAATTACAGTTTATGACTGACACGTAACAACTACAGTTTATGACTGATCCATACCAAATGCAGTTTATGACTGACACGTACCAACTGCAGTTGATGACAGACCAATACCAAGTATTGTTTATGACTGACCCATACCAACTATTGTTTATGACTGACCCATACTAACTACATTTTAGGACTGACCTATACCAACTATTGTTTATGACTGACCCATACTAACTACAGTTTATGACTGACCCATACCAATTACAGTTTATGACTGACACGTACCAACTGCAGTTTATGACTGACCCATCCAACTACAGTTTATGACTGATCCATTCCAAATACAGTTTATGACTGACCCATACCAATTACAGTTTATGACTGACACGAATTTCTTGAATGCCTTTGTGTTCGGCTGTTTTAACATTCCATTTGTTCTTCCATCTATAAAGAGATGATTCCTTAGAAATAGAGAAATAGATCAATACAATTAAGATGATGTATACCGTTCCACAAATGTACCAGTTTTGGCTTACGGATTAAAATAACGCAAAATGGCAAATTCAAACTTATGAAATTAGATATATAAGAAATGGTGGTCTAAATATCAAGTAGAGGCAAGACTCGCAGTAAGACAATACGACGTGATCTCGAAACACAATTCTTGTAGACTCGAGTGGAGCAATTTTAACTTTGGTGGTTTAGTCATGACTGCGGAAGGAAAGAAGATCGACAGTCATGAGACTGCGGAAGGAAAGAAGATCGACAGTCATGAGAAACAAAGAGGCAAGGACTCAGACCCACAGGACGACACACACTCTGCTGGGAGGACAATATAAGACAGTCTGTACGAGACCGACGACTAGACTGAAACCAGACCGAGAGGAAGGCAGAAGTAGCCATTCGTCTAGGCTCATCGCGTCAATCGTCCAAGTTACCAAAGCCGTGGTTCAGACTGCACACGGGGACGGTAAAGTCATCGCGGTTTGATCCAGCCATGACGTGCGTGGGCGGTTGCGACCATGTAGGAGAGGGCTGCTTACCACCCCTTCTTCTTCTTCTGCGTTCATTCTCAATCTCCTACTACCAAGTCCTGAACAGGGCTTTACATGAAGCAGGATGTAGTCCGGAGAACGGAATGCGTTGTGTCGCTAGTTTACAGATTGACTGCGATATTTGCACCTTTCGGTCCAACACATCCGTCTTCGGCAGGGCTTACCACCCCTAATACACATGGGCTGCTTCAAGAGCTAGAGGACTGGAACGTACTCGGGAAATTGGGCAACTTGCCCGAAAAGGGACATACAGTGATGGTGTAAATGCTGTCCAGGTCTGTGAGTCGTGTGACCTCAGAGTTTGAGACCTAATCGTACAAGTGGATGCCGAGAATGCGCCTCTGAGTGCCCATCTGGAATGCTTCGATGCGCTTCTGATCATGCTGTGTGAAAGTCCAGGTCTCCAAGCCATACAACAGGATGGAAGGACACAGGTTTTGTGGATGTCAGCCTGGTTACTAATGAAAGCCTCCGCTGGATCCAGTCGGTGCAGGGCTTTCATAGGAGCGACGGCCGACCTATTCTTCTAATGATACCTGAGGGGGTTGGGGGGGGAGGATTGATTACATCGGAGTTTTGGCTGCTACCCAGAGAAATAAAGTAATCAATGGAGCTTACGTCATTTATACCAACAGGTATTCATGTCACTCTAGTAAAGCGACTAAGGTTTTAGTTCTTGGTTTGCGTACATGAATCGTTATGCGGTATTCTCAAAGGTTCTCCATTGATTTATTAGCGCCTGGTGGTAGGAGTTATGGGGTAAGTGGGTGGGTGGGTGTGGGGGGGGGGGGAATTAGGAGAAAGGGAGAGAAGAGGTTGTGTGCTAGGAATGACTAGGTCTGTCAATTGCGTAGTCAAACGCAGTTGTCCAATGACGATTCCTTGGTTTTGTGAATCCAACTCGCCAAGAATTCTTTACATGTCGTGGAAAAATAATACCGGAGTGAGGATACACTACTGACGGCAACGGTGGATGTTGTGAATCTGTCAGAGAATTGAAGGACCACGCGGATTCTCACTTCGGTGTTACAATAGTTTTGTCAAACCTCTTAACTTAATGTTTTTAAACTGGTTTAGAAGACTACATAATCCATCTGAATAGACTCAAACACTAGTGCTAAGTAAACCCGAAGCCAAGAAGGCGCCATCTAAAGTATGGGGAAACAAAACCACCTGGGGGAAGGTACAACTAATTTGCTCAGATTTCTAGCTAGAACTTGTGGATTGTTTCCGGGCATCGGCCGTTAAAACGCCGACTTTTTTCTTTTTCCAACGGCCAAGGGATTTTTAACATCCTCGACACTATACACGAGTGTCTCGATACCCGTAGATCAGGGGATTTTTATCTGAAGATACACATGAAAAAAAACCCAGGTCTCCAACGTGATTCGAACCCACGACTTCCAGCGTCCGAGGAGGACACTTTACCTCGAGACCACTGAGTCAACCCGTGACCTCCAGCATCCGAGGCAGACACCTTACCTCGAGACCACTGAAGGGTAGAAGAAAAGTGACTAATTAAATAAGAATATTCTGGCATGAACAAGTTGCCAGATCCAAATACATCCCTATTTAGTAACATTTTACGACATGATTGGACGATGACAGTGGTTCCACTCTTGTCACTACGCGTACCACTCGGATGGGCCGTTGACATGAGGCATATATTACAAGTAGATCGAATAAGATTGAAGGGCTCAAGTGATCATTCAGAAATATATAACAAATTAAGGATTTTTGTAGCCGTGGAACATTCTTTAGTTCCCTTTTAACAGTTAATGACACAATAACACAGAGGAGGTTCCAATCGAGCATCAACACCGACAAAACTAGAAGTTTCCCCGGAGCTGATATAGGAAGCGACCACGATCTGATTATGATGACCTTGCGTCTGCGATTGAGGGGAGTCGCAAAGTTTGACCTGGACAAACTAATGGACCCGAAAATCACCGAAGTGTTCCAAGCAAGTGTGGGAGGGAGATTTGCGCCACTGTTGGCTCTCAGAGAGGGACTGGATACAGATACAGTTACAGAGTCTCTTAACGCCGCTCTCATAGATACTGCAACAGAGATCCTGGGATGCCACCAAACAAAAAAGAAGCCATGGGTGACCAAAGACATTCTCGATCTTTGTGATAAAAGAAGGTCACTGAAAAAAACACAATCACCCACCGGAGGAGGTCGGTAGTTATAAATAGGTCAAGAAAGCCATACAACAAAAGATGAGAGAGGCGAAAGAAGCGTGGATATGTGAGCAATGCACAAACATCAAAGAGAGACTAAACAGAAATAATGCTAAAGGAGCATACAAGGTTGTCAAAGAACTGGTAACACCAAGACAAGGCAGGAACCTTATGATCCATGATAAAAGCGGCAAGTGCCTTATTGAGGGAAATGACGTACTGGCACGATGGACAGAATACTGTTCCAAGCTATATAGCTATGAAGGGCGAAACGAACCTGAGAAAACAATCCCCCCAACACCAACAAATATAGAGGATAACCAACTGATAACTAAGGAAGAGGTAATTGCAGCGGTAAAGACTTTTAGAAGAGGGAAGGCGGCCGGCGTGGACAATATACCAGCAAAGCTCTTACAAGCAGATGGAGAGGTGGTGGTGGAAGGCCTGACACACATCTGCAACAAAATATGGGCGACAGGAAACTGGCCGGACTTATGGACGAAATCAATAGTTACACCGTTACATAAGTCTGGAAACCTAAAGCTGTGCCAAAATTACAGAACAATAAGCCTCATCAGCCACCCTAGCAAGGTCATGCTTAGATTAATCCTTGACCGATTGAAACTCCAAGCAGAGAACATCATTGCAGAGGAGCAAGCAGGGTTCAGACAGTGAAGAAGCACTACAGAACAGATATTTAATTTAAGGCTGCTAAGCGAGAAATATCTAGAACAGCAGCACACTGTATCATGTGTTTGTGGATTTTAAGAAGGTGTTTGATAGGGTATGGCATAAAGCGCTTTGGGCAACCATGAGGATGTATAATATCAACGGAAATATTATAACGGTCCTTGAACACCTGCATGACAAGGCGTCTAGCGCAGTTCTTGTGAATAGGAGGCGAGGGGACTGGTTTCGCACATCAGTTGATCTGGGGTAGTTGTCTCGCCGCAGCGACTCAATTTCAACCAGTGTTCGTAAAGCGATCTCAGTCCCGCCAGGCGGAGCGATAGCGCGGGCTTGCGGAAAACGCTCGCCTGCCTTTCCCCGTAGAGCGAATTGGGTGCGGTTTGTTGTAGCGGCTCCTCCACCGAGGTGCGCTAGTCTGGTCCGTATCAGGAAACGTGGTCCGTCCGTGGTGATTTATCTAAGGCTTATAGCAGAGCTCGACAGTACGTCTCGCTGGTGGTCCGACTCTCGCAAAGAGCTTGTGACCGGCAAATGGAAAGCAGGAATCGTGCCTCGAGGCCCTGCGTTCTCCTACGGAGAAGGGCAGGCCGGCAGGCCAAATTGTCTCTAGTCCCAGTGAAATTCATCGCCGAGGTCGTTGGGATCCGTTCTGCACAGAGCGCTGCCATCCCTCCTCGAGCGAGCCCGGTCGGTCGGTCGTCTGGTGCGTGTGGGAGGCCCCTGTCAGGCGGTCCTAGGTCGACGGAGTGAGGGACGGGTGGAACAACCGTCCGTCCGTCCCGTCAGTCGGTCCCTGCGGCCGTCTCAGTGAGGCTTTTTACACACCCTTCCTCCGCCTACCGGTGTGTGCTGTACGTACGTCTCCGACAGATATCTGGTTGATCCTGCCAGTAGTCATATGCTTGTCTCAAAGATTAAGCCATGCATGTCTAAGTTCACACTGTCTCACGGTGAAACCGCGAATGGCTCATTAAATCAGTCGAGGTTCCTTAGATGACACGATCCTACTTGGATAACTGTGGCAATTCTAGAGCTAATACATGCTTACCAAGCTCCGACCCTCGCGGAAAGAGCGCTTTTATTAGTTCAAAACCAATCGTCGTTTCCCCTCGCGGGGTTGCGGCGTCCCCACTGGTGACTCTGGATAACTTTGTGCTGATCGCATGGCCTCATGTGCCGGCGACGCATCTTTCAAATGTCTGCCCTATCAAATGTCGATGGTACGTGACATGCCTACCATGTTTGTAATGGGTAACGGGGAATCAGGGTTCGATTCCGGAGATGGAGCATGAGAAACGGCTACCATATCTAAGGAAGGCAGCAGGCGCGCAACTTACCCACTCCCGGCACGGGGAGGTAGTGACGAAAAATAATAATACGGGACTCTTTCGAGGCCCCGTAATTGGAATGAGTACACTTTAAACCCTTTAACGAGGATCTATTGGAGGGCAAGTCTGGTGCCAGCAGCCGCGGTAATTCCAGCTCCAATAGCGTATATTAAAGTTGTTGCAGTTAAAAAGCTCGTAGTTGGATCTCAGGCGCAGGCGGGCGGTCCGGCTCGCGCCGGTTCACTGCCCGTTGTCTCCTGCCCTACCGTCTGCCGGCTCTCTCCCACGGGTGCTCTTCGCTGAGCGTCCTGGGTGGCCGGCGCGTTTACTTTTAAAAAATTAGAGTGTTCAAAGCAGGCCTCGGCTGCCTGAATAATGGTGCATGGAATAATGGAATAGGACCTCGGTTCTATTTTGTTGGTTTTCGGAACTGGAGGTAATGATTAACAGGGACAAACGGGAGCATTCGTATTGCGGCGTTAGAGGTGAAATTCTTGGATCGCCGCAAGACGAGCTACTGCTAAAGCATTTGTCAAGAATGTTTTCATTAATCAAGAACGAAAGTCAGAGGCGCGAAGACGATCAGATACCGTCGTAGTTCTGACCATAAACGATGCCGACTAGCGATCCGCAGGAGTTGCTTCGATGACTCTGCGGGCAGCTTCCGGGAAACCAAAGTGTTTGGGTTCCGGAGGAAGTATGGTTGCAAAGCTGAAACTTAAAGGAATTGACGGAAGGGCACCACCAGGAGTGGAGCCTGCGGCTTAATTTGACTCAACACGGCCAACACTGAAATGATTGACATGCCGAGACCACTTTTCTGGGGTCTAATATGTAACTGGTGCTGGATCTAGACCATCAGAAATCTTGGGTATGCCCCCTGTCGCTCGGTCTGTCTGCATCCAGTGTTCTGACAAGGGAATTGACGGAAGAGCACTATCAGGAGTGGAGCCTGAGGCCTAAATTAAATTAACACGCCAATACTGTAGAATGACTGTCAAAAAGAGAGCACCTTCATGGGGTCTAATAGTGAACGTGTGCTGGTATTAGACCCACGGAAGACAGGTCAGCTCTCTAACCTTCTAATGAAGGACCGCTACGGAAACCGCGCCCTAACACCGCGGAAACCGCAGGCTCCAGGTACCTGGTCACGGACAAACAAAAGCCCTCGATTAATTCGTCCTGGCCAAAAAATGAAATAGATCATCGGAAGACAGGTCAGTTTTACCCTACAAATGACAAGGCGTTGCTACGGAAATCCTGCTCAACTCGAGAGGAACAGCAGATATTTGGTGCACGTACCAGGCTGATAAGAGAGGCTACCATGTGAGGGATAACGGCCGAACGCCTCTAAGCCAAAATCCCGCGCAAATGCTCAGCACGATTGCAAGGGGAGGCCTCGACATGGTGGGGACCTGGGGCCCCAGCCCCGCCCGGAATGAGCCGCAGAATGAGGACTCTGCCGACCACCGATCAAAGCGGGCGGGAAGCTGCTCGATATTCACCCCATACGGCGATGAGGTATGAAACCATTTGTATAAGACTTAGTTCTCGGTCGGGGTACCCTAAGCAGTAGATCAGCTACCTCACTGCGAACTGCTGAGACTCAACCCTTGACCATGAGATATGTCCGCTCCCCAGGCGAACAACATCTCCGTGCAATGACCAGGCTTGTCCCCTGGGCAAATGCACTTTTTCGAGAGGAATCACAGGTCGCTGACATTTGGTCCACGTGCTTGGCTGATAAGGTACCATCTGAGGGACTACGGCCGAACGCCTCTAAGCCAGAATCCCGCCCTTAATCTCAGCACCGCTGTGATGGGATGCTACGACATGGCTGGGATTTGCGTCCCAGCCCGGCCCGGGCGAGCCGCAGGAATGCACCTGGTAAAATGCACTCCTTCCTCGCTCTTTGCCTCTGTCTACTATCAGTCATTCCAATGGACGCAGAAGAGATGCAGTCCAGCGGACATTGCACCTCCTGCCCTATGGTGACAACCTCCCGGGTGGCGGGGAATGCTAGGCGTACCATCACTGCAGATGAGCCGAGAAAATAAAGCGAGCAAAAAGATACCTCACTCATATGCATATGCTACGTTGCTGGCAGGACGTGACGATCCTGGGAAAAAGTCACAATGGACTGCCTCTCTTCCGGGATAGTACAAACTAGTACATAGTCCATCATATCATTGCCAAACCCTATAGACACGAGTAGGGAAGACTCGTTAGTCCTGCAAGACAACTTCCTAAGAGAGACAACTCTGACCAAAAACAACTGCTGCCTTGCAGTTAGGCTGGGGACAGCCAAAGGCTAAGGAGGGCAACCCTACAGAAACGCCTGTTGAAATCGGATGCACTGTGACACTGGCTAACAAATCAAAACAGTGCAACGTAAATATCGCTGTAAACAGCGTACGATGAAGAAGAAGAAGAAGCACATCAGTTGGTGTGAGACAGGGGTGTACACTCTCTTCAACTCTTTTCAATATATTCCTGGAATGAATTATGAGTGAGGCACTTGGAGGTCACGTTGGTACTGTCAAGATAGGGGGCCAAACGATTACCAACCTTCGTTTTGCAGATGATATCAACGGGTTGGCGGGTTCAGAAGCAGACCTCAAGGAATTGGTCAGAAGGCTCGATGAAACAGCTCTTGACTATGGTATGGAGATAAACGCTGGAACGACAAAATTAATGACCAACAACGTCAAGGGCTTCAACAGCAGGATAAAAGCTAACGGTCAGGAACTCTAAGTGGTTGACCATTTTAAATATCTTGGGTCGATTGTCAGTGATGAAGGATCAAAATGTGAGGTGTTGGCCAGAATAGCACAGACAATAGCGGCGCTTTTACAGCTTAACAAAATCTGGCAAGATAAACGGTTAGCACTACGCATGAAAATCAGATTAATACGTACACTGGCCCTGTCAATATTCCTATATGCGTGTGAAACATCGACAGTTACAGCTGACCTTCAAGGAAGGATACAGGCCTTGGAGATGAGATGTTTCCAAAAACTTTTAAACGTCACGTACAAAGATCGAGTTTCAAATGAGGAAATACGAGATAGAATTACAACAGCAATAAGGCCTTTCGAAGATCTCTTGGCAACTGTCAAAATAAGGAAACTCACTTTGTACGGTCACATATAGAGATCAAATGGTCTTGCAAATACAATCCGCCACGGAAAGGTGCATGGCAGACGACGAAGAGGCCGGCCTAAAAAGAGACGAGAGGACAACATAAAAGAATGGACCAGTCTCCGACCCGAAGAGTCACAGACAGCGGCATCTGACAGAGAGGGGTGGCGTGGGGTTGTGATGATGTCTTCATGTGTGCCCGAACGACCTCACCGGTTACGGGATGACCTGACCTGACCTAAACACAATACATGATCATAACCATGAAGCTATGGTGGATGTGACGAATATAAAAACATACTGTAAACATAATATGCGTGGAGGAAAATTGCATTAATTTATTTAGTTTTGTAACAAATTTAATTTAATTTAATTATATCTGCTGCCTTTGATAATTATGAATAAATCCGGGGGTTGAACTCCTCAGCAGGTAAATGATTGTTGTTTCAAATCAAAGTGCATTTCACAGTTTTGTTTTCGGTTCCACATCTGGATCGGTAATTATGTCTATCATTGTGTTTTCATAATGTTCTTTGAACTCTGGTTCAAATCCAGAGTTGGAATGAGCCATGATTCTTCCATCAGAATGCGTCTTCAAGTAAATGTCTGTGTTGTTGGAATGTTGATACTTGCTAGATTTGTCGTGCCTGTTCTGGAACTGACTATGGTTGTAACAGAACATGGACATGACGACAAAAACGACTCCACTGGCAAGAAAACCCATCTTGAGATTTGGTAGGTATCTCTCTCGAAGGTCTCCGAAGTATGGGCCGTCAACATTAATTCCTAGCTTGATCGCTCTAAACACAGAGCGCTCAGAGCTAATTGTGACAATACAGAAGTATACACCAAAGTCAACTTTTTCTACAACTATGATGAGCAGAGTCGATCCATTGTTGACGAAACTGTAACGGTCATCTTGGTACAGCAGGGAAGTGTTTCCAATGATTATACCTAAGGGGATAGAATACGTTTTGTTATTTGCATTGTTTTCTTGTGTCGCAATGGACTTGTTCGTATAATAATGTGTTTAATAGATACTTCATTGATAACTGCTCGCTATTGTGTTACATCTGAGTGGCCATTGAACATTTACTTAAAAAAAGAATTATTGTCGATCTGTCTGTAAAAATGTACGCTAATAGTGCTCCCGCGCGCAGACACACACACACACACATACGCGCACGCACACACACACACGCACACGCAAGCACGCAAGTACGTACGCACGCACACACATACATACACACACATATATCACAGAGAATATCGTAACTCTAATCTCTCAATCATGGTGTTCGATCAGGCTCGGGTGTCTGATGCCAGGCAGTCAAACGTTGGGTAAACGTATTTCGCTTCTTTCTTTGGTCTATTGCCTCCATTATGCTCCACCTCAGCCTCAGTCGCCCGCGAGGACGGTTAAAGTTGTGTGGCCACCACGACGTCACTCTACGTGTCCATCTGTTATCCGGCATGCGCACTACATGGCACTACATCTGTATTATCGTAACAGCGCGACATCTATGATGTCAGAGAAGGAAGTTCGACGTCTGATCTCTGCGTTGTGGATTTGGTAGATTTGATAGCCACGAATATAAAAGGTCGTCAAAAGCTGCATGTATAAAAATCTCGCACTTAGCATGAGACGATAAAGATTTTAGCACAAGGTGGAGAAGACGCAGGCGTTGAAGAAAATATTGCAGTAGGAGAAGAAAGCATAGAAGAAGATATTGCTAATGAAGCTTAAAAAGTTGCAGTCACAGATATCTTGAGGACGTGGCACTGTCACACCAAATCCTGATCTAACAATCTTCCTAATAGACATCTTGACGTGGGACTGTCACACCAAATCCTGATATAACGATCTTCTTAATAGACATCCTGACGTGGGACTGTCACACCAAATCCTGATCTAACAATCTTCCTTATAGTTAATGGCTAAGTGACTGGGGTTAACAACATATCTTAAGATATAGTTACGTTTGGATAATGGATATAATCATTCGGATGATACTGGACTATAGATAAATATGTCTGGTCACTTCAACAACAAGCGCGCTTGCATACTCGTCCGTGTACTTGTGCCATTCTGTCACTTCATCAACAAGCGCGCTTGCATACTCGTCCGTGTACTTGTGCCATTCTGTCACTTCATCAACAAGCGCGCTTGCATACTCGTCCGTGTACTTGTGCCATTCTGTCACTTCAACAACAAGCGCGCTTGCATACTCGTCCGTGTACTTGTGCCGCAAAGTGTCCCAGGGAGCTGAAGTTACATTTCTTTGGCCAAGTGTGTTGCCTAGGAACTTTGTAAACCAGTGTTGCTGTTGTAGTATTTCCACCACGAAAAATTTCCTGTGCGTTGTAACTAGATCTCTGTGTGCCATATGCGTGCAGTGACAGTTAATCGGCTGCATTTTTATGAAATTATCGAACCGTCTTGTTTTCTGTCTTAACTTAACTTAACGTTTTTATACTGGTTTAGAAGACCCTGCAGAGTCTGTATACAACCAGTTACATTTCCATCACCTTGCTCTAAAAGCTATGCGCATCCAGTTTATTCTTAAATGCATTAACTGTCCCTGCCTCCACTACCTCCCCTGGCAATGCAATCCAAGCAGACACCACTCTCTGACTAAAAAAATATTTCCTAATATCTAATCTGGACCTCTCTTTAGTCAGCTTGTAGCTATGCCCTTGTGTTATTGTGGGCGACTGTATTTAAAAAAAACAACTTGTTATAGTCTAACTTATCCATTCCTCTGATCATCTTATAAACCTGTATTAAGTCACCACGAATTCTTCTCTATTCGAGACACTGTAGGCCGGTTTTTCTGAGTCGTTCCTCATAACTGTAATTCTGGAATCCCACTATCATCTTTATCGCTCTTCTTTGTATTCTTTCCAGCATGTTTATATCATCTCTATGATAAGGACTCCACACCTGTACACAGTACTCCAATCTAGGTCTAACTAAAGCTTTATACAGTTTGACGATCACTTCCTTGCTCCTATGTTTAATATTTCTTTTTATCATACCTAACTTTGCATTTGCCTTTTTCACTGCTACCTTAACTTGCTCACTCACCTTTCCTATATGATCTATTATAACCCTTAGGTCCCTTTCCTTATCTATCTTTCTAATATTGTTTTCTCCCATTCTGTAATTATGTTCCATATTGGATCTACCCATGTGGGTGACTGTACATTTATCTACATTAAACTCCATTTGCCAGCTTACAGACCATTCTCGAATTTTATCTAAATCCGACATCAATATATCCACTTCCGCTTTAAATGAGACACTACTGCGTAGTTTTGTGTCATCAGCAAATTTTGCAACCATGGATCCCATATCAATGTCCAAATCATTTATATATATCAAGAATAAAATTGGTCCCAAAACCGAGCCCTGTGGCACACCACTTTTCACTTCACACCACTCAGAGTACTCCTTATTTATACCCACCTTTTGCCTTCTTCCCGTTAACCAATTTTCAATCCATTTGGCAACTTCCCCACCTATTCCATGTGATTTTAACTTTCGAAATAATCTTTAATGAGGTACTCTATCAAAGGCCTTTGCAAAATCTAGATAAATAACGTCCACTTGCTCTATTTTATATATGATTTTAGTAACCTCCTCCATGAATTCTAATAGATTTGTTAAGCATGATCTCCCTCTAGTAAACCCATGCTGACTATTTCTAATTAGATTAAATTTGTCTAAATGCATTACAATGTTTTCTTTGATTATTGACTCTAACAATTTACAGACTATGCTCGTTAAACTCACCGGTCTATAATTCGCTGGATCTAATTGTTTTGCCTTTTTTGAATAAGGGGATCACTCCCGCATCTTTCCAATCCCGTGGAACAATCCCTTTTGTAAGTGATTGAGAACATAATATAGCCAATGGTTTTGCTAGTTGGTCTCTAATTTCATACAGCAATTTTGGATGAATGCCATCTTGACCTGGACATTTATTTACTTTCAACCCCTCCAATTTTTAAAAAACCATTTCCTCTGTAATACAGATTGATCTTAATCCCGCTGTATCCATGTCTCTTTGAAAAATATCTATAGGCTCTGGGATCTTGGAGCAGTCCTCTTTTGTGTAGACTGTGCCAAAGTACTGATTGAGTAGATTAGCTGCCTCCCTATTCTCACTTATTATTTTCCCTGTATTGTCTATGTGAGGGCCTACTTTGTCTTTCGTTCTTTGTTTATTTCTAACATAAGAGAAGAAGCTTTTACTGTCAGTCTTGATCCTCTGAGCAAGTTTTTTTTCGAAGTCTATTTTTGCTGTTTTATTCGCTTTCTGAGATATGTTCTGCTTGTCCAAATATTTGTAATATGTTTCTTTTGATTTACCTGTCTCTATATATTTTTTCCATGCTTTATTTTTCGCTCTTCTACATTTCACTACAAATCTAGTTATCCACTTTTTACGCTTGAGGTTTACCTCCCTACATGGAACACATTCATCTTTTAGCGTTTCTAGAACTGTTTTAAAACTCTCCCACTCCTGTTCAACATCTGTTCCTATGACAATATCTTTCCAGATTATGTGGTTCGCTGCCTCTTTCATTCTCTTAACATCTGCCTTAGAGTAGTCGTATGTTCGCGTGTTTATGTTTACCCCTTTCCCTGCAATAAGATCCCAACGGATGATTTAATGGTCACTTGAGCCAAGCAGTTCCCCAACGGTAACGTTTTCAATCATATTTTCCTCTGTAGTAAAAACTAGGTCAAGTATATTTTTGCCTCTGGTGGCTGCTTGTACATGTTGAATTTAAAAAATGTCAGTTATGCACTTAACAAAAGGTTTTGACTCTACAAGTGCTTCTGCCATATCCCATTTTATTTCTGGAAAGTTGAAATCCCCCATTAATAATAATTTCCTTTCACTTGCCTTTGCTATGCTACTAATCAGCTCATCATCTTCCTCTTTTTGACGTGATGGATATCTATAGCACACTCCAATCACTGTTTTTTACCCTTGCTTTCTATTTCTCCCCATACACTTTCATTTTGTTTTTTTACCCTATATTCAGCACAAGGAATATTTATCACAAAACTTTCAATGTCATTATTTCTTATTCGATCTTACCTGGTAGTTTTTTTAGACCGTTCATTTGACATGCTGAGATTGTTCGCGCAAAGTAGCCAAAGGTTGAAATATATATAATTGATGTATAGTGACCAAGTTGGTATTCTGGTGTTGAAACAATAGGGACTTTCTGGCAACTAATACCAAATTCTCTATCAAATCTTCCATATTCCCTGAAAAGTAAAAATGCTTCCCAGGTACAGCAGATGAACACACAGGTATTCGGCAGGTTAAGCATAGAGTGCTGGCGCGAATGGCAAAATTCGTCGAGTAGGGAAACATAATCTTTGACTTGCAGATGTATTTTGGCAGCCTTAAGAAAACGTAAATAACCAATCATGGCACTTGAAATCCACTTCTGAAAACTCACTGTGCGAAAGAAAAATAAAATGACTCCGGCAATGTCCGCGTCTGAGATGAAACATGACGAAATAGCGAATCACGCGGGAACTGAATAAGGATGCTTAAAATTGGACGTCTGCGAACGAGTGAAGTGACGAAACACACGAGTGACCAAACAGCGAGGGTTTGCAGTACTTGTACTCTTGGTCTTATTTAATGTTAGTATTGCCTACATCTATTACAAGCAGGTCTGATAGTTTTCATAGTTTCCGCCTTTGATGTGCTGAACTTCATACTGAATCTTTCTCGTCCTGTAGAAAGTGAATTCATAGAATAGTGCAGTCTATCTTCGTCCTTGTATATTTAGGCTTTGGTCATCTGTAAAGTGTAGTTCATGTACCGGTATTGAGTTGGGGTCTTCCCATCCTGTGTTGAATTCTACTTCCGATGTTGCAAGGAGGCTGGATTCTGTTGTTATTGTGTCTCCATGTAGGAGTTGAACATCGGCGATGAAAGCGGACATCCTTGTCGTACTTCTGTGGCAATTTCTAAAGCTTTGCTGACACTCGCAGTTATTGTTCGTCATCAAAGTCGTTCAGCCCTAGGACGGGTTTGCAAGCTCAGGGTGATGTCTTTCCATTTCTGCCTGTCATCTGAGACTGTCTTCTGTACAGCATTAGTCTTCACTGCCATGTCTTTGCGTGCTTGAGTCTAAAAGGTATTTTCTTGGTCTGCTCCCGTCTCTCTTTACTTGTATTCTGTCTTTCAAGAACGTTTCCACTGGGCCTTCATGACGCATGTTGTGGTCCAATCATTGTTTTGGTATATTTTGAAGCAGCTTTCTTTCCTCTCTCACATCTGACAACACTCTTTCGTTCCGCCCCGTTCTTCTTCTTCTTCTTCTTCTTCTTCTTCTTCTTCTTCTTCTTCTTCTTTTTCGACGCTCGTCCTGAATAAGACGTCTGCAACATTGTGTCGTAGTTTACAGCGAGGCTGTGATACCTGCGCCTTTCGCTTCGACTCCATTCATCTGATTTCAGCGTGACATTTTTAGGACCGAATTTGCCTTTGCTCTTGGATTTCTAATCTCTTTGCTAGGCGGCATGCTTGTAGTCTGTTCCCAGGCCACCACTTGCTCGTGGAAAAGGGTCTTGATCAGTTATGAGACACTGACTCTAATGCAATCTGTCAGCTACGAATCGCTGGCTGCTGCCAGCTCATTCACTTCTGCATCTTCGGACTAATCCTTTCGTTTATTTATTCTCTGTCCAGTTCACTTTATTCATCTTTCGATAACAGCACATCTCAAAAGCATTCAGGAAATTCTCCTCCCTTTTATTTATTCTCCATGTTTCAAAATCGTACAACGCCACATACCAGACATATGTGGTCAGGATTCTTTTCTGTAACGTCTTTCTTCTTTTTTTCGTCCATACTGTTATGCCTTTCAGAGTCAGGTAATGAACATATCTCTGAAACGAGCCCGTCTGTGTGCCTCATTCACAGTAGCATTTACTGCCTCAGATATTTATGTAAGCCACCTTTTCCATGGTCTGCCTTTGGCTTTGAATCCGTTGTATCTAAATAGCATTGCGTGTTGGTGGGTGCTGTGTGGTGCTAGTTTTGTTACGTGGCCAAACCATTTTAGTTGCTGTCTTTTAATGTAGTCCAATACTGGAGTTCTTCCCACCAGTCTCCTGTTTTCACTGTTTCTGATCATATCTCTCCTTTTTACGCTCAATATTTTTCGCAGACATTTAATGTATATTGTTACGATGTAGCTTTTTTTATTTGATGTTAGTGTCCAGTTTTGACATTGATAGCACAGTGTCGGAACGAAAATCGTGTTGTATAAAGCTCTTTTAGTAGTTATTGTCACGTGCTCGCAATTAAGTATTGGATCTAATTGTCCAATGATCTGATTTGCCTTATTGCATCTTTGTTGGATTTCTGCCACAATTCTTCCGTTTGCTGATAACGTGCTCCCTAAGTATATGACATTTTTCACCAGTTTGATTTGCTGTTTTTTAATGGCGATATTGATTCCTCCGGCTGTTCTAGATATTTTCATGACCTCAGTTTTTTTTCTACATTGACTTTCATGCTGTATTCTTTACATGATGTATTTAGTTTATATCTGTAACGTCATACAGTTATTGTTCTTACATTTTTTAAAACTGTATATAGAACAGCTTTATTACATTATTAAATAGCTAGCCTTGTACTCCGTAATCCTCTAATGCTGTATAGAGTATATTTCTATCCACTTTAACGAAATCTTTCTCCTTATCTTTAAATTATATATTTAGACGTGCGCTACATTATTTTGTACTTTCACTAAATTGTCTTACGATGAACAAGGCATTTGTAAATTCCATTTCTCTATTTGTACACACCATTTCTCCATTTGTACACTCTATTTCTCCATTTGTACACTCTATTTCTTTATAAAATCCAAAGTGAGCTCTGCTCATTTGAGATTTAACAGCCTGTGTTCAAGTATTTTAAAATAGATTTTCCATGCGTTTATTATTCTTGAACACTTACAACTGTGCGTATATCTTCATCTTCTGCGATCTTTGCTCATTTAGACTTAGACCGGATTCTTCAATAAATTCTGCTGTTTTCAGGTTCTCAATACTGCCACACAGTTTCTCTTCAAGGGGAGTCAGATTTGTGTGCTGGGGTCAGTTCTGAAGTGCATTTGCTGCCGTCATGTCTGCCAGACTGCAGTAACGTAAGCTGGTAGTACCTATCCTGAATTAGGTGTACAGGTGATATCTCATTCTGTTGTGGCCATGGTGTACAGGTGATGTCTCATTCTGTTGTAGCCTGTTCGGAGATGTAGTATGAATACTTGATCTTTTCTGGACAGTTAGCAGTATTCGTCATCTCCATGGTGTTCTTCCTCCCACTTTACATTGCATTGCCCTTTTATTATGGCTTTTGCCTCTTGATACCTATGTATATATTATCTTGTATTACATTACAGCTAAGAATATATTTCTGAATTATTTGCTATTATAAAACGAAATAACAATAGCAAAATGAATGTACAATATATAAATGGATCAATAATATGGGGAAAGACTCCCTCATAAAAGACTCAGGAAGATGCATAAATGGTCCAAACCAGAGGGTAGTATCCATGAATAGTGTGCTCCTGGATATGAGAGCGGATCAAAACTTGTGTCCTCACAAGTCAGGTTTGCTGTTGATTTATATAGAAGGTTTTGATTCCATCTTTCAGTCTCCTGGTCGTTGGCGTTTGTTGCAGGCATCACTACCAGAAACAATAGTGTCAACATCAAGAGACTTGTGTCTGCTAAATATGTTATGAACATCGTTCGACTGAAATAAAGCAAAGTACACACCATCGTAACTAATAGAAACTAATGTGTCACACAGTAACCAATAGACACTAATGTGGTATGATAATATAGTAGTATGGTGGTATGATAGTATGGTAGTATGGTAGTATGGTAGTATGATAATATGGTAGTATGATAGTATGATAGTATGATAGTATGATAGTATGATAGTATGGTAGTATGATAGTATGGTAGTATGATAGTATGATAGTATGGTAGTATGATAGTATGGTAGTATGATAGTATGATAGTATGGAAGTATAATAGTATGATAGTATGATAGTATGGTAATAAGATAGTATGGTAGTTTGATAGGTTGATAGTATGATAGTATGACCACTGGCGAACTATTGGACAGAACTATCCAGATAACAGTAAAACATGACATGCGCAGAGGGCGCTGGCGGGGACACACATCAAGGAAACAAGCAGATAGTATTACAAAGCAGTCTCTGTTGTGGAACCATCAAGGCCTGAGACGTAGAGGCCGACCAAAACACACATACAGAAGAGAACTCGAGGCAAAACTAAAGAACACATGGAAGACGTGGACATAACTGGAACGGACGGCCCATATTTGACGTGTATTTGTTGAAAATATGCACTCCACAGGGAGCTGAAACATTTTTGGTGATTTTTATAAGACTAAAGCATGTCAAGACCAGGGTTTGAACCCGAGATCATCGGCGCAAGAGATAAGCTCTATAGTCAGAAGTTCTAGTGAAAGGAGACTAACGTCTGGTCAGGAAAAACATACTAATCGGGCATCTTAGTCAGGGTCAGATAAAACATACTGATCGGACATGTTAGTGAGGGTCAGGTAAAACATACTGATTGGACATGTTAGTCAGGGTCAGGTAAAATATACTAATCAGACATGTTAGGATCAGGTAAATCATACTGATCGGACATGTTAGGGTCAGGTAAAACATACTGATCGGACATGTTAGTCAGGGTCAGGTAAAATTATACTAATCAGACATGTTAGGGTCAGGTAAAACATACTGATCGGACTTGTTAGTCCGGGCCAGGTATAGGTAAAACATACTGGCCAAGACCTCCAACCTCACTTCCACACAGGTCTCCCTAGAAACGGGGAGTTTTGGCAGTCTGGCTAACGAGATGGAGATCAACACAATCCCCGTAGTATTGAGCAATAAGCAATTAAAGTCAATCATAGTATAACCGCCGGTCCACCTTCATCAACACGCTAGGGATGGAAGGAAAGATACTAAAACCCAGAACTTAACGTTCTTTTCAGGGCGCACAAAAGAGTAAACTTACTCATTGTGGGCTTTCAACAACAACAACAATCATACGTTCGCATGTGTCTGTTGATGTCCTACAAGTTTTGAAGTTAATTCATGTATTATGTCATTAGAGTTTCAGAATGTAAAACACACAGAAAGCGAGGCTTCGTTACACTTACCGATTGGTCTTTGTTACAATGTCACAAATAAGCTCCTTCAGGAAACTAGAATAGACAAGTGCTAGATCGACTGGCACGGCATATATCTTATGGGCGGTAAGAAGTATCCATGTAATTGGGCATGCCTATGCAACGTCATGCCCAGCACTCATGCCCCTTAGCATCAACTGTGTCTATGTAAATACAGAGCAATGGGCGACTGCGCCAAAAACCCGGGCATACAATGACGATTTAAAGTATGTTCAGTAAACGTCAAATGCTGTTTTTAAAGTAGTGCTATATTTTCTAAACAGCGACATCCGTGACACAGGTTCATTTCACCAAATAATCTATAGAGAGTTGTCTTTAACACGGGCAATACAGCGTAGTTATTGTTGAAGGAAAAAAAAACCATCTTTCCCTTGAAAAATGTATATCAATTTTCTTCCGCTAGTTCTGGCCAACGTGTTGGTTAGATGGCGTGGAGAGGTTTACTTTTTTTTTTCGTGTGCCAGATGTGTCGCCAATGCTGTTGTCGTTCCGTATATCATCAGTATCTGACTTACACCGTCTATCCATCTTTTTCTTGGCCTCCCTCTTGCTCTGTAACCCTCTTGTCTGGTGTTGTAGAGTCGTACAGTTGGCTGTTGTTTAATGCCTACAAAGAGTAAGTTTATTCTTTTGCGCGCCCTGAAAAAAATGTCAAGTGGCGGGTTGTAATAGCCCCATCAAACCCCGAGCATGCTGATGAAAGTTGATCGCGGTCCACCAGGCGGTGGTGCTATCTTCTTCTTTGTGTTCAGGATCCCACGTTTCGACCTGCCCCCTCTGCTGAACCATCTGTGTACACATGTGTCCATTCCTTGGTATTACATTTCTCCTCAATCATTGCTTGTACTAAAGGTTTCAGCTCTTGGACACTGTATTTGTGTTTTCTTCTGATTATGGGATCTCTGTACTTATTTCGATGTTGTTTATGTTGTAGCTTGGCTGTTCATAGTTGATACGAATTTCTATTTCTGCAGGTTGGTTGGGTATTATTTCTCTATATTTTTGGTGTAGATGGTTTAATAAATGGATAAAGCTGGTTCTCTTTAGCCTATTTTTAACTGGGCGTTTCAGTTTAATATGAATGGGATGATCAGGCATGCGTAGCATCTTTTTACTATGTCTCAGCACTCTTTCCTCTCGTCTAGTATTTAGGGGTCTTATATTTGTGTATGTTTCAATTGTCTGGATTGGTGTAGTCTTCATTCCTCCTGTTATTATCCTTAACTCCGAGTTTTGAATTTTATTAGGCGTTTCGTGTTTGTTTTTGATGCTGTGGTCTAAGCTGCCATGCCGAATTCAAGTACTGGTCTGACTGTGACAATATATACATTTTTAAGATGTTGCTATTTGCACCCAAGGTTGTTTCGGCCAGCTTCTTCACAAGGGATAGTTTTCTCGTTGCTTTTTGTTCAATCTCCTGTATGTGTTCCCTCCATGTGAGTCTCTTGTCCATTTTATCTCCTAGATACACAGGGATATTTTCTTGTACAAGCTCTTTGCCATTTAGATTAAGTTTTGTTTCTTCCTTGGTGCTGGGCTGTGAAAAATATGTAGTAACTGTCTTTCATATGTTAATCTGCAATCCCCAATCTGTAACACACTTTCCAACAGTGGCCAGTGCTGTCTGCATTCTGTTTTTAGCTGTTGGTAGTTTTTCTGCAGCACTCCACATTGCGAAATCATTAGCGTGTAGGGCACTGGAAACTTTCTTTGGGAATTCTCATGCTATGTCGTTTATTAACAGGATAAAGAGAATAGGAGAGATGACACCTCCCTAGGGTATGCCTTGTTGGAGAGTTATTCTATGGCTCAGAGATCCATCTAATTCCACTCTTGCTGTTCTGTATCGGAGGAAGTCTCGTGTCCAGATGTTCATTCTCCTGTCTATTTTGTTGTTTGGCTTGGCGTGGCTTCGTTCGTTCTCAATCTCCCGCTACCAAACCCTGAAAGGGCTTAAGTAGCAGAATGTAGTCCAGAGAACGGAATGCTTTGTGCCGTAGTTTACAGCTTGACTGCGATATTTGCACCTTTCGGTCCAACACATCCGACTTCAGGATCACCGCGTGGAGGTGTAGAAGGGTCTTGGCAGCTCTGGTTCGCTGCCCCTGACGCTAGCAGTCAGCTATGGGTCGCTGACCACTGCAGCTCAGCATCTTGATCTCTCATTTTGTTGTTTAATGGTTTAAAGAGGAGATTTTTTCTCCATACCTTGCCAAAAGCGTATGCCATATCCACAAAGACCGCAAGTACTGTTTCTTTACCCTGGAATGCATTTTTATTTCTTGGGTTAGGTACACTAGTTGGTTTTCTGTGCTGCGGTTTTTCTAAAGGCTGACTGTGAGTTGAGTAGGAGCTGTTTTTTCCCCAGATGTTTTATTAGTCTTGCGTTTACCATTTTTCCCATGACTTTTCCAACACAGCTGAGCAGACTTATTGACCCATAGCTTCCCGTACTTGTATTGTCCTATTTTGGCTTTCTAATTGGAATAATGATGGCTTCGCGCAACTGGTCTGTGATCTTACCCGTTCTCCATGATTTGTTGAAGATTTTCAGGAGTTTTCTTCTTGCTCTTGATCTAGGTTTTTAATCATTTCATTTGAGATGCCATTTTTGAATGATGCCTTCTTACAGGAATCATTATGCTGTGTCTTCATGTTCTCTTTTATCACCTTAACTTCTAGTTTGCGTTCTCGTGCCAAAGTTGTAAGTACTCACCTCTCTGACAAATTCAGTCAGGATGTTTGCTGCCATTTTCCTTAATGACTGTCTTCCCATGTCTCCCTCTGGTTTCTTCATTAAAGGCTCTTGTCAGGTTCCAGTTTACTTGTATCCCTGTCCATGTTGAGGCTTTCGGTCTTTTCATGCCAACTTCTTTGGATCGCATCCTTTCTTTGCTCTATGAATGTGTTTTTAATTTCGCTATGTTTCCCTATGTTGTCTGGTGATGAATGTTCTTCCATGGTATCTCTTGCCTCGATAGAGTCCACAGAAGTAAACTATGGGAGATCCTGACAGATTATGGACTGCAAGGTCCTCCCCTTAGTAACATCATAACCCTATATCAGGACAGCCACAGTGCAGCAAGATCAACGAAAGGCATGTCGGAGTGGTTCCCCATTTCATCAGGCGTCAGACAGGGTTGTGTTCTGTTACCACTCCTCTTTGTCACTTAAATGAATAAAATCACCCAGGAGGCAAATACAGAACAGGAATGTACCAACGAATTGCTCTTTGCAGACGACAAATGTCTGATCCATTCCAATAAACGAAATCTGCAAAATCATATTGTCCCACTCTACATGAACTGTCAAAAGTACGATTTGAATATCAATATATCAAAAACAGAGGCAATGAATATGGGTAGAAAGCACACCACACTTTATATTCGTGTCAATGAAACAAAAATAAAACAGGTACAAGAATTTCGGTATTTGGAAGCTGTTTTTACTGAGGACGGCAGACTCGACAGAGAGATAGAGACGAGAGTGCAAAGGGCAAACGCTGTCACATACCAGCTACTACTAAGACATCCCAAAATTTCCCTCCAAGCAAAAAAGCAGATGATAAATAGAATCTTCATCCCAACCCTGTGCTACCAGTGCCAGACATGGGCATTGAATAAGGCCCAGGAACGAAAGTTAGCCACCTGCGAAATACGGTGCCTACGAAAGGTCACTAACAACACCAGAAGAGACAGAATGACAAATAAGAGTATTCCGGTGAAGGTTTGAACAATTCCCTGCCTACAGTACATAAAGCAACAGAGAATGAATTGGTTTGGCCACACTGTGAGAATGCAACCAGACCATATTGTTCATGCAACCTTCTACAGGAGATTTTTAGGAAGAAGGGCTAGAGGTAGACGGAGGAAAAGATGGCGTAAAAGAGACCTGCAGTAAAATGGGGAAAAATGTTACTCGAGCCACGAGAGACGCGAAATACAAATGCATACCACGACACTTGGGCTACAACCCGATAGAAAGTGAGACGACAAAAAAAGAAGATCTTTTGCCTCGTTTAGTTCTTTGTGGATTTCCCCTAGTCTATCACTCCCGTAGGGTTAATAGTTTTTTTCTCCATTTTCCACATGGAATTGATTTCTTTCCTGCCTGAATGATAGCCTCCGTCATGAAGGCGACATTATTGTTTACATTTTTGGCATGTGATATTTTTTGACAAGCGTTTATTTACATTTTCTCTAAATAAAGTCCAGTTTGTTCTTTTGAAATTCCAGCTTGTTATTTATGTTTGTCCCATGTTACATATTTCTAAAGTTATTGGGACATTGTCGCTCCCACCCAGTTGGCTGTTGACTGTTCTTGCTATTAGCCCTTGAAGATCGTCCGTTGCCATTGCAAGGTCCGAGTACTCCTTTTTTTTCTTCAAATTCTAAAGTAATATGTATGCCTAACGCCTGGCCTATTTATTAGAATGAGTTTATTTTCTATCATCGAATCTTCTACCGCCTCGCCTCTCTGGTCCATTGTTTCATAGCCCCAGATTGGGGAGTGACTGTTCAAATCTCCCACTATGAGGTGTCTCGATTTTGACTTTGTGTATTGCCAGAGCTGTGGCTGGTGGACTATAGCAGTTTATTATTATTGAGTCTCCACTGGGTAGGATGATCGTAACTGTGTACTCGAGTTCATCAGGTCCAGATCTATTTGTTTCTACTGCTGGTATAGAGTTTTTGACTAGTGTTATTATTCCTCCTTTGGATCTTTTTTCCCTATCTTGAACGTTTCATTCATATCCTCTGCTGGACAATTTTGGAGTTTCTTTTAGGTGTGTTTCCCGGACACAAATTATATCTATGGCGTTTTCTTTTGAGGAATTCTTGCAGTTCGGGTTTCTTGTTTCTCACGCCCTCTGCATTCCATTGTACCACTTTTAGGTTTCTTGTTTGTTGATCAGTCGCACTACTCTAACTCCCCCTGACCACTAGGTTAGCAGAAGCACCGGTTGCGTGGGTGAGTCCCCTCGAGGCTGGGGGCCCGGCCCAGCTCCTTCCCAGTTGTAACTTGTACCCATGGCGATAGGGTAGACTGTCGCATGACCATATTCTGTTGGTGCGTGTGTGTCCTGATTTTTTCTGGTTCCTGCGCTGTAGCTAACACACTCCGTCTTCGGCAGGTCGGGTTGAGTTTTCTGTTTTAGGTTGTCTCCCATAGCCTTTCCATCTCCCGATGGTACCTGCAAGGCAGTAGGTTGGTTTGTCTACCGTGGTTTCCTTCCCGTGGCTAGAGCATATAGCGGCTCTTACCCGCTTGGTGTACCAGTCGTAGGTGACATGGGGTATTCCAGTGGGGAAAGCAGTGCCACCTGTTATCCCACCCCATCCTGCTGGAATACACCGCCGGTTGGTCCACGACTGCTTATTCGTTCAGTTATTATACCTGGCTTATATCGCAGCTGAGGCTCCATATCTGGAGGTCGTTCCACTATCCGCCACCTGTGGGCGTGCCATATCTGCAGGTCGTTCCACTATCCGCCACCTGTGGACGCACCTGGTTGGGGTCGGTCTCCCCACTATCCGCCACCTGTGGATGTGCCTGGTTGGGCTCGGTTGCCCCACTATCCGCCACATGTGGACGTGCCTGGTTGGGGTCGGTCGCCCCACTATCCGTCACCTGTGGGCGTGCCTGGTTGGGGTCGGTCGCCCCACTATCCGCCACCTGTGGACGTGCCTGGCTGGGGTCGGTTGCCCCACTATCCGCCACCTGTGGACGTGCCTGGTTGGGGTCGGCTGCCCCCCTATCCGCCACCTGTGGACCTGCCATATCTGGAGGTCGTTCCACTATCCGCCACCTGTGGACGTGCCTGGTTGGGGTCGGTTGCCCCACTATCCGCCACCTGTGAACGTGCCTGGTTGGGTCGGTCGCCCTTATCCTCCAGGGGTTGTGCTATGTTTGGCTGCATCTGCGTGACGCTTACTACTAAGGGGATTACGTCGATCCAGATCTCAAAAGCTAGACTGCCTTGAAAACAGTCCGTTTATACAGGCAACGCTGCATGGAAGAGGTCTTTGTCAGTATATTGTGTCTGACCGGACTAGATTTGATTTCATTCTTGTCAAGTATTCGAGCCACTGTATTTTCTGCCGTTCCATGCCTGAAATTGTATCCCACCTTCTGTCTGATTTCTTTGTTTCGTACTTTGTTCAGCCTTGAGTCCCCGACAGTTTTTCTCAAACACATCATATCGCATACCATAATTTGTATTTCTTGTGTCTTGGTGAGAGTCTATGTATGACACTGGTAGTAGAGAGTTGGTATAAACATACTATTTATCAACTGTCTCTTTGTCTTCACTGGGATGTGTTTGTGTCTTAATAATGGTGAGAGTTGATATAAAACCGTACTTACTTTCTGGATTCTTGATTCCACCTCTCTGGTAATCCCCCCATCAAGCATCTTAGTTCTGTGACTTGTTTATTGTTGTTGTTTGCGAATTTCCACAATGAGTTGGTTATTCTTTTGTGCGCTCTGAAAAGGACGTAAAGTGGTAGGTTGCGGTAGCTTTCCTCATATCCCGAGCGTGCTGATGAAGGTGGACAGGGGTCCTCCAGGCGGTTGTGCTATGCTTGACTTTATCTGCGTGTCACTCACTACTATGGGAATTACGTCGATCCCTACCTTGTTAGCCAGGATGCCATGAAAACAGCCAGTTTCCAGGGAAAGCTACTAAGCAGCCGAGGTGGGTATGTTTTGCCTAACCCTGACTAACATATGTGATCAGTTTATTTTGCCTGACCAGATGTTAGTCTTCCAATTGTGGACGCCTCAAAAATGCGTGTTTAATTTATCGTTGGGTAGAGAATTGTAATGTGTCATGTGCTTGCTTTGGTTAAACATTTGAGCATATTCAGTTGGAATTTAGTTGGAACGGTTTAATATTGTATACGGGGTGAACAAACAACATATCAAACAAACAGATTTTCAGTTTTAAATATATAGCATCTCTCTTAATTTCTTCAGGTCTATATTTGTGTGGCTCCCCAGTACTGAAACCACTGACAGCAAGTCTGTGAAGAGTATCACGTATCTCTGCGTTTCCATCTGTCATAACATCCTCTGTTGTAGCTTTCAAGGCATCTGCTTTTGCTCTGAAGTTAATTGAAAATGTTTCAGTTGTCACTAAAAGACTTCTTTTTTGTACTGTTTTTTTGCTCAGAAAGATTCTTCTGGCTCCATTCTCTGTTGCATTTTGCGGGTATATCTGAATACGAGAGGCTTACAGCTGTCAATCAGCATTGATAGTGCAAATGCAGTTATAAGAACTCAGGGATTTTCTAAGGTTTGAGCAAGATGGGATCTTCGAAATGACCACCGATTGCAAAGGAAAACAATTTGTTCTGAATTGTTGAAGCGTTTCAATACTGATGGGTGGATAACTTTTTGGCTAATATCGTTACAGGTGATGAAACTTGGGCACATAATTTTGGACCTGAGACAAAAAGATAGTCCATGAAGTGGCATCACCTGCAATCAACACGAAGAGCAACATTCAAGACAACTACTTCAGTTGGAAAGGTCATGATCACTTTCTTTTGGGACATTAAAGGTATGATTCTTATGGATGTGATACGAAGGAAAAAAAAAATAATCCTTCACGACAATGCGCGCCCTCACAAAAGTCTTGCAACACGGAAAGCAACCCCTAAATTGGGTTGTACTACCCCATCCACCCTATACTCCCGATTTGGCACACTCTGATTTTCATCTGGTTGGTCCACTAAAAGATGCACTCCGTGGGACAAGGTTTGAAGATGATGAAGAAGGGATTCATGCATCCAAGAAATGGCTACATGATCAAAACAAAATCTGGTTTGGGCTACAAATTCAAGCACTCGTTTCGCGCTGGCCTAAAGCTGTACAAGTTGATGGGGGTTTTACTGAATAATACACATATTTACATGCCATATCCACGTATATTGTGTAGAAATGTCATGTCTTTTGAATAAACAGTTCCTGGGAAAAACGATGTGATGCATTATTTACTGATCGGCCCCTGTACATGAGTCCATGTGTTGCTTGGGTAGTGTTTTCTCTAAGTGTTTTACAGCTATGGCTCTTTTTTCCGTTTCTGTCTGGCAGATTTTATCACAATGTCGAGGATGTTTTCTATCAGCTCTTGAAAGTGCGGTTTTCTCCAGATGTTACCATCTGCATATGTGTAGTATGTGCGGGTCTCATTTGTGATGTGCCCTTTATAGAATATGACCTCCACTTTCTTTTTACTGATGCTACAAAGTTGCTCCGCTTGAGTCTTTCCCTTCCAAAACATCATTTATTCTTTGGTACATTACTTTGCTTGATCTATCAGCCCTCTGAATTTCTCACATTGATACTGGGTCATGCTGTTTTTTCTGTTCTTCAATGGATGCAGATTCGCAATATTTTATAGTTGTGCAATGTGATCCTGGCAATATTTTTATTGGTTTTGGACTATTTATGTTGTCAAAGTTCGATTTAACTGTAGCTGCCATCCCATATTCTAGAACTTGTCTCATACATTAAGTGTACATCTACTTTATTACACTTCTATCAGCTCCCCAAGTTGCGGCAGCTTTTTTTGTTCAGGATTGATATTCTTTTCCTTAAATGCATCTGGTTTCTCACTATCTGTGTTGTCCTCGTCAGATATTGATTAAAGGTAATACCTAAATAGTTTGCATTTTAATCTAGTTGCAGTTTTTTTTCCGTTGAGCCTTAATTTGAAACTATGTGGTTTGTTAGAGAAAGACACGATTTTATATCTGTTTTTTCCCCTCATTTATCTTCATAAGCCATGTCTTGGACTAAATCCTATTATGATACGGCTATATGAGTTTAAAAAACTATTTTCTATAACATTAATATAGATGAGAAACAATATGGGTGATATGACTCCCCTTGCGAAACTCCATGCTCTAGTGTTCACTGTATGTGCTAGTCTGTCCTGAAATGTCAGCTCTATCGATTCTGCTTTGAAGATAGGAGCTGATCCATTTGTTAATTACCCAACAAACTAGACTTCTAAGGAACTTGACTTTAAATTTATCTTTCCATACTTAATCTAAAGGTTTTTTTTCTAAATATACCCAAACCACTAGTGAATGTTTTAACTTAACTTAACTTAACGTCTTTACACTGGTTTAGAAGACCCTGCAGAGTCTGTATACAACCAGTTACATTTACATCACCTTGCTCTAAAAGCTATGCGCATCCAGTTTATTCTTAAATGCATTAACTGCCCCTGCCTCCACTACCTTCCCTGGCAATGCATTCCAAGCAGACACCACTCTCTGACTAAAAAAATATTTCCTAATATCTAATCTGGACCTCTCTTTAGTCCGCTTGTAGCTATGCCCTCGTGTTATTGTGGGTGGCTGTAAATTTAAAAAAAAACTTGCTATAGTCTAATTTATCCATTCCTCTGATCATCTTATAAACCTGTATTAAGTCACCACGAATTTTTCTCTCTTCGAGACACTGTAGGCCGGTTTTTCTGAGTCGTTCCTCATAACTGTAATTCTGGAATCCCACTATCATCTTTGTCGCTCTTTTTTGTATTCTTTCCAGCATGTTTATATCCCCTCTATAATAAGGACTCCACACCTGTACACAGTACTCCAATCTAGGTCTAACTAAAGCTATATACAGTTTGACGATCACTTCCTTGCGCCTATGTTTAATATATCTTTTTATCATACCTAACATTGCATTTTTCACTGCTACCTGAACTTGCTCACTCACCTTTCCTGTATGATCTATTATAACCCCTAGGTCCCTTTCCTTATCTATCTTTCTAATATTGTTTTCTCCCATTCTGTAATTATGTTCCATATTAGATCTACCCATGTGGATGACTGTACATTTATCTACATTAAACTCCATTTGCCAGCTTACAGACCATTCTCGAATTTTATCTAAATCCGACATCAATATATCCACTTCCGCTTTAGATGAGACACTACTGCATAGTTTTGTGTCATCAGCAAATTTTGCAATCATGGATCTCATATCAATGTCCAAATCATTTATATATATATCAAGAACAAAATTGGTCCCAAAACCGAGCCCTGTGGCACACCACTTTTCACTTCACTCCACTCAGAGTACTACTTATTTATGCCCACCCTCTGCCTTCTTCCCGTTAACCAATTTTCAATCCATTTGGCAACTTCCCCACCTATTCCATGTGATTTTAACTTTCGAAATAATCTTTGATGAGGTACTCTATCAAAGGCCTTTGCAAAGTTTAGATAAATAACGTCCACTGGCTCCCCTTTATCTATGATTTTAGTAACCTCCTCCGTGAATTCTTATAGATTTGTTAAGCATGATCTCCCTCTAGTTAACCCATGCTGACTATTTCTAATTAGATTAAATTT
Source organism: Ariolimax columbianus (assembly GCA_036924085.1). Lineage (NCBI taxonomy): Eukaryota > Metazoa > Mollusca > Gastropoda > Stylommatophora > Arionidae > Ariolimax > Ariolimax columbianus. The sequence continues at coordinate 36,226,520 of JAVGWX010000018.1, forward strand.
GTCTAAATGCATTACAATGTTTTCTTTAATTATTGACTTTAACAATTTACAGACTATTCTCGTTAAACTCACCGGTCTATAATTTGCTGGATCTGATTTTTTGCCTTTTTTGAATAAGGGGATCACTCCTGCATCTTTCCAATCCCGTGGAACAATCCCTTTTGTAAGTGATTGAGAACATAATATAGCCAATGGTTTTGCTAGTTGGTCTCTAATTTCATACAGCAATTTTGGATGACTACCATCTTGACCTGGACATTTATTCACTTTTAACCCCTCCAATTTTTTAAAAACCATTTCCTCTGTAATACAGATTAATCTTAATCCCGCTGTATCCATGTCTCTTTGAAAAATATCTATAGGCTCTGGGATCTTGGAGCAGTCCTCTTTTGTGTAGACTGTGCCAAAGTATTGATTGAGCAGATTAGCTGCCTCCCTATTCTCACTTATTATTTTCCCTGTACTGTCTATGAGAGGGCCTACTTTGTCTTTCGTTCTTTGTTTATTTCTAACATAAGAGAAGAAGCTTTTACTGTGTCTTGATCCTCTGAGCAAAAAATATATATTTTATTCATATCAACAGAAGATGACATGGGAAAGCCTGTCAGACTATGCTATCAAGGCAAGTTATTGGGGACTTCGGAGATTCACTGCTGCTGACCATTGAGTTGAGATGACAAATCAACTGAACTGAACACTTTGCTGGAAACCAGTGAAAGGAAAACTAGTTACCAAACAAATCTGATAAAGACAAGGACATAAGAGAGATGATAACATCAGCAAGTGGCCAGACTGTAGCACCAAAGCAACAAATGGTAGACGGAGATTAATTGCAGCAGATCATCTAAACAAAAAGTTAGTTGCCCATCGCAAGTGATGATGACGACATCATCAGATGGTTTTGTTTGATGATGTCACTTGCGCGGAATTTGAATTATAGTAAGGGAGAAACTGCGCTGGTCATCAACCTAACTCTATGGTCCCGAATTACCGTGGACCATTGGCAAGATATGTCAAAACAACTGGAGTTAATTCAGTACCCTATGCTAGTTCCAGCTTCTTTGAGACCAGGGGTCCGTTGAAACCTGCAGTGCTCAAATCCCCGCCGTTTCCGTTAATCGCTGTGAGAGGAGAGTGTCTTACCTCTGAACCACCTCATTGTCGAGATGCCAGCTGATCTAATCGTAACAAAAGAATAGCATAGATGTTGTCAGATAATGTATCCTTGTCTCTGGGTTTGTGTTACCAGAGTTTTGGCAGAAAGATGTGGTTGTTTTTACGTTCTGATTTGTAAAAATTATGTTTCTCCATAATTGTAATTTATTGTTTGTTCATTGTTTCCGAAGAGGATTACATTGTCATTTGTCAATCCTGGAGTGGGTTCGTAGGTGGCTGATCAAACCAACCCGAGCCCGAAAGCGTCTGTCACAACGAGGGCAGAGAAACACTGTTTGACCGTCAGAAGGAGGCAACTCGTCTTTTGCCTTTTGTGTCGCTCGTATCCCTGCAGCTTCATTGTTTCTTGTCTGCTCCAAATGTGTCGTGCCAGCAGAGATTTTACTACGCCAAGGAAGAGCGATCAGCAGCAATGTTCTCCCAAATATTAATGTCGCAGTTCTTCAGTGAGGCTTTCATGTTGTCTTTGTAACGTTTTATTTGGCCACCGCGAGCTCGCTTGCCTGACTCGCCATTTAACTTTTTCTTTGGAAGCCGCTCATCTGACATGGCAACATGGCCAGTCCATCTAAGTTGCGATTTGCAGTTGTGTGGATGCTTGTCATGCAAGCTCACGAAAAAAGATCTACATCTGTGATCCTATCTTGCCATTTTATGTTCACCAGTTTCCTTAGGTAGCCCAGATGTAATAGTGAATGGTAATACATATGTGTTGTAGTGAGATGTGTATGTTGTGTATTATGTTTATTAGTTTGCCTGTTAATGATGACGATGATCGTCTTTGCATCAAACGTTGGCTGTAATGGATGTGCAACATTATCTATCTCTTGCCTTGATGTACACTACGAAAGACTTTTTTTTAGCAGATCTCGATGTTGATCTCCCGTTCTATAGCGTTGGCTTTCTCTTGCCTGCCTGTCTTCAACATTTCCCTCCAGTTTCATTTCAGCAGAGTATCGTAACTCTTCATATGTCCAAAATATTTGATTTGTCTTCTTCTTCTTTTCGTTTGGTTTCGTATGCTTGTTTTATGCCACCAGATGGGGTGCATCCATGAAGTGACACGTCAGTCGCATGTCCTCAATGGTTCCCCAAGTTTGTCTTATGTGTTTCTCTCCTCGGGCCAGGTCTTCTCACGGGAGTCTTGGTGCAGTGGACATGTCTGGGGTCCTCTCTAACAAGTGCATTGTGCAGTTTATGCTTTCATTTTATGCATGTGTGCATTTAGTCTGCAATGACCTGTTTTGAGGCGAAAAATTGTGGTATACTGTTTCCTATTCAGTCTATTGATTGGGTCCTGTTGGTATTTACTGTTTGTTCTCTCTATCCGCTGTTGTTTATATTATTTTTTTTAAATGTTTGCCTTGACTTCTGGCAGTGACACTGGGTGGGTGAATTGTTCTTTTTGTCTTCCCTCCCTGGCTAGCCTGTCTGCCCATTCATTTCCAGGTATGCCGCAGTGAGCTGGAATCCACTGGAGGGTGATTTTATTGTGGTCTGAGAGTTTGTTTAGCTGGCATATCAGTTCCCTTTCCATACTATTTCGTGGCTCTCTTTGTGTGGCCTGCAAAATGTCCATGCAGTCGCACAAAAACACTATTCTGTTATCCTTTAACCCCTTTTCATCCAATAGTTTAACTGCTTCAATTATTGCCTATTGCTCTGTTCTTAGATTTGTCGAGGGCTCCCCGGCAGCACTTGCTTTTTCTATAACGGTTCCATCCTGTAGAAATATGATGAGTCCCGCCCCTCAATGCTTCATCTGATGATTCATCTGTGTAGACGTGCGTCCATATGGGTTGAGGATAGGCGACTCCAACATGCTTTAGGGTTTATTCTCTCAATGCATGGTCTGATTCTTTCACCTGTCTATCGATACCTGGTATTTTCGCTTCAACCGTGAAGTTGGGCTGTTGGTCTGTATTTTCATATACTTGTAATTTGATTTGTCTAATTTGTCTTTTCGGTATTTCTTTTCCCATTTATAATCTCATCATTTCTCTATTTCTTTCAATGAAAGAAATTCTTCTATACACTCGCATTTCAAGGACCTCTATTTTATCCTCCAACTGTTTGTTTATTATCCATGTTTCCACACCGTATAAGTAATATAATTGTCCATCACAAGTGAATAAGACCACTCTCTTTGTTCAGCCGTGTGGACAGTCGTATCTCTTGCTGTGTCCGCTGAAATGGGTGACTTGCGCGGTGATTTGGATTAAAGTGAGGAAGAAACTGCGCCTTTTGTCAACCTCACTCACAGAGCCTAAACTACCTTTTGCCAGTGGCAAGACATTCATCGAAACGACTGGAGATAGCATAGGATGCAGATTTTGCCTCAGGGTTACCACCGAAGCCTTTCCGTAAACATGTAACCCGCAGGGTAGAAAGGTGGGATGGCATCTAACGCAGTTTGTCGTGCCTTTTCGATAACCACAAGAGATCGTATCGACAACACTCAGCGTGTGAGTGAGTCTGGCATCTCTTCCCAGCTGTATTCAGCTCATCATAGTAGCATCTAAAATTCCCACTCGCCAAATTCGTGAAGGTGAACTGGCAGAACTAACCCGTGAAATACGATACAGGTATAAGCGTAGTGCCATTCAGCCGGCGTCCAGACCAGGATAAACGGATGGAAGAAATCACAAAAATGAACGAAATAACAAGTCCAGACGGAAAACAACACCACGTTTCCGTGAACACAGGTGTAAGTCGTCGACTAGTGTGAATTCCAGGCAAATCCGTGATCTGGCGGCATCCATAATGATCCAAAATAGTAGAGAAATGTTGACTCGCAGCCAGTTATGGCGCCATCTTTGCCAGATTTTATTTAATGTAATGATGAATATGTAATAACACCCGATGACTCATTTCTAGTTTATTAGTCTGGATGTCAAACAATTCAAACATCTTTACATCTGCTGTTGACTGTCTCTAGTTCATTAAACTCTTTGCTCACTTTCAACCAATACTCAAACTGTGTCAGCACCATATTTTAGATTGTTAATTATTTTTCGATTGATGTTATTGTTATTGTTTAGCCCTGGCATCCCTTCTCGTTGTCTGAAAATTCCTCCTATGTAAACAGACAACGTGACAAAACACACACCTGTCTCACGCCTCTTTTTATGTCAATATATAGTGTGCAATTCAGATCTTACTGCAGCTGCATATTCCCAAAACAGGCTACTGTGTAGTCTAATGTCCTGTCCATCTAGCATAATCATTATAATGATAATCTAGATCAGTAGATGAATTTGTTTTTCATGCTGGACACTTCAAATCAAATGATTTGCTATACTATAGTCTGTAAAACACATATAGATGCTCTTTTGTACATCTTATACTTATCTTATATATTATCTATTTATGATATAGTTTTAATTACGTGTTTTTTAAAATTAACTTCCATTATGTTGCGCTCACAACTACTTCTGATATTCTTAGAGACAGAGAATTGTTAGTTGTTAGTGTTCGAAGTCTCGCAACGGCAAATAATCGAGACTTCGCTTCCATGACTATAAAATAAGACCTTCGCTTTCCTGCTTATCAACTATCCCATTGTTTCGCAAAGTTTATAATTATTAAATAAATCATAAATAGCAGAGTTTTAATTCACAACTGTAACTGATAACCATTTAATGAATACAATGAGAAACAAATCTCGAGTGATGTTATTTTGTGAACAAATATGGCGACTAACTTCTGTTTTGGAGTGATACTCAGATAGATAGTGATACTGATACTGATGTGATAGATAGGCCCCTAATCATAACCCACTGAAATATGTTGTTTGTGCGTGTCTGTTTACCTGGAAATTCGTATAACTATTTACTAAATAATTAAGATATTGAAAATTAGACTTGAGCATTTCTACTAAGTGTTACAGGAATGTTCTTAACTTACATTTATGTGGCATTTTAAATTCTTAACCGAGTCCAAAGAAAAGAACCAAATGAAGTCCGACGGATTTAATAGCAGCTTTGAAACCGAAAACGTGAAAGTTGTTGAAAAACAAGCACAAAAGAGAATCTTCAAAATTATTGTAATTGGGGACTCTAATGTTGGAAAGACATGCTTGACATACCGATTCTGTAGTGGGAAGTTTCCAGATAAAACTGAAGCTACTATTGGTGTTGACTTCAGGGAGAAACAATTGGACGTTGATGGAGAAATTCTCAAGGTTTACTTAGTCTACTCTACTACTACCTATAACTTAACTATATTATTATGTCTACCATCATATATGAATTATGAAATATTTATTGATTTTAAAGTCAACAATTATTGAAGCAGTCACCTCATTTATTTGTTCCTATTATTGATTAAAATAATTTAATAAAGTTCCAAAAGCCAGTAGATTGTAGATAGAATGTTCATCTGTTGCTAAATTAAGTAAATTAAAATAACGGTTTATATCTATACTGACTGTAAAGAACTGGTATTCAGTGTGCACTACAGACACACTTGGAGACCTGGACTACACAGATGATCTGGTACTTTTGTCACACAGTCATACCCAAATGCAAGAGAAACTTGATAGTGTGAAAGGACCCAATCAGCTAAATAAAAAATATTGGGATTGAATATCAACATGAGGAAAACCAAGCTCCTTAAACTTCACACTATTATGGAGCTAATTATGCTGGAGGAAGAGCAGTTGGAAGAAGGGGATACCTTTACCTATTTGGGCAGCACAATTGACACACCAGGAGGTACAGATGCAGATGTAAGGGCTAGAATTGAAAAAGCAAGAGAGGCATTCTGGACTCCACACAACCAATGCAGAACCAAAGAAATCAAGATTTACACCAAAGTTAGAATATTCAACGCCAGTGTCAGGTCAGTGCTGCTGCATGAAATGGAAACATGGAGAACAACAAAGCCTATACAACAGACTCCAGTCCTTCGTAAACTAATGCCTGCAAAGAGTAATTGGCATAAAGGCCAGTTTTACCCTACAAATGACAGGGCGTTGCTACGGTAATCCTGCTCAATCCGAGAGGAATCGCAAGTTTCAGACACTTGGTCATTGACTGACAAATAGCTCTCTCTTAATTCGTTGGGTCAAATAGTGAACGGGTGCTGGTATTAGACCCTCGGAAGACAGGTCAGTTTTACCCTACTAATGACAGGGCGTTGCTACGGTAATCCTGCTCGTTCCGAGAGCAATCGGAGATCTCAGACACTTGGTCCACGTGCCTGGCTGATAAGCTAATGGTGCGAGGCTACCATCTGAGGGATTACGGCCGAACGCCTCTAAGCCGGAATCCCGCCCTGAATCTCAGCACCACTGCGACGGGAGGCAACGATATGGTTGGGACCTGGGGCTCGCGCCTCAGCCCGACCCGGTCGAGCCGCAGAAAGAGGTCTCTGCCGTCCCGCCGATCAAAGTGGGAGGGGAGCTGCTCGATATTCACCCCATACGGCGTTGAGGTGTGAAACCACTAGTAGAAGACTTAGTTCTCGGTCGGGGTGTCGTAAGCAGTAGAGCAGCCACCTCACTGCGAACTGTTGAGACTCAACCCTTGATCATGAGATATGTCCGCACACCAGGCGAACAACATCTCCGTGCCATGACCAGGCTTGTCCCCTGGTTAAATGCAGTCCTGCCTCGCTCTTTACCTCTGTCTCCTATCAGTCATCCCAATAGACGCAGAAGAGATGCAGGCCAGCGGACATTGCACCTCTACCCTATTGTAACATCCTCACTGGTGGCGGAGAATGCTAGGCGTACCATCACTGCAGAGAAGCCGAGAAAATAAAGGTAGCAAGGAGATACCCCACTCACATGCATATGCTACGTTTCTGGCAGGACGTGACGATCCTGGGACACAGACACACTGGACTGACTCTCTTCCAGGATAGTACAAACTAGTATATAGTCCATCATATCATATCATCACCACACCCTATAGACACGAGTGGTGAAGACTCAATAGTCCTGCAAGACAACTTCCCTAAGAGAGACAACTCTGACCACAAACAACTGCTGCCTTGCAGATATGCTGGGGACAGCCAAAGGCTAAGGAGGGCATCCCTACAGAAACGCCTGTTGAAATCGGATGCACTGGGCCACAGGCTTAATGAAACAGTGCAAAGTATATCGCTGTATGATGACGGTACAACCAAACAGAAAAAAGTGTGGCGCTCATCCTGTGGATTCCCGCCAGGCAGCGAGAGTGCCGGGCCTCACGCCTCGAAGGGGCCCACCCAATGCTACTGGTGGTCACCCACTCATGTGCTGTGGAGTCAAGGCACAAGGTGATGGGGCAAAAACTATTGACCAAAAACACAAGACCCTCAGAATACTACAGTGGAATGCGGAGGGAGTCATTAACAAAAAGCTTTCCCTAACACATCACCTGCATGAAGGTAAGATTGACGTGGCATGTATCCAAGAAATGCATCTCAACAACAACCACAAATTCTTAATCAGAGGATACCAGAACTTCCGTCTTGATAGAGAAGGTCACAAAGGAGGGGTTCTGATACTGACACGTAACTGCATACAGAGTAGCACGGTAGCTGTCAATCACACCGGATAAGCAGAAATTGTAGGAGTCGACATAATGACACAAGAAACGAAGTTCTGCATCTTCAACCTGTATGGCCCACCAAACAAAGACCTGTCGCTCTCGAGTATGGAAATCAAGGACTTCAGCTGCCTAGTAGTTGGAGACTTCAACAGCCACTCGGAGAGATGGGGATATTCGGACACAGACAACAGAGGTGATGAAGTGGAAGATTGGGCGATAGACACAAATCTCTATCTTATCAATAGGCCGGAGGATAGCCCTAGCTTCTATTCTAGAACATGGCATACCACCTCTACTCCAGACTTGGCCTTTTCCACTGTGGATATTCACCACAAAATAGACCGCCAGGTGCTAAACCAATTGGCAGGTAGCGACCACAGGACAATTAGGCTAGAAGTTGATTTGGAAGTAGGCCCACAGGAAATAAAACCGCTCCCACGTTTGAATTATAAACGAGCCGACTGGGACAGATTTGCAATCCTGACAGATGGGCTGTGTGAAACCATCGACACACGGAATACCAATATGAAGCCCATGGTGGAAAGCCTAAGCAAAGCAATAATGCAAGCTGTCACTTAAACCATCCCAAGAGGGGAAAGGAAAAACTACAAGCCTTATTGGAATGATGAATTGCAGAAATCGGAAGACGAAGTCTCAAATGCTAGGAACATGGCAGATAGAGAACAATATATGGAGGCAAATATCGTCCTCAAAGCCATGACGGTGAAATACAAATATACTCTAAACCAAATAACAAGAGAAAGTTGGAAAAACAAAACAGAAAGCCTCAATTTAGATAAAGAAGGGAACAAACTATGGGAGTTAGTCAGAGCCATAAATGACGAAACTCCATCAAACAAACAGATTACCTTCAAGCAGGGCGACAACATGCTCACTGGAAAAAAAGCAGCAAACACCTTTATAGAACATTATGCCAGAGCAAACCACATTGATTGTCCCTTCAAATAGGCATACAGACATTAATGAAGAACAAAAGAGGCACGACAACATCAATATGGCACCAGAGGAGCACTTGATGGCAAAACTAACAATGAATGAAATGGAAGAGGCCATGAGAACTTTAAAGAAAAAGAAATCGCCTGGAAACGATGGCGTAACAAACGAAATGCTGATGGGGTTGGGCCAAACAGCAAAGATAAAGTTACTATCAGTCCTGAACCAAAGCTGGAAAATGGGAATTGTACCTCAGGCATGGAAGGACGCTGTACTTATACCAGTACCAAAGAAAGAAAAAGATAGAGCAGATCGAAATGGATACAGGCCTATCAGTTTACTGAGCTGTGTAGGAAAACTGATGGAGCGTATGATAAACACCAGACTGATGTGGCATCTGGAAGAAAAACACATACTAATTCCACAGCAAGCAGGCTTTAGATAGCACAGATCCACTGAGGACCAGATCACTCTCATAGCCCAGGAAATAGAGGATGCTTACCAGGAGAAAAAACACACAGTAGCGGTTTGGGTGAATTTAGAGAAGGCATTGACAAGGTCTGGAAAGAGGGACTTAAAGTCAAGCTACGAAGAAGTGAAGTTTGTGGGAAAATGTACAGATGGATCAGCCACTACCTCAAAAACAGAACAGCCAGAGTTCAAATACAAAGGCAGATGAGCAAAAAGGTGACACTTGAGCAGGGAGTACCCCAACAGGGAGTACTGTCACCCACACTTTTCCTGGTGTATATAAACAACATCATAGAGAATATACCAAGAAGAGTCCACAGCTCCATGTTTGCAGACGATCTGGCTATGTGGACCTCTGAAAAAAATCTAACCATAGCAAGTAATCGGCTGCAGCAGGCCCTAACATCATTGGAGGAATCGGCGAACTCATGGCTGGTCAAAATAAATGAGGAAAAAACAACATGTACGATATTCTCGCTTTCAAACAAACCCCATAAGACCAATATAAGTCTTAACGGCAAATATCTGCGGCCAAACGGCAACCCAAACTACCTGGGAGTCACATTTGATCGCGCATGTCATGGAAAAGTCAGAACGAGAGACACTGAAAGAGAGCCAGAGAAAGAATGACAATCATGAGGAAACTTGCTGGCACAAGCTGGGGAGCAGACGAAAGAATACTAAAGAAACTGTACACTGGAAGAGTGAGACCAGTTCTCGAGTATGGCATTGCGGCATGGACAACAGTAGCAAAGGCGAACTTCGATAAAATTAGCACACTCCAAAACCAAGCCATGAGAGTTATAACAGGAGGCATCATGAGGTCAACGCCAATTGTAGAACTTGAAAAGATTACAAATCTGCAATCCATGACCGACAGAAGAGACTGCCGAGCCGAGCAGCAAGCAGAGAAACTCAGAAGACTGACAGACCATCCAATGCATCAGAGACTAAATAGATTTGGAAATGGGAAACTAAAGCGGAGAAACTTTGCAGAAATAGCCAAAGCAAAGATGAGCGAAGACCCTATGAACACATTAACAACGCCAAAGCTGATCCCTACTGTACGCAAACCTACCTGGAGGCAGCATATATTTCCAGAGGTGGTAGAAAATATACCAGATATTGGAAACAAGAACAGCCAGACCGAAAAAGAAAGAAGAGACATAACCCTGAGGTACATAACGAAAAACTACCCAAGCATGGACTGGACCCATGCATACACCGACGGTTCTGTAACAAACACAACACAGAACAGAGGGGCAGGGGTATTCCTGAGCCTACCAAATGGCAGAAAAATAACACTGTCAGTGGCAACTGGAAAATTCTCAAGCAATTTCAGAGTGGAGGCAGAGGCACTGAGGGCTGCAGTAAAAGAATTGGTGACAGGTAAAAGGAATGAAAGCCAGATAGTCCTGCTTACAGAGGCCCTGGCCGTAGTCACAGCACTAAAAAGCCAGAAAAATACTGAACTTAATGATTTAAGAGCAGTACTCTGTCAACTATGCCAGCAGTCTACACCAAAAAGAGTAGTGTTACAGTGGGTTCCATCCCACTGTAACATCCAAGGCAACGAGGAGGCAGACAGACTGGCAAAAGAAGGTGCAAAGACTACCACAACCAGATCCTAGTGTGACCTACGAAGAGTCAAAAAGGCTTATTAGGGCTAGATACATGACCAAATGGGAAACAGAACATACTGGCTACACAAAAAAAAGGTTGCCTGTTACCAGTTGAACAGAAGAGAGCAGGTCGTTGTCTTCAGACTCCGCACAGGCCACAATAGACTGAGGTACCACCTATTCAATAAATTGAAGATAGGTGGCACTGACGAATACACCTGTGGTACCGGGAAAATGACCGCTGAACATTTGCTGCAAAACTGCCCGACATACGAGGATCAGAGAAAGCACATGTGGCCATCACCAGTGGCAACACTAGACAAGCTCTATGGCAGTGTCGACAGCCTCAGGATGACCGCTGCTTTTTTCGAAAAAATACAGGTTGATGTCTAACAGCGTATGAAGAAGAAGAAGAACATATATTATAGAAGGCACTTTCCAACATAGCCAGACAGGCTCTTACATGGAATCCTCAATGGAACAGAGAGTTAGACCTGAAAATACAGGTAGAAGAGAATGTGAGAAGGAACCATGATTAAATGATTACATCTGGAGATAGGCAGAAGGATCCGGCCCAAGACCATGAATGCTGGTGAGATGTTGTCAATGGCCTATACACCGAAAAGAGCGATGGGTTTTGATTGATTGATTTGAATCTTTTAGTAGAGTATTATGACTGTGTTTTTGACACTAATATGCATGTTTTCTATCTCCATAGCTTCAGTTGTGGGATACAGCAGGACAAGAGCGATTTAGAAAGTCTATGGTTCAGCATTACTACCGAAATGTACATGCAATCATCTTTGTCTATGACATTACTAAGGTACTCATTTAAGCAGTTTTTCTTTTGTTAGATTGTGGTCTCAGTGTAAATATCTGACACAGCCAGACACATGTAAATGATACAGTTCATTCCAGCTGCTAGGGGACGGCGTGGCCTAGTGGTTAAGTGGCACGGCTCACGACCCGAAGGTGCTGGGTTCGATCCCCATCACAGCACCAGCCGTTACCCCGGGGAAGCAAACCCTTACAAAATGCAGGAGGAAGCAGACCCTTACATAAAATGCGTGCTGAAGTCGGATGCACTGGGCCGACAGGCGCAAAATAAAAACCACAGTGCAACGCACACCGCCTTGGGGAATAGAGAAATAAGGCAAACGCAAAAAAAAAAAAAAAAAAAAAAAAAATTCCAGCTGCTGATACAACAGTCCATCTCAATGTCATTTCTGAATAATGTAATTTTAACTGTACATGTTGAGATATTATTGACAGACACTGAAATTAAAAAATTGTGCACTTTGTATGGAAGTATTATAACATGTACCATATACAAAAACACTTGGATATCTTAATATAAGACACAAACACAATAGATGTTTTGAATATGTAGTGCTTTATTAGTTAACAGTAATTGGGCCTGAACTCTATTTTATCTTTTTTTTTTTAATAACACAATTTGAGTTAGTGCTTTTTTTAAATAATAGATTTTGACATTTCTATTGATGGGACACTAATTAATTCAGTCAAGGTTCAATTCCAGTGTCATCTCCCCCATTGGAGGTTGGCAGCAATGGATTTCCAGCTTTCTCAATTCTCTTGTCATGTAGTCCAATTTGTTAGACTTTTCACTGTCCATCTTTTAATGCTATTCTCCTACTTATTAGCACTGTTTACCTATGACATGTCTGCCCTTCATCTTTTCTTCAAGTATTGTTTTCAGCTATGTCTTTTGATGGGACCAAAATATCTTAACTGTCTGGCTGTGATTATTTTGTTCATCAATTCTTTTTGTAACCCTCAAAGACTTACTTCTTTTTTTTTCTTTCTTATATATTTCTAATTATTTCATATATTCCGTTACTATCAGAAGATCACACATTTCCATCACTTTATCTTTGGTGTCAATTTGCCAGGGAGCCAACAACATTTTGTATGCATCGCGATCCTTTGCTGTGTCGTACCAGAGCGACCTAGATCTTTTGTCAAACCATCCTGCCACTGCATAGGTGGGCTGCCAGATGGATGTGAATAACCACAAGATCAGTAGATTTTTATTGGTTTTAGGGTTTGTTCTGTCCTCATAATATTCATCTGCTCTGCCTCGCTGTGTTCTTATGTTGATGCATACATTTATAAAATGGCAGTATCGAATGGTTTAACAGCTTCCACATCATCATTTGATCCTCGTGTGTCAAATATCCACACATACATTTTCCAGTTTCTTTTTGAAAAAAACTCGTTCATTCCACTATCCTTCTAAATGTTATCTTTTCTCGTGTATCTAGCATCTGTGAGTCTTGCATCTACCACAGCCAATATATCGAGTTACATAGCACTGACCTCTGAAATTAGATTATCCTAATCTATTTTTATTTCCTGTTCAATGTTCAAACTTTTCAAGTTTCAAATTTTAGTCACATTCCAATTTTTTTATGTGGTCTTTCCAAGAGCGCTTCCTTTCTTAATAATTTTGGAAGCATTTATTCTTATGGACCACCTAACTTACTTAGAGGAGTTGCCTCTTCCCTGTTAATATGTATAGCATATATGTTTCTGCAAGGGGCCACCAATTATCTGTACAACTGTAATTATTTATTTGTACTTCCATTGAATGAAATAGAGTAGACACATTGTGGTTCCCCAATCTCTTCCACAAGAACACAGATGATGTACGAATAGCCAAACAAAAAAAAATGTACACTGGTAGTTGTTGGTATCTGGCTTGGCTTGACTTGGCTTCGTTCGTTCTCAATCTCCCACTACCAAACCCTGAAAGGGAATAAGTAGCTGAATCTAGTCCAGAGAACGGAATGCGTTGTCATAGTTTACAGCTTGACTGTGATATTTGCACCTTTCAGTCCAACACATCCGACTTCAGCAAGTTTGATATCTAAGATTGTATTATATCTCTTTCAAACAAACACCAAAATAAGTCTTAACGGCAAATACCTGCGGCCAAACGACAACCCAAACTACCTGGGAGTCACATTTGATCGGCGCATGACATGGAAAAGTCAGATCAAGATAAATCGAATGAGAGCCAGAGAAAGAATGGCATTCATCAGGAAACTTGCGGGCACAAGCTGGGGAGCAGATGAAAGTATACTAAAGAAACTGTACACTGGAAGAGAGAGACCAGTTCTTGAGTATGGCAATGCGGCATGGGCAACAACAGCAAAGGCGAACTTCGATAAAATTAGCAAACTTCAAAACCAAGTCATGAGAGTCAACGCCAATTGTAGAACTTGAAAAAATTACAAAACTGCAATCCATGACCAACAGAAGAGACTACAGAGCCCAGCAGCAAGCAGAGAAACTCAGAAGACTGACTGATCATCCAATGCATCAGAGACTGAAAAAATTTTGGAAACGGGAAACTAAAGCGGAGAAACTTTGCAGAAATAGCCAAAGCAAAGATGAACGAAGACCATATGAACACACTAACAGCACCAAAGCCCATCCCTACTGTATGAAAACCTACCTGGAGGCAGCAAATATTTCCAGAGGTGGTAGAAACTATACCAGGTATTGGAAACAAAAACAGCCAGACTGAAAAAGAAAGAAGAGATACAACCCTGAGATACATAACGAAAAACTACCCAAGCATGGACTGGACCCATGCATACACCGATGGCTCTCTAATAAACACAACACAGAACGGAGGGGCAGGGGTATTCCTGAGCCTACCAAATGGCAGAAAAATAACACTATCAGTGGCAACTGGAAAATACACAAGCAATTTCAGAGTGGAGGCAGAGGCACTGAGGGCTGCAGTAAAAGAATTGGTGACAGGTAAAAGGAATGAAAGCCATATAGTCCTGCTTACAGAGGCCCTGGCCGTAGTCACAGCACTAAAAAGGCCAGAAAAATACTGAACTTAATGATTTAAGAGCAGTACTCTGTCAACTATGCCAGCAGTCCGCACCAAAAAGAGTAGTGGTACAGTGGATTCCATCCCACTGTAACATCCAAGGCAACGAGGAGGCAGACAGACTGGCAAAAGAAGGTGCAAGACTACCACAACCAGATACTAGTGTGACATACAAAGAGTCAAAAAGGCTTATTAGAGCTAGATATATGACCAAATGGGAAACAGAACATACTGGCTACACAAAAAACGATGCCTAATACCAGTTGAACAGAAGAGAGCAGGTCGTGGTCTTCAGACTCCTCACTGGCCACAGTAGACTGAGGTACCACCTATTCAACAAATTGAAGATAGGTGGCACTGACGAATGCTCGTGTGGTACCAGGAAAATGACCGCTGAACATTTGCTGCAAAACTGCTCGACATACGAGGATCAGAGAAAGCAGATGTGGCCATCACCAGTGCCAACACTAGACAAGCTCTATGGCAGTGTCGACAGCCTCAGGATGACCGCTGCTTTTTTCGTAAAAATATAGGTTAACGTCTGACAGCGTAGGAAGAAGAAGAAGTATTATATCTGTCTTGTCTCTGGTTCTGAGATTTTGATAATTGTAAATTTCAGTTCGGGGGGTATTTACTTAAATTTAACTTGAAGATTCAACATTTACAAGTGGTAGTTTGTAAAATTTACAGTAGAGAATTGGTTATCCCCCTCGTGTTCATTACCTTGAGTTGGTGAAAAGGATTACATGTTTCATTGATCGCAAGAGCTATGCCAGGGGAGGCCATAGTTTCCAGAAGGGTCATCCAAACTGGACAGGTCAAGAGGGAGAGTTCAGAATAATAACAGACAGCTCACCTAGAGTATAATAAGTTGGATCAAGGTCAACCACCTAGATCCATAAAAACAAAGCTGGTTACGGAAACACTGGCAACCAAACAAAAGCAAACGGTCTTGGGAAAGGAAGGATCTCAGAATATGAGAAGAATGACACAGTGGAGTGAAAGCCACAAGGCATCCACAGTGCTGACTACCCTTTTGAGCACCAAGAAACAAATGAAAATAGCGACATGGAATGTTATGACTGTATCAGACAGGAAAAGTTGCGCAGATAGCCAAGGATATGAGGTAGTATTGGGTCTATGCGAGACAAGATTGACCCAAATCAGGAGAAATGAAGTTGATATCTAGAGAAATGAAGTTGACATCTAGAGAAATGCTTGTCTATGCAAGAAATGAAGGAAAGTGTGCTCAACATGTGGAGGGAGTGGCAATGATATTGTCTATAGAGGCACAGAAGGTACTAATACAGCGGGAAACCATTAGACACAGAATTATCACTACATATTTCAAAACTAAAAAGGACATCAACATGAACATCACCCGTTTCTCTGTACCCACAAATGATGCAGAAGATAAAGACATACTGCAGGACATCCTGGATTCACAGAAAAGAAGAGATCTCATAATTTTAATGCTAAGATAGGAACAAACAACCTGAAATATGAGCAAATCATGGGAAGACATGGAGCAGGTCAAATGAATGAAAATGGAGAGATGTTCGCAAAATGGTCATATGTGTAGTGTTTTTCTGAACAAAAGCAACCACAAAAACACATTGAGATCACAGATTCATAGAATCAAAAACTAGATTGATCACATCTGAATTAACTAAACCTTCAGAACTACACTGCAGGATGTAAGAGTAAAGAGGGGACCAGATGTGGCATCAGACCACCACATGCTGATGGGTGCGCTGCAGCTCAAGCTCAAGAAGTATTCAGAAAAGAGATAAAAATAATGTACATCTGTTACAAGATAAAGAAACAAACAACAGAATATGGCCTCTAACTTAATAATAGATACCAAATACTACAAGAGCTATATGAGAGCAATGGACTTGAAATTAACAGTATGTGGATGCATGCCAGATTGCTGAGGAATAAACTATAGGATTCAAGAAAGTACAATAAGGAGTGGATTACAACAGAAACATTACATTAGATTGAGGAGAGAAGAGGGAAGAAAGCACTTAACAACTGTAGATCTAAAGCTACCAAAGCAGAAGCCCAGAAAAGCTACACTCTATTAGACAAAGAGGTCAAGAAGTATGTACAGAAAGACCATAAGAAATATATTGACACAAGGAAGAGGAAGCAGAGAAAGCAGTTGAAGAATGGCATATGAAAGATCTTTATGTATTAACCAAGACATTAAAAAATAGGTTTCAGCAGACAGATGAACCAATCAAGGATAAACAAGGCAAAAATACTGACATCAATGGAGGAGCAAATAAAAAAAATAAAAAGATGGGTTGAATACTTCCAAGAGAGTCTCAACAGACCAACACTTCTAGAAACACCTACTATCCTGCCAGTAACAGATACACTAGATTTTAATTGCGACCTGCCTAGTAAAACTGAAATTTTAAGGGCCATATTAAAGCATAAGAGTGGATGAGGATGGAGTGGCAGTAGAAGCCATTCTAGCAGATACAGGGATGGCCACATATGTACTAAACCAATTATTCAAGTGAATTTGGGAAGAAGTGCAAGTGTCAAGGAAGACCTTCTGGTTAAACTGTCCAAGAAAGGACATCTGCCAGGCTGAAACAACTACAGAGGAACACAGAGAAAATGTTGCTAATATCAGCACTTTAAGCAGAGCCAGTCAAGCTTGGAGATTTCCTCCTGAATCATGTGTTTTTTTCTGTGATCTACAATTGCAGTGTTATAAATTGCTCTTGGATAATATTGTGCAGCAATGTGTTTTATGTGCATTTTTCCAATTGGTCTTGTGCCCGACATAGCGCTGTGGTGTGTTCAATCAACACATTATAGGATAAAGTCGAACACAGAATACACAAGGGCAATTAAAAGTAAATGGCCAAGATGAAAATGAGGCGGGAAAAAGAATAAGGAAAGGCATGACCATCAGAGTGAACCTGTGACACTATTCTTGAGTAGACAGTGAGATCATAGACAAATTCAAATTGTGAAATGACAAGTTGCCTGGAGTGGGATGGGCTCAGCCAGATGCAAAACGGCCCAAAACACAGATTTTGCAGAAAACATTGAGAAAAATCAGAAACGCGGCAGCCTTCTCAATACATAACAATTATATGGCACTGAGGTTAACTCATCCAGACAGAAGTTTTGATATATTGGCACAAAACCGAGTGGAGTGGCAGGAACTGGTCCAAGAATCTGCAGTATTGGTGCTCCAATGACCTTTCAAGTTATGGGAATGATGATTGGAGGTGAGGCACCGGTAGAGGCGGACACCTTCACATATTTGGACAGCACCATTGATACTTCATACTTCAGGGGTCACAGAGACAGGTGTAAGGGCTAGAATTGGAAAGGTAAGAACAACATTACTGTTACTGAATAATATATGGAAATCTGGGGAAATAAAGACTAATACTAAGTTAGTTAAGATTGTTTCATTTCAATGTCAAGTCAGTATTCCTGAGCAGAGAAAAAACTTGTAGAATGACAAAAGCAATATAGAGGAAGCTCCAGCCGTCCGTCAATATGTCTACATAGGATAATGGATAAAGGTTGGCAAGACATGATGAGAAATGAAGACCTATGGGAAATGAGCCAACAACAACCAGTAGAACAGCAGATCAAATGCAGGAAATGGAGTTTGGATAGGACATGCACTACAGAAATCATCGAATGTGGCCAGACAAGCCCTGACATGGAATCCACAGGGGTAGGGGAAAAGAAACACCTGGAGAAGAAACTGCGAAAATTAACTTTGGTCCCATGACCTCAACTGGAGAGAGGTAGAAAGGGCAGTTCAAAACTGAACTTGCTGGATGGAGGTTGTCAATGGCATATGCTTCAAAAAGGTGTGACTGGTATTGATGATGAGAGAATTGATCAATAGTTCAGAAAACAAAATGCAAAACATGCAATTATGTATTTAATTACGAAATAATGAAATGCAGCAGTTATAAACCATTTTACCTTCAGATCACAGGTGGTAGAACAAAAAATAGCTACATCAGAAGATGCACGATGCCAAAGAGAACTAGAATTGTGTTGGAAAAGAAGGCGTGTAGAGAGAAACAGTCCTCATATCAGGCAGCATTTATGACACTCAGGAAAAGCACCCTGACAACATGTCTGATCTGTGACATTGTACGGTTCTGAAACATGGACAATAAATAAAAGAGAGGAGAAATACTTGGATGCTTTTGAGATGTGGTTTTACTGAACGATGAATAAAGTATGCTGGACAGAGAGGAAGTCAAACGAAAGAGTGTTGGTGGAAGTGGGAGAGTGAAGAAAGCAGCTACAAAAGATACAAAAACAATGACTGATCTTGCTGTATCACGGCTTACATTATGGGGAACCAGTGAAGAAAATCCTGGAAAACAAAACACAGCGAAAGAGCGGAAGGGGCGACCAAGAAATACCTTTGTGACACAGCACACAGAGACACGATGGTAAAGACTTATGCTGAGCTGAAGACGGCCGCAGATGAAGGACATAATCCTGAGCTTGCAAACCAGTCTCAGAGACTGAATGACTTGATGGTGTAGAATTAAAATTGAATAATGTTGAGCAAGAAAATATTTATACATTTTCAGGTACTCTTTTTAATGTAATTTTCTGAAGAAAAGAAATTTGTTCTTTTCAGATGAGTTCTTTTGATAACATGAGCCAATGGATAGAGGAATGTGACAGCCATAGTCTTAATAAACACATTCCCCGCATATTGGTTGGAAATAAGTGTGATATGGTTGATAAAGTGGCTGTGAACACAAATATGGCTCAGAAATTTGCAGATGCCCATAGTATGCCTCTCTTTGAAACATCTGCTAAGGACGATGACAGATCAAACCATGTGGATGCAATTTTCATGACAGTGGCTCACAAGTTGAAGAATGCTAAGCCCATGATGCCTGTTTACATTTCCACATTCAATGCAAGAGACAATGTCCATTTAAGAGACTGCCCTCAGCAACGAGGATTGCAGTCAGCAGTTTCTGTAGGCACCAATGATGAAAAAACAGAATGTGCTTGTTAGAACATTTTCTTGGTGAATGACATTTTCTTGTTTTTAATTATCGTCTTATAATTTAGATCTTTTACTTAGCATTTGATGTCCTCACTACCTAGCTATTGGTTCACTCACTATAATGTTGCTATTATAAATACAAAAACCTTTGCTATTTTTCCAATGTCTACAAAAGAAAGAAAAGGTAAAGATCCTGTTAACACGATAGTGAAGCATATTGGGAATATGGTGTTAGCTCATATTTTTCTTGACCACCAGCACATAGGTGATGTGGTCAACATCATGCCGGCTGCCTTTATTTTCCCAGATTATTCTGGCACCTAATTTTTTAGGCTGGTTCGTCCTCGGGGGCTATTTTGCGATATGAAAAATCCTGCACCAACATGGAGCTGATCGCTTGTGAAACCAGTGTACTAACCACTGTGCCACCTCGGCTCCCTAATATTTGTAAAGAGTGGGACAAATATGTCCTCCTGGCAGGGCATACAAGGGGCACAAAGAGATGTACATTTTGTCTTTAAAAATAAATTGCTACAAAAAAACAGAAGTAAGTCTAACTGTGGTGATGGTTCCACATTCGTCGATAAAAATAAGGAAGAAACAAAATAGAAAAGTATTATTTTTGTGTGGACTATTCAGTAAGGACGAGTTTCTAGACCAAAAAGCAACTGTTTGTTCTAAATGTTGAATTATCAATAGAAACACATGTCTATTTCTAGATTTTGTAATCTATATTTCTTTTCTCTACCTCTATTACAGGGAACAAGGTTGGCTTCCTTATATTTAAAAATGAAATTCAAAATTACATTCACTATTGAAAAAACAAAAAAAGTACTGTTTTCTTATTTTGTCCAAATAAAACCAAATGTAGAATAATGATTTCTTCTTCTTCTTCGGTCGTTCTCAATCTCCCACTACCAAACCCTGAAAGGGTAAGTAGCAGAATGTAGTCCAGCGAACGGAATGCGTTGTCGTAGTTTACAGCTTGGCTGTGATATTTGTACCTTTCGATCCAACACACCCGACTTCAGCAAGCATTTTTTGAGTATCGGGTTAGCATTCCCTCTTCGATCCCTTCTCCTTAGCCAGTCTGCCCTGCTGCAGCCTGTTATCCAGGATCACAGCGTGGAGGTGTAGAAGGGTCTTGGCAGCTATGGTTCGCTGTCCGTGACGCTAGCAGTCAGCCATGGGTCGCTGACCACTGCAGCTCATGCGCTGTTCAGCATCGAATAATGATTGGAAAGAGTTCCATATATATTGCTAAAGTTTACTGTTGCACTGGTACCATATTTGCCATACTGTAGTATTAAGAAGCAGTCTTTGTGTGCATGATAATACTGATTAAAGACTTCACTGTGGCTGTATTGTTTTTACAAATATGGCACAACTAATAGCTGTATTTGTCGTTGAATTCATTCTTTAATATGGCCTGAACGACCTTAACACAGAATAAGCAAGACGGCATCACGCTGGCTGGGCGACTGTCTTGTCCAAAAATTCAGTATTATACCATAGCCATGATCAGAACCTGTGTGTCTCCCTCTTCAACTTCACAATACTCATTGCTGCAATGTGCTATCCTGCATAAACTTTGTCACTTACAAAGTCTTTCTTGAAAGACTGAGATCAGCCTCACACTCCACAAGCAACATATGAGAGGTCTTCACAACACCAATGTATGGCAAATGTCATTGGTGAAAGATGCGGCCACCCATGCAGATAAAATAAAACATTGCTGGGCTGGCCACCTGCTTCGTAGAACGGGCGACCGGTGTAGCATCGCAATAGCAGTCTAGTATCCAGAAGACAGCAAATAATCACGGGGAAGACCACCAACGTGCTGTGCTAACTCTCTCAAACTCAGAAACAACATCCTTGATGCTTCAGATGGAAAACATATTGTCCACCGTCGCCCAAGACATAAAACATTGGAAACGAAGTTTGGACCCAGAGTGGCATAACCAAATGATTCAATGCACTGACCATTACTCATTTTGGCTAATTAATTTTGATACATCATACTCCATGTCTGTATTTTTTATTAGTCTATTCTCTATTTATGTATTTTGTGAAGGGAGTATCAGGAGTCTACTGGACTTCAAATAGTTATTACTTCCTACAAGGTTGAGAAACTCCATTCTGTACTTTGGGTACTATGTCATAACTATTGATGTCACATGTTTGATCATATTTTTTGTGTGCTTGGTGTTGTAATTGTTGAAAACTAGGCCTGGCTAGCTTTATGCTACTTTGCAGCCAGCTTGGGGAATTTGCAGGTATTTTTTAGTTGATAGGTGGGACAGTATAAGGTGTTAGTAATTGTTGAGATGCCTGGTAATAACATTTCTTTCTTTCTGTGGTGAGAATCTGGGCAAGTGAGCAGCACATGTTTGCACTGTATCACATAGATGCAGTTGTAGCAGTTAGATGATTGTGCAATATATTTAGGTATTTGTAAAGTTCCCTGTATCACATATTGTCAATGTTGACATTTTTTATTGGGTTTGTCATCTCCTTATACATGGCACACACAGTAGACCTAACCTAGTGCTTCAACCATTCCTCTTTAAAGTTGTTTTGGAGTATTTGTTTTACTGTCTGCATGCCAGCTGAAGTGCTTGACTGTAGTTTTGCTGATCTACTATTCCATTGCCTGATATATCTAAACTTCTGAGATGCACTGCAGGCTGAATTCGTTTGTATTTTGTTAGAGCTCCAAGTTCAGCATCTAAAGTAGCCTTGAAGACAGAGCCATCTGTACATCATGTATCATTATGTTAGGGTAACCATCTATTGTTTTCCAGGCTGCTGTCTTTAATATTGTTGGGTTCTGTCTGTTATCATTGCATGCCTCCAAAAGTGTGACTTTGCTGTGTGCATTTTTATGCTATTTTCAATATTTGTGGAAGGTGATTTTGTTTTGTTGAGGTTTTTGCTACTTTTACTGGAAACTTTTGTTGTAATCTGTTAATAGGTTTCTGGTTTTAGACTAACTGTACATTTTAGATTTCTTGTCTCATTCTTTTATATCATTCTGTGCATCTATAGATTCTATGTTGGCATTCATTTTAAAATCAGCTGTCAGTCTGGTTCCCTTGTTCCCACATATAAACCTGAGATCTTGGTTTTTAATTTGATCTGATTTCTTTTGGGTAGTTGGCCTTGGATTTACTTTTTCTACTTCTCAGGTGGTGCTTGCAAGATGTTTGATCAAATTCAGGTGGTCTGCTGACATTGTCTTTGATTTTGTTTGCAACGGGGTTGAGCAGTAGTTTTCTGTCAAGTGTGTTGGGTCCTCATATCTGGCCAGTAGCTCTCCATTGACTTTGAGGTGGAATGCTTTCTCGAATGAACTTGGTAAAGACTACATGCTGTTTTTAGTGCTTATTTTTAGTTTCTAAAAACATGAAGTACATATTTAACTTCTTTGTGCTTCTTTGTTGCCCAGATTAGTTAATTGTTATCTGCATTTTTTAACTTTCAGGGGCTGACAGCGGGGATATTTTTTATGTAGATCATTAATGTAGTGTGCCATCTATTGTTGTTTGCATTGTTCTGTCTTTCAAAAAGACTTTGGTCCATATTTTGTTGTATACTTGTTGCAGGTGAATAAATACTGCTGTGTTGGTGCTTAGATTAAATATGGCAAGTTGTATGATTTAACAAAACTTTGTGCAAATACTGAACTAAAAAAATTGTGATACAACAGCAAAATTGTGAATCTTGCTGTATTTGAAGAGCATAGTTTATATACTTACAAAGCAACAGAGTGTATGCAAAATAATACAATGAAGCTACATATAATTTATCATTAAAAAAAACGTTTTTTATCTAAATACGATTTCCATCACACTCATGCAAATACGTAACATATGATATGCACTACAAAGGAGAAGTCCAAAATGTACATCAGAGTAATTCCAGAGGTACTGGAGCAGGTGACAAGTTTCTCCTTTCTTGGGCATGTAATAACTGGTGATGTCAAATGTGAAACGGAAATCAAAAGGAGAATAGGCATGGCCAAGGATACATTCGGCAGATTGAAGAAGATATTCACATCTAAAAAGCTAGGCGGGGGACCCAGTGGTCTCGAGGTAAGGTGTTCGCCGCGGATGCTGGAGGTCGTGGGTTCAAATCCCGGCTTAGACACCAAGTTTTTTCACGTGGATCATCCAGTAAATATTTCCACTGATCTCTGTGTAGTTAGATCAGACACTCATGTGCAGTGGTGCGCACATTAAATATACCTTAGCAGTTGGAAATCGATAAGAGTAGGCCTAACGGCCGCTGCTTGGGCAAAATTCAAGTTAAAAATCTACTCAAATTATTCTAGGGATTCTCGCCCCACAGAGAATATATCGCAAAAAAGGGTACTGTGTGGCCATAACAACAGGTCTTGGTTATGTGGTTAGCGGAACAGCTTAGATGGCGCCTGAAAGGTTGCAGGTCTACTTTGCTCGAATTTATGCTTCCACCTCCACGTCTCAGAAATAGGCGATCATTTATTCCAGGGGCTAACAGATGCTGGGATTGACCTGGCAAGTCACCATTGGATTTTGACCTGCCAAAAAAATATGAAACAAAGGAGGCCGTACGTCCCCACGGCGTCTAACGTGGAGTGAAGATAGATAGAAATTTAGGCAAAACTTAAAAAATAAGAATGAAAAAGTGTTATATATATATACTCAACACTTCTAAATGGTGCAGAGACTTGGACAATGAATACGTTGTTAGAAGATAGAATAGAGTCTCTGGAGATGTGGATGTGCAGGAGAATGGGTTGCATTTCATGGAAACACAAGCAGGGGTCCTGGAGAAACTAAAGGTAAGAAGAGAACTGTTGAAAGACATAAAGCGCAGACAAATCGTATTTTTGGGCCACATCAAAAGACGAGACACTCTTGTAAAAACCGTACCGGAGGGTAAGGTTGAGTGAGCATGAAGTAGGCTGCGCTACATCAAATGATGGACGAGCACTTGAATTTGAATTATGCATAATTTGTCCCTAAATTGTCTCATTTTACAATAATAAATTATTGTTACCATTGCAAAGGCCATTTAATACTTGAATGTATGTTACCAGTACCTCTGTAATTAAGCTGGTATCATTTTGTGTTGTCGTGTTACATGCTTTTGTGAAGTGAAGAGTAGAGCACACATTATTATTTGCCCTAATCACCTCGGGGTGCATTACAATCAACCAAGCAGCTCTGTTCTGTACCATTATCTCCAGTTCTAAGGTATAATTTGACATCTCTAAACTATCTGGTTATGGTGTTGTTTGAAATATGAAAAATGAACAGTGACTAATAAATGTCATTGTTGAAAGCATCTCAAAACTGTTTATTTGTGGTGGAAGTTATTTATTGTTTGCATGTAGTGCATATATTTTTTAAAAGAGCACAATTTGTTTTTGTTTTTATTAACGATGTAAGTCATTTTTCTGCTTACATGATGTGCAGATTAGTTTTGTTTAGAGAAAGTACACATATCTGTTTACATTTGGCACTAGTTAATTTGTGTCAGTTACACAGACAAGAATGGAGAATCTACAACGTATACGCTCACGTAGATCACCTCTTTGAGGACGTAAAGTGGAAATTTCTGTTGGACATGCCAGATTCACAGGGCAAAAAAAGTGCATCATTGCAGGTGACTTTAATGCTAGGTCAAAGGAGTGGGGAAATGCCACTGAAAATAGGCAAGGGGTCGCCTTGAACCAGGCATTAGTCCACTCAAACTTCACTGTCGTGAATGACGGATGTCCAACTAGAATAGCATCTCGACCGGGAGATATGGACAGGGTCAACGACCTGGCTCTTACATCCAGTGATGTTGCTCCACCCCCATGCTGTGACATATTAGGGGCACAAGAGAGTGACCACCTGCCGTGTGTCGTACTTATACCCAGAGACCGGAAAGCCAAACAGGTGTTCAAATACACATATGAACAGGGTAATGTAGTGAACAAGCTGCACCAGACGATCGGACGCAGGACTACTAGATCCCCATTTGTCCAACAACCCTGGTGAACTCAAGCTGTTGATACGGCCTGGAGAGAAAAGGAGGCGGCAACAAAAGATTGGTGTAAAGCCAGAAAGAGAGCTGGTATTAATGTCGGCGCGTTGAACGAGAAGGAGGAGGTAAAACACAAAGCTACCAATTCCTTTAAAGCAATGGCAGGAGTTCATCACAGGTGTGGGTAATGATAATACCCTCCAGAAATTCTGGCACATGCATGGAAAGATGAATGGAAAGACTACAAGCCAGCTTATCTCCAACATTGAAGACACCACAGGAAGGCTCCTGACGACAGATGAAGAGAAGGGTCTGAGTTTTTTCAGTCGATACGTTGCCCAGACTGACAAAGGTGACAGAGATTCCTGTCAGCTAACTCGGAAAGGCATCTTAGACGCAGCTATCAGGGGAGAGGCTTATGTAGATCTTATCACAGAGGTGGAGGTCGTAAATAGCCTACGTACAAGCAAAAACACTGCCACATGTCCTGATGGAGTACAGTATTGCCACATCAAGCAGTTGGATGAGACAGAGATAAGAAATATGGTGAAGGAGTTCAACCACACTATAGAAAAGTCATCTGTGCCTGAGGACTGGCTTCATAGCTATCTATGCCCACTGCCTAAACCTGGTAAGGACTCCACGCTTCTCAGCAGCTATCGAATATTCAACATACAAAATGTATATGGAAAATTGCTTGAGAAGATAGTGGCCAGGAAAATAATGGTCTACCTTGAAAGGGAGCAGATTCTACCCGATACACAGGCAGCTATAGAACAGCGAAGGAAGCCTGGGCTAACGCTGGAACTTTCACGTATGATGTGTACGAGGGGTTTCAGTCAAAGCAACAGTTGCTGTGGCACTCCATCTGGAAGACAACCGTATCAATTTTGGGACCTTAATTACCTGTCTGCAGCAGTGTGGATTAAACCCGTAGCTGGTTAGTTGGATATCGGCTGCCCTGATGGAAAGAACAGTTGCGCTACGCATGGGATCGTGGACATCAGAACCGAGGTGAATATGTTTAGGACTGCCTCAAGGGTCTTCGCTCTCACCGGTGCTGTTCAACATTTACACAGTAAAAGTCGCCAATATTCAACCCACAGGGACAGGGCGAACGTTGACATTTGCAGATGACATCCTAACGTACAGGACTGGCGCAGACAGGCAAGAGTTGGTCAAAGACATCCAGGAAACCTTGCAAGCAATCTCACAGTGGTGCGGCCACTCAAGCTCCAAGATCAATCCGAACAAGGCCTGCATGATGTGGTGCTCTTTGAATGATTCCATAGTAAAGGCTGAGCTCCCAGGCATCACTTTTGATGGTTGCACCATTGGCAGGTGCGACAGGTTGAAATACCTTCGAGTGACTTTTGATCGCAGTCTTTTTTATAACTGCTATGTTGACCACATCGTACAAAGATGCAAGACAGGGTTAGAAGCACCCAAGACCATGACTGCTGCCGACTTGGAACAACGCCTCCTGTTCATCCTATTTCATCAGATCGTGTTGTTTGTCATCGATTACGGACTAATCATCCTCACACTATCAAGAACACAGTGTGAAGGGTTGGAACGCATCCAGAATGAAGGTATGCGGCTGGTTCTAGGCTGCACTAGAGATACCCCGATTGTGATGATGCGGTACATGTTGTTATTGGTGACATCCAGACATAAACTGGCACAAGTCAAAGCCTATATGCGTGTTATCACAGACACGTGGCACCCTCTGCACAGTAGTATCTCAGACATCAATGTATCAAGGATCAAGAGAGGGTTGTCATGGATGGCACAGGCTGAGACGATAGCCAAAGGGGAAGAATGGGTCCACACTGGCGATAGAATGATAGAGTACCAGAGAATCATCATAACCTTAGGCAAGGAATGCAGGGAATGGAGCAGCGAGAGAGCGGAGCATGAGGTAAATCAGCTGAGAACACCCAGGAGAGTGACGCTATCATATATACCGACGGATCAGTCGTGCACAGCCGGACAACAAGCTGGGGTTTCTTGGCTAGAGTGAGAGGAGAGGTCGTTGCTGAGCGCAGTAGGGCATACATGTCAACAACCTGCAGTATGAGAATGGAGACGGAAATAGTGACCTCAGCACTGAAATAGATATCTGAGACTTCTATAACAAAGGCAGTCATCGTGACAGACGCGCAAGCCGTACTTCAGAAAGTATAGAAGGGATAGCTTAGGTATGAATGGATAGCTGCTGTTGAGGCCTCAAATCTCCAGGCATTGACATGGATCTACTGTCCTGCTCATGCCAGAGTTCAGGGCAATGAAAGAGCTGACATTTGGCTTTACAAGCTCCCATCATGGGCACATTAGTGATGGATAGAAGTGACATTTTGAAATCAATCAATGACTGCCTGCTGGATGATGACACCGCAATAGATGAAGCAGTAATCCACAGACTGCAAAGTTTCGATATTAAACGAGGTTCGAGCAGAGTGCAGCGTTTGAGAGGACGGCGCAGGAGAGTGTACAACCAGCGAGCTACAAGGACCATCAGCATCCATACCTTACACCATTTGATGAGAGAGACTGAGCACATATGGGTATGCCCGGAGTGCATTGACGTCAATTCTTAGAAACAGAAACAGTTACTCAGACAAGCTGAAATCCTTAAATTAAAGGTTTACAATTGTTAGCAATCAATAAACACTTGACCCGTTAGGCTCATAGAGGTGCATACAAAGTCTTCCATAGCTCACTATCTTCAGCCCTGCCAACAAGTGTGGATAAATCGTGATCTGACCATCTTTTGATGTTATCAACCCAGGACTTTCTTTAGCCTCCTTACTTCCTGCAACTGTTCACAGCAATATTATTTTTGAGGTGGAGTCATGTCTCATTACATGTCCAAACCATATAAGTTTTCTATGTTTCACTACTGACAGAAGTGATTCCTGTTGACCTGCCATGAATGTTTCATAATCATTCGTTTGTTAAGAGAAATTGCAAATTCTTGTGCGTATTTGATGGACTGAGTCTGTAACACTGTGACTATATAAGATATGTTATTCCTGTTCTTCATTTTGGTCATGTGCTTTAGCTTAGCTAGCCTGTGTTTTATAATAGAGTCGGCAACCTTCTCCCATACAGGGGTGGAACTTACATGGCAGAAGATATAATTGCAAAAACCAGCAATTATCAGCAATCATACAGCATCAAGATAAAGAACGAGAGAAAGGTACCATCAACTGGGCCCCACCTGCCGTCAAGAAGGAAGGCATCAAAGAGTTGGCAGCCATGTTCACAGGGGACCCAGAAGTAGAGGTTCTCTCCGTCAAAAACATTGCTGACAAATGGACCTTCTTCTATAAACAAGCAGATAAACATATCTCACATACTGTAACAGCCAATGTTAAGGGTGAGATGACCAAGTCCATCAAACTATGGATCACATTCACGAGTTCTGTGGCAAAGACCCACACTCGTCCAGCCAATGCTCCAACAAAACAATGAAAACTTAACTTCACTTAACGTCTTTATACTGGTTTAGAAGACTCTGCAGAGTCTGTATACAACCAGTTCCATTTACATCACCTTGCTCTAGAAGCTGTACGCATCCAATCTATTCTTAAATGCATTAACCGTCCCAGCCTCCACCACCTCCCTTAGCAATGCATTCCAAGCATTCACAAGTCTCTGGCTAAAAAAATACATCCTAATATCTAATCTGAACCTCTCCTTAGTCAATTTGTAGCTGTGCCCTCTTGTTCTTGTTGGTGGTTGTATTTTAAAAAACTTGCTATAGTCTAATTTATCCATTCCTCTGATCATCTTATACACATGTATTAAGTCACCACAAATTTTTCTCTCTTCTAGACACTGTAAGCAGGTTTTTTTAAATCTTTCCTCATAACTGTAATTCTGGAATCCCACTATCAGCTTTGTCGCTCTTTTTTGTATTCTTTCCAGCCTGTTTATATCCCCTCTGTGATAAGGACTCCACACCTGTACACAATACTCCAATCTAGGTCTAACTAATGCTTTATAAGTTTGACTATCACTTCCTTGCTCCTATGTTTAATATTTCTTTTTATCATCCCTAACATTGCATTTGCCTTTTTTACTGCTACCTGAACCTGCTACCTGAACTTGCTCCCTCACCTTACATGTATGATCTATTATAACCTCTAAGTCTCTTTCTTTATCTATCTTTCTAATATTGTTTTCTCCCATTCTGTAATTATGTTCCATATTGGATCTACCCATGTGCATGACTGTACATTTATCTACATTAAACTCCATTTGCCAGATTTCAGACCATTCTCAAATTTTATCTAAATCCGACCTCATATCCACTTCTGCTTTAGATGAGACACTACTGCATAGTTTTGTGTCATCAGCAAATTTTGCAATAATGGATCCCATACCTATGTCCAAATCATTTATATATATTAAGAATAAAATTGGTTCAAAACCGAGCACTGTGGCACTCCACTTTTCACTTCACACCACTCAGAGTACTCCTTATTTATACCCACCCTTTGCCTTCTTCCCGTTAACCAATTTTCAATCCATTTGGCAACTTCCCCACCTATTCTATGTGATTTTAACTTTCGAAATAATCTTTGATGAGGTACTCTATCAAAGGCCCTTGCAAACTCCAGATAAATAACGTCCACTGGCTCACCTTTATCTAACATTTTGGTAACCTCCTCTCATTCTAATAGATTTGTTAAGCATGATCTCTCTCTGGTAAACGCATGCTGACTATTTCTAATTAGATTAAATTTGTCTAAATGCATTACAATGTTTTCTTTGATTATTGACTCTAACAATTTACAGACTATGCTCGTTAAGCTCACAGTTCTATAGTTTGCTGGATCTGCTTTTTTGCCCTTTTTGAATAAGGGGATCCATTAACAAAAAGCTTTCCCTAACACATCACTTGCATGAAGGTAAGATTGACGTGGCATGTATCCAAGAAACGCACCTCAACAGCAACCATAAATTCTCAATCAGAGGATACCAGACCTTCCGTCTGGATAGAGAAGGTCACAAAGGAGGGGTTCTGATACTGACCCGTAACTGCATACCGAGTAGCGCGGTAGCTGTCAATCACACCGGACAAGCAGAAATTGTAGGAGTTGACATAATGGCTCAAGAGACGAAGATCCGCATCTTCAACCTGTACGGACCACCAAACAAAGACCTGTCGCTCTCGAGTATGGAAGTCAAAGACTCCAACAGCCACTCGGAGAGATGGGGATACTCGGACACAGACAACAGAGGTGACGAAGTGGAAGATTGGGAGATAGACACAAATCTCTGCCTTATCAATAGGCCGGAGGATAGCCCTAGCTTATATTCTAGAACATGGCATACCACCTCTACTCCAGACTTGGCCTTTTCCACGGTGGATATTCACCACAAAATAGACCGCCAGGTGCTAAACCAATTGGCAGGTAGCGACCACAGGCCAATTAGGCTAGAAGTTGACATGGAAGTAGGCCCACAGGAAATAAAACCGCTCCCACGTTGGAATTACAAACGAGCCGACTGGGACAGATTTGCAATCCTGACAGATGGGCTGTGTGAAACCATCGACACACGGAATACCAATATGAAGCCCATGGTGGAAAGCCTAAGCAAAGCAATAATGCAAGCTGTCACTTAAACCATCCCAAGAGGGGAAAGGAAAAACTACAAGCCTTATTGGAATGATGAATTGCAGAAATCGGAAGACGAAGTCTCAAATGCTAGGAATATGGCAGAGAGAGAACAATCTATGGAGGCAAATATCGCCCTCAAAGCCACCACGGCGAAATACAAAAACACTCTAAACCAAATAACAAGAGAAAGCTGGAAAAACAAAACAGAAAGCCTCAATAGTAAAATCTTCTTCTCTTATGTTGGAAATAAACAGAGATCGAAGGACAAAGTAGGCCCTCTCATAGACAGCACAGGGAAAAAAATAAGTGAGAATAGGGAGGCAACAAATCTACTCAATCACTACTTTGGTACAGTGTACACAAAAGAGGACTGCTCCAAGATCCCAGAGCCTGTATATATTTTTCAAAGAGACATGGATACAGCAGGATTAGGATCAATCTGTATTACAGAGGAAATGGTTTTAAAATAATTGGAGGGGTTGAAAGTGGATAAATGTCCAGGTCAAGATGGTATTCATCCAAAATTGCTGTTTGAAATTAGAGACTAATTAGCAAAACCAATGGCTATATTATGTTCTCAGTCACTTGCACAAGGGATTGTTCCACGGGATTGGAAAGATGCGGGAGTGATCCCCTCATTCTTCTTCTTCTTCTTCTTACGCTGTCAGACGTCAACCTGTATTTTTTCGAAAAAAGCAGCAGTCATCCTGAGGCTGTCGACACTGCCATAGAGCTTGTCTAGTGTTGGCACTGGTGATGGCCACATCTGCTTTCTCTGATCCTCGTATGTCGGGCAGTTTTGCAGCAAATGTTCAGCGGTCATTTTCCCGGTACCACACGAGCATTCGCCAGTGCCACCTATCTTCGATTTATTGAATAGGTGGTACCTCAGTCTATTGTGGCCTGTGTGAAGTCTGAAGACCACGACCTGCACTCTTCTGTTCAACTGGTAATAGGCATCGTTTTTTGTGTAGCCAGTATGTTCTGTTTCCCATTTGGTCATGTATCTAGCTCTAATAAGCCTTTTTGACTCTTCATAGGTCACACTAGGATCTGGTTGTGGTAGTCTTGCACCTTCTTTTGCGAGTCTGTCTGCCTCCTCGTTGCCTTGGATGTTACAGTGGGATGGAACCCACTGTACCACTACTCTTTTTGGTGCGGACTGCTGGCATAGTTGACAGAGTACTGCTCTTAAATCATTAAGTTCAGTATTTTTCTGGCTTTTTAGTGCTGTGACTACGGCCAGGGCATCTGTAAGCAGGACTATATGGTTTTCATTTCTTTTGCCTGTCACAATTTCTTCTACTGCAGCCCTCAGTGCCTCTGCCTCCGCTCTGAAATTGCTTGAGTATTTTCCAGTTGCCACTGACAGTGTTATTTTCTACCATTTGGTAGGCTCGGGAATACCCCTGCCCCTCCGTTCTGTGTTGTGTTTGTTACAGAACCGTCGGTGTTTGCATGGGTCCAGTCCTTGCTTGGGTAGTTTTTCGTTATGTACCTCAGGGTTATGTCTCTTCTTTCTTTTTCAGTCTGGCTGTTCTTGTTTCCAATACCTGATATATTTTCTACCACCTCTGGAAATATATGCTGCCTCCAGGTAGGGATGGGCTTTGGTGTTGTAAATGCATTCATTGGATCTTCGCTCATCTTTGCTTTGGCTATTTCTGCAAAGTTTCTCTGTTTTAGTTTCCCATTTCCAAAATTATTTAGTCCATCTACATCTTTCACTTGGATAAGTGTACTCTACTTCAATAAGAAATGACATGTGTGTGAGTGGAAGAACTTCAATAAAAAATGGACTGCGGATGGAAGTGATTATGAGAAAAAGTGGTTGACGCCACTTGTGTTAATATTATCACTTGTAAAATATGCAAGTGTAGCTAAAATTATACATTTATTTGTATTTACACAATCTGATGTTTCGACCGACATAGATGTGATGTATAACAGATATATTGCAGAACTCACACCACAACAACACACACCCAATCAATGGCCTCAACAAACAAACTATACTTTCTACCCCTAAACATAGCCTGCAGAACAAACTCCAACACATAACATCACTAATACGCAAATACAAAACGAACTTCATTTTTTTACAAGAAACTTCTATATAAGTCAAGGCATGCACCAACTCACAACAAATTTAGGAATAGCTCACACATGGTTTAGCCTAACTACAAGAGCAATGGTAGAAACATTACAGACATCAGATAGCTTGGAAGTAACACACACCCAAGAGACAACCAAGGTACAGTATAAATAAAAAGTAAATATAACCCTAATGATACCCACACACTAGTAAATATAACCCTAATGATACACACACACACTAGTAAATATAACCCTAATGATACCCACACACTAGTAAATATATGTACCCCTGCAACCAAATCAGAACATTTTATGACAAACTACATCAAGCCAGCAACATAAAAGACACAATTATAATCGGCGGGGATTTCAATTGTATTCTTAACCCACTAGATGCATCACAGGGAACAACAAATACAAGAAGAGCAAATGACACTTTACACCACATTCTTGATGAACTTATAGATACATAAAGATGAAAATATCCCGAGGGCAAGGAGACAAAACATTTACAGACTCAACAAGTGCCGCCTATGGCACATTAGCCAGATTTTACATACACAAAGTTACAAGACAATCAAAATCAAACATCTAGATAGTACAACTTTCACAGACCACAAGGCAGTACAGGTAGTTGTCAGCGAAACACACACAAGCAATAAACGCACTGAATCCATACACTGGAAATTTACTCTTAGTTAGAAAATACAAATTTGTTAAACACATAACTAATCTAATACAAGATTATGTAACGACTGCACCAAATGAAAATCTAGGTGAATATTGGGATTTACTGAAAGGCGCAATTAAAGTTACAACAGAAATAATACAAAAATAAAAGAGAAGAGACAAACGTATCAAATAAGATTAACATAACTTTTTGATAAAAATGCCCTACAAATTCATTTACTACAGGAAGAGCTAAACAAATTTGAAAACCATAGACTACAACTAAGGGGCATAAGAAAGGACTAAAATTAACACAAGAAACACCTAACAAACAATATCTATCAATCGAACAAAATATACAACGCAGTAGACAGATAATAGCAATAGGACGGTTTGGCTTGGCTTTGTTCGTTCTCAATCTCCCGCTACCAAACCCTGAAATGGCTTAAGTAGCAGAATGCAGTCCAGAGAACGGAATGCGTTGTGTCGTAGTTTACAGCTTGACTGTGATATTTGCACCTTTCGGTCCAACACATCCGACTTCAGAAAGCATGTTTTGAGTACCAGGTTACCATTACCTCTTCGATCCCTTCTCCTCTGCCAGTCTGCCCTGCTGCAGCCTGTTATCCAGGATCACTGCGTGGAGGTGTAGAAGGGTCTTGGCAGCTCTGGTTCGCTGACCCTGACGCTAGCAATCAGCTATGGGTCGCTGACCACCGCAGCTCATGCGCTGCTCAGCATCTTGATCCCAGGACGGTTTAATTGTTACAGAAACCGATAAAATATGTCAAGGTTTTCGAAACTATTGCGCTGACTTATATTCTGCGGAGAGCTCAGCAACAGTATCACATGAAAGTCGTGAGAGCTTGAACGAGCAGGATAACCTAGCAGGGTTGCCATATTGGTCTTTTTACGGCCAAGTTCCACAAATCTGGCCTTTTTAAAGAGCATTTGGTTGTATACTTTTTGTTTGGCTTTTTAGCCTTTTTTGAAAGATCGCTTGGCGTCAGTTAATTTGCATCCATTTTTTTGCTTTTTCCTAGGTTTTAAAAAAATTTATAAAATCGTTTGCATTGAATTTAAACTTTGTTTTCCCTATTGGGCACTATCAACTGCCTATCCGAGGGGTAGCAAGGTAGCGAGGTCTGTGCTCGTTAAAGGAAAGTGAAGCGTCTGTTATACTTTCCAGGTCTAGAGATCGCAGCTGGATTTTCTGTTCGGTTTGCCGTTCAGAAGTTTCTATGCCAATGGCCTCTCCTACATTATTGTGTCCCCAGCAGCACCTTCATGAGGGGCCCCCTGTTTCTTACAGAGCCTGCCGTAGAGCGCGACCGAGTACCCGGTGGTACAACTGGGCTCATTAGACTTGGTTGGTAGTCAATCTAAGAGAATATAAACTATGGACTCTAAACCCGGGTAGACGAAGCTCGTTCGCCTAGGAGAGGACGAACTCTGATTTTAAACCCACAGGTCCCAGAGAGTGCTGGCCAATGGTTCCACTGCCTTGTGGAAACCTCGGGAGAGGGTAGGGCTACGGGAGTAAACCCAGACAGAAAATTCGGAGTGGTAGCACCAAAGGCGGATGGTTTTAAAATTGCGAACTCATTCCGGCAGCTCCTGCAGCTGAACTGATGCCAAATTGCCTTGCTTTGGATTACACCAGCGAGGCCGAGAGGGGGATCCTGCAGTTTGGGCAGTCCAGGGTCTCCATATTTAGCGCACAGGTTTGCTCCCTCAGAGGCTACTCACCGGATTACCACGCGCATGTTCTGCAAAGACTGAGACGCCTATGAATGAGTGCCCATCTGATAGAGTTCTAAGATCTAATCAAGACCACACTAACAAATTAATAATGTCAATAAATGTACTATTGTATGTAATATATTACTTTCTTGTGAATCAATATTTGAATCAACTTTATATTCAGAGTCACTTTTTTTCTGAATCACTTGTCAAGTCCATGATATCTACATTATCCCACAAATTGGCTCACCCCAATCAACCATTTACAATTTGCAGATGACATCACGCTCATCAGTCATACAATTGAGGAAGCCCAACAATCCTAAATGGCCTAAATGAGGTCAGCAGAGCTGATGGTCTGAAGATAAATACAAGTAAAAAAACCTTAAAAAAACCCCTTATTGGCCAAAGCAGGACATCAAGCTAAGAGAGGAAATCATCCAGGATGTCAACTTCTATATCTACTTAGGCCAAAAGATAAACGCCAATCACAAAATCTCTATTCGACGAAAAGTACCTTGGTTTTCCTTTAACTACATTAAGCCAATACTTCAAGAGATGAAAGACACCACGGCAAAAGCGCAGACTTTCAATTCCATGGTCATTCCATCAATGAATTGCGGATGCGAAGTGCGGAATTTGCACAAAACAGATGCTGAGAAGTTCAGAGCCATTCAGGGAGCAATGGAACTGTGCGTACTAACAATTTCAATACGGGAAAAGATTCGGAACAAAGACATTCTACATCAAACTTAGGACATGAGCAAAGTTTGATTTTACAAGCTGACATTCCCCCGGTCACAGTTTTGTTTCAAAGGTAGCTGTGTATCTATTTATCTCAGGTATCAATTGACGTCGTCCTTAGAGATGCAAGTTTAGGCTGTTTAAAAGCGATGTTAAATCCACAAGAAATGCCAGACTTGAAAGCCATTTAGAATCACACAATTCTGATGCATTCACATTTCAATTTTACGAAATGTAGCTATTTTGACGTCAAAACTGGAGTCAAACAGGATTGTGTCATAGCACCCACTCTATCTGGTATTCTATTTGCTGTCCTTCTCGAAAATGCTCCTGGAGACGTCTACACTAGCACCAGATCTGATGGTTCGCTATACAACCTAGCCCGACTAAGAGCAAAGACAAAAACCACAGAAGTTTGACTCAGAGACCTTCTTTTCCCTGACGATACTGTCCCTGTGGCTCACGATGAGGCCACTTTGCAATCTTTAATTGACAGTTTAGCCGGGGAATGCAATTTGTTCTCGCTGTCAATTATCATCTCAAAGACGGTGGTTCTGGAGTCAGGTACCGTCAATCCAGCAAACATCACTCTCAATGGCAATCTCCTAGCATCAACCAAACACTTCAGCTATCGCGGGTCAACAATTACGATCGCTCTCTCTCTCTCTCTCTCTCTCTAGACGAGGAAATAAATATAAAAATTGGAAGAGCAGCGACTACTTTTGGTGGCCTTTTCAAGAGGGCGTGGAGAAATGCTGACAAAAATGCAGATATATCAGGCATGTTCTCAACACCCTGCTGTACGCATTAGAGACATGGACGACATACTATAGGCACGAGAGACGGCTAAACACTTTTCACCTCCACTGCCTGCGGAAATTATGAACATTAGGTGGCAGGAAAAGAAAACAAACACAGAAGTACTGCAACGCACAAATCTTTCTTGCTATAGGACTGTTACGTGCTAGAAGTCTGGTCTGGCTGGGTCACGTGAGTAAAATGAACAATGGGCGCATACCAAAACAGGTGTTGTATGGTGGGCTGTCAGAAGGTAGGAGACTCTCTTATACCTGCTCAGGTATAAAGATGTTTGCAAGGCAGCAATGACAGACTTTTCCATCGCCCACAACGCTTGGGAAAACTCAGCCGCAGTGCGAACCACATGGAAGACATCACTACGAAATGGCCTAACGACATTTGAAGCTACTCGGAGAGAGAGACTTGAAAATAATCGTCGAAAGGAGAAAAGACCCGTCTAGTGAAAAAAGACATACCTTCTTTATGACCGTCTGCAAAGACGAAAAAAGGTTTTTTATTTTATTTATTCAGCTATTTCGTCCTGAAGCAAGCATGTCTTTTTGAATATAGCACCTCGACTGAGCCAGAGAATATTGTAGAAGTAGAACAGTTTCAAGTTGTGCTTCTAACAAAAGTGATTGAAATTCATGATGCTTCAATCACAGCGACAAGATCACTTTAACTATCATCATACCTATGTCGGTCATGTCATCCAAGCTTGGAGATTCAACACACACTATTTCTTGTTGTATTATGCTATTCAGTTTCTTGACTTTGTTTAATTCTTAGGCCATGCATATCACTTAGCGCATGCGTATGACACCTCTCTCTCCTCCATGTTTGGCGCTCCATCGATGGTAACGCACACTAGCTTTGGTAGATTCATCTTCATGTCCAATACACATGAGCAATGCTTTAAGAATGTCTAACCCTTTGGTAGGTCTGACCCAGGGGAACTGTTGCACCTCATATGTATCAGTTAAACCAATTCTTGAAACATTTCAAAAGTTTAGCACACTACATGTGCGA
Organism: Ariolimax columbianus; assembly: GCA_036924085.1. Lineage (NCBI taxonomy): Eukaryota > Metazoa > Mollusca > Gastropoda > Stylommatophora > Arionidae > Ariolimax > Ariolimax columbianus. The sequence continues at coordinate 36,264,916 of JAVGWX010000018.1, forward strand.
GGGACGTTCAAATCAAACCGGAATTTGTTGTTCTAGCTCTACCTGAATGGATTGTTCTAGTTCTACCTGAATGGGTTATAGCATGCTGGGACTTCTATCATTAGTTAGGGGCACTTGTGTCCTATTACTGTTAGGTGGCCCACTTGTCATGGGCCAGTCATGTGACATAAATAAAAATGGGGGACAATACTATCACTGCTTGCATGGAACAGTCGGTTGTAATGAAGTTTCTTGTGAAAGAAGGCGAGACACCTGCGAAAATTCTCTTCACCATGGTGTCACTATCAATATGCATTTTGAGTGATGTGCATAACAGTCTGGGGAAAAACGGCCTCGTGTGAACACAAAAAGGTGTCCTGCTCCTGCAAGATAACGCTTGAACTCATACGGCTCACCACACTAAGTGCCATCTGCAGCAACTCCGCTGGGAGGTATTGCCAAATCAAGCTTACAGCCCAGACCTCGCTCCAAGCGATTTCCATCTGGACACTTAAAAGAATTCCTGGGAGATCAGCATTTCAACACTGACGACGAAGTGAAACAGGCTGTCCTGGATTGGTTCAAACATACTGATAAATCTTTCAACGCCGACAATTTTCAAGCATTACTTAAACTCTGGAATAAGTGCATAAACGTTGCAGGAGATTATTCCACAAATAAATGAAATTTTGACTATGTGAACATTTGGTTTTTTCCTTACAAAAAAAAAGGCTCGGTTTGACTTGAACGGCCCTAGTAGATACTATACAAGCTAAGTGGTGTCTTTGGTACCAATTAAGCACTAATAAGACGAACTGGAAACTTTTAAAGTAGTTCTTTATAGAATTTATCACATCCGTTTACATTTCTTTGGTATTGTAGCTGTTCTTACGGAGAGACAGAGATGTGAAAAGGAAAGTCCATTTTTGGGACAGTCTACAACAGCAATTAAACACTTTTACACAAAATCCTCGTCATGTGTTCTGCTATTCACTTTGACACAACATAGCTAGAACATTTCTTTCTTTCGGAATCTGGGCTTTGTTTTTAGAATACCAAACATAGCTTGTCTAGATTGAGTTTAGGAACTACATTCTTCCTTGCTTGTTCATTAAATTAAAATGATTTGTCTCAAAGTACCACATTATGTTGAACCCCTTATTTTGCAGCATCTACACAGATTATTATTCATTTACTCTAAATCTTCTACAGCTCTTTCACAAACCAATCTAAATAAATGTTATGATACCAACAAGCCTCTTGCTTCTAAATTTATGCTCCTGTTTTTTAATTAAAATCTTGCAGTTCTACATCACTGCAAATATTTTTAAGTACACTTGGTCTGGGTAAATAATATTTAGTTTTTGGAGTGCGAACTGGATATTTTCTACTTCACTGCATCTTATTTCTATATAAGAACTTATTTTTCAAAGACTTAGCGAAGTTAAATCTGCTATTTTTATTTCAAAGACACGTTTTGCAGATGATGATTGTTGCACAATTATATGTTGTGAATTTTAATGATTGGATCATTGTTTTTGATAATTAGATAATATTTTTAAAAATTACTCCAAAAGCTCAACATATCAGTGGCACAGGCCTTCCACCTAGTGCAAACCAGAAGTCTAAGCATACCTTCTCTCTACGTTCTCGAAAGACACACGCAGAAGGACAACATAAGAAGATACTTTTTTAATTGATACCATGATATTCTGCAGTGAAAAGGCATTGATTCCCTGGCTAAGGCTTTAAAATGATTGGTAGCTCTAAATGTTTCCTTATTCATATCATTCACCTCATTAATATCTTTTTCTGGCTTTCCAACACCCTTTTGTTGCCACATCCATTTCTGTTCTGCTGCTTGATTTTACTACAGATGTTGAACAAAGAAAGATCTAATGGTCTTGCATCCAATAGTCTGGGAAAGCTTATCTAAGGCATTGTTGTGTGTCTGGTTACTAAAGACATGTTTAGGTTTCTTTGTCTGATTGCTATTCCTGTTGCATTAAGGACAACACTTTCATGTGCCCCCAACAAGATCTGATGCGCGGAGGGAGCAACACCACTGGATATCAGTGCCAGGTCGATAACACAATCTGTTCCACAAGGTCGAGATGCTAACATCGTTGGGTATCTATCATTCAATATTCTGATATTATTGAGTAATAGTGCCTGGCTTAAAGCAATCCCTTGTCTATTTTCAGTGACATTTCCCCACTCCTTTGATCTCGCATTATTTTTTGTGTGTGGTTTAAATGCAAGGAATTGTATAACTGGGATAGGTAATGTTAATATCCTCCAGAAGTTCTGACACATGCATCGAAAGTTGAATAGGAAGAATACTAACCAGCTTTAATCCGCAGGAAGAGAAGGGGGCTTGAATCTGTTTAATCAGTGTGATGCTCAGACAGGGGAGATAAAGATGCCCGACAGGAAATTTGGGTATAGTTAGGAACGATAGAGAGACAGGAGCGAAAGGAGGAGTAGCCTTTATAGTAAATGAAGAATACAAAATAATGGACTGGGATCCATTTAATACCGAAAACCTAGAAGGCCTATCCATTAAAATAGACAGTAGTCCAGCGAGCATCACAATAATAAACATATACAACCCAAGAGGAAAATTCACCACAAATGACATGGAAACAATCAAAGCACAAATAAACAATAGAACAATCATAGTAGGGGATTTCAACGCACATCATCCAGCATGGGGAGGAAGCGCGATAGACACGGCAGGGAAACAAATAATGACCTTCTGCGAAGAAAACAATCTAATAATAATAAACGATGGGTCAATGACCAGAATAAATAACAATCCAAATGGATCAGATACGGCTATAGACATCACAATAATGACGCCAAACTTAGCAACCATCAAATGGGAAGTTCTGGATAATGCAGGATCGGACCACCTGCCCATAGCAATTTATTTAAAAGAAAAATACATACGAAACACTGGATCAATCAGACCCTATCTCAACTACCATAAGGCAGACTGGAACGGATTCCAAGAAGATCTGCTCAGACTCAAAAGAGAAGACTTAATCTCAGATAACGTAGACGTATTCAACCATAACCTAACAACCAACATCCTGCAGATAGCTATAAAGCACATTCCCAACAAAAACATGCCAGCTAACTTAATACAATCCACAGGAAAAGAAAACCATTACGGTAACCGTAAAAACAACAAAACACCTGTACCCTGGTGGAATGAGGAATGCACTAACCAAATTAAAAAAAGACAAAAAGCTCTTAAGAAATACAGGAAATATGATTTTCTTGTGTTTATAGACACAATTGAATGAAGAACTTGTTGGTGTCGGTGTTGTTGTTGTGTGCTTGTTGGTTTCTGAGATACAAGAAGATGAATGTGAATTTTTCGGAAAAATTTAAATATTTGGACCTTCCCGGATAAGGCCTAGGCGTTCCGATGGAAAACCATGGAAACCATAACAAAGAATCGATACTGTGTTTACAATATTGACACAACTGTTGGTCTCCATTTCAAGCGTAGTTATGTCATCTAAACAAGTAAAATGGGCGGATGTACAAGATAAAGATCTTTCCCAACAAACTACTTCACCTTTCCCCCCAAAAAGTCGGCCTGGCCCAATCGGTGGAAAAATAATAAATCGGTCAAAAGCCATTTGTGATCTAGCATGCGGTGCTTTTACCGGCAAAAATCGTGTGTAGATGGACGTGACGAATCCAGCAGTATAAAAATGACTATTGGTAGGGTCACCGTACTTAGAGAAACAAAATATCCAATTTTTTCTTGTTGATAACTTGACGAGCTGGGCGTCTCAGACATCCTGGAGCGTGCTAAGGGCACACCCTTTCTGAAATTCTATGACCACACAGTCTTCCATACCAAAATAACTGTGTGTACAGCTGTCACTTAGTTTGTTTGTTTTTTGTTTGTTTTTGTTGTTGTTGTTGTTGACCCAAAAGAGACCTTGATGCTGGGTTGTGAGTTTTGTGGGCAATTGATGAATTTGCACAAGCCTCACGGAGGTGGATGTCCCATTTTATGGCAGCATTATTGGCAGCTCCTGGCTCTGATTTACGGAAGGCAATACCATTCATCTCTTTGCTCAATACATGAAGAGAGTGGTCTCGCTGTAGGACAGACGTGTACCCTCTAGCCATGTGCCGGAGCGAGCAGAAATGTCCTGCTGACATGTGCGACCATCTCTAAGCGTTCTTGGTGGGCTGTTGGAGACATAGCAGGTCTTGACACTTTGTTTGGTGCGCAGTCCGACGATGCGTAAGATTCGTCTTTCCTGCGATGACTGCACACGGGGTTATTCTCCTGCGGTGCAGGAGGTCCATTTTCCACGTGCGGAGTTGGATCTGAAAATGACAGTGGTATACCTCGCGACTTAAAAATGTGGTGCTTCGTGTGGTTACATTCTACTAAATTTGACCTATTGTTGTCCGTGGGTAAATTAACACACAGGTGCCCATGTGGCGATAGACTCGGTGGATTGCTCTAGCTTGGCCACAGTTTCTGTGTCGCCTGTGCTTTGCACGTGGTGATCGGTGGTCGATGCTTGTGGATTCAGTGGGAGGATGCGTCGACTGATGATGTAACGGACTCACACTACAATTAGCGCATCGGTTATGTAGCAAGTGGGTGTGACAAATCACGAACGCTACAGTGTGCACACATGTAGATGTGCACATATGTAAGTGTGTAGATATGTAGGTGTGTAGATATGTACGTATGAGTATATATATGTGGACATTTTAATTTACACTTATGTATGTATTTATAGGTTTATATATGTATATCCCTTCTGCGGGCATCCTCACCACTATATATCCACACTTAATATAATTATACTACAACTACATCAACCTTTTTTATCTATAATTATTTAATCTTCTTCTTCTTCTTCTGCGTACACAGTCAGACAGTAACCATTATTTTTTCGAAAAAAGCGACGGTCATCCTGAGACTCTCGCCACTACCATAGAGCTTGTCTTGCAGTTCCACTGGCAATGGCCACATCTGCTCTCTCTGATCCTCGTATGTCGGGCAGTTCTGCAGCAGATGTTCAGTGGTCATTTTACCAGTACCGCACGGGCATTCGTCGGTACACCCTATCTTCAATTTGTTGAATAGGTGGTACCTCAGTCTGTTGTGGCCAGTGCGAAGTCTGAAGACAACGACCTGCTCTCTTCGGTTCAACTGGTAATAGGCATCGTTTTTGGTGTAACCAGTATGTTCGGTTTCCCATTTGGTCATGTACCTGGCTTTGATAAGCCGTTTTGACTCTTCGTACGTCATACTGGTATCTGTTTGTGGTAGCCTTGCACCTTCTTTTGCCAGTCTGTCTGCCTCCTCGTTGCCTTGGATGTTGCAGTGTGACGGAACCCACTGTACCACTACCCTTTTTGGTGCGGACTGCTGGCACAGTTTGCAGAGTGCTGCTCTTAAGTCATTAAGCTCAGTTAATTATTTAATCAATTATCTACCTTTCTATTTGTTCTTCTGTTCCTGAGCCTACCACACATTCAACACATAATTGACTGCGAGAGCTAGAGGGCACAGGTGAGATGAGGGATCTACAAGGTGACACACAAATCAGTGAATCGCTTACAAGTTGGAGTACATGAATGCGATGGAAAAATATGAGAGCAGGCAAAACCTGATACACCAAGACCAGACAGAAGGAAGTCAACACAGATGGGCCTCACAACAGAAGGAAGACACTTTTCAATTAATTTATATTGTACTCTTAATCCTTATGTATCAAGTATATTGTTTGTTATATTTCCCAATCATTCCATCTCATTCATTCTCGTTGTACACCTCACTACACTGCTATCTTCACAATTGTGTATAAAATGTATGAGGGGGCTTTATATTTTTTTTAATAAAATAGAAGGAAAAAAAAAAAAAAAAAAAGAAGGAAAGAGGGGGGGGGGGGGGGGGGGGGGGGGGGGAAGAAAGAAAGAAAGAAATCAGGAAACAAAAAAAAAGAGATCCGAATCAAGTATGACAGAAAATAAAAATGGTCCCAGGAAAACTATTGTGCATATTTATGCAAATACCTACGGCGGACAACTAGGAACATCAAAAGCGAGGAACAACGGGAGGAACATCACGGAAATACCAGGCTAGGTACAAACAGATACACACACGCATCCAAGCACTGGTTTATGCGTCTTAATATCGCCCAAATTGACTGCGGTATGGGTCGGAATAGGCGCGCCTCCGCCAGTAGAAACTAGTGAGGCAAACACATAACGAAAGGATAATTAGAAGCGAGGAACAACGGGAGGAACATCACGGAAATACCAGGCTAGGTACAAACAGATACACACACGCATCCAAGCACTGGTTTATGCGTCTTAATATCGCCCAAATTGACTGCGGTATGGGTCGGAATAGGCGCGCCTCCGCCAGTAGAAACTAGTGAGGCAAACACATAAAATAAAAAAAAATATAAAAAAAAGGAAGAGGCTTATGAAGACTGAGGCAGAGGTGGAATATATTCTATGTTCAAGCAAAAACATTTCCACTCATCCAGATGGATTGCAATATTGCCATATCAAACAACTGGATAAGGCAGAAACTGGAAATGTGGTGAAGGAGTACAATACCACTATAGAAAAGAATCCGGTGCCTGGTTCAATAGCTATGTCCACTCCCTTTACCTGGCAATAAGCAAATTCTACCCGATACGCTGGTCAGTTACAGACCCAGAGTCATGGGGTTACGCTTTGATCTTTGCATTTAATGTTTGAGGGCTTCCAAGTCTGGCAACAACTGCCATGCCTCTCGAACTGGAGGATACATACAGCCGGTTTGATTTTGGGACTTTGACGCACTGAATCGACCAATGACTGGTGGGCTGAGTATTAGCTGCCCTGATGGAAAGAACAGTTACACTACGATTGGGCATCAGAACTAATGAGAATATGTCCATGATTGTGGTTCTCTGTTATCACAGGTGCTGTTCAACATCTATGCAATAAGAGTGGTCAATATTCAACTCACTGGGTCAGGGCGAGCATTAATATTTGCAGATGCCATGCCATTCTAACATACATACTGACTCAGATAGGTATGAGATGGTTAGAGCATCGAGGAGACCTTGCAGGATCTCCTACAGTGGTATAGGGACTGCAGTTCCAAAATTACTCCCAATAAGACCTGCGTGGTGTGGTGCTCCTTGAACAACTCTGCAGTGACCACTAACCAACCGGGAATTACCTTTGATGGAGATGTCATAGACAGGTCGAAATACCTCGGAGTAACACTTGATCGCAACCTGTCATATATGTACCACATCGACCAAACATTACAAAGATACAAGTGAGTGCTGGAGGCATTCAAGACCAGGGAACCTGCAAACTTGGAATATCAACTACTTCGCATCCTCTAGAGTCAGTTCTGTCAGTTGATTACGGACTTGGTATCCTTACACTATCAAGATCACGTGTGGAAGGCGTCCATAATGAATGACAGTGACTGGTTCTGGGTTGCACTAAAGATACCTCAATTATAAAAATAATGTACACACTGGGAATTATGTATGTAACGTCCAGGCAAGCAAAGGTGGCGATAACGTCAGACATGTGTATTCAGATGTGACCCACATGACTAGTCCAATCCTAGTGTGACAAACTCTCTCGTAACGTGGGGCACACATGGACAGCGTTAGTAATTGGGTGTTTTGCATTATGTCCATTTGTGCTGCTCGTTTTCTCTGCTCTTCAGTAAAGATTATCAGCGATGCAAGCACTGTGTAACGTCAGAGTAAATAGTCTGAGCGGTTTTGAGCAAGCAGCCCCCAAGAGGTGACATCAATGCGGAAAACGTTCACAAATACTTTCAGAGAGTCTTTGTATCGTTTCTTCTGTCCCCCTGATTAGCGCTTGCCTATTCTGAGATCACCATACAACAGCTGATTAGGTATGCGGTCATCGGGCATGCGAACAATCTATTCTCGTGCCTCCTGGCCCCACAAGGCAATCGAGAAGGACCTCCAGTAACTAAGGTTGGGCCTACGAGGGGGTCCGGCACTGCACCTGCCTGATTGTCCATCACAGGCCGAGTGTCATAGGTGTTTTGTTAATATAGACATACTCACGTATAGCAAAAATGCACGACAACCTGATTGCTGGGGTGCGTCTCTTGGGTAGTTGCATCGTCTTCAGCACCTTAAAATTGCTTGAACAGACTGTGGTCTTACTCGAAAGGGTGTAATGATATGATGGACTTATGGACTCATTTTTCGAGTATCCCCGAAGGGAGGCAGTTCAGTATGTGTCCCAGGATCGTCACATCCTGTCAGAAATGTAGCATATACATGTGAGTGGGGTATCTCCTTACTCCCCTTTAGTATTCTCGGCTCCTCTGCAGTGATGGTACGCCTAGCACTCCCCGCTACCTGGGAGGTTGTCACAAAGGGGCAGAGGTGCAATTTCCGCTGGCCTGCATCTCTTCGACCTCCATTGGGATGACTGATAGAAGGCAAAAGTAAAGAGCGAGGCAAGAATGTATTTAACCCATTTAGCCCAGAGCGTGTACCACTTGCCGGTGGGTTCTGCAGCTCCACCTAAAGAGCTCCACCTGCTCCTCTGCCTCTTAGTCTGGCCCCTCTCCAAGGACCTGTCCGGCTTGGAGGACTCTAACATGAGTAAAACTCCCGCCGGAATAGCTCCTTGGATCACCGGGATGCGCAAATGGAGAGACTGTGGCATATTGATATTGGAAGATTGGTTCCTGCAAACTAATGCAAACAGGTCGATCTCGACGAAGATGCATCTAGACATTACGGACAGTCTAGGAATGTCTTTGTATGACACGGGCCGGCACGCCCTAAACCGAGATACACGATAAAGTACTGCTGTGGTGAAGACAACGTTATGGAGAAAATATATCACGTGATGATAAATATCATTGGAGCAGCGCATGAGCTGCAGCGGTCAGCGACCCATAGCTGACTGCTAGCGTCAGGGCCAGCGAAACAGAGCTGCCAAGACCCTTCTACACCTCCACGCGGTGATCCTGGATAACAGGCTGCAGCAGGGCAGACTGGCTAAGGTACTCCAAAAATGCTTGCGGAAGTCGGATGTGTTGGGCCGAAAGGTGCAAATATCGCAGTCAAGCTGTAAACTACGACACAACGCATTCCGTTCTCTGGACTACATTCTGCTACTTAAGCCCATTTAGGGTTTGGTAGCAGGAGATTGAGAACGAACGAAGCCAAGCCAAGAAATAACTATCATTACTATGCATTTTCATCTTTGCATAAGAGTTGGTGCGGGGAAACCCATTCCTATTTATAGAAAGAAATTATGATTTGAACAGTGACCCGGATGTTCTAGTAGAAATTGTTTTTTTTTTTTAATGGGAAGAAAGGGTTGGCTAATAACAGTTTGTTTTGTCGCTCACCAACAAATTGTTTCATTGTTACTCGCATTGCACCATGACAACTCCAGCTAGACGACGTCTTATGAGAGATTTCAAACGGTAAATTATATAAATATGAGTACAGTTAGTAATTCTCACCAATAGGCAGCCCTTCTAATTTCCAACTGCGTCATTTCGTGGAGTAAGCTTAGAATTTCAATGGAAGCCAAACAAAATGGCTGCTTTCAAGTCTAATAATTATGCAGCCAACAATGGGAACATTATCTTTCAATATTCACAATTAACATGAATAATAGTGCGCTAATAGGATAACATGAACATGCAGCTGACACATGAGATGTTAATTAACACATTCAAACATTGGAATTGTGGTTCGTTGTAACAATTACAATGTTATCAATGTACTTATTTTTGAACACTAACAGTAACACTTACACAGTACTCTGAGTACTGAGTACTACTACTAGTTAGTAGTTAGTTCACTGGAGTAGTTCAAAGTTGAATTACTCAATTAGTTGTGTTGTACTAGTAGTAGTACTACTACTACTAGCTTCATTAGACAGATATCTCTGAGTGATGCCAGATCATAACGTTGGTAATAATTTTAATTAAATGTTATATAATTATTAATAATAGGGGGTGTGAAAGTAAATTGAATGAAACTAGAATCGTTAATAGTTAATACTTAATGCCATCAAATCTGCCGGCGATCAAGCCATAGTGGGAGGATCAGCTGCAGCGTTGCAAAGGCAAGGCTAATTAAAAAAATAACAGTAGTCAAGCCCAGTCAAGGAGTTTAGATGAAAATAAACACATTAAAGACAATGATTAAAATATTTTGGTGACTTCACTACTGAAAATAATACTCAAATACTGGAAGGAAAGGCTGAGGGCAAACATGTCAGAGAAAAACAGCCAACCTTCGATGCGGAGATGTCACTTAAACCAAACTGACTGCTATTCAATGAATCATCATATATAGATTCTAGCTTATATTATTAGACTGTTTAATAAAGCGATACAGTAACTTGAGCAGATCTTATCACTTTATAGAAATTAACACGCCTCAGGACTCATGATGATATATTATATCTTTCGCCTTTGATCACCCACGGGTGCATAAGCCATCAACCAAACCTCGCCAAGCAGCTCTGTTCCACTTCCTTCCAGCTTTTTCCTGTTTTCTTGAATTCCGCTTCCAGATTTCGTCGCCATGAATTCCTTGGTCTGCCTATGCCTCTCCTAACCTGGGGGTTCCATGACAGGGATTGCATGGTGATACTGCCGTAATTACTGGCCTGGGGCTTTCTTAATGTATGACCCATCCATCTCCACTTTCTTCTTAAGATTTCCTGTTCAAATTTACCTTGCCCCGCTCTCTCTCACAGTCTGTCATTTGTAACTTAGTCAAACCATTTTATACCAAAAATATTTCTCAGGCAGATGAGCAGAAAGGTGACACTCGAGCAGGGAGTACCCCAAGGGGGAGTACTGTCACCCACACTCTTCCTGGTGTATATAAACGACATTACAGAGAATATACCAAGAAGAGTCCATAGCTCAATGTTTGCAGACGATCTGGCTATGTGGACCTCCGAAAAGAATCTCACCATAGCAAGAAATCGGATGCAGCAGGCCCTAACATCGCTGGAAGATTGGGCGAACTCATGGCTGGTCAAAATAAACGAGGAGAAAACCACATGCACAATATTCTCGCTTTCAATCAAACCCCAAAATACCAAGTTAAGTTTAAATGGCAAATTCCTGCAGCCAAACAACAACCCAAACTATATGGGAGTCACATTTGATCGGCGCATGACATGGAAAAGTCAGATCGAGAGAAACTGAATGAGAGCCAGAGAAAGAATGGCAATCATGAGGAAACTTGCTGGCACAAGCTGGGGAGCAGACGAAAGCATACTAAAGAAACTGTACACTGGAAGAGTGAGACCAGTTCTCTAGTATGGCATTGCGGCATGGACAACAGCAGCAAAGGCGAACTTCGATAAAGTTAGCAAACTTCAAAACCAAGCCATGAGAGATAGAAGAGACTGCAGAGCCCAGCTGCAGTCAGAGAAACTCCGAAGACTGACTGACCATCCAATGCACCAGAGACTAAACAACTTGGGAAATGGGAAACTAAAGCGGAGAAACTTTGCAGAAATAGCCAAAGCAAAGATGCACGAAGATCCCATAAAGGCATTAACAACACCAAAACCCATCACTACTGTACGAAAACCTACCTGGAGGCAGGATATATTTCCAGAGGTGGTAGAAAATATACCAGGTATTGGAAACAAAAATGGCCAGACTGAAAAAGAAAGGAGAGATACTACCCTAAGCTTTATATCGGAAAACTACCCAAGCATGGACTGGACCCATGCATACACCGACGGTTCTGTAACAAACACTACACAGAACGGAGGGGCAGGAGCATTCATGAACCTACCAAATGGCAGAACGGAGCGGAGGCAGAGGCACTGAGGGCGGCAGTGGAAGAAATGGTGACACATAAAGAAAATGAAAGCCATATAGTCCTGCTTACAGATGCTCTCGCCGTAGTCACAGCGCTAAAAAGCCAGAAAAACACTGAGCTTAATGACTTAAGAGCAGCACTCTGCAAACTGTGCCAGCAGTCCGCACCAAAAAGGGTAGTGGTACAGTGGGTCCCATCACACTGCAACATCCAAGGCAACGAGGAGGCAGACAGACTGGCAAAAGAAGGTGCATTACTACCACAAACAGATTCTAGTATGACGTACGAAGAGTCAAAACGGCTTATCAAAGCCAGATACATGACCAAATGGGAAACCGAACATACTGGTTACACCAAAAACGATGCCTATTACCAGTTGAACCGAAGAGAGCAGGTCGTTGTCTTCAGACTTCGCACTGGCCACAATAGACTGAGGTACCACCTATTCAACAAATTGAAGATAGGTGGTACCGACGAATGCCCTTGCGGTATCGGTAAAATGACCACTGAACATCTGCTGCATGACTGCCCGACATACGAGGATCAGAGAGAGCAGATGTGGCCATCACCAGTGGAACCACAAGACAAGCTCTATGGCAGTGGCGACAGCCTCAGGATGACCGCCGCTTTTTTCGAAAAAATAATGGTTACTGTCTGACTGCGTACGAAGAAGAAGAAGAAGTATCCTTGTTTTTATATCCTCGTCTGTTCCACTTTCCTTGTTGATGATACTTACTAGGTATCTAAATACCTCTTCCAGTGGCGTTTCTCTCAGCTTGATTGGTTCTGGTTTGCTGTACTGACCCTAATTATTTTTATTTCCCTCATGTATCCTCAAACCGACTTGTTTAGAGGTATAATCCAGTCTATCCAGTTTCCTTTGCATTTGGCTTTGATTGTGGGACAGAAGGGCTATATCATCCGCAAAATCCAGGTCCTCCAGCTGTTTATTCAAGGTCCACTGGATTCCATTTCTATCATTTGTTGTTACTTTCAAAATCCAGTCTGCTGCCAGGATAAACAAGAAAGGCGACAGTAGGCAACCCTGTCATACGCCTCATTTAATTTTGAATGGCTCTGTGAGTTGTCCTTTGTGAATAACTCTACATTGCAGATTTTCATACGTCTGTCTAATTATGTTTGTGAGCTTTTGAGGAATTCCGTAGTGTCTCAGTAGTTTCCAGAGTATATCTCTGTCCAAACTGTCAAATGCCTTTTCATAATGAACTAAATAGATGTACAAACTCAAATTCCATTCCAATGATTGCTCCACAATTATTCGCAGTGTGGCTATCTGGTCAATGCATGATCTATTCTGTCTGAAGCCCACCTGCTCATCCCTTATCTTGTTATTCACCGCCCTTTTAAACCTATTTAATACCTTTCCCGGCACTGATAATAACATTATTCCTCTTAGGTTTTTGCATTACTGTAAATCTCCCTTCTTAGGCAATTTCACCAAGTAGCCCTCTTTCCAATCTGTTGGTAAGCATTCTTGCTCACAGATGGCGCCTATCAAGTTGTGGAGCTTGCTAGTAGATGTTTCAACATCTGCTTTTATGGCTTCCCGTGGTATCCCATCGTCCTGCTGCTTTTCTGTCCCTTAGAATCTCTATTGCCCTTCTAATCTCTTCTTTACTTGGACTATCACAGCTGATCGGCAGGTCTTCCTCTGCTGGCGGGTTGTCTGGTGCTGGTCTGTTCAAAAGCTCTTCAAAGTGGTATATCCATCTTTTATTCTGTTCTTCAAGGTTAATCTTTTCCCCAAGGGTATTTTTGATTGGTCTGCCTTGTTTTGATGATACTTTCCCAATAGTTTTTTGGTAGCCTCATGTAGATCTTTTATATTTCCCTTTCCTGCAGTCTCTTTCGCTTCCTCAGCCAGACCATCAATGTAACGTCTTTTGTCCACTTTGATGCTCTTTTTAACCTCCTTGTTGCTCTCAGCATACTCTTTCTGTGCTGTGCAATTTGCGGCTCTCATTTTACTAATTAGCAAGGCCATTTTCTTATTTTGCCTCTTCTCGATCTTAGTGATTGTTTCTGCTGTTATTCATTCTTTATGCTGCCATTTCTTAATTCCTAACACTTCCTTGCATGCAGTTTTCCATGTACTTTGTACTTGTTCCCATTTTATCCTCAATGCTGGCCCCTTCATCACGCTGCTTCAGTGCTTGATGTTTATTCTTGAGTGTTACATGAAACTCATGGTATTGTATACTAAAGGTATTGTATGCAGTACCGTGGCCTGCTGACTTGCATCATTCTATTTATTCTTAACTTCAACTGTACCTTCAAAATCACTAAAAAGTGGTCTGAGGCCACATCTGCCTCCCTGTAGACCCTGACATCTAATAAGGATCGTCTAAATTTGGAGTTTATGCAGATGTGTGGTCAATCTGATTCTTCTTCTGGTCTGGGGATACCCATGTTGCCTTATGAATGGCTCTGTGCGCAAACATATTTCCTCCTATGACCAATTTGTTTCCTGCACAAAAATCTGCAAACCGCTCTCCGTTTTTGTTTAGGACTCCTAGTCCCTCCCTCCCCTTAATCTCCTCATATCCCACATTGTCATGTCCTATTTTTGCGTTGAAGTCTCCCATTAGTATGGTAATGTCACTCCTCCCTGTCTCCTCCACTAGTTGCTATAATCTGCTGAAAAAAAACCTCTTTAACTGTTTCTTCTGTTTCATTTGTTGGGGCATATACCTGAATGGTATTTAGTTTAGCCTTCTTGTTCTTTGTTCTAAATGTAGCCGTCAACAGTTGTGATCCGGCTGCTCTCTACTCTATGATCGCTCTTTGGGCCACCGCTGAGAGCATAAGGGCCACTTCCTCTGTGTGTGGTGCGTTTTTCTATTCCTCATGTCTTGAGAATATAACAGTCTTCCCTGTTGCCAGTAGTTCCTTACCTGACTGAGTCCATATCACTCCCTCTCTTCTGCAATCTGCGCTGTCTTCCCCTTCTCCCTTGTCAAAAGAAGGTAGTCGGCAGTCCAGCTTCCTTTCGGGTTTGACTTTTCCCTTCAAGGACGGCTTTTTGTTTGTTTTGGTTGTTGTTTTTGTAGCAATTGTTTTTGTTTTGACGAGGTGGGATAGCTGGCCTCATGATGAAATACTTATAAGAAACTGTGTATTCAATTGGCGTTCAATCAGGAGGTATCAAGTGTCTGATGCCAGATAGCCAAATGTTCTACGGTAAAGCTCATTTTGGTCTATGCTTTGCCTTAGTAACTTAGGGCTAGGCAGTACTTAAACTAAAAAGTACCATGTTTTATTGTTTAAGTTGGGCCTTTGTGAAGTTATCATAGGCTTTACTCCATGAGATGGAGAGATGGCTTAAGTAAAGTATTTTCATTATAAATAATTTTTGTTATTAATTTGATTACATTATTAAAATAATGATTAATTTTTATATTTTAAAGTTTTAGTTTTAATTATAAAATGCAATTAAATTATACATGAAAGTACATTACTGTGTCATTATTTATACATAATATCTGCCGAAGACGGATGTGTCGGACCGAAAGGTGCAAAAATCGCAGCATAGCTGTAAACTAGCGACACGCATTCCGTTTTCCGGACTACATCCTGCTACTTGCGAAGTCCTGTTCAGGGCTTGGTAGGTGGAGATTGAGAAAGAACGCAGAAGAAGAAGAAGAAGAAGATACATAATATTATTGACTCCACTGAAAATTAGTCATGGCATTAGCTCTATCTGTCTAAAAATGTGTTCTGTATAAATGTTAAACAGACAATGGGGACAGTAAACATCCTTACCACTCTTTTCTCTTTTACATTTATACATCTTGAGTTCAGTTTAGGTGCCATCTCCACAATGATGGTCGGCTGCAATGGACCTCAGAAATACTCCATCTCTTGCTCTATGGTGCAATTTGAGCCTCATTCCAGTTCATCACCTGATGTAATCCGACTACCTACAACATTGTCTGCCTCTTGTACGACTGTCTTCCAACTTACCCTCTAGTATAGTCTTCAACAAAGTTTTAATATGGCCAATTAAGAGAGGACTAAAAATAGGAACACAGAATGTCCGTACACTTCACCAAGCTGGAAAATGGGGAAAACTGGACAACCTTATAACAGAGGCAGGTGCTATGAATATAGATATATTGGGTGTGGCAGAAACAAGATGGAAAGACACTGGATACACAAAGAAGAATAAATACATTTTCATACATTCAGGATTACATCATACACGAGGTGTTGGTGTATTATTAAAGAAGAAATGAGAAAAATACATACGTGGATACTGGACACACAATGATCGAATGATGCTACTGAAAATCAGAGTCATACCATTTAATATGTTCATTTTACAAACGTATGCACCAACCTCAGATTACAGCGAAGAGCAATTAGATAAATATGAAAATGTGAAGCAGTTACTTAACACAGTGGCTTCAACAGATATACCGGTACTAATTGTTATGGGCAACATGAATGCTAAGGTAGGAAAAGGGGAATATGAAAACATTGTGGGGAAAATATGGAATTGGAACAAAGAATGAAAGAGGAGAAAGACTGATACAATTCTGCGAGGAAAACAAACTTAGTATTTGTTACACTTTTTTTAAACACCATATTAGAAAATTATATACATAGGGAACGGCGTGGCCTAGTGGTTAAGTGGCACGGCTCACAATCCGAAGGTGCTGGGTTCGATCCCCATCACAGCATCGGCCGTTACCCCGGGGAAGCAAACCCTTAGAAAATGCAGGAGGAAGCAGACCCTTACATAAAATGCATACTGAAGTCGGATGCTCTGGGCCGACAGGCGCAAAATAAAAACCACAGTGCAACGCACACCCGCCTTGGGGAATAGAGAAATAAGGCGAACGCAAAAAAAAACAACATATACATGGAAAAGCCCAAGTGATAGGACAGGACAAGACATCAAATTGATTTTTATTATGATCAGATACAGATTTAGAAATATTGTCAAAAACACCAAGACATACCCAGAAGCAGACATCAATTCAGACCACAATCCAGTTTGTATGAAAGTGCATATAGAACTCAAATTCACATAGTGTAGAGGGACAAAGACACTTAATAAAGACAGGTCAGCGCTAAAACAACCAGATATACGGCAAAAGTACCAGGTAGCAGTAAAGAAGGTTATGAAAACTTACAATCAGAGGACAGGGAAGGAAACACAGACAGGAGAACAAACACTAAATGGGAACGTATAAAAACAAGTATCCAAGTAGCAAATAAATCGTTACCAGATAAAGAACTTAGGAAAAACCAAGAATGGATGACAGATGGCATCTTAACTAAAATGGCAGATAGAAAGAAGGCTAAAAACACTGCTACATATTCATCACTACACAAAGAGATACATACAATGTGCAGGTTGGTCAAAGAACAGTGGTTGGAAGAAAAATGCAAGGTAATAGAAGACTAGGGACTAAAACACAATACCAGAGAAATGCATATAGAAATTTAAAAAATACCACAAACAAGGCACAGGTTACCCAAAGTCGGATATGCATCCGAGATCAGAATGGTGCCATTTTGATGGATGAAAATGACATATCAAACAGATGGGCAGAATATGCAAGGGAGCTTTTTGAGGACAGTCGCGAAATCAAACCATCAACATATAATAATGAAGGACCCATCATCCTAAGATCAGAGGTGGTAAAAGTGATTAAAAACTATGAGGAAAGAGAAAGCAACAGAGCCAGACTCCATAAACATAGAAATGATAGAGGCCCTAGAGGATTTTGGTATAGATATAATTACTGATCTGTGTAATGACATATACAATACTGGATGCATACCAACGGACCTGAAAACATCTACGTTTATAACACTCCCGAAAAAACCTTGTGCAACAGAATGTTCAGACTTTAGAACAATACGTCTAATGAACCACACAATTAAAATACTACTCAAGATCATACAAGAGAAAATAAGAGGTAAAATAGAGAGGAAAGTTTCAGAAGAACAATATGGTTTTCGAAAGTTTAATGGTACAAAGGAAGCAATTTGTAAATATCTCCAAGAAATAGGTCTAGATGGTAAAAACCCAGATCTCTGACATCAATTTCTCCCATCCCCAACATTTCAGTATTTCCGCATTTGTTTTGTTTTCTTTCCATGAGATGTGACCCAATCTTCTATAAACCGGTCTCCCATGCATGTACATTCTGCTTAGGCAGCGAAGACTACAATGGCTTGGTCATGTTCATCGCATGGATGATGGCTGCGTCCCCAAAGATATTCTCTATGGACAGTTGGCGAATGGCAAAAGAACAGTCGGTCGACCACAAATGGAGTACAAAGATGTATCTACGCGGGACATAAAGACGTGAAGCAATGCCACAAGGAAAATGACCACCTGTGGATGATGATCAACAGACTGCATTAGTTTTAAATAAAATGAAGGTTAAGCCGAAAGGCGCATCTGAGAGGGTGTAGCAGGAATGTGTACAACCAAAGAGTTATAGGAACTATCGATACTCACAGCCTTTGCCATTTATGAGTCTGCCCAGTGGCAGTGATATAAATTCTGTATAACATACTAAACTAGAACAATAGTTGATTGATGGTATATTATCTACTAATATCAATATTCTTTGACAAAAACCAGTCAGCATTGCAAGTGAAGAACAACATAAATAATAAGACCAATTAAATGGACAAGTTGATGCTTTTTACAAATATTATTCATTCTTATGTTATTTTAGACTACAAGATGACCCGCCTGCTGGAGTGAGTGGTGCCCCTTCTGACAACAATATAATGCTATGGAATGCAGTCATATTTGGGTATGTAGTCAAAAGGATAAAATGTAATCTTAGTTCTTAGTCGACCTGTATTTCTACAGGGGCAGATGCCCCTGTGCAAGTTCAAGCTCTGGTATGAGCTACATGTAGCCAGGAGAAGGGTTTCCTGCTTAGTGGGCTAGGATAGAGCAGCTTAATACTCTGCTGCGTTGGGACAAGCACTTACGAGTAGTGGTTAACCGATGTGTGAATCCATCTTAATAGACTCAAACACTAGAGCGAAGTAGACCTGCAGCCTGTTAGGCACCATCTATGCTGCTCAACAAACCACCTAACAATAGCGGGTGTTAGACCATGTCATAGTTAGTCGCCTCTTACGACATGCTCTTACTTAGTACTTAAATTTAAAAAAATGCAGAGATGTGGATAATGACGGTTTGTTGTTGTATAAATATGATTTATTCGTCTATAGAGACATAAATGAATAAAGAACTTGTTGATGTTGATGTTTTTGCTTTGTTTGTGATAGTTTCTGAGATACAAGAAGATAAAGGTGAAAATGAAAAACAGCAACAAATAGACTCACTGGCTTTCAGTGTCCCTTGCGGAAAACGAATGATCAATGTTTACAAATTGCTGTATCTGTCAGTTCCCACTATAAACGTAATTATCATATCTACATAAACAATCTAAACAGATCTATCTCATAAAATTCTTTTGCAAAAACTCAACTACAGGGTTAATGCCATAGATAAGGCTAAACATACTGCCCTTTTGATTGCAGAGAGTTCCAACTTCCGTCATGTACGGTTAGAGGAAGAAAATGGCAATTGGGAAATTAGTTTTAGATTTTGGAAAGGATTTCTTCTGTTTTTCGCTTGGATTTGAAGATTTGCCCATTATTGAGAATGTGATGGTAGTGATGAAGAAATCACTCTCTAAAATGCTGCGTCAAAGCCAAAGGTACAGAATTGAGACAAGTTAACATGTTTGAATACCTGGGCACATACATAACATCAGATGGAAGATGCAATTGCGAAATAAAATGCAAAATAGCCCATGCAAAATCGATCTTTCAGACAATGAAAGGAATATTTTGCAACAAAACCTTGTTGCTGGAACTGAGAGAGAGAGTCATTTGATGCTACGTGGAACCAGTACTGACATATGGCAGTGAATCATGGACAATTTGCAAGCAAGCGCTTAGATGTTTGAAAGCAATGGAGATGTGGTTTTACAGAAGAATGCTGCGGATCCCATGGACTGCAAAGAGGACTAATGATACAATACTCGAGGAGGCACAAAAACTTATTGTAAGGATCAGAACAAAGCAGTCACCTTTTTTTTGTGCATGTTATGAGAAGATCCGGCTTGGAGCATGTCGTGACAATGGGAAAGATAGCAGGAAAGAGACAGAGGAAGGCAGAGAGAGACGATGCTGGACAGCCTAAGATAATGGCATGGACAACAATCAGCAACAGAGTTGGTAAACAACAGATAGAAGCGGGTGGAGGTCCATGATCACCTCCTGGCAGGGCACCTGATTATGATGATGATGACTTGTAGGGATCCACTTGAAAGTCTTCTCACCAGAGAGTTGCGATGCTAAGAAGAGAGGAGGAAGTTTGAATGCTAGGAAGAGAGGAGGAAGTTTCAATGCTAAGAAAAGAGGAGGAAGTTTCAATGCTAAGAAGAGAGGAGGAAGTTTCAATGCTAAGAAGAGAGGAGGAAGTTTCAATGCTAAGAAGAGAGGAGGAAGTTTCAATGCTAAGAAGAGAGGAGCAAGTTTGAACGCTAGGAAGAGAGGAGGAAGTTTGAATGCTTGGAAGAGGAGTATTACTTACATTGCCTAGTTTAGCATTTGTATTTAATGACATGGAACTATATTGTTTCATGAAATATGTTTAAAAAAAAAAAAAAGAAAATGCTGTACATTTCCAACTGCCATCACAAACCTTCAGTGCAGAAAGATCATCTTGAAGAAACAAACATTAGCTCAGATGATACACCTTGTACAAGAATTGCGATTGCATGTTCCTATAATACTTTGTAGAACACAGTTTTATCCCACCATGGAGATGGCTAGCAGGTGTCTCATTCTTCCCACATAAGATGTACTAAAGCTACCTACATTGTGATCTCTTTCATTTTGTCTTACGTTTAAATGACTATATAAATATTTTCTCATTTTCTTTTTTGTAACTGAGAAGCATTCATTTGGTTTCCTCTCAAGAAGTCCACATGAAGCACTTTGTGTGTTTCTGTATCTAATCTTTTACAAAAGTTACTAAATCTAAATATAACCCTTTTTCATGTTTTTTGCAAAGTGCTTAGTAGGATGTAGCAGTCCTGTAGCTGCCAAAATATTGAAGCCCTGTGATCCACACTTGATTCTTGTTCAGAGAAATATCTATTGTCAGATCACATTTTATGTGTCTCATTTCACTCATTCTGTGTTTAGCCATACTTTCTGACAAAAAAATTTGTGCAGCTCAAATGTCCATAGTTGGAAGTTTTCTACATTATGAGATTTCATATTTCCCAAAGTTGTTTGTTTCACTGCCAGTCACATTAATGATTTGCTTATTAGTTACATTTGGTTAGCTCTTAGTATTCTTCTACAAATACTTCCTGTACTAACATGATTTGGTTGTGGAACTATCAGTAGAACAAGTGCATTTTTAAATGGGAGAGTTTAATTTTTCTGATATTTTATTAGTTGATCAAATGCAGTGATGGGCTGCTCTAAGTTTATTCTGTTTTGAGTCCTAGAATAGCAATGCTGTTAAGACCTTTCTTGGGGAGGAAGACTAATATCTGGTCAGGCAAAATATACTGATCAGACATGTTAGTCAGGGTCAGGCAAAATATACTGATCAGACATGTTAGTCAGGGTCAGGCAAAACATACTAATCAGACATGTTAGTCATGCAAAACACTGGCCAAGACCTTCACCTCGGCTTCCAAGTAGTCCTCCCTGGAAACGGACTGTTTTAATGGCAGCCTGGCTAACAAGATGAGGTATCGACGTGATCCCTATAGTAGTGAGTGTCACGCAGATGAAGTCAAGCATAGCACAATTGCCTGGAGAACTCTGGTCCACCTTCATCAGCACACTCGGGATGTGAGGAAAGCTACTGCAACCCGCCACTTAACGTCTTTTTCAGGGCACGCAAAAGAGTAACAAGACCTTTCTTAATATTGTGATATTACTACTTTTCAATTGCTTCACACTTTCTTTTACTAAGAAAAGATATAGGTGTGTTGTATATAACTGTAGTTTTAGCATTGGTACTTCTTTTCTCCTATTTGACCCAGTAATCCTCAATTTAATCGTTGTCTAACCATATGTTTACTTGTTGAATGTACGAAAACCTACCTGGAAGCAGCATATATTTCCAGAGGTGGTAGAAAATATACCAGGTATTGGAAACAAAAACAGCCAGACTGAAAAAGAAAGAAGAGAAATAACCCTGAGGTACATAACGAAAAACTACCCAAACATGGACTGGACCCATGCATATACCTACGGTTCTGTAACAGACACAACACAGAACGGAGGGGTAGGAGTATTCCTGAGCCTACCAAATGGTAGAAAAATAACACTGTCAGTGGCAACTGGAAAATACACTAGCAATTTCAGAGCGGAGGCAGAGGCACTGAGGGCTGCAGTAGAAGAAATGGCGACAGGTAAAAGAAATGAAAGCCATATAGTCCTGCTTACAGAGGCCCTGGCCGTAGTCACAGCACTAAAAAGCCAGAAAAATACTGAACTTAATGATTTAAGAGCAGTACTCTGTCAACTATGCCAGCAGTCCGCACCAAAAAGAGTAGTGGTACAGTGGGTTCCATCCCACTGTAACATCCAAGGCAACGAGGAGCCAGACAGACTGGCAAAAGAAGGTGCAAGGCTACCACAACCAGATCCTAGTGTGACTTACGAAGAGTCAAAAAGGCTTATTAGAGCTAGATACACGACCAAATGGGAAACAGAATATACTGGCTACACAAAAAACGATGCCTATTACCAGTTGAACAGAAGAGAGCAGGTCGTGGTCTTCAGACTTCGCACAGGCCACAATAGACTGAGGTACCACCTATTCAACAAATTGAAGATAGGTGGCACTGACGAATGCTCATGTGGTACCAGGAATATGACCGCTGAACATTTGCTGCAAAACTGCCCGACATACAAGGATCAGAGGAAGCAGATGTGGCCATCACCAGTGGCAACACTAGACCAGCTCTATGGCAGTGTCGACAGCCTCAGGATGACCGCTGCTTTTTTTCGAAAAAATACAGGTTGACGTCTGACAGCGTACGAAGAAGAAGAAGAAGAATGTTCAACCAAAATACACAAAGTGTTACGTTTATATTGCATTTAAATAGACTGGTACTTACACACAACATATACAAATTTAGTTAATAAGTACAGTCATTTATCTTTGGTTTTGTAAATATAAAATGTTGTTTGCATGTAAAGAAACTATTCTTGTATCCTCAGGCCACATGATACACCATTTGAAGATGGCACTTTTAAGCTATCAATTGAATTCACAGAAGAGTACCCAAATAAACCCCCAACAGTTCGATTTATCTCTAAGATGTTTCACCCCAATGGTAAATACAACATGTGTTGTCAAACTGTAAAGAAAGATGGGTGAGGAGCAGTTGTTTATAAGGGCTCATAATTTAAAGTTGGTAGATGTTAGTTACAAACTTGGTACCATTAAGCAGTGTTATGGCTTTGTATTTCTGCTTAATTAATTTAGTAAAGTAATTATGTATTAATTGGTACCAAGCTTGTAGATAAATCCAGCAGCAGGATTGGTAATTCTCTGGATCCCCTACACAGCACCTCCCACAAACTTTTGTTACTCAATACATACGTTGACTCTGCTACAGTTCCTAAACCCAAAAAGGTGCACATATATTACAGAACAGACAAGAAAACTACTAGACATGCGAAGACGTCTTAAAGTCAGAGGGGTGTTGAACAAAATCGCACTATGCGAACCAAATAAAAAATATCCATTTACAGCTAAAGGACGACTATGAGCAGCATCGAAAGCAGCCACTAATCAAAGTGGCTGAAACCAGGAAAGTCTCATTAAGTGTCGGGAAAACTGCAACAAAAGAGGTCTTCTTAAAGTACTAAAAAGAGACAACACCATTATAACAGATAGACAGACGAATGATCGAGCAGAATATAGACAATATTATACTGACATTTTTTTAATCACATGCTAACATCTAAAAATCTATAGGTGTCCTTTAGGTAGGGAGAAACAGTTCATTTGTCAAAGTGTTTAATAAATGCCTTGATTCAGAACAAATTCCTGACCAGTTAAGGGGAGGAAGATTAACAGGCAAAATATACTGATCAGACATGTTAGTCAGGGTCAGGCAAAACATACTGGCCAAGACACTCAACTCAGCTTCCTAGTAGCCCTCCCTGGAAACGGCTATTTTCATGGCAGCCTGGCTAGCAAGGTGAGGGATATGTGATCCATGTAGTAGTGAGCGACACGTAGATGAAGCCAAGCATAGCACATCCGCCTGGAGGACCCCGGTCCACCTTCATCAGCACGCTCAAGATGTAAGGAAAGCTACTGCAACCCGCCACTTAACGTCCTTGTCAGGGTGCACAAACGAGCAACCTACTCATTGTGGGCATTTGCAAACAACAACAACCTGACCAGTAAAAATCCTCAAAGAAGGAGATACTGAACTTCTGAACAACTACCTCCAACTTGCCAATTTACACTGTCAGACGAGTTTGCTTGATTAGCTCCGTACAGTTTTGAGTAAAGTATTGAATTATTAGGTCAGTGTATCTTCTTTAATTTTGCCATAAGGTAAACAGTCCTGATGCTCAGCAGTTTGTTCGTTTAGTCTACCAGTGCACAGATGTGAAACAGATAGTCAAAGCTTGTACATATGTCTGTTCAGTCAGTTGTGCCCTGTCCTGAGGTGAAGAATGATTTGTTTATAGGTTTATAGTATCACTATCTGCATTGCTTCAATCATTAGAAGTCTGTATTTTACATGCAGCTTTGCGTAGAGCAGCCAAGCTTTTGAGAAGAAAACAATAGTATGACAAGGATGCTTTTTATCAACAATTATCGTCCTGTAGTTGACTGAAGTTCACATTGTTCCAAAGTCTTACACCTTTAATTACCTGAGAAGTGTCAGACTTTGGAACAAAAACATTATCATCATTAAAATATTCAAAGGTAGAATAGCCGTGCCAGCTTAAATTACATTTAGAGGTCCGTGTAGTAAAGCACAAATATCATGCTAAGAATATGAGTGTGTGTGCTATGTGCTTTACTTTTGTAGAATGAGGAGTCCTGGAGAGTAGCAGAAGGTGGAATGTCCACATTGTCAGCTTTCCACATAAGGAAGATCATCACCAACCAAAAACTGATTGCTTGGAGCAACTAAAAAGACCATCATACCATTATAGCTGATTGTTGGAATTGGTTCAGCTATATCCTAAGAAGAGAACCTGATACCAGAACAGCCATGCTGTGGGCTTTAGAGCGAAGGTGAAAGAAACTAGACTAAGACAACCCATGTTGGTCACTGATAATTTTTCCAGCCATTGACCAAAAATCTGCTGAGACTACAATCCAGAGCATAAAGACCATATTTGTTGTCAGAAAAGTCTCTAAATAATTATAGATTTTTATAATATTTTACTCTATTAATCCTTTCCAGCTTGTAGGCGCTGCCATTGGCAGCCGTAAAACTGAAAATTGCAGCCCACTACAACCGACACAGACTTCTGAAACATGTGTTTGTGTTTTGTGTTAAAGTTTGTGTGATTCCATTTTTTATGGCACTACAAGAGGCTGATATCCATGCATGCATGCGCAGTTGACATTTAACTGTAAGGTTATTTCCAATAGGCAGATATTTGAGAAAGTTATGTTTCAAAGTTAACACAACATTTGTCGCAAGGAAAGTTGGGTTTCAAGACCTGGGAAATGATTTATTTGATTGGACCAATGATCATGCATCTGGATTACGTGTGGATATTCAACACATGCTTGATTCAGACTTTGACTGGGACACATAATAAAAATGACAAATGTAGGGGAATTAATGGATCTATTGATGGAATATACATTTTTTCGCCTTTCAATTTCCATCTCCACATTATTGTCATTAAACACTTCATACTAGTATATACTTCATGTCAAAGATAATTTAATTATGTGTCATATGATGTTGAGATCATAATTTTAGCTCAATTTGTTCAATATTCATAAATAGAAAGATTCAATTTCTACTGAACTCTTTCTGCTCTGCCGGGGAACTGCGATTCGCAGATGACCTTGAGAATGTAAATTTGTACATCTACCTAGGCCAGGAAATCAACAACGACCATAAGATTGATAATAATAGTGGTGGGTTGGCTTAGCTTCAACCACATTAAACCGATAATCCAGCAGATGACAGACTGCAAGGACTCACACCTTCAATTGCATAGATATCCCAGCAATGGTATACAGGTGTGGGGTTTCAAGTCTGCAAAAATCAGACACAGAGAAGCTTTGAATTACAGCTGGTCAAAATAAACGAGGAGAAAACCACATGCACAATATTCTCGCTTTCAATGAAACCACAAAACACCAAATTAAGCCTAAATCGACGCATGACATGGAAAAGTCAGATCGAGAGAAACCGAATGAGAACCAGAGAAAGAATGGCAATCATGAGGAAACTTGCTGGCACAAGCTGGGGAGCAGACGAAAGCATACTAAAGAAACTGTACACTGGAAGAGTGAGACCAGTTCTCGAGTATGGCATTGCGGCATGGACAACAGCAGCAAAGGCGAACTTCGATAAAGTTAGCAAACTCCAAAACCAAGCCATGAGAGTTATAACAGGAGGCATGAAGTCAATGCCAATTGTAGAACTTGAAAAGATTACAAAACTGCAATCCATGACCGATAGAAGAGACTGCAGAGCCCAGCTGCAGTCAGAGAAACTCCGAAGACCGACTGACCATCCAATGCACCAGAGACTAAACAATTTGGGAAATGGGAAACTAAAGCGGAGAAACTTTGCAGAAATAGCCAAAGCAAAGATGCACGAAGATCCCATAAACGCACTAACAACACTAAAGCCCATCACTACTGTACGAAACCTACCTGGAGGCAAGATATATCTCCAGAGGTGGTAGAAAATATACCAGGTATTGGAAACAAAAACTGCCAGACCGAAAAAGAAAGGAGAGATACTACCCTAAGCTTTATATCGAAAAACTACCCAAGCATGGACTGGACCCATGCATACACCGACGGTTCTGTAACAAACACTACACAGAACGGAGGGGCAGGAGCATTCCTGAACCTACCAAATGGCAGAAAAATAACACTGTCATTCGCTACTGGTAAGTACACAAGCAATTTCAGAGCGGAGGCAGAGGCACT
The DNA here is from genome assembly GCA_036924085.1 of Ariolimax columbianus. Lineage (NCBI taxonomy): Eukaryota > Metazoa > Mollusca > Gastropoda > Stylommatophora > Arionidae > Ariolimax > Ariolimax columbianus. Next base: position 36,291,973 of record JAVGWX010000018.1, read on the forward strand.
GAGGGCGGCAGTGGAAGAAATGGTGACACATAAAGAAAATGAAAGCCATACAGTCCTGCTTACAGATGCTCTCGCCGTAGTCACAGCGCTAAAAAGCCAGAAAAACACTGAGCTTAATGATTAAGAACAGCACTCTGTCAACTATGCCAGCAGTCCGCACCAAAAAGGGTAGTGGTACAGTGGGTCCCATCACACTGCAACATCCAAGGCAACGAGGAGGCAGACAGACTGGCAAAAGAAGGCGCAAGACTACCACAAGCAGATACTAGTATGACGTACGAAGAGTCAAAACGGCTTATTAAAGCCAGATACATGACCAAATGGGAAACCGAACATACTGGTTACACCAAAAACAATGCATATTACCAGTTGAACAGAAGAGAGCAGGTCGTTGTCTTCAGACTTCGCACTGGCCACAATAGACTGAGGTACCACCTATTCAACAAATTGAAGATAGGTGGAACCGACGAATGCCCATGTGGTACCGGGAAAATGACCGCTGAACATCTGCTGCAGAACTGCCCGACATACGAGGATCAGAGAGAGCAGATGTGGCCATCACCAGTGGAACCACAAGACAAGCTCTATGGCAGTGTCGACAGCCTCAGGATGACCGCCGCTTTTTTCGAAAAAATAATGGATTACTGTCTGACTGCGTACGAAGAAGAAGAATTACAGAAAGAGCAATGTAGCAAAGAGTCCTAAATATCTCCCTAAGAGACCATATTCGAAATAACAACATCCGCGACCAAACCGAGTTCCGGGATGTTGTAGACTCTGCGTCAATGTGAAAGTACAGATGGGCCAGCCATGTGGTTTGCATGACTGACGATAGACGGATGAGGATGTTGTCTTTCTGATCACCATACAACCACAACCGCCCGCGTGGCTGTCCGCCAACGAGATGGAGAGATGATCTGCACCACACCCTTGGACCATCATGGTACTGCAGGACAAATAACAGATACAGATTCAAGTAGCTTTTGGCTACTTGGCATCAGACAACCTTGCCTGATTGAATACCATGATTCAAGTATACGGAATCCCGGCACTTGGCTAGGACTGAAAGATGCATATCTGCAAAATTATCCAGGACTGGAAACTAAAAGACGTCATGTTTATTTATTGTGATTAATTGGCTACTTTCATTTGTGTTGTTTTCATTTGTGTTGTCGTCAGTGAAGACCAACTTGTAATGTCAAGATTGTTTGTTGCCATATCTGTATAAAACGTCCCTGCATATCTTACTACCTTTGAATTAAATGAGATAACATTACTGATGTGCAATATGTTTCCTTGATTAATACAAGTGGAATGACTAGTTTAATAGGTAACAAATTATGGAAGGAAAAAGGTGAATGATTTGGCATCTAATGTGTTCGTGCATTACAAAATCCCTTAGTATAGACATTGTATACTGAGTTGTTGCCCAATATACGAGGACCAGAGAAAGCACATGTGGCCATCACCAGTGGCAACACTAGACAAGCTCTATGGCAGTGCCGACAGCCTCAGGATGACTGCTGCTTTCTTTGAAAAAATACAGGTTTACATCTGACAGCGTACGAAGAAGAAGAAGTAGTATACTGAGTTGTAATATATAATTTGTGTATGTCCACAGTGTATGCAGATGGCAGTATATGTCTAGATATTTTACAGAATAGATGGAGCCCAACATATGATGTGTCAGCAATTTTAACCTCAATCCAAGTAAGTGTCCTTCTGGCTTACTTTTCTCTAAACATTTGTTGTATTGAGTCAGTGATCAAAGGTCAACTTGCATCATTTTGCTGCCGTCAATTGTGGCATATATAATATTGATATGTAAACATGTGCTTTTGGTAGAAATGGGTCCTCATCATACAATGGCTGGAAGTATTTTAACAGTTTAGTGTAGAAACAGAGCCAAGATTTTAGACTTCAGCATGATAGGCTCTTTTTTCCTTAAATAATGTGTTTAAGACATGTTTCTAGTTTTGTCCTATTGTTATTTAGAAGTCATTGAGTAAAAAGTAAATAGAATATTGGCTGATTCATTCTCTGTGGACCAGCTCTTATGGTATCTTCCCCATCTTCTAAAATAAAATATACAGAAATGAGTAACATTTTATTTTTGCACTCATGCTTTACCATTTGTGGGACAGGAAGGTCACAGAGAAGCATATTTGAAATGAATATTGTGCTTTACTAACTGTCCTGGACAGTCAGTAATTGTAGACATATTTAAGATCTTTTGCAGAAATTTTTTTCTTCAGCAAATTGGTTAGCTTATATATAGACATTATATGGGTACCCTAGTGGTCTTGAGGTAAGGTGTTTGCCTAGGGTGCTGTAGGTCAAGGGTTCAAATCATAGTAGGAATTCTTGCCCCACAAAGAATATGTTGCAAAAAAGGTGACTGTGTAGCTATAACATCAGGTCTTGGTTATGGGGTTAGCATAGCGGCATAGATGACACCTGACAGGCTGCGGGTCTACCTTGCTCTAATTTACTCTGCCACCAGCACCGGTCTCAAAAATAGCAGATCATATAATCCAGGGGCTACCAACCTAACGGTTGGTAAAAGATACTGGGATTGAACTGGCAAGCCACCAGCCGATTTTTGCCTGCCAAAAAATATGAAACAAAGCACAATAAATATTATGCATTGTCCATGCTTTGTTCATCATGTTCCATTTCTTTGTGAGTTTGCTATGTAGAACATAGTAATCCCATTATGTCCTATTATTATAAGACTTTGGTATGTTTAAACACATTTTTTTAGAATGAGTGCCTTTCATGGAATGTTTGTTTATTGATTTGCCCATGTGTAAGTATCAGAGGCCAACAGTTTTTGGATTAAATAGTAGAGTGTCAAGCTCTTACAAAACAGCATTAACATTCTTGATTTTTAAGTTGAGTTTTTATTAAAGGATCACATTTTATTTTTATGCATATTTATTAGTATATGAGACTACACTTCAGTAGATATAATGCGCTATAAAGTAGGTTCTGAACAAGGCCTACATTCTTTAGTACAACAAAGCTTCAACAACAATAAACTTGGCCATTTCCTGTTGCAGTGACTCCTATTTTCACAATCACATTTTTGTCATGACATGTAGTCAATGGATTTCCTTAAGTCACAAATGTCATAATTTTTGTTCATGTACACCATTTAATGATTGGTATCATTATTTAGGATTGAAATTAGTAAGAGATTGATTTAAAGACAGTGGCTACATAAGTGTTTCCTGTTTAAAAACTCTTAACTCTTTGTTAGAATGAGGTCCATGTGTTCAAGCTTCAGATTTACCATCATACAGTATCAATGTTTCCTGGACAAGAGAGAACTCTTACAAGCAAATTGTGTGGTTGACTGACATATGTAAATAACGTAGTCAGAAGTTGAAGATAGGGGTACTGTCACTGGTTGTCTTTCCACCATAGACAAGGCTATAGAAATAATTGATTGATCTATATTGGCAAGTTTTTAAAAAGAAGTACATAGTGAGCAGAGTCTTTCCAATTATTGGCGGTGGTTTTAGAATTTGTTACTCTCTTTGTCAGTTGATTTAATTATCAATTGTATCTGAACTTCTGACAATGTTTTTTAAATCTAGGATCCACAAAGATGACTAGAGCGTTTGATTTTACTTTCCTGCAAGCAAATTGACAGATTGTAGTGATTGCTTTGAAAATCACTTGTGTTCTTGTAGTTTTTAATGACATTCTCGTACAAAATATGTACTCTGCACAGCCGAGATAGCACAGTGGTTAGTGCACTGGCTTCCAAGCCAGATGATCCAGGTTTGGTTCCAAGTTGGTACAGAATTATTCCAATCGAAAAACAAACAGCTCCTGGCATTGGCCCAGCCTAAAAAAATAAGATACCAGAACAGTCAGGGAAAGTAAAAGCAACTGTCGTGATATTGATCACATCAGTCCTAATGTGTCGATGGTCAAGAAAAATATAGGTCCAACACCATATTCACAATATGCCACGCTGGCGTGTTAATGGGATCTTTACGTTTTACATCAGAACTACCATGGAGAGGGTTAAATTGGGGTTATCAACTTTCTTCTGTGTGTGTCTGATCAGTGTTATAGAGTGTTAAACATCCAGCGGGTGCCATCTTTCTTTCTTTTTCTTTTATATCCATCTTATATGTCTGTCTGTTTATCTATTTGTGTTCTTTTAGCATCAAAAACGGTGCATAAAGTAGCACTCAATGCTCTTCAGGTAGATCTGTCTGATGTTAATCATCATAGTTCCTGTATGTTGACAAGACCTATCATGGTGTCGTCTGATGTCACTTAGTCTCTACATAATCACTTTGAATTGGAAATCTGTCTCTGTTCATTCTAAGGACATGTCCTATGTGCTCCAAATGTTTTTTTCCAATGATGGTTAAAACATTGCTATTTGGTCTCTAGTCTTATTTGTTTGTTTGTCTGAAATTCTTTCCAGCCAATGTTCAGCAATTTGTAAGCACATTTATTTTAAATGCAATCAGCCTATTTTCAAGAGTTTTGATCATTTTCCAGCTTTCGCATCCACAAACAGCATGATTGTGATGTTTTCGACCTCCAGCTATTTGTTAACTGGTTAAAATCAAATGAGGTCAGGGCATTTTCAAGTGAAGATTTCAGTTCCTGTATCTCCGGTCCTGTGTGATTTTGCTGCTTAAGTTTGCGAAATGCTCTACTTTCTGTAATGTATTTCCATTCAGTTTGATATCGGTGACTTTGTTTGTGAGATTCATGATTTTTTTATTTTAAGCGTTTATCTACACTATTTTCAAATAGTTGGCAGTAATCTATTTTTATGTCCCCTCAACGTTTGTACTTCAAAGAGCCAAATCATCAGCCAAGGCATGAACTTCTAGGGTCTTATCATCCGTCCATTTTTGTGCCTAAATGTTTGTTGTGGGCATAATTACAGTTCACACACAGCATTGTACACCAGTGTATATTGCTTTAATGACATTAAATTAGTATATTTGGATGGAAAGCCATAGTTGTTAAGGATTTTCAAAAAATGATGGGCGGTGAAGATTGTCTAACACCTTTTGCAAATCAATAAAGTTGATAAACAAATGCTTATAGAATTTCAATCGAGTATCAGCAACCTGACCTCATAAAGCTCAGCCAAATATTGTAGGAAGTATAATTGAAACAGAGTAAGGATTTACTGGGAAATTAGATACTGTGAGTGGCCTGTAAAGCAGTGTACTATTGCTACAAAACCGTTAGATCAACACATTCTCTCTGGAAATTTTGTCCCAGCCATAAAACTATAGCATAATGTCACTCACTTGAAATCAATTTATCTTCAGTAATGCTTCATTTTATATTTATTATGTATATTATATATATATTATATTTGTTTGGTTAATTGAATAGATGTTTCTATGTGACTTTGAAAAATAAAGACAGTAGATGGTGCAATCACAAGAACGGCCTTGCACAAGGAAGTGTCATGGCCCCTATGCTATACAATATATACACGAGCGATCAACCAGTTAGCCTAGGAACGAGACTGCAATAACTGCCCAGGGAAAGCGTTTTGAGGAAGTGGAGCTCGGAATTATAAAAGCTCTAAACAGAATGGCTGAATACTATGAGGAAAAAAAAACCAAAAACACAAACTGTTGTACGACATTTTTCCCATTGCTGGGGTAGTCGAGGGGTTCAAGGTTGATGACTACAGACCACTTTGCCACTGCTGTCGTCACGTCGTGTGCTGGCTGTTTGTTTATTTCACCCCCAACAGAAAAACAACACATGTCATACCGGGGATTCGAACTGCTGCCCTCCTTGTCGGCAGGCAGGCCTCAAAACCATTTGGACACGTGCTCCTCTTGAGGAAAACTATGAGGAAAACCATCTCAAAGTCAATTCCAAAAAACACAGGTATGTGCTTTCCACTTGAAGAACAGAGAAGCAAGTCGACAACTACATATTAAATGGCGCGGACAGGTACTTGAACATAGTGATACATCCACGTATTTAGGCATTGTAATGGACTGCACATTATCGTACAAGGCACATTACAATGTGGTAAAACAAAGTTAGTGTAAGAAATAACATAATTCGCAAGCTGACAAACACTGCACGGGGAGTATCCCCAAAGGTGCTCCGCACATCAGCCCTTGCACTATGTCTCTCAGCGGCAGAGTATGCGGCACCAGTATAGAATGTATCTACACACACGAAACAGGTCAATGTGGCAGCAAATGAGACAATCCGAATTGTAACAGGATGCCTCAAACCGACACCAACGGAAAAAAGTCTTTGCAATCGCTGGTATTGCACCTCCTGATATTAGAAGACATGTCGCATCTAGTTGAGAGACGAAAGCAGTCCTGTGACCAGAGACACCCTCTTTTTGGACATACAGCAGAAAGATTATGAATGATATCAAGGAAAAGTTTTCTGCGGACTGTACAGTCCTCGAAACAGAGTCCCGAAAGACACTGCGTAGAAAAGTGGCATTCTTTAACTCCATTAAGCCAATACTCTAACAGATGAATGACACCATGATAAGAGCACACACTTTCAATTCTGTCATCATTCCAGTAATGATTTACTTAAGTGAAGTGTGGAACTTGTGTAAAACAGATGCTGAGAATAATGGAACAGTGCATACTAAAAATGTGGATACGGGATACGATCTGGAATGAAGAAATTCAACATCAAACTTTGTTTTGGGATGTTGTGGAAGCAGCGATGTAGAGAAATAATTGTTGGGCAGGACATGTGGTATGCATGCCTAACAACAGATGGACATGTAGAACAACATTGTGGTGGCCATTTGCCTATACACGTCTAAGGGCTGCCCACCTATGTGATGATGAAATGCACTGATAAAAGACCTAGGCCCACATTGGAACAACGTTGCAAAAGATAGGGACACATACAGAATATTGTTGGCTTTCTTGCATAAAGCACATCTGCCAGGCTGACGTCGAGGATAATATGATGTGGTATCTCAGTAGAGAAATTAAAACCAAATTTTAGAAAGCCTCTGCTGGGACTTATCAACTGGCCTCACTACACTACACAGCTGAATATCAGCATGGCAACAAAATAATGATAAACAATATATTTATACCAACTTTGTGCTGGCACTGTCAAACTTAGTCCAGAAGAGGATCATTCATGTGAAATGAAATACCTAAGATCACATAACAAAATAGAAATTCTACAACTGACACAACGCACTTGGCCCTAGAAAGGCAGCTTATGCTCCCCACTATGCTTTACAGCACAAGTGGATGGAAACGTAAGTATTAGCTTCCTGAATAAGATTAGGATGTCTACTACATACTACAATCTGAAAATTGATAGTTCTATTGATCGTAAAGAAAATGCAGCTGTAAAATGAATTGCAAATAATGAAATAAATGTTGTTTTAATTTAATTTAGAATATATTTATTAGTAAATGAATACGGACTCAAGATTTTTTGCATTTAGCATAGGCCTATTGTTAACAAATATGAAAGTCTGATTGCAGTATCTGCAGCAATAGTGGTCATGGATGTATGAAATGTTCAGAATCTCTGCTGCTGTTCTGTTTGTATATGGTCATTGTGGTTGCCATTTTGTAATGCAGACTTTCTCTCTCAAATATCACAGCCTACTCAACAGAAATAATTAATTAGTAAAATAAACATGTAATAGCTTGTCTTCCTAATTGAATAGAAGAGAATATCACCTTGTATTTTCCTTAACAATATTGTTGTGGAACTTCCTCATTGGCCTGAGTGCATGTCATTATATGAATAAAGTAACCTGATCATAGTAGTCAGCAAAATATGTAATGTAATTGTTAACATCCAACACCAGCATTGTATGCTGTCACATATGATATGAATTGACAGAAGTCAGAACAGAAACATTTACAATTCTATTGACTACATAGTGATTTCAGCAGCTATTTGTAAATCTGTGACAAGGCACCCAGTAATTAACTCTAAAAATAATGACCTGTTTATCATTGCAAATTAGTATTCAACACATTTGTATAACCTACACTCTGTACATACTTATAAGTGCCACCTTCTATTTGTGCACAACATTCCATTTAGAAATGTAAATACTTTGAAGTGTACAAAACCACTAGGAGAATGTGTGTGTTTACAAACGCTGCATGAAAAGGGAATTGCAACTTCAATAAACCAAATGCTTAGTCATGAAGACAAGTTTTGTGTACTGTTTCTGCTTTTTCCAATTCCTTGGATAACAAGTTATTTTCTCTTTTTTTTATATACAATATATTGTAATTAGAGCTCTCTTGTTAACCTTAGATGTTTATTTGATTCTGAATGGTGACTTCATGCTAAATGGTGACTGTACAACCACATGAGATGGAGAGTCTTCTACCTTAGAGCAATTAGACAACACTGTTGGTCACCTATTCTTTGTGTTAGATGGCTAAATTAAATGGCAAGTACAGATCGGTTGGAAAGAACACTGCAACAACCACTACAGGAAATTGGCGAGAGAAAGTGAAAGAAGCAGAACAACATAAATAAACATGTGCAGGATTGAACCCACAGGGAAAGAGTTGGAAAGCCAAGGAATTAGTGGTGGCGAATGGAACTCAAGACGGCACAGTATAGGAACAGATGGAAAGCATCTGTTGCCTCAATATGTTCCAAGAGGAACCATATGGATAAGTGATGATGATGTTAGTCACCTACTACAAGCTCTTTGTGTGTCAGTGGTCCTATGCTCATCTCTGTTACACACAGAGCTTTCCCGGAAACTACTCTGGTAAAGGTGTATGCTTAAGACCACTCTCTGTCATCACCTTACATGTGTTGTAATGGAATACCAGATGTGAAGGGAAAAGAGGTCACAAGATGGGCTATAGTTGAACAGGCTTCACCAATTTCTAGGACAGAATGTTCCTGACATGTGTTGACTGTTGCTCTATACACAGGAATCACATTGTAGCTCCACTGCAGAGAGTATAATTGTGTTTCTACCAGCCACTTAATATGCTGAGCTACTGTTTTGGGCAATGCTGGATCAATATTTATGTGTTATTTCCAGGCCGTTTTTTCAATGTATTTTCAAATTAATGTTATGAATGAAGGAAAATAGAATTTATTATGCATTGTTTTTCATCAGTTTCTATTTCCCTATATATGACTATATTACTGTTTCATTTTGATAGAACAAAGTTTTATGTAACAAAGAAGGAATTATTTTTTTGGTCCATTTTTGAAGTCTGAACATCAATAATCATTTTGAGTTTTGTTCTTTTGCCAAACCTACAGTGTTTGCATGATAAATTTGCCTATTAGTCACAGAAGTCTGAACGGATCTGATCTTTCATCTTATGTCTGTCTCCATTCTTCTATGGCATATCATAAGTCATTTTTATTGTCTTCCTTAGTCTCTGCTTCACGACCCAAATCCAAATAGCCCTGCCAACAATGAGGCCGCTCAGCTGTACAGAGAAAATCGGCGGGAATATGAGAAAAAAGTTGCTGCCATTGTTCAAGAAAGCTGGAATGATGATGATGATGATGATGAGGGAGAAGATGATGGAGAGGGGAGCAAAGCAGGCTCTTAGCATAGAACTTCAAGGGGCTTCAGCCTGAAAATTGCTGTAGTATCAAGATGTTTACCACCTAATTGTATTAATTTTTCTTTCAAATATTTCTGTCTAGAATTTAGCAATTACCAGAGTTATGACTCTGAACATAGCACTTATGTTTTGAGATCAACTAGGCCTATCTCATAGTGGTCTCACAATTAGAGATAATGGTACCTTCAACTGGTTGACCCATGGTTCGACTATTGTGAAGGGCATGTTTACATATCATAATTGTGTTGAAAAAGTGAAAGAAAGAGAACAACAAAAATATACAGTGCCAGCTACTTCTGTTTTGCACAAATGTTTTCTTGGGTTGGGGGGGGGGGGGGGGGGGGGGGGGTGTAGAGGTGGAAATACATTTCCTTTAGAAAATGCTTACACCAGAAACCTCACTATTTGTCTAAAAACTATTGAAAGAAATGAAAGAACTTGTTTGCAGAAATTGTGATCAACTTGCAGAAAAAGACTATTTATTTCATAATTGAAAATATATTTGAGTGAACTCTGAAATGTCTCACGTGCAAGAATTTGCATTCTCACTCTTACAGCTTAATGAATAATGCAGATGTGGTGCCACTGACATGTGTAAGATATGTTCAAAATGCAACAACAACAAAAGGCAGTTCATGTTCCTTTCCTCTGAGGATTTGCATACCACAATGTTTATTAAGTTTGGGACTATATTTTTTACTAACTAATAGTTTATTGGTGAAGTTTTGTATCTCATTACATTACACTATTTGTGATACCTTTTCCTTTAGCATGTTGGTATGAAGGCAGTCCATCACCATTGAGAAGTGTTGGTGGCTACTGACTTAATGTTTACTAAATGGTTTGTTGGTTGTGCATGATGCCAAGTTGACCTTTTTTCGACATCTTTATTTAATCTCCTTGAAAATGAAATGAAAGAGTTTGATTTGTATTATCTGCAAGGTTAAATACACATATTATTTGCCAGATATGGTGTTTTATTTATCCTCATATGTAGAAAAAGAAGCAAAACAATGTAAACATGAGATTGATAAAAAGTATATCCCCTAAAAATCATTTTGCATCTTTTCAGTCCCTGCTGGATGAACCAAACCCCAACAGTCCTGCAAATAATCTTGCAGCAAAACTTTACCAGGAGAATCGTAGAGAATATGAGAAAAAGGTCAAGGTCATAGTGGAAGAGAGTTGGATATTTATAGGGGAAGTCTGAATGTATGTTTTGGTTGGGGACATTTTTCATGTTATGTTGGTTGTGCACATACATAGGCTACATATACTTCTCGTTGTGATGTATTCTTTCAACATATGTTTGTGTATGAGCTTTTGGCACATGTGGCTTCAATAGAATTGATAGCTTGTGAAAGCTTGTTACATCTCGACTTTATTTCATGTGGAGTTGTTATTGTTCCAACTATGTCATGGTTGGCCTTCCTGTTGCTTGGTTACTAACTAGAATATCTTGTGTGGCATATAAGGTGTGAATTCTGTTATTTTCTAGGAAGTCTGTTACGTCTCACACACCTGTTTTTAGGTGCTTATTTCAACTGTTGATAACAATGTCAATATCTCCCAATAAGGTCCCTTTTAGCAAACGCACTTTTATTTTATTGCTGTGAATTGTTCAGAATGTGTGTAGTGCATAAATGATTGAATGCCTCCTCATTTTGAGGGAAAGCGAGACCTTAACTCTTTCCAGTTCGCACAGGTTTTCAATTCAGGAAAAGTTCAACAAATCTGTATGTCAAAGTCAAATAATTTTATTCAAAATAAAATTCAAAAATATTAAACAAATTGAGCTAAAATTACAATCTAAACATCGTAAGACAATAATTAAACTGGGACATGAGAAGTATTCAAAATTTAAATTGTACATTAGTATGAAGCATTAAATGGCATTAATGCAGAGGTAGACAAAAATGCTGCTGCTCATAACTTGTGTATATCCCTCAATATCATTGTCAAGCCCTTTTCTCCTGTGTCTCAGTCAAAGTCTGAATTGGGCATGTGCTGAATTATCCACGCACGGATCGTCACTATCTTGTAGGTGATGTCAAAACCTGAAATTCTGCAGACTAAATGGCTGAACAGTTGGCGTTACTCGATCAAGTGGAAATTGACGTCTTACAGGCTGGCAGGCCCCTGGGCGATACAAGCTTTAAAGGGTTAAGTAAGTTTAGTTTAGTTAGTTGAAGAGTCAACATTATTGCACACGGTTTAATCCATAAGTGCTCTGTTTTTCTCCAAGTTTTTCGGAGAATCTTAGCACAGTGCATGAATTCCATAGTGAGGATCCCATAATTACTTTGGCTAGATTTTAACATCATTTTGAATTTTGCCCAGGCAGCTGCCGTAAAACTACTTTTTTTCTATTTTCAACTGCTGAGGGATTTTTAACGTGCACAGCACTGTATACGTGCATCTGATCTCTACTACCCAGAGATCCAGAGAAATACCAGAAAGTCCACGTGAAAAAAAACCCGGTCTCACCGCGATTTGAATCCGTGACATCCAGCACCCGGAGCCGATATCTTTCCTTGAGACCACTCAGTCCCCATAAGTAAGTTCTTAATGAGGTTAAGTGAGTTTCTATTCATTGAATATGTAGAAGCCTGTTTTGTTAGTTTAATTTTGAGGATGAACGAAAACAAATTGAAATTGGTGTATTGCAGTACCAAAGTATGTTAATGACAAGTTCAATGAATAAGATGTGCCTGGTGAATAGTTCTGCAGACACTAATTTAGTCATGTTTTGTACATCACTGACGGTAGCAAACAAGATTTCACATGAAATCTCCATTCTTATATGTTAACTCTTAATAGTTTCCAGAGTTGAAATAAAGTACGAGAGAAGGAATGAAATTGAAGTGATTGAATAGTTGTTTATGGGCATTTCTCGTGTTCTTATGTTTATGTTTGCAATTTAAAAATAAAATAATTGCTGATGACTGTTAAAGTGAATTCTGTGATGAGAATACTTGTACAAAAGTTTCACACTCATAATTACAGGCACTGAAACTCAACAGTTTCTCCCTGTATATTTTATTTCACAGTTATAATACTGAAGCTGAAAATGATTAAATTCAAAATATTGAACCTTGATCTTATAGTATAAGTAACACAACAGAAACCACACCTTGGACTTATAGTATAAGTAACAAAACAGAGACAAAACCTTGGTCTTATAGTATTATTAACAAAACAGAAACTAAACCTTGGTCTTATAGTATAAGTAACAAAACAGAAACCAAACCTTGGTCTTATAGTATTATTAACAAAACAGAAAATAAACCTTGGTCTTATAGTATTAGTAACAAAATAAACTACACCTTGGTCTTAAAGTATAAATAACAAAACAGAAACCACACCTTGGTCTTATAGTACAAGTAACAAAACAGAAACCACATAGTTTGTAAGTCCATGTGCAAAAACAGAAACCAAACATCAGTCTTAGTACCAAATATGAGAAGTGTATGAGTGGCACGTTTATCACCATGGATAACAGATTGAGCAATCACACTGAAACGCAGTGATTATATGTGTCGTCATATGACCGACAGATTCCTATTGCCCCACAAAAAGTCATTCTACAAATGTGTTTATTTCGATATAGCATCATCATATGGGATAGCTCTTCAACTGGCCATCTTTTAAGAAACCTGAGTCTCAAAGTATTTTAGTTAACCTGTAGAATGGCTTTTGTGGTCATCTAATTAAATAAAAATGGACATGACGTTTATAGTCTGCATCTTGTCTTCCCCTGCCTGCAGACCAACACACAGAGCCTGCCTCCAGCCGGGTCTGTCTTTGGCAAGTTCCTCCCAGTTGCTGGTGTTCATATCCAAGGCCTTCAAGTCACACTTGCAAACATCTTTGTAGCGGAGGAAGGGTCTACTTTTATTACACTTGTCCATGGTCAGCTCTCTGTAAATGATATCTTTTGGAATTCGCCCATCCTCCATCGTCACAAAGCCAACGCAAGCGGTACTGGCGTAGGATTGTAACCAAGCTGACAATCTGCACGGTCCAACACTTCGTTGTTAGTCACTCTGACACTCCATGAAATTCCAAGTATGCATCTCAGGCAGCGCATATGAAAAGCATTTTGCCTTTTTTCTTGTGAGGCATACAGAGTTCATGTTTCGCTGCTATAGAGCAGGGTACTAATCACACATGATCTGTACGCAGCAACCTGCGTGGAGATGGTCAGCGTGTTGTTATTCCACACTCTCTGTGAGAGCCTGGCAAGTGCTGATGAGACCATTCCTAATCGTTTCTGCAGCTCTACGTCCAGTCCATGATGATAGATCTAAGGTAGTTGAAATGATTTACTACCTCCAGATTTTTGTCGTCTGGTGGATCTGCACCCTGAGTCAACACTTTAGTCTTTTGTACACTGATAGTGAGACCAAACAGATAACAGGATTTTGCCAACCTATTAATGAGGATCTGTAATTCAGCTTCGGTGTGGGCGACCAGGACAGCATCGTCTGCGAAGAGCATATCCCGAATGACAGTCTCCCTTCTCTTACTTTTTGCTCGTAGCCTGGTTAGATTGAATAGTCTTCCATCTGACATAGTATGCAGAAAGACCCCCCTCTGTGGCAGTTTCAAAGCCGTGTCTAAACACAATGGCAAAGAAAATGCGAATAGAGTCGGAGCCAGGACACAACCTTGTTTTACTCCGCTATTAATGTCGAAGGCTTCAGATTCCAGACCGTCAGGCAGCACTGTACTTTTCACGCCCACATGAAAAGACCTAATCATGCTTAGTGGGCAGACAACTTTAGACAAAACTTTAAAAAGACCCTCAATGTTTACCAGGTTGAATGCCTTGGCGAGGTCAATGACGGCAAAAAATAGTGGTCTGTGTTGTTCTCTGCATTTCTCTTAGAATTCTCTCAGTGAAAAGACCATATCAACGGTGGACCTTTCTGCGCGAAAATCACACTGAGACTCCGGATACACCCTGTCCGCAAGCTTTCACAACCTGCTCAGGATGATGCGAGCATACACTTTGCCCACGGTGTTGAGGAGCGATATGCTCCTGTAATTGTTGCAGTCTTCTATGTCTCCCTTTACCTTGTAAAGGGTGATTAAGTCGGCGTCTCTCATGTCCTGTGAAACCGCGCCCCCCCCCCCCCCCCCGCCCCCCCCCATCACAACACTGGCAGATATGTTCGTATAGGTATTGATGTAGTACATTCCCCCAGCATTTGATGATTTCTGCTGGAATGCCATCTCTACCGGATGCCTTTCCCACTGTCCCACTTCAGTATTGTTATTTGTTGTCCCTGATGAAGGCCTATTGGTCGTAACATAGGTTTTGTTTGTGTTCTCGTTTCGGTGCGGTATCTGACCATACTTATGAACAAATCTTGTATGCTCGGTTATCGTCAAGTTAATGCAGAATCTCAATTTCGTTGAGAGCGGAGTCCGCCACTACGTTATTACAGTTGTACAAGACTGAATAGTGTTCGACCCATCTCTTTATTTGCATATCCCTGTTTATAATAATATACTTTTTTGTTGGTCCAAATGCTTTCTTTATGCCCTCGTACATTATATGACATGCCCAGCATCCATGTACTGTTACAAAAAGCACAAATAGGATGGGCCGGACACCTCGTCCGTATGTCAGACGAACGGCTCTCAAAGAAACTACTCTACTCTACTCTACGAACTGAGAGAGGGATGGCGCGAAAAAGGGTGCCCAAAAGAAACGTTTTAAAGACAGTCTGGACTTACTGGAAAGTTGCCAGATAGATATCACCACATAGGAATGTCTTGTGCAAAACAGATCTGACTGGAGAAGCGCAGTCAACGCGGATGTAGCTAGCAGCAAGGACCACCGTGGTGTTAAAGCCCGGAGCAGACGCCAGACCCGGAAATCACGAACAGCGGGAACACTATCACCTTCTACTGACCTCGTGTGCCCGTTAAGGCCTTTTCAGCCACATGTACACCCATACCCAGCAGGGAAATCTGTTACAAAGGTGACGTCGGCATTCTCATCCACAACGTTGAGACAGCTATTATATATATATATATGTTGCCAATAATATCATATCTTAATTCTTTATCGAAATGTACTTCTACAGGGGTAGATGCCCCCATGCAGGTTCCAGCTCTGGTATGAGCTGGATGTAGCCGGGAGAAAGATTTTGTGCTTAGCGGGCTAAGCTCGAACGGCTTAATACTCCGCTGCGTTGGGACAAGCGCTTCTAGAGGGTGGTTAACCGATGTGCGAGTTTATCTTAATAGACTCAAACCCTAGAGCAAAGTAGACCCGCAACCTGTTTAGGCGCTATCTATGTTGCTCTAAACAAACCACCTACCCATGGCCGGTGTTATGCCATGCCACAGTTAGTCGCCTTTTACGACGTGCGGTCTGTGAGGCAGTGATGCTATTCTTGTCCTTGTCATACACAAAGAGCCTGGCACATCACCCGGGCACATATTGATATCTAAAATGACATTTAGTATTAAATAAAGTGGGGCTTTTAAATTTACTTAACACATTAAAAAAAAATATGAAAGTTTTCCGCTTAACAACAATTTCTTTACAACAAATCCTTCACAGAAACCAGTAGAGATAGCATGTGGCAAATGACAATCCACGCACTTTCTGGTTTGAACATACATATTGCATTGTCAATGATGGATTTGTCATTTCTTGCCGGCTGTCGTCTTGTTTAGGCATGGCTTGTGTGAGAACCTTATGTTTGTAATAACAAGGTTTTGTTCCCTGCAAAATCTCAGCAGTCGTTTCCCATTGTCATTTAGGATATCTTCTCCATGCCTACCGATCTAGAATCCCATCCCATCTAGAATAGTCGTTTCTAACTTTTGTGTTGAAGTCTCCAAGGAGAAGTATTTAATTTTGACAATCGTCAACGGAGGTCATAGCATTCATCTTTTATGTCAATGCTGTCATTTTCAGTTAGTGCATACACAGTGACAATATCCATTTGACTAGGTTTATCACCATCAGTCTTACTGAAATGAATTGTCATCCTTGAATGTTTGTAATTTGGTTACTGTCCACTATACATCCCACTCCTGCTCTGGGTCTTTCAGTCATGGGAACTCCGCTGTAGAGTAGCATGTTGCCATCATGGTCCAAAACGTCCGGTTCCTTTTTCTTTGTTCATCTACGTGCCAGGACTGTCAATTTTGCTGTCTTCATCGCCTCCATTAGTTCATCTTCCTTCCCATTTAGGCTTCCATGTTCCGTAAATGCTATTCTTTATTTCTCGCCTGTTCTGTTCGTCGCCGTTAATTAAGATCAGTCCGGTTTTCTCTTGTAATCATTGGTTAAGACAAACAGGTGATTAACCTGCATGGTGTAAGGGCTTTCTCCTTGCAACCTCCATGCCTGCCGACCTGTATGATAACACACTCTAGCTGACTGAAAGCGAACAAGAAGTACATGGATTGTTGATTCAAGTAAAGAACAACAGGTAGGTGTATTGATTGGACTGAGAAGACGAAAACTATGATAATTAGTAAAGTAGAGAAATCTACTCCACAGATAAAAATAGATGATCAAATGCTGGAACAGGTAGAGATATTTGTCTGACTTGACACGGAGAATGGCAGATGGAATTCAGTAAGAGAATCATCATCATCAGTCCCGTAACCTAGAAGGTCGTTGAGGCATCGTTATTGCAGTTTGTCGAACCAGTTCGCGCCAGACGTCTAGATTTTTCTCCAGGGTATTTAGTTTCAGCTATAGACCTTCTCGTTCACTCTTTTATATTGTCCTCCCATCTCTTTTTTGGTCTCCCTCTCCCACGCTTCACGTGCAGGACGGTCTTGGTCAGCCCCACCGATCATGATATATATGTCCATACTATGTCAATAGGTTTTTATATTAACCTAACTCCTTCCTAACAATTTCAATAACACTCCTTTGTAACGCGATCCAGATATGAAATGCCAAGAATTCTTCGCAAGCATCTCATTTCCATTGCGCAAATGTTACGTTCTAGTGCAGCCGTCTGAGTCCAAGTCTCACACGCGTAGAGGTATACCGATGTGACCATTGTTTACATTAAAGTCTTTCCAGATTATCCGCAGTCTGGTCAGGCTGACCATGACCATCGCTATTCTTGACTGGATCTCTGCTCTAGACCACTCCGCATTCATTTCTGTACCCAGATATTTGAACCGCGTAACACTTTGCAGAGGTTCACCTTTGACCATATTCGGGGTTAAAATATCCTCTGGGGCGCTGACTAAGATCGTACTCTTCTCTGCACCGATTTTTTATTAGAAAAAGAACAAGAGAATAGGAATAGCGAAATCTTGGTTCAAAACATGTCAGACATTGATATTAAAGAAGTCACTTGCAAATTACAAATTAGATTGATCACTTGTTATTTATACTCATCACTACTGTATGGTGTTGCTACAAATGATTGGAGAAGAGAATTGATGCCTTTGAAATATGGATATATAGTCGAATGGGCACCCCTGGGAAGGAAAGAAAACATAAGGTCTCTGATAAATTTCGGGTGCAAAAGTGTTGTTGAATGAAATCAGTAGGACCGGTATGATATTTTGGTCACACAAAAAGACATTGCTGAAGACAGTGCCGGAGGGCTGACGTGCCAGAGGTAAGCAAAGCTGGAAATGGGAGTCCTACAGGATATGTTCACGTATGCTTTGTTATCAACCTCAATGAAGAGAAATTCTCAACTGTAAGTTCACGCATTCAATGCGGCAAACGCAGTAAAAAAGAAGGGGGGGGGGTGTGCGAGTATCCACCGGTACTAGT
This sequence comes from Ariolimax columbianus, assembly GCA_036924085.1. NCBI lineage: Eukaryota > Metazoa > Mollusca > Gastropoda > Stylommatophora > Arionidae > Ariolimax > Ariolimax columbianus. Next base: position 36,310,336 of record JAVGWX010000018.1, read on the forward strand.
GGACAGCTCTACGGATGGTGATAATATGTGTGTATTAGAAGAGGGGGGGGGGGAGGAAGGAAAACGCTTGGTGCAGGGGTGTCAATTGAGTGCAAACTAGCTTGGGGAAGGGGGGGGGGGGAGAGCGCCTGATGCAGGAATGTCAATCGAGTGCAAGCTTGATTGGAGAGGGGAGGGGAAAGTCGAGCGCCTGGTGCAGGGATGTCAATCGAGTGCAAGGTTGATTTGCAATCCCAACATACCTGGTTCGAAATCACTTCGTGTTCAGTTTGAGTGGGCGTGTCAGGGAGTTTTCATTGTATGCCCACGTGTTCAGTTTGACTGGGCGTGTCGGGGAGTTTTCATTGTATGGCCACTTCTCCACGTGTTCAGTTTGACTGGGCGTGTCGGGGAGTTTTCATTGTATGACCACTTCCCCGCGTGTTCAGTTTGACTGGGCGTGTCGGGGAGTTTTCATTGTATGACCACTTCCCCGCGTGTTCAGTTTGAGTTGGCGTATCGGGGAGTTTTCACTGTATGACCTTTTCTCCGCGTACAGAAAGGATTGGCAAAACTACTGCAAAACCGCCACAGATACACACACGCATCCTTTCACAGGCTAATACGTTCTGAAATAGCCTAAAAGACTATGGTCTGAGGATTGAAATGGGTTTTCGCCAGTAGAATCCAGAAGAGCAAACCTTTAAACAAAAAAGAACAAAAGTAGAGAAGGACAAATTAGTCCTGCTAGCAAGAAAAGGCTGACAAGGTCAGTGGTCAGCAATATCCAAAGCCGATGTGGAATACACGGGGAAACCATCACATTATGCTCCCAAGACGTAAAGCTCATGGAATACGGACAGTCAAATAATTTCAAATACCGGCAAACATGGGACTCGGTAATACCAGATGTTGAGCCTGGCAGTGGAAGAAACAGTGCTTCTCAGGTCGTCCGCAAGCGACGCCTCTGTGTAGATGTAGCAACGTGGAATGTGAGGACAATGATGAAATTATGGGAAACAGAAATGAGGAGACTCAGTATTAACATTCTCGGTTTGAGGAACAGAAGATGGAAAGAGGAAGCCGATTTCAGAGTGCCAGATACTACGTGGCGCACATGGGTAATGGAAAGGCTCAAGGATGAGTTTTAGATAATAAATCAACAATGGTTCTGGTGGACATGGCAGTGATCAATCACCAACTCACAACAGGAGTTACTACTACAGGAGCAGATACAGTTATCATCATGTAGCACGTCCATTGCAGAACTTCCCTTTGTTTCTTTTGCTATGGTCACAGTATTTCAATGTTATGCTCATCGTGGAATTTATGAACAGGTTTTCCTCTATGTCCAACTTTTGTCGAATGTCTGCATTCTTCTATTTTTCGGTACATGGTATTTTGAGGATCTTTTTTATAACATTTTGACTCGTTGGACTCAATTCTCTTACTTGATGTTTGAATAACTGTCCATGTTTCACAACTATATGCTGCCACGGAAATAAACACAGGTTCTCAAAATGTTTACTTTTGTTGGATTGTTAACATTCTTCCATAGTTACCTCAGGCTGTGTATCTGTTATTCTTCCATAGTTACATCAGGCTGTGTAGCCTCTGGTATTCTTCCATAGTTACATCAGGCTGTGTAGTCTCTTGTATTCTTCCATAGTTATATCAGGCTGTGTAGCCTCTGGTATTCTTCCATAGTTACATCAGGCTGTGTAGTCTCTAGTATTCTTCCATAGTTACATCAGGCTGTGTAGTCTCTGGTATTCTTCCCTAGTTTCCTCAGGCTGTGGCCTCTACATTGCCATTGACAATCGTCTTCTGATTTCTTGTGAATAATTGCCATTGTTGTCAATTCTGGAGCCTAAATACTCGAATTTCGTGACCTATTCTATTTCCACACTCCCGAACTTGAATTTCTCTTGACATCTTGTTTATTGGTGGTCATTAGCTTTATTTTGTTTATGTTCACAAATATTTTTTTTTCCATCTTCGCTTCATCTGCTTACGGCTGCAATTAGCTGCTCTAACTCCTATGCAGTGTTTGCAAGTATCACAGTATCGTCTGTGCATCTAAGCTCGGTAATCATGTACCCGCAGATTGTAAAGGGAACGTGAATTTCGATACTCACATCCTTCATTTAACTTAACATCATTATGTTGCTTTAGAAGATTAGACAGTCTGTATACAACTAGTTTATTCCACTTTACAAATGACTTGTCTCCACCACATCGTATGGCAATGCATTCCAAGCATTCACAATTTTTTGATGGAAAAAATGCCTTTCAATAATCTATCTATCTATCTATCTGTCTGTCTGTCTGTCTGTCTGTCTGTCTGTCTGTCTGTCTGTCTGTCTGTCTGCCTGCCTGCCTGCCTGCCTGCCTGCCTGCCTGCCTGCCTGCCTGCCTGTCTGTCTGTGTCCGTCCGTCCATCTATCCGTCCATCCGTCCATTCATCCATCCAAGAATACCAGAGGCTACACAGCCTGAGGTAACTATGGAAGAATGTTAAAAATCCAAGAAAAGTAAACATTTTGAGAACCTGTGTTTATTTCCGTGGCAGCATATAGTTGTGAAACATGGACAGTTATTCAAACATTAAGTAAGAGAATTGAGTCCAACGAGTCAAAATGTTATAAATAAGATCCTCAAAATACCATGTACCGAAAAATAGAAGAATGCAGACATTCGACAAAAGTTGGACATAGAGGAAAACCTGTTCATAAATTCCACGATGAGCATAACATTGAAATACTGTGACCATAGCAAAAGAAACAAAGGGAAGTTCTGCAATGGACGTGCTACATGATGATAACTGTATCTGCTCCTGTAGTAGTAACTCCTGTTGTGAGTTGGTGATTGATCACTGCCATGTCCACCAGAACCATTGTTGATTTATTATCTAAAACTCATCCTTGAGTCTTTCCATTACCCATGTGCGCCACGTAGTATCTGGCACTCTGAAATCGGCTTCCTCTTTCCATCTTCTGTTCCTCAAACCGAGAATGTTAATACTGAGTCTCCTCATTTCTGTTTCCCATAATTTCATCATTGTCCTCACATTCCACGTTGCTACATCTACACAGAGGCGTCGCTTGCGGACGACCTGAGAAGCACTGTTTCTTCCACTGCCAGGCTCAACATCTGGTATTACCGAGTCCCATGTTTGCCGGTATTTGGCTTGGCTTCGTTCGTTCTCAATCTCCCGCTACCAAACCCTGACACGGGCCCAAGTAGCAAAATGTAGTCCAGAGAACGGAATGCGTTGTGTCGTAGTTTACAGCTTGACTGCGATATTTGCACTTTTCGGTCCAACACATCCGACTTCAGCAAGCACTTTTTGAGTACCGGGTTAGCTTTTCCTCTTCGATCCCTTCTCCTTAGCTAGTCTGCTCTGCTGCAGCCTGTTATCTAGGATCACCACGTGGAAGTGTAGAAGGGTCTTGGCAGCTCTTGTTCGCTGGCCCTGACGCTAGCAGTCAGCTGTGGGTCGCTGACCCCGACGCTAGCAGTCAGCTATGGGTCGCTGGCCCTGACGCTAGCAGTCAGCTATGGGTCGCTGACCGCTGCAGCTCATGCGCTGCTCAGCATTTTGATCCCTGCCGGTATTTGAAATTATTTGACTGTCCATATTCCATGAGCTTTACGTCTTGGGAGCATAATGTGATGGTTTCGCGGTATATTCCACATCGGCTTTGGAGATTGCTGACCACTGACCTTGTCAGCCTTTTCTTGCTAACAGGACTAATTTGTCCTTCTCTACTTTTGTTTTTTTGTTTAAAGGTTTGCTCTTCAGGATTCTACTGGCGAAAACCCATTTCAACCCCCAGACCATAGTCTTTTAGGCTATTTCAGAACGGATTAACCTGTGTAAGGTTGTGTGTGTGTATCTGTAATGTGTTGTGTGCGTTCCACTATGGCGGTTTTACCGTAGTTTTGCCAATCCTTTCTGTACGCGGAGAAGTGGTTATACAGTGAAAACTCCCCGACACGCCCAATCGAACTGAACACGTGGAGAAGTGGTCATACAATGAAAACTCCCCGACACGCCCAGTCAAACTGAACACGTGGAGAAGTGGTCATACAATGAAAACTCCCCGACACGCCCAGTCAAACTGAACACGTGGAGAAGTGGTCATACAATGAAAACTTCCCGACACGCCAGTCAAACTGAACACTCGGAGAAGTGGTCATACAGTGAAAACTCCCCGATACGGTGGTGAATTTCTTGTTGCTGTCTGTGTTTTTTTTGGTATTTTGTCTGGGACGTGATATCTGTCTTTTATCTTACTGACGTGGTAGACTGACTTTTGTTTGTTTGTTGCTTTTACTGCCATTTTTCTGCAAGCCTTCTATTGGGGTGGTCTTTGCTAATTCTTTTACTCCTCTCATAAACTTCCATAGCAGCCACATCGTTTCGCATCTCAAGGGGTTCTACATTTTCATGAATTTCACATGCCGGAGTGGGTGTTACCTCATTACTCCATAATAAGACGCAGAGCATTATTCTGCACTCTGCTCACAGACTATTCATTAGTCTGTGAGCATGTTGTCAGGAGTGAATTGATGTATTTTAAAGGAGAGCGTACATATCCAAGACACAAACCTCTCAGAGTGTCCTTGTCTTATCCCCATGCTGTACCAGCGAGCCTCTTTCAAAAACTGAAACCGCCTTAATACTTTATTTTTAACATTTTGAACATGTTTCTTGAGAGTGAGCTGTCGATCGAGAGTGAGTCTAAGATATGTAGGCTCTTCCTCTCTGGGCAATTTCTGTTTGCGTTATCTCAGACTGATATTTTTCTTGGCTACTTTGTGGCTATTGGTAAAGATAGGGTAAACAGTCTTTTCACAGTTTATCTACAGTTTCCACATTTGATAATACTGATGCAGTCTTCTCAGGTCTCCGTTTAATCTTTGTGCTGAACTTTCTACATCTTCATGGCTCTGCCATATTGGCAAATCATCAGCATACATGGCTTTTTCAGATTTGATGTGCTTGGCCAGGTCATTTATGTAAATGAGAAGAGAAAGAGAGTGCAGCTCAAAGCAGAGGAGACTGTATGGTTCATCTTTGTCTTGATTGTTCGGTCAATGAGGAAATATTTTATCCAGTTGTTCAGCTTTCGGCTAATCCCCACGTCAGTCATCTTCATCAAGAGACCTTTTCTCCATACTCGATCATAGTCCTGTTGTAAGTCGAAGAAGATGGCTACTGTATGTTTCTTATTTTGGAACCCATCGTGGTTAACCTGGAAAGATAGTCTTCTGTGCAAACACCTTTTCTGAAGCCTGCATGTTCATGGCAAAGGATTTCTGAACTCTCAAGGAACCATTTACCATTCTTTCTACTAATTTTCCAAGGCATGATGTTAATGAGATGGGATGGTAGCTTTTTGGTTCATCTGGAGGTTTGTTGCCTTTCGGGATCGGGATAACATGCGCATTCTTCCAGTCTTTGGGCAATTGTCCATTTCTCCAAGTCATGTTGATTAGCTTGAGGACTGTTTCTTTCCCCAATATGCACATGTGAGTAATCATGTATTTATAGATTGTGTCTGGCCGAGACGACTTTCTAGGTTCTAGGCTGTAAATGTTGTATATAGTGTACTTTGATCCAGTTTGCCAGATATTGATTTTCCGTGGGAGGGGCTGTTATATGTGTGACATATCCTTTAATGTCATTTCAGATATAGGTAACTATGCCATGGCATTCGGGGCACTCACAGGCATAACTAGTGTATCCTGTCAAGCTCAGGTCAGTGTCCCTGTGTAGAGTTTCTTGCAGGAGAGCCACATGAACCCTGTGGCTGTTCAAAACTTGGCAAGCTCAAGCTTCTTGTTTCTCTAGCCACAAATATTAACTGTAGAACTGTAGAACGTTAACTGAAAGCTTGTTATCTTGTTTTTGCACGTGCTTCCTCCTAGGTTTTTCCGTGTTAGTATGTTTGTGTTTGTTTCCAGTAATCCATTTTTCACCCATTGCAGCCTGGTCACCCACTGCCTGGCGTGGACCTTGATGACCGAGGCGTCGTCCGAGCTCGTTTGTCAAACTTTTAAATTTTGCACTTCCCCATATTTTGGCATTGTCAGGCTGGTGAGACTGTGGATTTTCTTCCCACGCCAGGCAGAAGCCAGAAATGTACTGTAAGTAATTGAGGGGGTGCATTAGCAACGCTCAAAGTACCGAAGCCACGGTAGGATTCACTGTGCCCATTCCCCGCCACCAATTGTCTACTGGTTAGGTCGAGTTCTCATAGGCTCTAGACCTGTAACCAAAAGTTCCAGACAATTGGATCGTCGCGTCTTGGGCCACTGTGCCTTTACAATTGGCCTTGATTGTCATGGTGCGACGAATGCAGGTTCTCTTTTCCCATATCTGTTCAGCCCGGTGCTGGTTCCTTCCTAACCACAGATGGTGCATGCGTATTGTCCAATAGGAGACCCATTTGTACAGATGGGTTTCTGGAAAGGTTAAAGAATAAAACCCTCATTATGTAGTACCTCATCTATTAAGTTATACTGTAGCATAGTGTTAGTGCGGGAATATGTGGAGAAGTGGTCAAACAGTGAAAACTCCCCGATACGCCCACTAAAACTGAACACGCGGAGAAGTGGTCATATAGTGAAAACTCCCTGTTTTTCTAATTTGATAGTGACAAGTTCATAACACCACAGAACATCTGCAGGTCTGCAAGCCCTCCTCCAACACATTTCAATGCTAATACAGCCCACCTGTTAATTGAATTCACACACAAATTACCCACATATTTTTGATTACATGAAGAAAATGATGTATATTACATTTGTTTCTGCTACAATGAAATTCAAACTCAATGCCTAGGCACTTTCTCTCTGTCTCTAACAATTGCACATTGTAATAGCAAAAGTAACAAACAGGTTCTGTTAACTATTTTTAAAAGTTAGTATTCAAATGCCAATTATTCTACTGCCTTACATCCAGCTCTTCCTGGACATTGTCATCTTCACTTAACATTAAATCTAATTTACAAGGTCATATAATTTCCATCTCTTTATTTCTGACAGAGTGGGCGTGGTCAGTAATTTTTTAACAGATTCAATGTTGATGTTATGTGACCAGAACGTAATCACAGGCATAACCTACAGTTCACTAATTAAATTGTCACATATTTAGACAGCTGCTCCTTTGGTAGATCTATCACCATATAACTGACGTTCTCTATTAACTTTCTTTCCTACCTTCGCGTTACGACATGATTTTATTTCTCAAAATTCGCACAAAACTTTTTCTTTGTAAATTATAATTAGTATAAGTCTAAATTGTGACTAACATATCCTGCCATATGAATTAAGTTAGGCGTACTCATTATATTATATTTTTTCAAGGGAGCTTGAAAATCCCTTATTGTTTGTTGTGATAACTAAATTCTAGGGAAGTTATAATTTTAAATTTTACATTTTTACAATTTTTTTGGGACTGACCCCAGGCTTGTTTGACAGTCTATATCTTAAGAAAAACTTCTGATGCTAGATATTAAATTCAAGTTGTATTTGAAAGAAAATTGATTATAATTTCTCAACAACCCAACAAAATTCAATTTCCGAACAAAACGCATTTTGACCAGATTGTAGGTGGCACTTCTCCCTTAACTTTTGCCCAAACTAGTTCATTTGGGTTTAAGTGTGAATGGTAAAGTGGCAGTCTCAAACACAGACCATACTCTTTGATCAATTTGTCTGTATGAAATATATTTTCCTTTCATGTTTATATATATAAATAGGACATTTATATCCGGTTCAAAATGGCGCCACACTTCTCAAATCCGCCACAATCTGTACAGTTGACGATGCATTTCTCATTAACAACGGTGATGTGCGTGTGTGTCGTGATAGTGTGGAACGCTTTTCTGAATTTGTCCTTCGTGGTTATGAAGCATTATGCTTGTTTTAGTATCTACGTTTGTTGAGAATGATAAGATTTTGACCAGAGGCAGAGACAATTACTGCATTTAAGAATAGATTGGATGATTTAAAGCTTTTAAAGCAGGGTAATGCAAATATGACTGGTTGTCTACAGACTCTGGCGAGTCTTCTAAACCAGTATAAAAAACGTTAAGGTAAGTTAAGATGTCGTTTTCTATTTTGAAAGTCAAGAGCAGTGATGTATATTGTTTCTCTTATTATAGATTTGCAGTGAAATGGGACATTTTTCTCCATATTTTTGTTATACTTCCTCTGTTAATTAAGTAGATCTTCTAAATGAATCTTCATTTGTTTAACGTATTGTTTCACGGAATTTGTAATACGTTCCTGAAAACATCCATTTAACACATGCCTGCAATGATTTCTGTTTGCTTTCTTAGTATCCAGAAATGTGTCTAATACAATACAACTGGTTAGATATGTAGTTTCATACTGCTTTTTATGACCTTCATTGGACCCTATCTATTGAAGTGGATATTTCTAATTTTGTTGATTGTCTATTTTACTTCGCCCTTTCAGCTCCTAATATAAGGAGTATCTGGTGATGTCAATGACCTTCAGGAATTTCATCATTTTGTTCACATATTACATGTACTCTTGTAGCGTATGTCAAATCTTATTTCACTCGCCGATGATTTATGGAAATTGTATTTATCTTTCTACAACTTCGTTCCTCAAGCATTTTACGTTTACACTTTGTTCATGCGTTAATGGGGTCATTTATTGTGTGGTCTCCGTTTTGGTGGTTGAGGTTATATTTTTGTGTGGTGTTAAAATCTGGTCTAAACACGATATTAGTAGATAGTAGCCCCTTTCAGTCATGACTGACTACAGGAAAATGGAACCTTGGACTCTCTACTGAGTTTATAGTTACCTATAGTTACCTATAGTTACCTATCTCCTTGTAGCGTTGTCATTTCACTTCTTTGCGTTGCAATAGGTTTCTTTCACCCAGCATGAGGTGGCTTTTCAGACTACATTTCCACTGGGATTGGCCCAGCTTCGTGTTTTCGGGATGTGATAGTCATATCACGTGTCTTTATGTCACGCTTACACACATCTTTGAACCTCAGATGTAGTCGGCCGACTTTCTTATGCCATCCGCCAGCTGTCCATGGAGGATATCTTTGGAAATGCGACCATCTTCCATGCAACGAACATGTCCAAGCCATCGTAGTCTTCGCTGCCCAAGAAGAGTGTACATGCTTGGGAGACCGGTGCGAGAGTGCACCTTTGCATATGTCACTCTGTCCCTCCATGTCAATTCAAGAATGTAGGGAGGACAGGAATGGTAGAGAGGACAGGAATGGTTGTGAGGACAGCAATGGTAGAGAGGACAGGAATGGTAGAGAGGACAGGAATGGTAGAGAGGACAACAATGGTAGAGAGGACAACAATGGTAGAGAGGACAGGAATGGTAGAGAGGACAGGAATGGTAGAGAGGACAAGAATGGTTGTGAGGACAGGAATGGTAGGGAGGACAGGAATGGTAGTGAGGACAGGAATGGTAGTGAGGACAGCAATGGTAGTGAGGACATCAATGGTAGTGAGGACAGGAATGGTAGGTGAGGACAGCAATGGTAGTGAGGACAGCAATGGTAGTGAGGACATCAATGGTAGTGAGGACATCAATGGTAGTGAGGACAGGAATGGTAGTGAGGACAGCAATGGTAGTGAGGACAGGAATGGTAGTGAGGACAGCAATGGTAGTGAGGACAGGAATGGTAGTGAGGACAGCAATGGTAGTGAGGACATCAATGGTAGTGAGGACAGGAATGGTAGTGAGGACATCAATGGTAGTGAGGACAGGAATGGTAGTGAGGACAGCAATGGTAGTGAGGACAGCAATGGTAGTGAGGACAGCAATGGTAGTGAGGACATCAATGGTAGTGAGGACATCAATGGTAGTGAGGACAGCAATGGTAGTGAGGACATCAATGGTAGTGAGGACAGCAATGGTAGTGAGGACATCAATGGTAGTGAGGACATCAATGGTAGTGAGGACAGGAATGGTAGTGAGGACAGCAATGGTAGTGAGGACAGGAATGGTAGTGAGGACAGCAATGGTAGTGAGGACATCAATGGTAGTGAGGACAGCAATGGTAGTGAGGACATCAATGGTAGTGAGGACATCAATGGTAGTGAGGACATCAATGGTAGTGAGGACAGGAATGGTAGTGAGGACAGCAATGGTAGTGAGGACAGGAATGGTAGTGAGGACAGCAATGGTAGTGAGGACATCAATGGTAGTGAGGACAGCAATGGTAGTGAGGACATCAATGGTAGTGAGGACATCAATGGTAGTGAGGACAGCAATGGTAGTGAGGACAGCAATGGTAGTGAGGACATCAATGGTAGTGAGGACATCAATGGTAGTGAGGACAGCAATGGTAGGGAGGACAGGAATGGTAGGGAGGACAGGAATGGTAGTGAGGACATCAATGGTAGTGAGGACAGCAATGGTAGTGAGGACATCAATGGTAGTGAGGACAGGAATGGTAGTGCCAAGTTTACAACACCGCCAAATGTTAATAGATCATATGTGCTACGACTCAGTTTCATCACAAAAACATTGTTTATAATCTTCGAATTCAAACTAACTGGTCCTCTTGCCGCGGATAAATGCACGCCATATGTGCTCTACTGTAATACACCACTATATGCTGTTTTTATTATTTTTTTTAAAAGAGAAGCGGGATTTGTCCATATGGGCATTAGCAGCACTTCCTCTGCTATTTCCGTGACGTGAATTTGTTTAACGTTCTCTTCATGTTTTGTCAGTCACATTAGCAGCACTTCCTCTGCTATTTCCGTGACGTGAATTTGTTTAACGATCTCTTCATGTTTTGTCAGTCACATTAGCAGCACTTCCTCTGCTATTTCCGTGACGTGAATTTGTTTAACGATCTCTTCATGTTTTGTCAGTCACATTAGCAGCACTTCCTCTGCTATTTCCGTGACGTGAATTTGTTTAACGATCTCTTCATGTTTTGTCAGTCACATTAGCAGCACTTCCTCTGCTATTTCCGTGACGTGAATTTGTTTAACGTTCTCTTCATGTTTTGTCAGTCACATTAGCAGCACTTCCTCTGCTATTTCCGTGACGTGAATTTGTTTAACGTTCTCTTCATGTTTTGTCAGTCACATTAGCAGCACTTCCTCTGCTATTTCCGTGACGTGAATTTGTTTAACATTCTCTTCATGTTTTGTCAGTCACATTAGCTTCACTTCATCTGCTATCTCTAAATAGTGAATTTGTTTAACTCTGTTTATTTTTTGTCGGGCCAATTCCATGATTATCTTAGGCATTCACTTATTCAAACTTTTTACACTTGCCCTGGCTATCTTGTGAGGTAGAAGCAGACCGAGGCACATTTGATGAATGGAGGCGGAAGCTTAAATGAAGGCGGGTGGCTGGATTGGCGTAGCAGATGTTGCATCGAGAAGCAAATGACAGACATACGTAGTGTCGAAGACCTCTGCTCCGTTGGCGATAGTACAGTTTGATTGACAGTTTCCTATATGTCAAACATTATGGCCGCTCTTTCTCTTTTCTCCTGAGTATCAACAATTCTGAAAGCCTCGAGAAATTCATTAAAATCAATCTGACCATCTTTATTTAGATCCAGACTTCGAGCTATATCCTCTACCTGGTTGCTGTGAAGGTTAAAGCTGACACATCTGCCAAGGATAGCACAGGCTTCTGTGAATTCAATCATTGAGATGTATCCAGAATGATCTTTATCAAATGTTCGGAAAATAGTCTCGAGAATATCTTTGTGTCTGTACAAGCTCTCTGTGATTGAGGGGCCACCAGTCTGTACAGAAAATAAACTTAAAAGCTCAGTAAGCTGAAATCACATATTACCATTAAAGAGTTATGTCAGTAGGAACATACCGCATAGTTATTGTCTAATATATGTAGCAATCATTTTAATACCAAAGATGCTCAAGGACGATTAAGTTTGACGAACATAGCGCAGAAAGTGGTGTGAACCGCCAGCAAATAATTCTTATGATAATATCTATGTTCCAACACACACAATTAGGAAAGCGGAATTACCACACACACACACATATACACACACACACACACACACACGGACGTGCGCGCACGCGCACACGCATACACCTACACACACACAAATGAATGTGTGGAAAGAAAGGGACACATTATGAAATAATCCGCGCACTAAAATGGGATAATAGGAGCATTACCATAGATGGAGAAAAGCTCAAGCACCTCCCGTTTGCAGATAGCATTGTCCCCATCAGCCATAGCATCAGGAAGCTCAACAACGCAAGCAAGGCAGTTGGTTTAAAAATAAATAGACTAAAGACACAATGCTTGCTAAACAGTTTCTGTCCCTGCGAAGAAATGCGGCTTGGAACTGATTCCGTCAAAAACGTTAATTCGTACATCTACTTGGGCCAAGCAATTACGAACTCCTTTCACGTGCATAAAAGATCTCCCGAAGGTTAGCTGCGGGGTGGTTCACCTTTAACGGCATCAAGACAGTCCTTTAACGGCATCAAGACAGTGCTTCAACAGATTAAAAACAACAAAGAGAGCTCACACCTTCAACAGCTTGGTCATTCCAGCCATCGTCTATGGCTGCGAGGTGTGAAACCTATACAAAAGGGAAATGGCGCGGCTCCAAGCTACTCAACGAGCGATGGAACGTAGAACACTGTCCATTTCACTACGATACCACATCCACAGCACGGCCATCAGGAGTCAAACCTGCTACAATGGCGTCGAACATTCGCCGCTGCTAATGAGTACAGGTGGGCAGACCACGTGTTATGCGTGACTGACACTAGGTGGACCAGTGACGGGACGTCATTGTGGCCTTATACCTATAATCGTAGTCCTGACGTCCACCAATGAGATGGAGAGATGACCAGCGACAAAACCTTGGTCCGGCATGGTTCTTAAAGGCAAAAGACAGAGATGAGTTTAGACGAGATTTGACTACCTGGCACAGGGCACATAATGTACCTGAATGAACACCAGAATTACAGTATGGCAGTATATAAATATATATTAAGCGAGGCCGGTCCATATAAGTGCTTGTCTTTCCCTAGCAATTAGGAATCAATACCTTTCATTCCTACTCTCTTTAGCATGTACAGATTTTGTAGAATCGTCAAATAATACACTTTGGCAACCTTCATTGTATTTAATGTTATTTCTACTCTACAGAGGTAGCATACCAGTCACTATTTTCTTACAATATCACTCCACCTCACATTAAACAATTGGAAAGCTAGCACAGAAGATTCTGCTTTCACAACCAAGCCGACTTCGTCAATGTCGAGTGGAGGTCTATTGTTGTTTTATGTAGACATAACAAGCAGGAATTTATTTGCTTCTCGCCAATGAACGATGATAGTTTTTGCCACGTTAATGCTTAAAGAAGAATAAAAGACTACAACGAAATAGTATGAACAATCAAAGACTAACTGTACTAGCTGTAATAGCGATTTCAAAAAATGGCTGCTTAATATTCAGCGATCCAAGGATAATTTATATGACTTGGATATTGATGCATTTGTAAAGCACCGTAGTCTAGATTCATACCTACCAGTTAAGGAATGTTTTAAAACAATATATATTTAATAAACTCACGAAATTTTTAAAGATGCTCGCCTTACACACGCTGAAATATATATATAAGATTACATTGGCGGGCACAGAAGCGGAACTCCGGGAATGGGACAGAAAGCTCATAGAAATAGCTCTTGACTATGGTAAGAAGATTAACACTGGAAAGACAAAATTAATGATCAACAACGACGAATGCTCCAACAAGTGGGGTAAAAACTAATGGCCACGAACTCGAAGTAGTCGACCGTTTTAAATATCTGGACTCAATTGTCAGTGATGAAGGATCAAAATGGGAAGTTTTGGCCAGAATAGCACAGACAATAGCGACGTTTGCACGACTTAACAACATCTAGCAATTCAAACGGTTAGCCATAAGCACGAAAATTAAATTAATGCGTACATTGGTCCTGTTAATATTCCCCTATGCTTGTGAGACAAGGACAACTACAGCTGACCTGCAGCGGATAGAAGCCTTGGAGATTAGATGTCTCCAAAGACTTCTGAACGTCACGTACAAAGACCGAGTTACAAATGAGGAAAAACGAGAAAGAATTAAGACAGCAATAGGGCCTTTTGAAGACCTCTTGGCAACTGTCAAAAGAAGGAAACTCTCTTGGTAAGGGCACATATCGAGATTAAACGGTCTTGCAAATACGATCCTGTACGGAAAGGTGCAAAACGGATGACGAAGAGGTCGTCCGAATGAGAGATGGGAGGACAACATAAGAGAATAGACCAATCTCCGACCAGATAAGGCACAGGCAGCGGCCACTGACAGAGAGAGAGAGAGAGGGCGTGGGATTATGGGGGTGTCTTCATGTGTACTCCAATGACCTCCCTGTTTACGAGATGACTTGACATATATATATATATATATATATATATATATATATATATATATATATATATATATATATATATATATATATATATATATATATATATATATATAAGAGAGAGTCTTGCAGTGCAATGTACACCCCATATTGCTGCATGAATTTGTGTTCTGAATAGTGAAGAAACAAAAACAGAGAAATCAGTTGTCACTACATACATTTGCTACCGGAAGAGAATCCAATGTGTACTACGAAGGACCATGGAGAACTAAGAAAATCACCGAATGTATCTTGCAACAAACAGTACTAAACGACCACTGTTAATTTAATTTAATTTAAATTTAGGAACAGCACATTGGACACATACGTGATATGCTCCAAACATGCCTTGGAAATCGTGTGACAACGGGGATAATTGAGTACAAGAGAGACAAAAGACGACAGATCCAGATATCTGGAATGGTATGTCAAAGCGACTGCAGTGCTGATATGCTCCAAAGGACAGTCGCATGTAGAAGGATTTGATCGACATCACCACTTGGCACGACATTTAAAGATGACAGCAGTTTCAATGCTTACTCCATACATATATTTGTTTGGGTTATCGTTTGAATTGTCTAGATCAGTGTTTCTGAATCTTATCGTTACCGCGGACCCCCTTTAAATATCTTTTGTTTGCGGCAGACCCCTATTATATTCTATATAGGAAAATGAATTATCTGTGTCTACAATAGTAAACAATGTCTGCAATAAAATGTCAATGGAACTGTGTTGTTAATAAACAAGAAAACATAATAAAATGAAAACAACATTATCTCTTACCGCCCAATTTGAATGGATCATACACAACTGCAACTCTACTAACTAATTTTCATGATACAAGTATATCCATATTTACACAATATAGAAAAGTATCATCAGTTGCTAATCACAAAAAGGATTTAAATTAAAGTTAATAGTGTCCACAGTGTGAGGGTGAGACTATGTCCACTAATGTTCACTTTACATTAAATGATATTTATATGGAATTTATATACTATCTCATGTTTATTTAAACCCTCTGGGGTTTGGAAGACGGTCCTACTGAAGTGTCAAAATTGGTTGTAAATTAAATTGACTGTTGATATTTCTATGAGCGTGTCTTCCACTGCTACAGTAAGTTCCACTCTTGCAACATATAGATTAACTGAAAATGGATTTCTAATCCTTTTTTTGCTTGCACCAGTAACAGGAAAATATGACCTGAAACGATGTTGCAAATCTTTCAAATGACACGCGACGATGTCTCAGACAACTCTGCAAGACCATTTGAGAGGTTTCGAAATGTCTCTTATTTACAATTCAATTGATGGTGATGCCACAATTCCAACGTTTTAATCATTGCTTCGATCTTGTGTTCAGCTTGAACAACTGTAACTTTTCCCTGAGCATACTTAAATGAGTGGAGATATATCAGAGACATATTCAAACTTCACTAACCAAGAACATAAATATATCAGAGACATATTCAAACTTCACTAACCAAGAACATAAATATATCAGAGACATATTCAAACTTCACTAACCAAGAACATAAAGATATCAGAGACATATTCAAACTTCACTAACCAAGAACATAAATATATCAGAGACATTCAAACTTCACTAACCAAGAATATAAAGATATCAGAGACATATTCAAACTTCACTAACCAAGAACATAAAGATATCAGAGACATATTCAAACTTCACTAACCAAGAACAATCTGTCAAACGATCGCTGATGTAAAATTGCTGCTCTATGAGGAATATTTATTACCTCTTCTCTCAATTCCTCAAAATGAGACAGCTTTCTCCGGTGATAGCCAACCAACTTCACAATGAAATAACAGCTGATCGTGTTCACTTTCTGTATCTTTGACAAGTCGCTCAAAAAGACATGATTTGCTTTTTTAAAAATAAAACTGACAACTTTGACTGAATCATTCCAATATCTATTTTTCTAGTATCTTCTTAGAAACTAATGCTTCCTTATGTATGTAGCAATCGTGCCGAGTCACCGACCGTAAGATCTTCGCCCAGTAAACTTTCCAGACATTGCGAGTGCACGTCTATGCTGATTCCAACGCATTTCAATCAATTCATGTCTTAATATGTGCTAAACTCGTTAAAGCCGTTAAATACGTTTTTCAGCTGTAGTGTGCACCAAACAGGAGATGAAAAGCAAGTCTTGGATAATATTTTTTCTGGTACTCATATCAAACGTAGCACAATAAAGTCGATTTTTTTTTTGGTCGTGTCTGTGAAGTCGTTTTGTTTGTTGTGTCTGTGTAGTCAATTTGTTTGTTGTGTCTGTGTTTCGTTCAGTTGCAGAGCAACATGTACACTTTTTCTTATAACGGTTTCATGGAATTCCCGGACAGCCTTCCATTAGTTTCTTAACTGTGTCATTTGATAAAGGTATTCAGGAAATGTCCTTGGCAGTTCTTCAGCTATTGTTCGTGGTCTTCCGGTTTTTTCTATTAAACGAGGCCCTCACTGCATTTTCGCTGTTCAACCATTTGCAGTCTTCTTTACGATTTCCTTACTTTCACAAAGCTCCCGCTCCTCACTTTTGAACTTCATTTTGCTTTGAACATGATGCACTCCCATCATCATTATCAGTACATTTATGTTTCATATTCGGCCAGCTTGAGGCTCAGTCAAAATGTACTGAAGCGAAATTCAACGAAATGTTATTTATTTTATCTTCCACAAGATCTCAGTCAACCATCAAACATAAGTTTCATTCCTCTAGCGATCTAAGGCACGATGAATCAGAACCACTGGTTCAAATTTTGTACGAGACGAAAACTTGTATCTGTTTTCCGGTTGTGATTTTTGACCACGTTAGGTCCTCATCTTCTGCTCTGTGTCAATGTTTTCATAAATCTGCAATCACGGACGTCAATCCTACTGTGATGTCCGGTCCCGTGCTTTACCTGCTCAAATTCCCGCCGGGGCGTCTGTTTAATCGGCGTCCATCTAAATGTGTGAGCGTTTTATAAATTAACTTCTGTTGTATTTATCCGAGTCTCTGTCTGTCTAATTTTGTATATCTTTTTATTTATATTTTGATTTTAAATCTTAAACCTCATAACATTTCTTCTAGCAAACGCGGATTCCCCGAGAGAACCTCTTGGACACCCTGGGGTACGCGGACGGCATGTTAAGAACAACTGATCTAGATCTTTGCATTCGATAATGATAATTAAGAAAAATATGCACAGTTGCAGTAGCAATAGTCTATTAAGATTGTGTACCTCCATGTTTTTGAATTGAACTCTCTTGTCATGAAAAGTGGACTGGTATAAAACTCTCTGAGACCCATTGTCTACAGCTGAAGACACGAGTCTTGTTCTCAGCAATCTCCAAGGCACGCCGATTGCTATCACAGACTCCATGGTGTCACACCATTGGTTGGATAGGATCATACCTGCCATGATACAGTTTAGACATCCAATGTACCTACTAGACATGTGCATATATGTCAACTGAAGTCAATCAAACCCATACATAAGACCAACCACAACCTGTACACAAACAAGCACAACCAAGATCGTGAACTATGAAGTCACAAAACCAAACATGGACAAAAAATGCGCCTGTGTAAATTGGTAAAAGTAAAGTAACCCATAGCATTGCTGCCATAGGGGGTGTGAGGTGTTACCGATCTCACATTACTGCCGTAGGGGTGTGAGGTGTTAGCGATCTCACATTACTGCCGTAGGGGTGTGAGGTGTTAGCGATCTCACATTACTGCCGTAGGGGTGTGAGGTGTTAACAATCTCACATTACTGCCGTAGGGGTGTGAGGTGTTACCGATCTCACATTACTGCCGTAGGGGTGTGAGGTGCTAACGATCTCATAGTTCTGCCGGAGGGGATGTGAGGTGTTAGCGATCTCACATTACTGCCGTAGGGGTGTGAGGTGTTAGCGATCTCACATTACTGCCGTAGGGGTGTGAGGTGTTAGCGATCTCACATTACTGCCGTAGGGGTGTGAGGTGTTAGCGATCTCACATTTCTGCCGGAGGGGGTGTGAGGTGTTAGCGATCTCCCATTACTGTCGCAGGAGTGTGAGGTGTTAGCGATCTCACATTTCAAAGGCTCGGCTAATTGAGGACTGTAGCCATCTCCTCTCCCTCGCCGCGTTTACTTCCCGGACTGAACCGGTACCCATTTAAGGCTGGGTCGACCCGGGAGTCATTGCGGTCTGAAAAAAAAACAACCATGTGTAAATAAAATGTTAGAAAAGGAAGAAACATGTGATGTGCGAGCGGTAGGCACAACTTATCAAAATGTCAAGCATACCGATTTCGAAATAATACTCTACCATCGATTAAACAGACGACCAGTTCTTGATATTTGTAAACCCAGTGTGCTGCTACACAACTGCCATCCAGCTTTTGTCGATAACGAAACAAACGTCATATTTTTGTTAGCTAATCATCATAATAAATAAATGATATGGTCAACAATTGTATACTGCTAACAGTAGGCAATTGTTGACATATCTGAGGTCTGCTGTCAGTGATGCTCTCTCCCTGGATTCAGAAATAAATGGCCGCATTGGCAAAGCACGAGCTGTCATTTCTCACCTCAATTCGCGTGTCTGGGTAACCCTAACCTCACAATAAAGACCACAGTTTCAGCATACAATACCTGCGTCACCAGCGTACTTCTTTACTGCAAAGAGGCTTGGACAACATAAATATACCAGGAAAGGAAGATCAACATCTTCCACCTACGTTGCCTGGGTCCCATTCTCGGTGTCACTTGGAAGGACAGAATGACGAGGTGCTGACCAGCACTGGACTCCAGAACATGTATACATTGCTCAGTCAGCGCAGATTGCGATGGATTGAGCATGTTTGACGAATGGGTGATGAGTGTTTCCCAAAGATATTCTCTTCGGCCAACTGCCGATTGTAAGAGAAGTTGGGCAACAGAAGTTGAAATTCAAGGATATGTGCAAGAAAGACGTGAATGCACCCGGAAATAGATTTAGAATCCCGGGAAGACAAAACTGTCGACCGCACCAAATGAAACAAATCCTTAAACTCCATCTCAAATCGGGCAGAGAAAGACTATTACAACAATCGAAAGAGAAAAGAAATGTGAAAAAGAACTGAAAAATAACACTTCTAGGGTGCATCATCCCATAGTCAGTAATGGCTAAAGGAGGCTTTTCACATTCAAATAATTGATAAGAAAGTTATTTCTGGATTGATTTGAGTAATCACATTAAATGAACCTTGCGATGAATTCTACACTTTTTTTCACGTGACCCTGTGAAACAGAAGGATGAAATTGATGTATATGTGCTCTTGCACTAACTGGCACACAATACGACACACAATATACATCTATTTACAGGTTATCAAAAATCGTCGAAAATGACAAGAACAAAACAAAAGGGCACGTGCTAGAAATTGCTCCCTACAAGCAAGTCATAGTTATACATTAGGAAAATCTATGAGTAGACAACGACAACTCTATTAATGAAGAATCAATGCACACAATTATTTAAGACATTCAATTTTCTCGCCATCCCTTCTTTCTTTTCATTTTGCCCTCTCGACTGACAGACCAGTTTTTTGTAATGGCAAACCGATAGAGGTGTGTAACATTCTAAGGCCATGTTTCAGTTTAGTTACATGTTTGATAGGAAATTCATTAGCTTTCATTCTTCATAAAAATTAAAACATGAAACCATCAAGTCTCAAATGTTCACTCCCAAGCTAGTTTCATCAGGTCTCTCAAACCCTTCTCCCCTAACCTCGTATCAAGTGTCAAATCCTGCACCCCTAACCTCGTACCCAGTCCTAAACCCTGCACTCCTAACCTCGTATCAAGTCTCAAACCCTGCACCCCTAACCTCGTACCCATTCTCAAACCCTGCACTCCTAACCTCGTACCCAGTTTCAAACCCTGCACTCCTAACCTCGTATCATTAAATCTCAAATCCAGCACCTGTAACCTTTATCTTCCGTCTAAAAGCACGTAAAATACAATAGACCACTAGTACACACACAATTAAAAGCTAATAATAAAGCAATTGAGAAGACAAACCCCTACAGCATAAACAATATCTTGCCTGTTTTATCTGGATCATATTTGTAGAACTCTGCTTCTAGGTCTGAGCGGTTGGAAATGATCATCTCTCTTACGTTATTCAAGGCTGACGACTCTAGATGACTGATCCTGTGGAGAACATTGTCTACCTATGTATCTGTGAGAAAACGACCGTAAAAGACACGTACTTTTATAAATCACATCAAGCCTGCCGCTCCTCTCGGTATACAGGTGATTGACAACATCTCACCACCATGCACGGTCCTGGGCTGCTCTCTCATAGGCCACCGACAACATCTCACCACCATGCAAGGTCCTGGGCTGCTCTCTCATAGGCGACCGACAACATCTCACCACCATGCATGGTCCTGGGCTGCTCTCTCATAGGCCATCGACAACATCTCACCACCATGCACGGTCCTGGGCTGCTCTCTCATAGGCCACCGACAACATCTCACCACCATGCACGGTCCTGGGCTGCTCTCTCATAGGCCACCGACAACATCTCACCACCATGCACGGTCCTGGGCTGCTCTCTCATAGGCCACCGACAACATCTCACCACCATGCAAGGCCCTGGGCTGCTCTCTCATAGGCCACCGACAACATCTCACCACCATGCAAGGCCCTGGGCTGCTCTCTCATAGGCCACCGACAACATCTCACCACCATGCAAGGCCCTGGGCTGCTCTCTCATAGGTCACCGACAACATCTCACCACCATGCAAGGCCCTGGGCTGCTCTCTCATAGGCCACCGACAACATCTCACCACCATGCAAGGTCCTGGGCTGCTCTCTCATAGGCCACCGACAACATCTCACCACCATGCAAGGTCCTGGGCTGCTCTCTCATAGGCCACCGACAACATCTCACCACCATGCACGGTCCTGGGCTGCTCTCTCATAGGCCACCGACAACATCTCACCACCATGCAAGGCCCTGGGCTGCTCTCTCATAGGCCACCGACAACATCTCACCACCATGCACGGCCCTGGGCTGCTCTCTCATAGGCCACCGACAACATCTCACCACCATGCAAGGCCCTGGGCTGCTCTCTCATAGGCCACCGACAACATCTCACCACCATGCAAGGCCCTGGGCTGCTCTCTCTGCCTCTCTCCAGGTCTCCTCTCTCTGCCTCTCTCCAGGTCTCCTCTCTCTGCCTCTCTCCAGGTCTCCTCTCTCTGCCTCTCTCCAGGTCTCCTCTCTCTGCCTCTCTCCAGGTCTCCTCTCTCTGCCTCTCTCCAGGTCTCCTCTCTCTGCCTCTCTCCAGGTCTCCTCTCTCTGCTTCTCTCCAGGTCTCCTCTCTCTGCCTCTCTCCAGGTCTCCTCTCTCTGCCTCTCTCCAGGTCTCCTCTCTCTGCCTCTCTCCAGGTCTCCTCTCTCTGCCTCTCTCCAGGTCTCCTCTCTCTGCCTCTCTCCAGGTCTCCTCTCTCTGCCTCTCTCCAGGTCTCCTCTCTCTGCCTCTCTCCAGGTCTCCTCTCTCTGCCTCTCTCCGGGTCTAATAACTTTATCTTAGTTCCTTCTCACATTCTCTTCACCATATATTTTTATATCTACCCAATTTTTGTTTGTTTTTTGGTGATGATTCCATGTCCGAGTATCTGGGCAAACATCAGATTGGTTTGCAGTACAAAAGGGAGTAAGACAGGTACGCATCCTATCACCTCATCTATAAAACATATATGCGGAATGTATAATGAGAAATGTTCGAGAAGAAGAAAACATTTAAAGTTTCGACACATTTACAATTGGCGGGTACGAGATTCCAGAGTTACGATATGCAGACGACACAGTGATTCTATCAAGAAGTGCTAAAGGGTTAGAGCAGCTAATTTCAGTCGTAAATGGACACAGTAAAGATTAAAACCTGTTTATTAACATAAATAAAACAAAGATAATGACCACCGACAAAACACAATGTCAGCATAAATTTACAGTGAGTGGTGAGGAAATAGTTCAGGTCACACATTTTGAAAATCTGAGCTCCAGAATTCACAAACATGGCGAATGCTCGAAAGAAATCAGAAGAAGACTAGCCATGGCAATGCGGAGACTGAACAGCCTGAAGAAATTATGGCAGAGCACCAACAAGATGATAAAAGTAAAAGTCTTGACAGCCTGTGTTTTTCCTGTGGCAGCTTATGGCTGCAAATCATAGACGATTACCACATACTAATTCCACAGCAAGCAGGCTTTAGACAGCACAGATCCACTGAGGATCAAATCACTCTCATAGCCCAGAAAATAGAGGATGCTTACCAGGAGAAAAAACACACAGTAGCGGTTTGGGTGGAATTAGAAAAGGCATTTGACAAGGTTTGGAAAGAGGGACACAGTCAAGTTACGAAGAAGTGAAGTTTGTGGGAAAATGTACAGATAGATCAGCCACTACCTCAAAAACAGAACAGCCAGAGTTCAAGTACAAGGGCAGATGAGCAAAAAGGTGACACTTGAGCAGGGAGTACCCCAAGCGGGAGTACTGTCACCCACACTCTTCCTGGTGTATATAAATAACATAACAGAGATTATACCAAGAAGAGTCCACAGCTCCATGTTTGCAGACGATCTGGCTATGTGGACCTCTGAAAAGAATCTCACCATAGCAAGTAATCGGATGCAGCAGGCCCTAACATCGCAAACTCATGGCTGGTCAAAATAAAAGAGGAAAAAACAACATGTACGATATTCTCGCTTTCAAACAAACCACAGAAAACCAAAATAAGTCTTAACGGCAAATATCTGCGGCCAAACGACAACCCAAACTACCTGAGAGTCACATTTGATCGGCGCATGACATGGAAAAGTCAGATTGAGAGAAATCGAATGAGAGCCAGAGAAAGAATGGCAATCATGAGGAAACTTGCTGGCACAAGCTGGGGAGCAGACGAAAGTATACTAAAGAAACTGTACACTGGAAGAGTGAGACCAGTTCTCGAGTATGGCATTGCGGCATGGACAACAGCAGCAAAGGCGAACTTTGACAAAATTAGCAAACTTCAAAACCAAGCCATGAGAGTTATAACGGGAGGCATGAAGTCAACGCCAATTGTAGAACTTGAAAAGATTACAAATCTGCAATCCATGACCGACAGAAGAGACTGCAGAGCCCAGCAGCAAGCAGAGAAACTCAGAAGACTGACAGACCATCCAATGCATAAGAGACTAAATAGATTTGGAAAAGGGAAACTAAAGCGGAGAAACTTTGCAGAAATAGCCAAAGCAAAGATGAGCGAAGACCCTATGAACGCATTAACAACACCAAAACCCATCCCTACTGTACGCAAACCTACCTGGAGGCAGCATATATTTTCAGAGGTGGTAGAAAATATACCAGGTATTGGAAACAAGAAC
This sequence comes from Ariolimax columbianus, assembly GCA_036924085.1. Classification (NCBI taxonomy): domain Eukaryota; kingdom Metazoa; phylum Mollusca; class Gastropoda; order Stylommatophora; family Arionidae; genus Ariolimax; species Ariolimax columbianus. Next base: position 36,334,185 of record JAVGWX010000018.1, read on the forward strand.
AGCCAGACTGAAAAAAAAGAAGAGACATAACCCTGAGGTACATAACGAAAAACTATCCAAGCATGGACTGGACCCATGCATACACCGACGGTTCTGTAACAAACACAACACAGAACGGAGGGGCAGGGGTATTCCTGAGCCTACCAAATGGTCGAAAAATAACACTGTCAGTGGCAACTGGAAAATACTCAAGCAATTTCAGATCGGAGGCAGAGGCACTGAGGGATGTAGTAGAAGAAATGGCGACAGGCAAAAGAAATGAAAGTCATATAGTCCTGTTCACAGATACCCTGGCCGAAGTCACAGCACTAAAAAGCCATAAAAATACTGAACTTAATGATTTAAGAGCAGTACTTTGTCAACTATGCCAGCAGTCCGCACCAAAAAAAGGAGTGGTACAGTAGGTTCAATCCCAATGTAACATCCAAGGCAACTAGGAGGCAGACAGACTGGCAAAAGAAGGTGCAAGACTACCACAACCAGATCCTAGTGTGACCTACGAAGAGTCCAAAGGCTTATTAGAGCCAGATACATGACCAAATGGGAAACAGAACATACTGGCTACACAAAAAACGATGCCTATTACCAGATGAACAGAAGAGAGCAGGTCGTGGTCTTCAGACTCCGCACAGGCCCCAATAGACTGAGGTACGACCTATTCAATAAACTGAAGATAGGTGGCACTGACGAATGCGCGTGTGGTACCGTGACAATGACCGCTGAACATTTGCTGCAAAACTGTCCGACATACGAGGATCAGAGAAAGCAGATGTGGTCATCACCAGTGGCAACACTAGACAAGCTCTATGGCAGTGTCGACAGCCTCAGGATGACCGCTGCTTTTTTCGAAAAAATACAGGTTGACGTCTGACAGCGTACGAAGAAGAAGAAAGAAGAAGAAGAATCCTTCGAGTCAAAATGTTACAGAAAGATCATCAGAATATCGTGGACAGACAAAGAGAGAAATATAGATATTCGGCAAGAGTTGAGCATAGAGGAGAACTGGTTTATCAATTCCATTTTGGCTAGAAAATGCAAATACTTTGGTCACATCAAGAGACACAACGATCTCGAGAGAACAGTGATGCAAGGTATTATAGAGGAAAGGGTAGACCAGGAAGACAATGGCTCCACGATATCCAGGAATGCCTGAGTATGACTGTGGCTGAGGCTGGAGTTATGACAAGGGAACGAGTTTCTTTCAGACATACTGGGATGGGAACGACATTCTATAAAGGACATGCTATATGATGATGGTGTAAAACGCTGTCTGACTGTGTTGTGCGGTGCCTTTCGCAGCGTATCGTCCCATTTTCTTTGCTCAATTTCTTGTTCCAGTGGCCATTGTTAGGTCATTTCTCAACATGTCCTGCCACGTTGTGCCCCTTATCCTTGGTAGGTATATGTTAACGAACGACGGGAGAGAGTCTTTGTTGTATGACCTTGGTCGTACTATATGTTTCGATTCCATATAGTAGCACCGAGTGACACTGACGCTGAATATTTTAACTTTGGTGAGACTATTTCTGTGAACCTCCATTGTTTGTTAAGTGTTAGAAATTTCCCTCTTTTCTTTCAAATTAAGGTCCTTACATTTACATCTGTACCTCTTGAAGTGTAAATTGTTTTGCCTAAATGGGTAAAGATACACTTCTTCTAGCAGCATGATTAGTTCTTTGCTGATAGAGTTGAGTTCAAGGAGCTTGATTTTCTTTATGTTGATATTACGTAACAATTTGGCTGACTATTCTTTCACCCTATCAAATGTTTCTTGCTTGACTGTGGGACAAAAGTACCATATCATCTGCGTAGCCAGGTTCTCCAATTATGACGAGAGTATCCACTGAATACCAATAATTTTTCCATTGTTTGATGCCTTCGTTATCCAATCTATAGTTCATAAGAACAGGAAGGACGAGAGAATGCATCATTGTCTCACCTCTGTTTCCACCCCGAAACTGTCAGCCATTGCTCCTTCATGTACCACTTTCAAATGTTGTGCGTTCTTTTGGTCATATTCCATTGTTGCAAATTGTGTTTGCATGCTTGAAAAGTAAATTGAATAAAGTCTCTCCGGCTGTTTTGAGGAGGTCGATAGGTATCTCGTCTATCCCTGGTGCTTTGTTTTTCTGGATTGAGTATACTGTCTTGTTAAATTCTTCTCTGGTTACAGGTCTTCTATGAAAAGCATGCCATATAATGGCATGCAGTTGCTTAACATATCTTTTTCATCTCTCTTTTCTGATCTCTGGGTCTGTTATTGGCTTCTCATTCTATTATTAATCATCCGTGATTATATGCCCTTATTTTTTTACTAAAGTATTGCTTTACTTTCTTATGTACTGATCTGTGTAATGACATACAATACTGGATGCATACCAACATACCTAAATACACATATACGTTTATAACACTCCAGAACAAACCTCATGCAACAGAATGTTCAGACTTTAATGAGGCACACAATTCAAATACTACTCAAGATCATACAAGACAAAATAAGAGGTACAATAGAGAAGGACGTTTCAGAAGAATAATTTCATTTTTCTAAAGTTTAATAGAACAAGTGAAGTAATTTTCTGTTTGCGACTTTGACAGAAAAATATATAAAAATACATAAAGACATTTATTTTTGCTTTATGGATTACCAGAAGGCTTTTGACAGTTCAGCATGAAAAATTAATTAAATGTCTCCAAGAAAAAGGTCTAGATTGTAAAGACATAAGACTGCTCAGTACTGGGAACATATTACGACAGTAAAATCAGGAAAGTTATGCTCTCCAAGTTTACATATAAAAAGAGGAGTGAGACAGGGATGTGTATTATTCCCTTGTCTTTTTAATATCTACACAGACTAAATATTCAAACAGATAGAGGGGATGGCAGAGCTTGTCATTGGAGGATTGGCGATGAACAATCTAAGATATGCGGATGATACAGTTTTGATGGCACAAAGTGAGCAAGAATTACAAGAGATTGTGACAACAATATACACAATAAGTCAAGAGTTTGGATTAGACATAAACATACAGAAAACAAGGACTATGATAATTGGGGAAAGTGACAAGAAATCATGTATGCAGATAAAAATAAAAGATCAACTACTTGAACAAGTACATAGTTTCTCCTATCTAGGTCATATAATAACGGAAGATGGCAGCTGTAAGAAACGAAATCAGAAAGAGAATAGGTATGACCAAGATGGTATTCCACAACATGCAACACACACTGACATCCAAACAGATAAATCAGAATTTTAAAATTAGAATTGTCATTTGTTACGTATTGTCGTCACTTCTTTATGGCTCAGAAACATGGACAATGAATAACAAATTGGAAAAAAAGTGTTTTGAAGCCTTCAAAATGTGGGTATATAGAAGATTGGGGAGCATTTTTTGGAAAGAGAAGACAAGAAATTTGGAGGTATTGGAAAAGTTGGGGGCAAAAAAAAATAATTAATGACCGAAATCAGGGTTAGACAGTTACGTTACTTTGGTCAGATAACAAGACATACTTCCTTGTTGAAGACTATACTGGAGGGTAGGGTGGAAGGCAGTCGTTCAAGAGACAGACAACGCTTTAAGTGGGTGGATAACATCAAGAGATGGACTGAACAAGGCCTCTCAGATTGCACAATTACAACAAGATATCGAGTACACTGGAGTTCCATTGCAGCCAACTGCCATCGATGCGGAGATGGTACCAGAACTGTACTGAGAATTTAACAATAGCTTGCTCTTTATTAGGATGCTTCCACTTGCGTCTTTCATCTGTTACCCACGATGTTCTGCTATCTACTTGCCCAATATTGTTTCTGTTGCCTCTTTTATGATCTCTTTTATATTCTGCCATTGTTGATTTATATCTTCATTGACTTGTTTTTCCAACCCAAATCATCATGTTATAGGTTTACACTAAAGATTTGACACGGACACACAATCCATATATTTTCAGAACTACCGGTACATTCGCCATAACGACCTTAGAATCTATTAAAACTTTTGAAAAGCCGCTGGTTTATTTGTGGATGATGGATGTGACACACCAGAGAGGAACGATGACGTGCATCTTTGGAGATGTACTGAACATACAATGTTCAAGCAAACATGATCACTGGAAAAAACAGTTGGGTCACCATCATGTTCTAGTCTAGATTCAGTTCGACAGTCGGGTCACCCTCATGTTCTTGTCTAAATTCAGTTAGACGGTCGGGGACCATCATGTTCTGGTCTAGATTCAGTTCGACAGTCAGGCCACCATCATGTTATTGCCTAGATTCAATACGACAGTCGGGCCACCGTCATGTTATTGCCTAGATTCAGTTCGACAGTCGGGCCACCGTCATGTTGTTGCCTACATTCAGTTTGACAGTCGGGCCACCGTCATGTTGTTGCCTAGATTCAGTTCGACAGTCGGGCCACCGTCATGTTATTGCCTAGATTCAGCTCGACAGTCGAGTTCACATCATGTTCTTGTCTAGATTCAGTTCGACAGTTGGGTAACCATCATGTTCTTGTCTAGATTCAGTTCGACAGTCGGGTTCACATCATGTTCTGGTCTCGATTCAGTTCGAGGGAAGAAAACTAATGAACGTATACAATAATGAATATCTAGCGCTATGACATTCTATTCTGTATGCCTTTTGTTACAAGAGGCTTCCACCAGGAAGCCTGTTTGTCTTAGGCAATCTTTCATACAATGCCACATGTCAGAGATGCGCAGCAGAGTTCATCTTTCATCATGCGTCTTCAAGCAGCTCTTGGCCTACCATCCTTTATTTTACCCTTCTTGCATGTTCGAACCCATTTTCCTGACATGCCATAGGCATCTCCATCTTGGTTTCCTGTAAGAGTTTGTCAATTGATATTTGTCTGGCCAAAACACTCTAATAGTTCTGCTAAGGCATGTATGGTGAAAGGATTTGAAAAGTAACACGGCTCACAGCCCGAAGGTGATGAGTTCGCTCCCCAGAACAGCACTGGACGTGCCCCGGGGAAGCAAACCCTTAGAAAATGAATGCTGAAGTCGGATGCACTGGTCCAACAGGTGCAATAAAAACATATTGCAACTCACCCCGCCTAGGGGAATAGAGAAATAAGGCGACCCCCCCCCCCCCCAAAAAAAAAAAGAAAAGAAAAAAAAAGAAAAGAAAGTAGCTGGTTGTTGTAACACTACACATGACAGACTTACAGAAAGACTAGGAGCGAGTTTGGAAAAGTTTACATGGTGGATGTACCATCATACAGATTGAGTTTGGTCAGTCGTTATCAATAGGCGCTTACAAAGGACACTGCGAACAGTAAGATATCTGAATGTATGTTGTATGTGCAGGACACATTGTCAACGATGTATATTCTAAATTGTTACACGAGTGTACAGATCGCTTAAGGACGAGATCTGAATGTGCATGGTGTGTATGTGTGTTATTGTGTGTGGTGCATATGTGTGTTAATATGTGTAGTGTGAATGTGTGTGGTATATATGCGTGTTAATGTATACGTGTATGGTGTGTATCTGTATTAATATGTGTGGTGTGTGTTGTATATATGTGGTGGACATGTGTGTAGTATGTATATGTGTTCATATGTATGGTGTGTAGTGTATGTATGTGTTAATATGTGTTGTGAATGTGTATTAGTGGACGTATGCGCTTTTGTATTATTCATATTTAATGTGTAAACGTTCTCCCCACCTTTCAGTGAACGTGGGTCTGCGACCTGCCCTGCACGTGGCAACAAACTGGACAATATGGCACACGGGTTTATCACTTCTGTGGTCGCTCATGACTTTCACATAAGCTCCTTTGTTGCTATTCTCATCGTAATAGTTGGAAGCAGAGAATACTGTCAAGAGCTTGCATCGCATGGGGAGTAGAATAGATGAATGAGTTCAATAGAGGAGATCAAAGTTCATTATGTTTAATGTCACACATTCAATATAAATAATCATAATGTACCAGCAAGATAACGGTTAATCTACGCCTTCCAATTATTTTGTTTGACTGATTTTCAAACAATAAAATGATAAATGAGTTACTGAAGAAATGTGAAAAGGTTATTTAGTCGAAGTGATGTTCCTTTTTTTTAAAATTCTGGAAATGAGCTAGATTTGTGACGTAACGGATCAAATTATAACGTAAAGTCATGATGCCATATTCCTGATGCAAATTTAATCAATTTAATTCTAGTGTTTGTTGAAGTTCAAGTGCCATCTCTACATCGAATGTCGGCTGCAAAAGATCTCAGGCGTCCTCTATCTCTTGCCTTGATGGTCTCATGTGAGGCTTTTGATGTTACCCTCCAACTTATAGCGTTGTATACCTTTAGCACGCATATCCTCCATATTTCCTTCCAGTATCGTTTTCAGCAAGGTGTTAAGTCTCTTTATGTGACCAAAGTACCTTAATTAACTGGAGTTAATCAGTTCTATTTTTACTCCAAATTCCCGTAAGACTTCATTACTTCTTTTCTTTTCTTTCACTGAGGTGAGCTCTACTTTTCCATATATCCACAGTTCAAAGGCATCAATTCGTGGGTTCAAGATGTTACGTTACACTACACAGATGAGTGTACAACCTGATCATTCTCATTGTTAATTCGTGAGTGACGTCTTCGGATGTTAATATATAACTTATGCTGGAAACAAGTTTGGCCCTCTCTATTCTCTTTCTTATTTCCTTTTCGCATCTCTCATTTCTCACTATTTATATTTCCAGTATACGTGAAGCTCTTGATATGTTCCAATATTTGACCGTCCATTAAAACTCTGTTGAGTAAATTGACGAGTCGACTTTGCTAATTATAATTGTTTTCGTTGTCTAAGAAGTTTTGATGACCAATCCCCACTCCTGACTTTGTTTCTTTACTTGAACCACCACATCCTGTAGTCTGAGACGTTGAAGGAGACTAATGAACCATGAAGATCAAAGGCTCCCGACAGAGAACAGAAAAGTGTGTGGTACACAAGAGAACACATGTGATAAAGACGCTATCGCAGAAGCTATTAGAGCCCCATCACGTCGGAACACTAACAAAAGCAATGTTGAGATGAAGGGAATTAGAAAGCGGCAGATGTTTCTGAACGGACTGAAAGCCACAACTCACCTTTCCGTCGTGAGTGTACTCATATCCCTCCTCTTTACACTCGTGAGATCGTATCAACAACTTGAGGCCGTGATTTTCCAAAACCTTTCTGGTCACGTCAGGGCCGAAATAACAGCCCCCACCTCGGAACGTGTTTGGTATACATCCATTTGTTTGTCGAGGATCACTCCACAGTATGTCCAAAAGCTGTTTAGTAAATGAACAAAATAATTCCCTATTGACCACATGCCACATATCATCTTTTTCCCTATCGTCCTAGATTATATCCATCATCATTATTCAATTCGTATTTCAAAGACAACGGGGAACAAATGAAACATCTCTACTGATTTAAATTTGTGGGTACATTTATATCGTTCAGATGAGAAATTCTTCTCATAAATATAGAATAAAAATAAAAATTTAAAAAAAACAAGGAAAAATGGGTTTTATAAAAAATAAAGAGCAATATGCAACAGATCTTTGTTAGCAGACACTATAGAGATACTGCTTTTGGAGTTACAAATGAATCCTGCATTCAATCAGCGAGCATGTCAACATATAGAAGACAGAGGAGTCTGATATTTACGTAGAAATATAAATAATCACATAATCAGCTACCAATAATCACATGATCAGCTAGCAATAATCACATGATCAGCCACCAATAATCCCATGATCAGCTACCACTAATCACATGATTAGCTACCAATAATTCCATAGCTGAAAGATAAACGACTATGTCACGAATAAGGTATATGTACTAAGAGAACGTTATACATAATGTGATACTTTACAATGCTGACAAAAGACAAACAAATATGGGCCTTACTTGCCATACTGATAATAATAATTCGCTTAGGCATCAAATGCCCGTTGCGACGATCGACCACTACCATGTCGAACTACTGATGATTGTTCGTGCGTAATGTGTTGACCGAAATCCCTACAGACTCCCCAAGTGGAACCTAGTACTTCGCATCTTGGAGATGAGGTCCACGAAGAGTGTGTGTTGAAATAATGTTTGTGTCGGCTTTCCTTGTCTGTCAGTGTCTTCGCGTTCCTCGACCGTGATAGTGACCATATAATTATTTTCGTTGTCTAAGTTTTAATGACCAATGCCCACTCCGGGTTTGTTTCTTTACTTGAACCACCACATCCTGTAGTCTGAGACGTTGAAGGAAACTAATGAACCATGAAGATCAAAGGCTCCCGACGGAGAACAGCGCTGATAATACGAGGTTGGGAGAGGCATGGTGGAGGTTACTCCGGTGGAGGGGGACAGGAGGTAGGCGGCTTTAGTCCATGTAGGAACGTCTATGAGTAGTTATAACCTTGGCTGAATTATGTGGTGCAGTCAAGCAGAACTTTCAACGTCATATTAGACTGTTTTATCACGGTTTTAGTCAGGCACATCCGTATCAAGATGCAGCCTAACAACATGATAACCAAATGAAAATACCTGAATTCCACATAATAAAGTCCTTGATCCCACCTGGTGAAGGAGTTGTGAATTATAATCCGAATAGGAACTAGCAAACTTCGGAAAACGACACAAACACTGGAGAAAGTCTAGAGCGCAGCCAGTCAGGCGGGTCCATCTTAATTTTTTTGTCGTCCTTTTTTATACTGATGATGACAAACATAATGGGACTTGTGATATAAAACCGGTCAGATGATTAAGAGAGTAAGAGAGAGAGAGAAAGCGAGCGAGTGAGTGAGAGAGAGAGAGAGAGAGCGACAAAGGACGAGAAAGAGAGAGAGAGAGAGCGAGAAAGAGAGTGAGAATATTGTGGTTTGATAACGCCGCTGATATGAAGCTAGTAAGACAAACAATAATTGGAAGGGGAAGTTGTTGACCAGCATGCTCCACTACGCCTGTAGACAGCGCACGCGAATGTGACATTTATTTGGGAACTTGTTTACCTGCTTCCACTCATCTAGTTCCCGGATGCCCACCTGCTTTTTCTCAGAGTGTTCTAAAGCCATAATGATTGGGGGCCGTAATACGGACACATACTGAGGATGACATATAATAAACAAATATATTTAAGGCTATCAAACTGTTGTTCTTGTTCTTCTTCTTCTTCTTTTTCTTCTTCTTCTTCTTCTTCTTCATCTTCTTTTTCTTCTTCATCTTCTTCTTCTTCTTACTCTTTTTCTTCGTCCGTGTTCATCCTGAAAAGCGTTTAAAAACACAGATATAGTCCAGATATCGCCTTAAAACAGTAGCATGAAGGAATTCTACGTTACGACCAAAATGCCTTCTTTGAAATAACGGAAATACACATATGAACACATCATGGAAGAAAATATTAGTACACCAAAAAGAGATATGAATATATAAAAAAAATATAAAACGAAACTTAAAAAATGATTCAAGTGGCTGGTCAGCCATTACAATCGTCAGTAAAATGTCTGGCAAGAAAGTGTACGAATTGAGAAGCCTAAAAGGCCAGATACGCCGATAATGGTCGAGAGCCCGGAAGGACAGAGACAAGAAGGCAAGATAGTTGACTTGTCCACTTGGTCTCAATATCAGGGCTCTGAACCCCTTATGTGCTACCGATACATTGATAAAGGTCTTAACACCTTATGTGCTACCGATACATTGATAAAGGTATCGGTATTACCGACCTGCATAAGGTTGTCCCCCTTACTTGAACAACTTAATATCATATTGGTTCAGGAGACCCTGCAGAGTCTGTAGATAATAAAGATCTTCCACTCCTGTCTTGTCATGTCTTGTCCTGTCTTGTCCTGTCTTGTCATGTCTTGTTATTCCCGTAACCCCAAGCGGTCGTAGGGACACCACTCAGCGTGTGAGGGATGTGTCTTTGGCATGTTGCTAACCGGACATGGTACAGTATCTCCCGGGCGATGTGTTGATCCATTATTGGCTGTGTGTATATTTCCTAACCACATCAAAACAGACATTGCCAGTAAATAGGGCACGGTTGCCAATCTGGTGAGATTCAGCCGTATGCACAGAATCTGGTGAGATTCAGCCGTATGCACAGAATCTGGTGAGATTCAGCCGTATGCACAGAATCTGGTGAGATTCAGCCGTATGCACAGAATCTGGTGAGATTCAGCCGTATGCACAGAATCTGGTGAGATTCAACCGTATGCACAGCATCTGGTGAGATTCAGCCGTATGCACAGATTCGTAGAAACATGACAGGGTAACCGACATACTATTTCAAATAACCGATGATCATGCCAGGAAAATCGGTGGATAGCCCCCCGACAAAATGAACGAACCAACTAATCCAAATAGAAAACCGCAACACGTTTCCGTAGACATAGTGTAAAGTCCTCAACTGGTGTGAATCCAAGTCATGTCCGTGTTCCGACGGCATCCATAATGGACTAAAACACAAGAGCAAAATTATACCCGCCGCCTGCTAGGCGCCATCATTGCTGCTAGATCCCACTGTTCCATTTACATTCGATATCCCCATAACAGCAATTCAGAGTATGCACCTGTAATTTTAACCTCTCCACAACTGACTTCTGCAAACCTATTGATGCTCACAATTATCTCTTGTGTGCGTACTCTCACCTCCTATCCTGTCGAAACTCATTATATTTCTCTCATCAACCCCCCACGTCGCCTTTGTCATTACGACGTGGACTTCCTACGTGATGCTTTCGAAATGTTTGACTTCTTTCATAAGCGCCTATATCCTGGGTCACTGTCACATCCGTCCTCCGGCGAGGTTCCATTATCTCTGACACTGACTGCCTTACCACTGCTCACCTCCGTCCTCCGGCGACTTTCCATTATCTCTGACACTGACTGCCTTACCACTGCTCACCTCCGTCCTCCGGCGAGTTTCCATTATCTCTGACACCGACTGCATTACCACTGCTCACCTCCGTCCTCCGGCGAGTTGCCATTATCTCTGACACCGACTGCCTTACCACTGCTCACCGACATCTCTCTATCATGTGAGCCTAATTCCTACTTACAACCCACACAGCTCCTCCGTCCGTGATATCTTTTCCCGCCATGCGCTTATTCTTTTTTTTCAAACCGATCGGTCAACATTCCAGATATTTCCTGATCCCGAGTACACCGGAGGTGAATGTGGACACATCGTTAGATAACATTCTTGATATCACTGCCCCCATCCTTCCGTCCAGCCTCTCCACCGCTATCGGCGTAGTTTAGCTTGTCAGCGGACTTAGGCTCTCCACTCGCTCGTCGTCACAGGACTCGACTGTGTTAGTACTGGATAAATGAAAAGAGAATGACTTGCGCGATGAATTTGATTTAAGTGAGGAAGGGTTTGCGCAGTTCGTCGACCTTACTCTCACGTCCGAGTCCAACTTTAACCAGTGGCAAGACAAGTCAGGACGACTGGATATGGACTCGGGTGCAATGGATGGCCACGGCTGCTCAAGTGCCTCTTCGTGTTCTGTGTGGTCCACACCGCTCAGCACATTTGCTGTCGTGGTAGTCTGATGAGTTTTCTGCTTAGCTGGCTGGGCTTGAGCAGGGTAGGGAAAATCTAAAAAAGCTTGCCCTGTTTTTGGCTTCCCACTTTTTCTTTTACAACCTCTCCTGACCCTTTTCTTTCCGTACGTTTGTTTGAGTCTTTCAATGACAAGGACTCCCGAGGTAGGCAAGACGACTTGTCACTTCTAGTCGTAGCGAGTGACCCCTACACACCTCCGGTCTAAGTGTCAGCAAGGTACCTCGAGAGTACGTGTGCATTTTCGATGCACAGCTCATTAATTTTGCGTTCACATGTGTCAGGAATAGGGGACGATAGGCTTAGAGTTCGACTACAACTAGAGTACGGCACATTATCAAATAGGTGTATCTTATTTCACATACTAATTTTAGTACGGTCCTCATGTGGTGTTCCGTCGATAAAACACTTCTTGAATTCATTCGAGTTTTGGAGGAAGATGAAGTATCACAAAATATACGAAGCTAACGTGTCAGCGGCCAGTCATGGCGCTCGACCGGAAGCTCTCCGAATACCACCTACACACACAGTCAGTCGCACACATAATAACTTTTGTCCCACACACACACACACACAAACTTCTGTCACATACAAACACATTGACTTCTGTCACACACACGGTGACTTCTGTCACACATACGTTGACTTCTGTCACACACATTAACTTCTGTTTCACATACACGTTGACTTCTGTCAAGCACAGATATTAACTCTGTCACACAGACATGACGCATTGACTTCTGCCATTCACATCTTAACTCCTACGCACATAAACATTGAATCCTGTCTCACTCACTCATTCACTCACTCGCACGCACGCACGCACACACACACACACACACTGACTTCTTTCTCACACACTATTTGCGTTCTGTCACGCAAGTAATGAGATTGATTTTTGTCACAAATACACACAATCACTTACACAAACATAGAGTAAGTGATGCAGAGCTGTGATATGCGCTCTGTGAGAAGTGCACCTGGAAAGACAATCCGTTCACCGAATTAGCAACACCATGCTGAGGCAGACAGTGGGGACAAACCCAGTTTGTCTCTCAACCAATCAAGTGGTTTGCTCATTTAGTCAGAATGTATTATGACCAGTCTGTATCAAGAGCATATCATGTGCAGGTTTCCGGTCCACGAGCAGGAAGCAGACCTCGACGTAGATAGATCGAGGGTATCTCTGACACTCTCAGGAAGTTACACCTAACGACAACACAAGCCTCCCACCTGGCAAAAACAAGAACATCTACGCATCCCACTTCTCTGCGACGCCGTTTGCAAGAGAAGTAGAACTAAAGAAGAAGAAGAAGAAAAGCAGAACCTTCTAAACGAGTATAAGACGTTAAGTTAAGCTAGTCCACGGTTGAAGATGACTTTTGGTCTTAGGTTATGTAAAGGCCATAATTTCTCACTTTGAATTCTTCATTTTTTTCAATGAGTTCGCCCTCATTTGTGTGCGATGTTCCATGTTCCACAAATCATAGTCTGTAATTCACGATAGTTCGTCAACTTTAAACTCTGCCCGATTCTCTTTACGTGTACACGGTTAAAGTTTGTAGACAGGTTATTGATCTGCTGTGTCTTTGAAAGGCATAGAGGCTGTTTTTTTAGCCTCTTCTATGTTACCTTTTCTGTTTCACCACTGTTAAATGTATATTGATAGCTAGCCTCCAACTATACTGACAATTGAATTATCCAGTCCAACTAGCATGTCTGGTACGAGGACATGCTGGGTACAATTGTGTGGCCCTTCCAGAAGACCTTGTCCAGATGGTCAGACTTAGACTCTCCAGAAATATAAGCTGTGCTCACCTTATGTCGGTCAATGGTTTCGAGAAAGTCCAGGTGCACGTGTTCCGACACTCCTCCATGGACCACAAGCACGCTCCCATCTACTACTGTCGCTAGAGGCAACCAGCTAAAAACATCATCAAACAGTTTGATAACTTTCATTGCATTCTCCTGCAACAATAGAACATACACACTGAATTACACATGGCTCTAGCTGGTCAACTCTAGAGGCTTTTCCTGGTTAACTCTAGAGGCTCTTCCTGGTCAACTCTAGAGGCTCTAACTGGTCGACTCTAGAGGCTCTAACTGGTCAACTCTAGAGGCTCTAACAGGTCAACTCTAGAGCTTCTTATTGGTCAACTCTAGCTCTAACTGGTCAACTCTAGAGGCTCTTACTGGTCAACTCTAGAGGCTCTAACTGGTCAACTCTAGAGGTTCTAACTGGTCAACACTAGAGGCTCTTCCTGGTCGTCTAGAGGCTCTTCCTGGTCAACTCTAGAGGCTCTAACTTGTCGACTCTAGAGGCTCTTACTGGTCAACTCTAGAGGCTCTAACTTGTCAACTCTAGAGACTCTAACTGGTCAACTCTAGAGGCTCTAACTGGTCAACTCTATAGGCTCTAACTGGTCAACTCTAGAGGCTCTAACTGGTCAACTCTATAGGCTCTAACTGGTCAACTCTAGAGACTCTTCCTGGTCAACTCTAGAGGCTCTTCCTGGTCAACTCTAGAGGCTCTAACTGGTCAACTCTATAGGCTCTAACTGGTCAACTCTAGAGGCTCTTCCTGGTCAACTCTAGAGGCTCTTCCTGGTCAACTCTAGAGGCTCTAATTGGTCAACTCTAGAGGCTCTTCCTGGTCAACTCTAGAGGCTCTAACGGGTCAACTCTAGAGGCTCTAACTGGTCAACTCTAGGCTCTTACTGGTCAACTCTATAGGCTCTAATTGGTCAACTCTAGAGGCTCTTCCTGGTCAACTCTAGAGGCTCTAACTGGTCAACTCTAGAGGCTCTAACTGGTCAACTCTAGAGGCTCTTACTGGTCAACTCTATAGGCTCTAATTGGTCAACTCTAGAGGCTCTTCCTGGTCAACTCTAGAGGCTCTAATTGGTCAACTCTAGAGGCTCTCTCTAACTGGTCAACTATATAGGCTCATACTGGTCAAATCTAGACTCAACTTTAGTCATACAATAGTAACGACCATTCCTGTACGCTTTGGTCACTACTCGGCATCAGTCACCATCACTCCTGGACGTTTAAGTCACTACTCGGTATCTGTCATCTCACCCCTGGACGTTTTAGTCACTAATCGGTATCTGTCACCATCACTCCTGAACGTTTAGGTCACTACTCGGTATCTGTCACCTCATTCCTGGACGTTTCAGTCACTACTCGGCATCTGTCACCATCACTCCTTGACGTTTCAGTCCCTACTCGGCATCTGTCACCATCACTCCTGGACGTTTCAGTCACTATTCGACATCTGTCACCATCACTACTCAACGTTTCAGTCGCTACTCTGCATCTGTTACCATCACTCCTCGACGTTTCAGTCACTACTCGGCATCTGTCACCATCACTCCTGGACGTTTAAGTCACTACTCGGTATCTGTCATCTCACTCCTGGACGTTTTAGTCACTAATCGGTATCTGTCACCATCACTCCTGAACGTTTAGGTCACTACTCGGTATCTGTCACCTCATTCCTGGACGTTTCAGTCACTACTCGGCATCTGTCACCATCACTCCTTGACGTTTCAGTCCCTACTCGGCATCTGTCACCATCACTCCTGGACGTTTCAGTCACTATTCGACATCTGTCACCATCACTACTCAACGTTTCAGTCGCTACTCGGCATCTGTCACCATCACTCCTCGACGTTTCAGTCACTACTCGGCATCTGTCACTATCACTCCTGAAGGTTTCAGTCATTACTCGGCATCTGTCACCATCACTACTCAACGTTTCAGTCACTACTCGGTATCGGTCACCATCACTACTCAGCGTTTCAGTCACTACTCGGCATCTGTCACCATCACTCCTGGACGTTTCAGTCAATACTCGGTATCTGTCACCATCACTCCTGGACGTTTCACCCACTATTCGGTAACTGTCACTTCACTCCTGGACGTTTACTCACTACTTGGTATCTGTCACCTCACCCCTGGACGTTTCAGTCACTAATCGGCATCTGTCACCATCACTACTCAACGTTTCAGTCAGTACTCGGCATCTGTCACCATCACTACTCAGCGTTTCAGTCACTACTCGGCATCTGTCACCTTCATATAGTTGTTATGTTATGTAGCGTCATTAGAAGTTATAGTATAACTGTATGTTATGTAATGTTGAGAAGTTATAGAATATAGCTTTTATGATATGTAATGTATTGAGGAGTTATAGAACGGTTGTTATGTTATGTGATGTAATAAGAAATAAATAATGTAGTTGTTATGTTATGTGGTTTAAGGGGAAGTTATAGTATATTTGTTATGTTATTTGACGTAATGAGGAGATCCAGTACATTTATTTTATTGGAAATGATAGTGTCACATTGTGCCTTTATTGGCTTCTTCTGTATTTTAATCAACGATATATATATATATATATATATATATATATTTAAAAAAATGAAATGGCAAGCTTGCAATACGTATAGAAAATGATAAAAAACATAAATAATTATATATTAAATTGATAAACAAAAGGCATTCTGACCTTATATTTACCCATAACCTCCTTGGTAAATCCGTACCTGTGAATGAACGATGCACACATGTTAAACCAATCACGTACGATACTCAACGATAATGCATATTTTACGATTTATGAATTTGATTTGATTTTTTGTTTATTTAGAAATACACAATAACAGATACACATTGATTGTCTGTCTTCTCATATGCTAATCTGGGATTATGTTAGACTGTACTGAGCTGATCGTTTAGTCGTCTATTAATTTAGAGTGACATAATGTCCAACATAAACTCCGTTGAAGCAACACATCCAAATCAATAAACGTGCGACACATATACACACCCAGTGGTCTCGAGTGCTGGAGGTTGTGGTTTTAAATCGCGGTGGAGACCAGGATTTTTGCACGTGGGTCATGCGGCAAACATTTCCCCTTATCTCTGAGTAGTGAGATCAAACAACCGTATGCAGTGGCGCGCACATTAAAAATCGATTAGCAGTTGGAAATCGAAAAGAGTAAGATTAAAGGCCGCGGCCCGGGCACATTTCAGGTTAAACATCTACTCAATTTATTCTAAGGTGATTCTCGCCCAACATTGAATATGTCGCAAAAAGAGGACTGTGTGGCTATAGCATCAGGTCTTGGTTATGTGGTTAGCGGAGTGGCATAGATAATGCCTGATAGGCTGCGGGTCTCCCTTGATCTAATTAACGCTTCAACAAAGACTAGTTCCCAAAATAGACGATCGTATATTCCAGAGGCTACCAACCTAACGGTTGGTAACAGATACTGGGATTGATCTTGCAAGTCACCAACGGATTTTCGCCTGCCAAATAAATATGAAACACTGGAGGTCGCACTTCCCCACGCCGCCTTACGACATAGATAACCTGAAGATAGATATAATTACCTGATATTCATGATATGGTCTTCGTGATTGCCTCTGTTCAGGAAAACCTCACTGGGTGACTCTAGAAAACAGACTAGGAGAAGACATATTACCTCCACGCTGTGTCCACCTCTATCAATGAAGTCTCCGTTGAAAATGTAAGGATTGTCGACTGATGGCATGCCATTCTGTGGAAGTCAACAATTAGGGAAAGTCATGCCACGGTGAAAATTGACTGCTTGGTCAGTTTGGTGGCAATTGTAAAGCCTATCATTGAGTTGTGATTCACAGATGAGATGGTATGATTGAAGTTGTGATACGATGGTGAGTTGGCGTAATTGCGACCACTACCGCGAGGTATTGTTGCTGGCGTCTAACATTATTATTTACATAAATTTAGCGCCATTTTATCTTATTATTTAAATGAACCTTTCTAGATTTACATTTATATTGTATGTAGATGTAGTCTATATTTAACTTGTCTTGCGCTTGTGAATATTTTTAACTGCTGTCAAACCTTCCTGTATTATCTTTAAATATAAATATTAGAAAATGCCCATCACAAAAGAATTATATAGCAGACTTGAAATATGGTAGACTTATGAGAAAGTCTTATAATAATACTATTTTTTATTCAATAATAAAATTAAAGACATTCCAGCCGTTGATAATAATTGTTATAATACAGGATATATAGACTAGTAGTTTGGTTAGACAACAAGCGCCAGTCTCGCCAAGCCGGTTCGTCCACACGATCAGCATTAACGTTATGTCGTTTAACCAAGCCAAGTGCAACCGATCCTTAACTTAACGTCTTTATACTGGTTTAGAAGACCCTGCAGAGTCTGTATACAACCAGTTACATTTACATCACCTTGCTCTAAAAGCTATGTGCATCCAGTTTATTCTTAAATGCATTAACTGTCCCTGCCTCCACTACCTCCCCTGGCAATGCATTCCAAGCAGACACCACTCTCTGACTAAAAAAATATTTCCTAATATCTAACCTGGACCTCTCTTTAGTCAGCTTGTAGCTATGCCCTCGTGTTATTGTAGGTGGCTGTATTTTGAAAAAACTTGTTATAGTCTAATTTATCGATTCCTCTGATCATCTTATAAACCTGTATTAAGTCACCACGAATTCTTCTCTCTTCGAGACACTGTAGGCCGGTTTTTCTGAGCCGTTCCTCATAACTGTAATTCTGGAATCCCACTATCATCTTTGTCGCTCTTTTTTGTATTCTTTCTAGCATGTTTATGTCCCCTCTATGATAAGGACTCCACACCTGTACACAGTACTCCAATCTAGGTCTAACTAAAGCTTTATACAGTTTGACGATCACTTCCTTGCTCCTATGTTTAATATTTCTTTTTATCATACCTAACATTGCATTTGCCTTTTTCACTGCTTCCTTAACTTGCTCACTCACCTTTCCTGTATGATCTATTATAACCCTTAGGTCCCTTTCCTTATCTATCTTTCTAATATTGTATATCCTAGTAATGATCACTTTATGTTATCTAAATCACAGTGTCAAAGTATAATATTGTCCAATATACACTATGTTAAGGTACAACAATGTCCCGTACACGCTATGTCTGGGCACAACACTGTCCCGTAAATGCATTGTCTGTGTATTTCAATGTTCCGTGTGCGCGTTGTCTGTGTACTTCCATATCCCGTACACGCGTTGTCTGTGTACTACAATATCCCGTACACGCGTTGTCTGTGTACTACAATATCCCGTACACGCGTGTCTGTGTACTTCAATATCCCGTACACGCGTTGTCTGTGTACTACAATGTCCTGCACACGCGTTGTCTGTGTACTACAATGTCCCTTACACGCGTTATCTGTGTACTACAATGTCCTGTACACATGTTGTCTGTTTACTACAATGCCCCGTACACGCGTTGTCTGGGTAAAAAAATGTCTCGTTAGAGACGTTTTTGTAAAAAAAAAGTTATCTCTTCAGTTACAAGGCTCCTACCTCAGCTCCTCAGCCTCAAAGTGTGTTATGTCCTTTCAGAATACCCCAGCAAATCATTACACACGATGGTTGAATGAAAGTTTAAGGTTAGGATTTATGAAGCTCACGTGTAAGTGGTTCACGTGGAATACAGACTTGGGCCACTGGTTCCTTATTTTAATGTCGTATGTTGTGACTAGGGAAAGCTGTGTATGGGGCTGGCAACCTCATCATGTAAAGACCATTGCAATGAAAACGGCACTGCAAAAAAAGTCATAACAATCGGCTTACAGTGAGAAAGGTTAGATCTATAATCATCATGAGGAAACTTGCTGGCACAAGCTGGGGAGCAGACGAAAGTATACTAAAGAAACTGTACACTGGAAGAGTGAGACCAGTTCTCGAGTATGGCATTGCGGCATGGACAACAGCAGCAAAGGCGAACTTTGACAAAATTAGCAAACTTCAAAACCAAGCCATGAGAGTTATAACAGGAGGCATGAAGTCAACGCCAATTGTAGAACTTGAAAAGATTACAAATCTGCAATCCATGACCGACAGAAGAGACTGCAGAGCCCAGCAGCAAGCAGAGAAACTCAGAAGACTGACAGACCATCCAATGCATAAGAGACCAAATAGATTTGGAAAAAGGGAAACTAAAGCGGAGAAACTTTGCAGAAATAGCCAAAGCAAAGATGAGCGAAGACCCTATGAACGCATTAACAACACCAAAACCCATCCCTACTGTACGCAAACCTACCTGGAGGCAGCATATATTTCCAGAGGTGGTAGAAAATATACCAGGTATTGGAAACAAAAACTGCCAGACTGAAAAAGAAAGAAGAGACATAACCCTGAGGTACATAACGAAAAACTACCCAAGCATGGACTGGACCCACGCATACACCGACGGTTCTGTAACAAACACAATACAGAACGGAGGGGCAGGGGTATTCCTGAGCCTACCAAATGGTCGAAAAATAACACTGTCAGTGGCAACTGGAAAATACTCAAGCAATTTCAGAGCGGAGGCAGAGGCACTGAGGGCTGCAGTAGAAGAAATGGTGACATGCAAAAGAAATGAAAGCCATATAGTCCCGTTTACAGATGCCATGGCCGTAGTCACAGCACTAAAAATCCAGAAAAATACTGAACTTAATGACTTAAGAGCAGTACTCAGTCAACTATGCCAGCAGTCCGCACCAAAAAGAGTAGTGGTACAGTGGGTTCCGTCCCACTGTAACATCCAAGGCAACGTGGAAAAGACAGACTGGCGAAAGAAGGTGCAAGACTACCACAACCAGATCCTAGTGTGACATACGAAGAGTCATAAAGGCTTATACATGACCAAATGGGAAATAGAACATACTGGCTACACAAAAAACGATGCCTATTACCAGTTGAACAGAAGAGAGCAGGTCGTAGTCTTCAGACTTCGCACAGGCCCCAACAGACTGAGGTACCACCTATTCAGTAAACTGAGGATAGGTGGCACTGACGAATGCACGTGCGGTACCGGGAAAATGACCGCTGAACATTTGCTGCAAAACTGCCCGACATACGAGGACCAGAGAAAGCAAATGTGGCCATCACCAGTGGCAACACTAGACAAGCTCTATGGCAGTGTCGACAGCCTCATGATGACCTCTGCTTTTTTCGAAAAAAATTCAGGTTGACGTCTGGCAGCGTACGAAGAAGAAGAAGGAGAAGATCTATAATCCGCACATGAAGCGACAGGAACACGATGATGTGGAAGTATTCTTGATATCCCCTTACAACCTTTGTATCACATGATCGGCAGTAATAACATATTTGAAGCGGCGAAAGAGAACACTACAGGAAACAAAGCGTACGATACACGCAAGAAATAGTATCCGAAAACTGACTGGTACAACATGGAGGTCACGGTCATCAGTCCTTCGGACATCGGCACTTGCCTTGTGTTATTCTGTAGCTGATTTCGCTACGCCAGTCTGGAAGAACTCTGTCCACGCGAAACTAGCTTATACAGCAATAAATGAGGCGGGTCGGATAGTATCAGGGGGCCTAAAACCCAACCCCATGGAAAACATATACTCCATAATTGGCATAGGACCCCACCCGAGATTCGAAGAAGCATCTCAGCAGAAACCGAACGAGAAAAACAGGAGCACGGCACAAGATACCCAATGTTTGGACATCAGGCACAGAGCACGAGACTAAAATCCAGACATAGTTTCATAAAATCAACGCCGCCGATACAGACAATCCCTGAAAGCTGCCGTATCGAGAGATGGCACGAATGAATGCTGGCCCCCAGAGATGGAACTTCGGGAGGAACGTTTTCTCGGACAGCATCTTACCATAAACAATACAGAAGTCGCTGAACAGACTCCGAACTAGTGATAACGGTGCAAGAGGAATATGAAACGATGGGGATACACAGATGATGAAACATGCGGTTGTGGGGCAATACAGGACACATGCCATCTGAAGACCTGCTCTAGCCTGTCAGAAACATGCAATAGGTACGACGTTCTGGAGGCAAATGACAAGGGAATCCAAGTCGGTGAATACTGGATGCAAGCTGTATGACATGGTGTTAAGACACGGATAGGAAGTAAACATGTCTCGTCCACACTTTGCCAATTTACAACATTGTTCCTTAAATGCTATGTTAAGTTACAGAAATGTCCCGTACACGCCATGTCAGAGTAGAACATTGTCTCGTACACGCTATGTCAGAGTAGAACATTGTCCCGTACACGTTATGTCAGAGTTAAAACATTGTCCCGCACACGCTATGTCAGAGTAGAACATTGTCCCGTACATGCTATGTCAAAGTTGAACATTGTCCCATACACGCTATGTCAGAGTAGAACATTGTCCCGTAACACTATGTCAGAGTAGAACATTGTCCCGTACACGTTATGTCAGAGTATCTTTACAAATAAATATGAGGCCACACACACAGAGAAACATGTGAAACTAATAAGTTTGACATCGGAAACCACGTGCATAAATTTTCATTCAAGAAGGTCATGGACTTGCAAAAGCACACCCCCCCCCCCCCCCCCCCCCCATCCCCCAAATGCACGAAATCGGATTGGCTATGCTCTCAGTGACAAGAAACACAGAAATGCACTCACATTAATAAAAACAACAGGAACTGACTTGCGACAGCGGTCACATCATACCTAGAGATGCTGCTAATCAATTCCTTCCTCAGCCATCTCTCTTGTTAACATTTCAGTACTTGTACCTCTTGTTGTTTCCAAAGCAATCTTGTGGTTCAACTCATAGACACGTCATATTTTTTGATCAATCTCGCAGACGACTGCTGTAGCGCGAGCAATCATATTATTGATTAATGTTACATATTATTTCGTCCACTTTTTGTTTTCATTTATCTCAATAACTTTCACTTGTTTTAATATAGTTTCTTCGATTTGACAATCGTTTTTAACCAGTGTTCTCTATTTAGTCCGTGCCACAGTTTATGATTATAAAGTATGTGTATATTTAGCCTATTGTCTTTGTCCTATTTAAAGTCTATCGATTATACGTAATAGATCTTGTTCCATTGATGCATAAAGCAGCTTGCATATCTTGGCGGTTTTCGTGTCTAACCCCGCTTCCGGCGGTTTTCGTGTCTAACTCTGCTTCCGGCGGTTTTCGTGTCTAACTCTGCTTCCGGCGGTCCAGGAGACACAATTGTGACATGAAACCTTAAACCTTCGGTGACTTGTCTAGAACACGACATTGTTAAGAATAAAATTTAAAAAACACGGACTGGATAGCACAATCTAAAGCAGACCTTCAGAAAAAACCAAATCACATTTTAAGAACAAACGTTAATGTCAGTAATAAAGCGAGCAAATGTAAACCAATGTTGGTATGTTGTCGGAGTCTTGCATCATTAATTAAATGTCGAAAAATGATACGCATGTAATAATAATTTCATTTTCTCGAAAATTCGTCTGCTGCTGTAACTTGTGTTTGAAAAGATTAAAGTTGGAGGGCTTGCGCAGCGTCAACCCTTCTCTCGCTCGTACCCTGTTACCTGAAACCGGTGGCAAGACTTAGTTAGACAAAACGATCCGAGATAGTACGGAATGCAGGGTTTACCCGAAGTCTTTCCCGTAAACCGGTAACTCACAAGGCAGCATATATTAGCTAGTTAATTAACACATTGATTAACTTTATGAAATAAGCAGGGATAACGAATATCAGAAGCGTAGGGAGCCGCGTAGGGCAGTGGTTAGCGGACTGACTTCGCATCTTATTGGTCCTGGGTTCATTTGGGTTCCACAATGGTCCCCGGGTGGACCGAGCCTTAAATGCGTAGCGGTTCATTCCGGGAAGTAAAGGCGGCCAGCGTGTTGCTGACCACTTAATTCATTAAGTGTTGTGAGTTATAACATAATATGGGCCTAACATCTATTCACCGCATGGCGGAACGGAATATTTACTAACTAATATCAAATGCATTGGCAAACAACATTGGTCAGATACATAGAAATGAAGCCACGGAAACAGTTGAGACGTTGGTAAGAATCAAGGGTACAAGAAAGCAAAAAAAGTTAAAGATACAGATTTGGGATGAGTATGGAAAGATATACAGAGAAACGAAGAACATCTCAATTGATAAAATGAACAGAGAACAGATAGAAATGGAGACAGTTGTGACGGTAAAGCTGCGTTGTTCTATTTCTCTCACACTCTGTAAATGTCAGCAACCCAATTAATACAATATAATAATATAAAAGAAGCGTCTTCCATAGTGTGTACAAGGAAAGTCAGGACTATTTATGGCATAACGTGGTGCGGTTTGTCTTCTCAAACGCTGATTTCTTAGCCTATCAGCAATCAGTATCTCCTTTGTCTGTATTCCATGCGTAATCCTGCTCTGTCCGTCCATGTAACACGATCCATGACGTCCTGTTCCCATGATTCCAAATCGATGCCCGCATCATGCATATCTCACTTGCATACATCCTTGTACCGAAGTAGTGGCCGGCCTCGATACCTTTTCCCCTACTGTAATTCTCCATAAAGAAGATCTTTTGGTATTCTGCCATCATCCATCCTCCGAGTGTGTCCCAGCCATCGGAATCATCGAAGACTAAGCATAGAAAAGATTGTGACAGTGCATATTTACCCAACACCTCTGCGTTGGTGTTCTTGTCCTGCTACCCAACCACCAGGATTCTGCACAGGCACCTCATGTGATAGCTATTTAGCCGCCTCTCCTGCTGCGTGTAGGTAGTCCACTGCCATAAAGAAGAGTACTGAGATCTCAGGCCTGGTAAACACTTCTTTTTGTTTAAATAATACCCTTCTTGTTCTTCCAGACCCTTGTTGATGCTGCCTTGCCTATCATTATATTGATCTTTTAGTCCAGGGAACGCTTATTTCAACTAAGAGGAGGCTGATAAATACACTGTTTATTCCTACATTGTGTTACCAATGTTAATTGCAACCAATAAGAGTAAGATACAGAGCTGTCAGATGCGCTGTGCAGCCGGAAGTGCATCCGGAAAGATAATCTGTGACTGAATCCTCAACACCTACGGGGACAAACTAATCTTCAACACCACGATGAGACAGACAATGGGGACAAACTAATCCTCAACACCACGATGAGACAGACAGTGGGGATAAACTAATCCTCAACACCACGATGAGACAGACAATGGGGACAAACTAATCCTCAACACCACGCTGAGACAGAGTGGGGACAAACTAATCCTCAACACCACACTGAGACAGACAGTGGGGACAAACTAATCCTCAACACCACGCTAAGACAGACAGTGGGGACAAACTAATCCTTAACACCACGCTGAGACAGACAGTGGGGACAAACTAATCCTCAACACCACACTGAAACAGACAGTGGGGACAAACTAATCCTCAACACCACGCTAAGACAGACAGTGGGGACAAACTAATCCTCAACACCACGCTGAGACAGACAATGGGGACAAACCCAGTTAATGCCTATATTGACTCTCAACAAATCAAGTGGTTTGGTCATTTAGTCACAAAGCATCATGACCAGCCTGCATCAAGAGCATATCATATGGTGGCCTCCGGTCCACGAACAACAGGCAGACCACGACGTCGATGGATCAACGGTGTCTCTGACCCTCATAAAGTTACACTTAACGACAGCACAAGTCGCAATTTGGCAATAACAAGCAATCTACCCATCCCACCTTTCTGCAATGCCGCATAGCAAGAGCAGAAGGAAAAAAGAAGAAGACGAAGTCTAGGGATACTCTATTATTGACTGAAGAACCCAGATATGTAAACTAGGTAATGGGGAGTCAGTGGTCGGTTGGGGGTGGGGAAGGGGGGGGGAATCAGTGGTCTAGGAGAAGAGAAAGTGATCAGTGGTCGAGTGGGGGGGGGGATTAGTGGTCTTGGGGAGTGGGGGGGGGGAGAATTAGTGGTCTAGGAGAGGGGAAATCAGTGATCAGTGGTCTAGGGGGGGGGATGAGTGGTCTTGGCGAGGGGGGGGGGGAATCAGTGGTCTAGGAGAGGGGAAATCAGTGATCAGTGGTCTGGGGGGGGGGGCGATCAGTGGTCTGGGGGGGGGGGAATCAGTGGTCTAGGAGAAGGAGTCAGAGGTTTAGGAGGAAATCAGTGGTCTAGGAGAGGGGAAATCAGTGATAAGTGGTCTGGGGGGGGGGGGGGTGGAATCAGTGGTCTAGGGGAGGGAGAGTGATCTAGGGGGAAATCAGTGGTCTAAGGGGAGAAAGTCAGTGGTCTAGGTCGGGGAGGGGGGAATCAGTGGTCTAAATGATGGGGGAAATCAGTGGTCTGGGGGGGAGATCAGTAGTCTGGGGGGGGGGGGGATCAGTGGTCTAGGTGGGAGTCAGTGGTCTAATTGGAGGAGGGGAAATCAGTTGTTTAGGGAGGGGAAATCAGTGGTCTAGGGGGTGGGGGGTAGACTCAGTGGTCTCAAGGAAAGGTGTCCCCCCTCGGGGGCCGCAGGTGGAAACCGGGATTTTTTTCACTTGAATTTTCTGGTAACAATTCTTCTTATCTCTGGGTAGCGAGAACGGATTCCCGTTTTCAGCATCGAAACACGTTAAAAATCTGTTTTCAGCATCGAAACACGTTAAAAATCTGTTTTCAGCATCGAAACACGTTAAAAATCTGTTTTCAGCATCGAAACACGTTAAAAATCTGTTTTCAGCATCGAAACACGTTAAAAATCTGTTTTCAGTATCGAAACACGTTAAAAATCTGTTTTCAGCATCGAAACACGTTAAAAATCTGTTTTCAGCATCGAAACACGTTAAAAATCTGTTTTCAGCATCGAAACACGTTAAAAATCTGTTTTCAGCATCGAAACACGTTAAAAATCTGTTGGCAGCTAGAAATAAAAAAGAGTAGGGTTAATGGCCGCTGCCCGAACAAAACTAACAAAATTCATGGAACAAAACTAACAAAATTCATGGAACAAAACTAACAAAATTCATGGAACAAAACTAACAAAATTCATGGAACAAAACTAACAAAATTCATGGAACAAAACTAACAAAATTCATGGACAAATCTAACAAAATTCATGGAACAAATCTACTCAAAATTATTTGTACCTCCTCCCATTTGGTTTATGGCGCAAGATCGTGTCTAACTGACTGCGGGTCTACTTACCTCTAAGTGTTTGAGTCTATTAAGATGGACTTGCATATCGGTTAAACTAACCTCCAAGAAACTGGTTCTATACAGATTCTGCAGATTCTTCTAAACAAGTAGAAAGACGTTAAGTTAAGTTATGTTAAGTTAAGTGATCTACTACTTCGAGAAAAGATCGACAGTGCCTTAATGGCACCTGGGCTATAGCTTATGTTTTCGTTTTGCTGATTGTTAATCCAAACTCACAACAGGAATCAGAAAATGCAAACTACGTTTTAGAGTTCCTCCTCTGAATGAGTCGTAATTGCGGCATCATCTGCAAAGAGCTATTCTCTTATCAGCATCCTGTTTATTTTGGTCTTGGCTTTCAGCCTTTGGACATTAAATGAAATACCCTCTGTGTAAGAATGAATGAATATACCACCATCCTGGTCACGGAAGGCATGCTTCAAGGGGAGTGAGAAATATATTCCAAAGAGGGTTGGAGCAAGTACACAGCCTTGTTTTAGTCCACACTTTATTGCAAACTCCTCTGATGACGTACCGTAACAGTTTATGATGCTTTTCATGTCAGTATGGAATGACTCAATAATACTAAGAAGAATCGGTGGGGAACCAATTCTCCTGAGAGCTTTGAACCCTCAGGACATCGCCGAATGGGTTCGTGAGATCAATGAAGACAATAATACAATAGTTGCTTTTTTGTTCTTTGCATTTTTCTCGCAGTTGTCGTAATGAGAATATAATATCTGTGGTAGACCTATTCCAACGAAAACGGCACTGCGACTCTGGGTAATCCTGGTCTCATAGGGCCTGGAGCATGCGCAATACTACAGCACTTGAATATATGACACATACTACCTTCTGAAAGATGGCGTAGAGATCGTCTAGTTTTCCGTGTAGATCGCCGCATACAGTGACTTGTCCCGAGAGAGAGGTAGACACTCGATTGATGTTGGGGAGGGTCATAAGAAGCTTTCTGGCTTGATGCAGAAGCTCCAGCACATACTTAATGTGGAGAACCTAAAACAGACCACATTTAGACTAGGTAAACATTTGATTGTTTAGTCGTTGCCCGTTTGGGCAGACAGGGCGATGAGAAGATAGAGAGAAGTTTGTGGGGTGTGAGAAAGTAGTGGATGAAGAATAGGAGAAGCAAGACATTGTGGAATCTTTGTTCATTTGGCTTGGCTTGGCTTCGTTCTCAATCTACCGCTACCAAATCCTGAAAGGGCTTAAGTAGCAGAATGTAGTCCAGAGAACGGAATGCGTTGTGTCGTAGTTTACAGCTTGACTGCGATATTTGCACCTTTCGGTCTTTTTTTTTTTTTGCGTTCGCCTTATTTCTCTAAATCCCCAAGGCGATGTGCGTTGGACTGTGGTTTTTATTTTGCGCCTGTCGGCCCAATGCATCCGACTTCAGCATGCATTTTATGTAAGGGTCTGCTTCCTCCTGCATTTTCTAAGGGTTTGCTTCCCCGGGGTAACGGCTGGTGCTGTGATGGGGATCGAACCCAGCACCTTCGGATTGTGAGCTGTGCCACTTATCCACTAGGCCACGCCGTCCCCGCACCTTTCGGTCTAACACATCCGACTTCAGCAACATTTTTTGAGTACCGGGTTAGCATTCCCTCTCCGATCCCTTCTACTTATCCAGTCTGCCCTGCTGCAGCCTGTTATCCAGGATCACCGCGTAGAGGTGTAGAAGGGTCTTGGCAGCTCTGGTTCGCTGGACCTGACGATAGCAGTCAGCTATGGGTCGCTGACCACTGCAGCTGACGTGCTCCTTTGTTCATTTGATGTTTTACATTGTGATAAATGACATTATTTCAGGTTTAATGCGTGGTCAACAGAAGTGACTTGAATTTCTTTCATACCCTGCTTTATTTTGTAGTACATTTTATGTTTTTCTTTGAGCTCCCAGCTTTCATGTATATGTCGTGCACTCTGAGCTCCCATCTTTCATGTATATCTCGTGCACTGTTAGGTGCTACATTCAAATACTTTATTTAAATATGTATATTCAAATCTGCGGGGCTTCTGATATTTTGTTACGTGTCATTAGTGTATTAAATTCTTAATGATCTATTCAGTGTATTTAACCGCTTTAACACACTTACCTTATTCTCCTTGAAAAATGCTACGATGTTGATGACCTGTTCTCGTGTCATAGGAAAACGTAATCTGGGCCCTCTGTAGGAAGCATCCACCAACAACTGATCTGGGTCTGCCATCATCCTTAAGAGTTGTTCTTCGTCCCTATACTGCTCAAATGACTGCGTGTCTGTTGTGGGAATAAAACATCCGAGAAAATGTGGTCAGAGAAGGTGTACTGAGAAGGTGGCTGCAGGTAGATGTCTTAGGAAAATTCTTAGTTCTTAGTCGACCTATACTTCTACAGGGGCAGATGCCCATGTGCAGGTGCCAGCTCTGGTATGAGCCTGCGGTAGTGGGCTAGGTTCGAGCAGCTTAATACTCCTAATACTTCACTGGTTTGGGACAAGCGCGCACGGAGGGTGGTTAACCGATGTGTGAGCCCATCTCAATAGACTCAAACACTAGAGCAAAGTAGACTCGCAGCCTGTTAGACGCCATCTATGCTGCTCCAAACAAACCGCATAACCATGGCCGGTGTTATGCTATGTCACACAGTTAGTTGCCTCTTACGACATGTTCTATGTGAGGCAGTGGTGCTATTCATGTCCTTGTCATACATAAAGCCCCCGCGTGACCACTTAGGAAAGTATGTACTGTAAATACAGGCCCTGATACCTGGCAATACTTTGTCGTATGAAACACAGTAACTGTAAGATGTTAAAAGAAGATACAGTTGGCATAGTCCATCAATTTGGAAACTCATGAGCGGCAATGTTCTGTGGAGAGTCAAGTACACATGTCATAAAGACAAAAACTAGCGAGTGATTATACAAAACAGCTGAGAGATGATACAACTTCATAGAGACAATAATGCTTGAATCAAGTGATCATACAGAACAGGTGAGAGATGTTACAACTGCATAAGACAATAAAGCTAGTATCAAGTGATTATACAGGACAGGTGAGAGATGGTACAAGTTCATAGAGACAATAAAGCTTGGATCAAGGGGCCCATCGCAGGGTACACAGTGTAATTGAAGAGGGAGACTCACATGTTCTAGTCTTGGCAACCGTCCAGGACCGCGTTAATGTACGACAAGGCTTCCCAGCCCACGCGGGGATGTCTTGTCAGTTCATTTTCCATTTTTTTCGTTATATTGAGGAGACGTCCGAGATAGAAGTACTCGCCGGTATCCTCTGATTGCACCCTCCAAAAAAAAAACTGGATTATAATTGGCGAAAATATTACGCATCACTTTGGTCTTCGAGACATTCATCTGCAGTCCTGCTTTCCTGCTCTCACCATCGAGTAGCTGCATCATTGGCTTCTCCTGCTGGCCCTGTGATGAGCACTATGTCGTCGACCAATCGATCGAAGATGATTGAAGCGTCTGCAGTCAATATGGATGCCAATGGTGTCACAGCTGCATCGGCTGATGACTGATTCAAAATATACGGTTCCTATTCTGAACTTGTACAACAAATGGACGTTGGAAGACACGAAATCTTCTTCTTCTTCGTACGCTGTCAGACGTCAACTTGAATTTTTGTTCGAAGAAAGCAGCCGTCATCATGAGGCTGTCGACACTGCCATAGCGCTTGTCTAGTGTTGGCACTGGTGATGGCCACATGTGCTTTCTCTGGTACCACTGTACCACTATTCTTTTGGGTGTGGACTGCTGGCATAGTGGACAGAGTACTGCTCTTAAGTCATTAAGTTCTGAATTTTTCTGGCTTTTTAGTGCTGTAACCATGGACAGGGCATCTGTAAACAGGATTATCTGGCTTTCATTGCATTCGCATGTCAGCATTGCTCCACTGCAGCCTTCAATGCCTTTGCCTCCACTCTGAAATTGCTTGATAATTTTCCAGTTGCCACTGACAATGTTATCTTTCTACCGTTTGTTAGGCTCAGGAATACCCCTCCCCCTCCATTCTGTGTTGTGTTTGTTGCAGAACCGTCGGTGTATGCATGGGTCCAGCCCGTGCTTGGGTAGTTTTTCTCTATGTAGCTCAGGGTTATGTCTCTTCTTTCTTTTTCAGTCTGGCAGTTCTTGTATTCGATACCTGGTATATGATCTACCGCCTCTGGAAAGATATGCTGCTTCCAGATGGGTTTGCGTACAGTAGGGAGGGGCATTGGTGTTGATATGGTGTTCATAGGATGGAAGACACAAACTGTGCTGCTGATGAAGGTGATTGGGAACTGGGATGTAAATGTGCTGCTGATGAAGATGATTGGGAACTGGGATGTAAATGTGCTGCTGATGAAGGTGATTAGGAACTGGGATGTAAATGTGCTGCCGATGAAGGTGATTGGGAACCGGGATGTAAATGTGCTGCTGATGAAGATGATTGAGAACTGGGATGTAAATGTGCTGCTGATGAAGGTGATTGGGAACTGGGATGTACTTGTAAATGTGCTGCTGCACAAGGTAACATATTTTTGTCGCTATATTTGGGATGCAGGACTTATACCACCGGAATTGAAATTGCCACCGTTGTCCACAAGTATATGCGCAAGTGCGATCATTGTGACATTGTCATCTATGAGGGTTTCCGCAAGGATCTTGATAGAATCACAGTCATGATCCCAAACCTAAATTCCAACTTTGCCACTGAAAACTAAACGGCCACTTCGTAAGCGAAGGATAATTGTAACTTGGTAGGAGGCAAGCAGATAGGAGAGTAAGCTTTCTGCCAGGTTATTAAATGTAACTTGTCATTGTCTGGAAATTTGGTCAAGGGAAAGTTTGTTAGGTCAGTATTACTGTATTTTATCACTGAAGCTTATTATCTTTAGTTTAGTGTGTTTATTCTGAATGTTAGATACGTGTTCATGACATGATACATTTGGTGGTTAAAATGGAGGGAGAAGGCCGGATCCAGAAGGGTGGTGGGAGAATTAGCAGACACGCCAATGATGTAGTGATGAGTTGTGAAGGGGACATTTTTGAAAGAGCGGCGTGGTCCAGAGATGGAGTGATGGTGTATTGCCGATCGGGCCAAGAGGAACTGCCACACAAACTAGTCCACGTGGACAGAAGAATCGATATAATGACTCTGTGAAAGTATATCAGAATAGTTTTCTGATTGACATCGTTTCCTGAGAGTTTCTTGCACTGAACAGCTCAGCCTGGCGCAATGCCAAAGTGCCAACAATGTGCTGACATAGCCGAGAAGAGACTCTTTACTGCAGAGCCGAAAAAGCGTGCTGCATGAAATGCCGGAGTGCACGACAGTCCAGCCACAGACGATGTCCACGTGTGTCACATGCTTGGTTTAGTCATCTAGCTCGTTTCGGACGTCACAGTTATTTGAGGACATTTCTGAATACCACGTACAGTTATTTGAGGACATTTCTGAATACCACGTACAGTTATTTGAGGACATTTCTGAATACCACGCACAGTTATTTGAGGACATTTCTGAATACCACGTACAGTTATTTGAGGACATTTCTGAATACCACGTACAGTTATTTGAGGACATTGCTGAATACCACGTACAGTTATTTAAGGACATTTCTGAATACCACGTACAGTTATTTGAGGACTTTTCTGAATACCACGTACAGGACAATCCGTGGCCCAATCAGGGTACTTTGGACGAAGTTGTTAACGCAGCTACCTTGAGGAAAAAGTAATCAAGATCAAGATCTGAAAACACATGCCTGACACTGATGCCGTCATCGATGATCAACAAATAACAGCTTTTAAATGGCTCAACATAATACAGAGATATCAGTAATCGAACAATGGTAGGAGACAATGTGATGTTTGCACTGGCATATTGTTCTCTCTGTCTCTCTAACTTTCATTGTCGATCTTTCTCTATCTCTGTATTTTTTTTCTACTATGCGTCTCGTCTGGATAACTGATTTAAATATGTCATTTAATCCAATCAACACGTTCCGAATCAAGCATTTAAATAATCAACAAAACACAGCACACGCTTTCAATGAAACATAAATATCATATACATGCAAGTCAACAGATGCTCGTATTTTCCCTTTCATCATCCTTATTTTTTGTCCAAAAAGAAGCACGAGGGTCATTCCTACATGCTGTATCATTGCTGGAAAACTGAATTTCATCACATCTGTCCTGGTAACGATGGTTTCTTCATTACTTGATTCTAAGTAATTATACGAGAACCGCGAGTGGTACGCCGGGGTCTTTGTGTATGACAAGGACAAGAATAGAACCGCTGCCCCATAGAGAGCATGTCGAAATAGGCGACTAACTGTGTAACATGGCGTAACACCCGTCATGGTAATGTGGTTTGTTTAGAGGAGTATAGATGGCGCCTAATAGGTTGCGAGTATACTTCGCTTCAGTGTTTGAGTCTATTAAGATGGATTCGCACATCGGTTAACCACCCTTTGCGGCACTTGTCC
Source organism: Ariolimax columbianus (assembly GCA_036924085.1). Classification (NCBI taxonomy): domain Eukaryota; kingdom Metazoa; phylum Mollusca; class Gastropoda; order Stylommatophora; family Arionidae; genus Ariolimax; species Ariolimax columbianus. The sequence continues at coordinate 36,367,225 of JAVGWX010000018.1, forward strand.
AAACGCAGAGGAGTAATAAGCTGCTTGAGCCTAGCCCGCTAAGCAGGAAATCATCTTCCCAGCTACATCCAGATCATACAATAGCTGGAACCTTCACAGGGGCATCTGTCCCTGTAGAAGTACAGGTCGACTAAGAACTAAGATCTAAGATACGAGAGCACACACGCTTTAGCGCTGAAATCCAAGCGGAAGGTAAGCTGTAATAATATGTTCCTGTATTTTCGAGAAAAGACTATGCTGATGGCTGACCATCAACATGCTTCAGATGTCATTGATAGCAACATTGCTCCCGCCCCACAACCAATGTCAACACTTTCATTGATTGTAGCAGTGCTCCCATTAACGGCCCACAACCATTGTCAACACTTTCATTGATTGTAGCAGTGCTCCCATTAACGGCCCACAACCATTGTCAACACTTTCATTGATTGTAGTAGTGCTCACATAAACGGCCCACAACCATTGTCAACACTTTCATTGATTGTAGCAGTGCTCACATTAACGGCCCACAACCATTGTCAACACTTTCATTGATTGTAGCAGTGCTCACATTAACGGCCCACAACCATTGTCAACACTTTCATTGATTGTAGCAGTGCTCCCATTAGCGGCCCACAATCATTGTCAACGCTATCATTGATAATAGCAGTGCTCCCATTAACGGCCCGCAACTATTGTCAACACTATCATCATAATCCCGGTCTGCCAGTTGTATCATCTGTACAACAAATAGCTTACAACAAGAGTGTGACCTCTGTTGACCAGCACTGAAGGCTTTCATAACTTCGCTGTGCTTTTCTCCACCACAGTTAAATTGCTCCAATACCAGGTTGAAGAAATTGTTAAGCTGAAAGAAAAGATGAGAAAATAAAATCAATGATACTCTTGTATCCCAATTACTTGGAACCACATACAGTCAACGTAAGCATAGAAGTAAGCAAATATAACATTGACAAGAAAACATACATAAACACTGGCAATGATACCACATACATAACACATATAGACGCTCATACACATACAATCCGTGTACATATACAAGAACAACCCCATTATGTATATAAAACATAAAATAAATAACACACACACATACACACACTCATAAAGACATCAATAACAACCTGATGTTTCAGTAACGCTAGCTAGAGGAATAACGTCCAAAAACACATCAATAACAACCTGATGTTTCAGTGACGCTAGCTAGAGGAATAACGTCCAATTATCATCCACATTATCATTCGTATGCCAGGATGGACTACTAAACTAAATAACCAAGCTTACCTTGAACTGGTCTTGCTCCCCAGCGTATTCAATGTTTTGAAATATAGACCACGTGGCTCTACGCCTAGCCTCTAGACGAGCAAGGTAGCGGCGGTACCATCGTTGAATCAGCAGTGCCGCTTTGATGGCTGACAGTCACATGTAATAAACAGACTAACAATTATTACAATTAAATATTTAAATTAAATACTATTAACTTTTTGCAGGTTGCAGCTGGGGAAAATCTCCGGTTCGTCCTTAGCATGTCGCATCATTGAAGGTTGATCGTGTTCTTGCACTGCAATCTGCTGGATTTAATGATTGATTAGAGGACACGAGTATAGACTTTAGACAAGCAGAAGCTGATGCTGTGAGTACTGAAACAGTTCACTGTTCACTGTTATATAATAGATATCTGCAGTGTTGCTAATTTCATTGAGCAGTTTTTATAGATCCTCCTCCGTCTCTGCTATAATGACTTGGTCTTCAGCGTTTTTATTGCATCCAGTTGTTCGCCCTTTTCCTTATCTCATATATTGCATTTCTTCAGCCATCATCTCCTCTGAGTACGCATTGAACAGGCCAGGTGAAAGTGGACATCCCTGTCTCACTCCCTTTCTTATAGGTGCCATGTCAGTGGGCCCTTCACTTAATGATCTGATGGCCTTTTGGTTTGTGTAAAGGTTCTGCATCAGCCGGAGAATTGGTTCTTCGATTTCGGTATGTTTGAAGATCTCAAAAAGCCCATTCCATGACACTCTATCAAATGCCTTCTCATAATCTATGTAGCAGATGTACAGAGGTCTTCTCCGATCGATCATTTTCTCCGTAAGAAACTTCAATGTGCCAATTGCCTCTCTGGTGCCTGATCCTCTTCTGAACCCAAATTGATTGTTTTTAACATCCCGTCTATGTGCCTTGTTATTCTCTTTCTGATTATTGCCAGGAGGATTTTGGAAGCATGTGATATCAAGGTTATTGTTCTGAAATGTTTGTATTCAGTCGCATTGGATTTCTTTAGGACAGGGATTATTACTGTTACAGTGTAATCCACCGACCTTTTTCTTGTGCGACAGATAGCCTGTACCATCTGGAAAAGTCGAACCTGCATAGGTTCACCTTTTAGAAGCTCTATTGGTATGTCATCTAGACCTACTACTTTGGCATTTGGGATCGTTCGAAGGGCCAAGTCAAATTCTTCTCGATTTAACAGTGTGTCCTCCCTCCTTTCTCACTTGTTGTATTTGAGATCTGAGCTGTATGGTTATCTTCTTCCTCATATAGTTCTGCCACGTATTCTCTCCATCTCTCTTCCTTTTGATCTGGGTTTGTAATGCTGCTACCCTGTTTATCTTGTATGTCACGTGACTGAACTACACTCTGTTTGTGTGTTACAATTAAAGAAGACGCTAGATATGATGTTGGTTATACAAATGTTATTCTCTACGACTTCGCCGTCAGAACTGGCCTCAAATAAATAAGTGAGCATTATCTAAGAAATGTCTCCGATTACCAAAGAAACGATCGAGGAGAAAGTCTAGCCATCTTCTCAGAAACCCACAAAATGTTCGTGATAACCACTTCCTTCAAAAAACTTTTCGGAGAACATGGATATGGCATTTTCCAAAATCGAATACTATGACGGAATCGATTTTGTATTGTGCAGCCATATCAAGTTTATTATAAATGTAGAAGTGCTACATCGGGCCCTTAGAATCGGCCTAACTATGCACTGTCTCTCTAAAAGCACAACTAAAGAGCCATCGCTTTTAAATAGTACCAAGCTTGTAGATCAAATCAAGCAGCAGAATTGGTAAATCTATGAATCCCCAACACAGCACTTTGACAAGTTTGTTAAATTACTCATTAAATGCCCTGACACTGCAAAATGCTCCTAAATCAAAAAGGTGCACACGTAATAAACAGACTAGAAAACTCCTAAACAAGCAAATGAGACTTAAGGTCAGTGAAGAATTAAACAGGATCGTACTAGGCCAACTCAATTTGTAAAATTCCATTTAAGCTAAAGAACGACTATGGGCAGCATCGAACGAAGGGACTTATCAAAGCGGCGGAAACCAGGAGCAGCATCGAACGAAGGGACTTATCAAAGCGGCGGAAACCAGGAGCAGCATCGAATGAAGGGACTTATCAAAGCGGCGGAAACCAGGAGCAGCATCAAACGAAGGGACTTATCAAAGCGGCGAAAACCAGGAGCAGCATCGAACGAAGGGACTTATCAAAGCGGCGGAAACCAGGAGCAGCATCGAACGAAGGGAATTATCAAAGCAGCGGAAACCAGGAGCAGCCTCATAAGCTATGCAACAGTACAGAGGTCTTCTCAAAGCACTAGAAAATGACGACACACCATCATAACAGAGACGACTCATCGAAGCAAAATGCAGACAGTTTTACACTTCTTTTTAATCAAAGGCTGACATTCTAAAAAAGATTGGCAATAACAGAGGGAGACCCCATTGGGCCGATAAAACCTGACAAAATCCTATATGCCAATAAGCAGGGCGCGCCAGGCACAGCTCTGGGATCAGATAACTATAGGGGGAGAAACTCTAGCAATTCAGCTATCGAAACTGTTCAATTAATGCCTCTATGCAGTACAAATTCCTGGCCAATGGAAATCCCAAAAGACTTTACAATACACACAAAGGGAGATACTGAACATCTTGGGAACTACCGTCTGATTTGCCTGTTACTGATAATGTACAAGACATTCACTAGAATCATTGCCATCAGAATCGACAGGTAACTTGACGAATATTAATATAGAGGGCAAGCCGGATTCAGAAAAGGATTATCCACCATTGACCACTTCCACACAATCAATCAACTGATAGCGAGAGCCCGTAAATTGCGCATGCCATTATGTCTCGTACTGATCGATTACGAGAAAATCTTTGATAGTATCGAACCCAATGTATTGGTAAATGCTCTCTAAAACAGAGCATCTCTGAAACCTGTATCAAACTGTTTGAAGAAACCAACAAAGACTGCAATAAGGCCATCCCGCAATACTACCTTCCAGTATATGTTCCGATAGCAAGAGGAGTCCAACAGGGCGACATCATTTTCCCAAAGCTATATTCTTCGCCGTGTACAGATAATTCTACTAGAAGATAAATCGAACAAGCCTAGTTTACGAGGCGTATTCAAAATGAAACCGAACATAACTGCACCAAGTGAACATACGTACGATGCATATGATGACGTCACTTCTGAAATAAACAACACATACTAGCCGTCAAGTTTGCAAAATTTCATTATCCTCCGACTCATAGTTTCCTGAGTAGACCGTTGAAAACATGGCGGGTGTGATACGGAATCCGTCCAGAATTGATCAAAGAGCGGTGATTCGGTTTCTAACAGCTGAAGGATGTCGACCTATTGACATTCATCGCATAATGCAGGCAGTATAGGGTGACAAACGTGTGTCGATGATAACAGTGAAGAACTGAACAACGATGTTTAAAGAAGGACGTGAGTTAACGAAAGATCTTCCGAGATCAGGTCAGGCACATATGGTTGCGTCAGAAGATGCCATGGACAAAATTTCTGCAGCGATTTGGGTGGATCGTCGCCGGAGTTTACGTTTGCCACACTTTTGTCACCATACCCTGCCTGCATTCTGCGATGAATGTCAACTGGTCGACATCCTTCAGCTGTTATAATCCGAATCACCGCTCGCTGGACGAATTCCGAATCACGCCCGCCATGTTTTCAACGGTCTACTGAGGAAACTATAAGTCGAAGGATAATGACATTTGGCAAACTTGACGGTTGGTATGTGCTGTTTATTTAAGAAGTGACGTCATCATTCGCATCGTACGTTTTTTTCATTTGGTGCAGTTAGGTCCGATTTCATTTGATCGAACCTCGTAGATTATTTTTGTATTCGCCGTCAAACTGGCATGTCTACGCGATTGATTCTCTCGAGTTGTGGTGAAAATGTCGTCTAAACAGACGCGAGCACTCGAGACTGCCGCCATTGCAGATCAAGTTATAATTTGCTGAACCAAATATAATAGAAAATAATTGTTAACAATTGTTTCGAGCTAACACTACGGCTTCTATTTTCTACATTTTCCAACGAAGAAAGACTTTTACTGGGCGACCAGTCAGTACGCTAAAATACGCATTACCACATCACATTAATATTATTCATTCACACAAATCTTTCAGCCATGTATCGACTTTTGTGGGTCAATATTATTATTAATATACTTTTGATTAAACGCTAGCCTCTATTGGGAATTTTAGTGCCAAATGTCAGCGATGTAGAAGATGATGGGAATATATGTCGCAAAATTTTGGACAACAATTTAAGTGAAGCTTATGTTCGTGGTCGGTGCTACTATTACATAACAACAATCTAAGTGAAGTTTATGTTCGTGGTCGGTGCTACTATTACATAACAACAATCCAAGTTAAGTTTATGTTCGTGGTCGGTGCTACTATTACATAACAACTGATCTAAGCGAGGTTTATGTTCGTGGTCGGTGCTACTATTACATAACAACAATCTAAGTGAAGTTTATGTTCGCGGTCGGTGCTACTGTTACAGAAAAACTGATCTAAGTGAACTTTATATTCGTGGTCGGTACTACTATTATATAACAACAATCTAAGTGAAGTTTATGTTTGTGGTCGGTGCTACTATTACATAAAAAAAATTTAGGTGAAGTAAATGTTCGTGGTCGGTGCTACTATTATATAACAACAAACTAAGTGAAGTATATGTTCGTGTTCGGTGCTACTATTACATAACAACAATCTAAGTGAAGTTTATATTTGTGGTCGGTGCTACTATTACAGAACAACAATTTAAGTGAAGTTTATGTTCCTGGTCGGTGCTACTATTACAGAACAACAATCTAAGTGAAGTTTATGTTCGTATTCGGTGCTACTATTACAGAACAACAATCTAAGTGAAGTTTATGTTCGTGGTCGGTGCTACTATTACATAACAACAATCTATTTGAATTTTATGTTCGTATTCGGTGGTACTATTACATAACAAAAATATAAGTGAAGTCTGTGTTCGTGGTCGGTGCTACTATTACATAACAACAATCTAAGTGAAGTTTATGTTCGTATTCGGTGCTACTATTACAGAACAACAATCTAAGTGAAGTTTATGTTCGTGGTTGGTGCTACTATTATAGAACAACAATCTAAGTGAAGTTTATGTTCGTGCTCGGTGCTACTATTATAGAACAACAATCTAAGTGAAGTTTATGTTTGTGGTTTGTGCTACTTTTACAGAAGAACTGAACTAAGTGAAGTTTTTGTTTGTGGTCGGTGCTACTATTACAGAACAATTGAACAAAGTGAAGTTTATGTTTGTGGTCGGTGCTACTATTATATAACAACTGAACTAAGTAACGTTTATGTTTGTGGTCGGTGCTACTATTACATAACAACAATCTAAGTGAAGTTTATATTTGTGGTCGGTGCTACTATTTCAGAACAACAATTTAAGTGAAGTTTATGTTCCTGGTCGGTGCTACTATTACAGTACAACAATCTAAGTGAAGTTTATGTTCGTGGTCGGTGCTACTATTACAGAACAACAATCTAAGTGAAGTTTATATTCGTGGTTGGTGCTACTATTATAGAACAACAATCTAAGTGAAGTTTATAATCGTGCTCGGTGCTACTATTATAGAACAACAATCTAAGTGAAGTTTATGTTCGTGGTCGGTGCTACTATGACAGAACAACAATCTAAGTGAAGTTTATGTTTGTGGTTTGTGCTCCTATTACAGAAGAACTGAACTAAGTGAAATTTTTGTTTGTGGTCGGTGCTACTATTACAGAAGAACTGAACAAAGTGAAGTTTATGTTTGTAGTCGTTGCTACTATTATAAAACAACTAAACTAAGTAACGTTTATGTTTGTGGTCGGTGCTACTATTACATAACAACAATCTAAGTGAAGTTTATGTTCGTGATGGGTGCCACTATTACATAACAAAAATCTAAGTGAAGTTTATGTTCGTGGTCGGTGCTACTATTACATAACACCAATCTGAGTGAAGTTTATGTTCGTGGTCAGTGCTTCTATTACAGAACAGCAATCTAAGTGAAGTTTATTTTCGTGGTCGGTGCTCCTATTACATAACAACTGATCTAAGTGAAGTTTATGTTCGTGGTTGGTGCTACTATTACATAACAACAATATAATTGAAGTATATGTTCGTGGTCATTGCTACTATTATATACAACATGATCTAAGTGAAGTTTATGTTCGTGGTCGGTGCTACTATTACATAACAACAATCTAAGTGAAGTTTGTGTTCGTGTTCGGTGGTACTATTACATAACAAAAATATAAGTGAAGTCTGTGTTCGTGGTGGATGCTACTATTACATAACAACAATCCAAGCGAAGTTTATGTTCGTGGTCGGTGCTACTATTACAGAACAACTGAACTATGTGAAGTTTATGTTCGTGGTCGGTGCTACTATTACATAACAACAATCTAAGGGAAGTTTATGTTTGTCGTTTGTGCTACTATTAAAGAAGAACGGAACTAAGTGAAGTTCATGTTTGTGGTCGTTTCTACTATTACATAACAACTGAACTAAGTGAAGTTTATGTTTGTGGTCGGTGCTACTATTACAGAACAACTGAACAAAGTGAAGTTTATGTTTGTGGTCGGTGCTACTATTAAAGAACAACTGAACTTAGTGAAGTTTATGTTTGTGGTCGGTGCTACTATTTTATAACAACTGAACTAAGTGAAGTTTATGTTTATGGTCGGTGCTACTATTACAGAACAACTGAACTAAGTGAAGTTTATGTTCATGATCGGTGCTACTATTATATAACAACATTCTAAGTGAAGTTTATGTTCGTGTTCGGTGCCACTATTACATAACAACAATCTGAGTGAAAATTATGTTCGTGTTCTGTGCCACTATTACATAACAACAATCTAAGTGAAGTTTATGTTCGTGGTCGGTGCTACTATTACAGAAGAACAATCTAAGTGAAGTTTATGTTTGTGATCAGTGCTACTATTATAGAACAACAATCTAAGTGAAGTTTATGTTAGTGGTCGGTGCTACTATTATAGAACAATAATCTAAGTGACGTTTATGTTTGTGGTCGGTGCTACTATTATATAACAACTGAACTAAGTAATGTTTATGTTTGTGGTCGGTGCTACTATTACATAACAACAATCTAAGTGAAGTTTATATTTGTGGTCGGTGCTACTATTTCAGAACAACAATTTAAGTGAAGTTTATGTTCCTGGTCGGTGCTACTATTACAGTACAACAATCTAAGTGAAGTTTATGTTCGTGGTCGGTGCTACTATTACAGAACAACAATCTAAGTGAAGTTTATATTCGTGGTTGGTGCTACTATTATAGAACAACAATCTAAGTGAAGTTTATAATCGTGCTCGGTGCTACTATTATAGAACAACAATCTAAGTGAAGTTTATGTTCGTGGTCGGTGCTACTATGACAGAACAACAATCTAAGTGAAGTTTATGTTTGTGGTTTGTGCTCCTATTACAGAAGAACTGAACTAAGTGAAATTTTTGTTTGTGGTCGGTGCTACTATTACAGAAGAACTGAACAAAGTGAAGTTTATGTTTGTAGTCGTTGCTACTATTATAAAACAACTAAACTAAGTAACGTTTATGTTTGTGGTCGGTGCTACTATTACATAACAACAATCTAAGTGAAGTTTATGTTCGTGATGGGTGCCACTATTACATAACAAAAATCTAAGTGAAGTTTATGTTCGTGGTCGGTGCTACTATTACATAACAACAATCTGAGTGAAGTTTATGTTCGTGGTCAGTGCTTCTATTACAGAACAGCAATCTAAGTGAAGTTTATTTTCGTGGTTGGTGCTCCTATTACATAACAACTGATCTAAGTGAAGTTTATGTTCGTGGTTGGTGCTACTATTACATAACAACAATATAATTGAAGTATATGTTCGTGGTCATTGCTACTATTATATACAACATGATCTAAGTGAAGTTTATGTTCATGGTCGGTGCTACTATTACATAACAACAATCTAAGTGAAGTTTGTGTTCGTGTTCGGTGGTACTATTACATAACAAAAATATAAGTGAAGTCTGTGTTCGTGGTGGATGCTACTATTACATAACAACAATCCAAGCGAAGTTTATGTTCGTGGTCGGTGCTACTATTACAGAACAACAATCTAAGGGAAGTTTATGTTTGTCGTTTGTGCTACTAATACAGAAGAACGGAACTAAGTGAAGTTCATGTTTGTGGTCGTTTCTACTATTACAAAACAACTGAACTAAGTGAAGTTTATGTTTGTGGTCGGTGCTACTATTACAGAACAACTGAACAAAGTGAAGTTTATGTTTGTGGTCGGTGCTACTATTATAGAACAACTGAACTAAGTGAAGTTTATGTTTGTGGTCGGTGCTACTATTTTATAACAACTGAACTAAGTGAAGTTTATGTTTATGGTCGGTGCTACTATTACAGAACAACTGAACTAAGTGAAGTTTATGTTCATGATCGGTGCTACTATTATATAACAACATTCTAAGTGAAGTTTATGTTCGTGTTCGGTGCCACTATTACATAACAACAATCTAAGTAAACTTTATGTTTGTGGTTTGTGCTACTATTACAGAAGAACAGAAATAAGTGAAGTTTATGTTTGTGGTCGGTGCTACTATTACATAACAACTGAACTAAGTGAAGTTTATGTTTGTGGTCGGTGCTACTATTACAGAACAACAATATAAGTGATGTTTATATTCGTATTCGGTGCTACTAATACAGAACATCAATCTAAGTAAAGTTCATGTTCGTGGTCAGTGCTACTATTATAGAACAACTGATCTAAGTGAAGTTTATGTTCGTGGTCGGTGCTACTATTACATAACAACAATCTAAGTGAAGTTTATGTTCGTGGTCGGTGCTACTATTACATAACAACAATCTAAGTGAAATCTGTGTTCGTGGTCGGTGCTACTATTACATAACAACAATCTAATTGAAGTTTATGTTTGTGGTTTTTGCTACTATTACAGAAGAACGGAACTAAGTGAAGTTCATGTTTGTGGTCGGTGCTACTATTACATAACAACTGAACTAAGTGAAGTTTATGTTTGTGGTCGGTGCTACTATTACAGAACAACTGAACAAAGTGAAGTTTATGTTTGTGGTCGGTGCTACTATTATAGAATAACTGAACTAAGTGAAGTTTATGTTTGTGGTCGGTGCTACTATTACAGAACAACAATATAAGTGATGTTTATATTCGTATTCGGTGCTACTAATACAGAACATCAATCTAAGTAAAGTTCATGTTCGTGGTCAGTGCTACTATTATAGAACAACTGATCTAAGTGAAGTTTATGTTCGTGGTCGGTGCTACTATTACATAACAACAATCTAAGTGAAGTTTATGTTCGTGGTCGGTGCTACTATTACATAACAATAATCTAAGTGAAATCTGTGTTCGTGGTCGGTGCTACTATTACATAACAACAATCTAATTGAAGTTTATGTTTGTGGTTTTTGCTACTATTACAGAAGAACGGAACTAAGTGAAGTTCATGTTTGTGGTCGGTGCTACTATTACATAACAACTGAACTAAGTGAAGTTTATGTTTGTGTTCGGTGCTACTATTACAGAACAACTGAACAAAGTGAAGTTTATGTTTGTGGTCGGTGCTACTATTATAGAATAACTGAACTAAGTGAAGTTTATGTTTGTGGTCGGTGCTACTATTTTATAACAACTGAACTAAGTGAAGTTTATGTTTATGGTCGGTGCTACTATTACAGAACAACTGAACTAAGTGAAGTTTATGTTCATGATCGGTGCTACTATTACATAACAACATTCTAAGTGAAGTTTATGTTCGTGTTCGGTGCCACTATTACATAACAACAATCTAAGTGAAGTTTATGTTTGTGGTTTGTGCTACTATTACAGAAGAACGGAACTAAGTGAAGTTTATGTTCGTGGTCGGTGCTATTATTACATAACAACAATCTAGGTGAAGTTTATGTTCGTGTTCGGTGCCACTATTATATAACAACAATCTGAGTGAAGATTATGTTCGTGTTCTGTGCCACTACTACATAACAACAATCTAAGTGAAGTTTATGTTCGTGGTCGGTGCTACTATTACAGAAGAACAATCTAAGTGAAGTTTATGTTTGTGATCAGTGCTACTATTATAGAACAACAATCTAAGTGAAGTTTATGTTCGTGGTCGGTGCTACTATTATAGAACAATAATCTGAGTGACGTTTATGTTCGTGGTCGGTGCTACTATTACAGAACAACAATATAAGTGATGTTTATTTTCGTAGTCGGTGCTACTAATACAGAACATCAATCTAAGTAAAGTTCATGTTCGTGGTCAGTGCTACTATTATAGAGCAACTGATCTAAGTGAAGTTTATGTTCGTGGTCGGTGCTACTATTACATAACAACAATCTATTTGAATTTTATGTTCGTATTCGGTGGTACTATTACATAACAAAAATATAAGTGAAGTCTGTGTTCGTGGTCGGTGCTATTATTACATAACAACAATCTAAGCGAAGTTTATGTTCGTGGTCGGTGCTACTATTACAGAACAACTGAACTAAGTGAAGTTTATGTTCGTGGTCGGTGCTACTATTACATAACAACAATCTAATTGAAGTTTATGTTTGTGGTCGGTGCTACTATTATAGAACAACTGAACTAAGTGAAGTTTATGTTTGTGGTCGGTGCTACTATTATATAACAACTGAACTAAGTGACGCTTATGTTCATGATCGGTGCTACTATTACATAACAACTGAACTAAGTGAAGTTTATGTTCGTGGTCGGTGCTATTATTACATAACAACAATCTAGGTACAGTTTATGTTCGTGGTCTGTGCTACTATTACATAACAACAATCTAAGTGAAGTTTTTGCTCGTGTTCGGTGCCACTATTACATAACAACAATCTAAGTGAAGTTTATGTTTGTTGTTTGTGCTACTATTACAGAAAAACGGAACTAAGTGAAGTTCATGTTTGTGGTCAGTGCTACTATTACATAACAACTGAACTAAGTGAAGTTTATGTTTGTGGTCGGTGCTACTATTACAGAACAACTGAACGAAGTGAAGTTTATGTTAGTGATCGGTGCTACTATTATAGAACAACATTCTAAGTGAAGTTTATGTTCGTGTTCCGTGCCACTATTACATAACAACAATCTAAGTGAAGTATATGTTTGTGGTTTGTGCTACTATTACAGAAGAACGGAACTAAGTGAAGTTCATGTTTGTGGTCGGTGCCACTATTACATAACAACTGAACTAAGTGAAGTTTATGTTTGTGGTCGGTGCTACTATTATAGAACAACATTCTAAGTGATGTTTATATTCGTATTCGGTGCTACTAATACAGAACATCAATCTAAGTAAAGTTCATGTTCGTGGTCAGTGCTACTATTATAGAACAACTGATCTAAGTGAAGTTTATGTTCGTGGTCGGTGCTACTATTACATAACAACAATCTAAGTGAAGTTTATGTTCGTGTTCGGTGGTACTATTACATAACAACAATCTAAGTGAAATCTGTGTTCGTGGTCGGTGCTACTATTACATAACAACAATCTAAGGGAAGTTTATGTTTGTGGTTTTTGCTACTATTACCGAAGAACGGAACTAAGTGAAGTTCATGTTTGTGGTCGGTGCCACTATTACATAACAAACTGAACTAAGTGAAGTTTATGTTTGTGGTCGGTGCTACTATTACAGAACAACTGAACAAAGTGATGTTTGTGTTTGTGGTCGGTGCTACTATTATAGAACAACTAAACTAAGTGAAGTTTATGTTTGTGGTCGGTGCTACTATGTTATAACAACTGAACTAAGTGAAGTTTATGTTTGTGGTCGGTGCTACTATTTTATAACAACTGAACTAAGTGAAGTTTATGTTTATGGTCGGTACTATTATTACATAACAACAATCTAGGTGAAGTTTATGTTCGTGTTCGGTGCCACTATTATATAACAACAATCTGAGTGAAGATTATGTTCGTGGTCGGTGCTACTATTACATAACAACAATCTAAGTGAAGTTTATGTTCGTGTTCGGTGGTACTATTACATAACAACAATCTAAGTGAAATCTGTGTTCGTGGTCGGTGCTACTATTACATAACAACAATCTAAGGGAAGTTTATGTTTGTGGTTTTTGCTACTATTACCGAAGAACGGAACTAAGTGAAGTTCATGTTTGTGGTCGGTGCCACTATTACATAACAACTGAACTAAGTGAAGTTTATGTTTGTGGTCGGTGCTACTATTACAGAACAACTGAACAAAGTGATGTTTGTGTTTGTGGTCGGTGCTACTATTATAGAACAACTAAACTAAGTGAAGTTTATGTTTGTGGTCGGTGCTACTATGTTATAACAACTGAACTAAGTGAAGTTTATGTTTGTGGTCGGTGCTACTATTTTATAACAACTGAACTAAGTGAAGTTTATGTTTATGGTCGGTACTATTATTACATAACAACAATCTAGGTGAAGTTTATGTTCGTGTTCGGTGCCACTATTATATAACAACAATCTGAGTGAAGATTATGTTCGTGTTCTGTGCCACTATTACATAACAACAATCTAAGTGAAGTTTATGTTCGTGGTCGGTGCTACTATTACAGAAGAACAATCTAAGTGAAGTTTATGTTTGTGATCAGTGCTACTATTATAGAACAACAATCTAAGTGAAGTTTATGTTAGTGGTCGGTGCTACTATTATAGAACAAAATCTAAGTGACGTTTATGTTCGTGGTCGGTGCTACTATTACAGAACAACAATATAAGTGATGTTTATTTTCGTAGTCGGTGCTACTAATACAGAACATCAATCTAAGTAAAGTTCATGTTCGTGGTCAGTGCTACTATTATAGAGCAACTGATCTAAGTGAAGTTTATGTTCGTGGTCGGTGCTACTATTACATAACAACAATCTAAGCGAAGTTTATGTTCGTGGTCGGTGCTACTATTACATAACAACAATCTAATTGAAGTTTATGTTTGTGGTTTGTGCTACTATTACAGAAGAACGGAACTAAGTGAAGTTCATGTTTGTGGTCGGTGCTACTATTACATAACAACTGAACTAAGTGAAGTTTATGTTTGTGATCGGTGCTACTATTACAGAACAACGGAGCAAAGTGAAGTTTATGTTTGTGGTCGGTGCGACTATTATAGAACAACTGAACTAAGTGAAGTTTATGCTTGTGGTCGGTGCTACTATTATATAACAACTGAGCTAAGTGACGTTTATGTTCATGATCGGTGCTACTATTACATAACAACTGAACTAAGTGAAGTTTATGTTCGTGGTCGGTGCTATTATTACATAACAACAATCTAGGTACAGTTTATGTTCGTGGTCGGTGCTACTATTACATAACAACAATCTAAGTGAAGTTTTTACTCGTGTTCGGTGCCACTATTACATAACAACAATCTAAGTGAAGTTTATGTTTGTTGTTTGTGCTACTATTACAGAAGAACGGAACTAAGTGAAGTTCATGTTTGTGGTCGGTGCTACTATTACATAACAACTGAACTAAGTGAAGTTTATGTTTGTGGTCGGTGCTACTATTACAGAACAACTGAACAAAGTGAAGTTTATGTTTGTGGTCGGGGCTACTATTATATAACAACTGAACTAAGTGAAGTTTATGTTTATGGTCGGTGCTACTATTACAGAACAACTGAACTAAGTAAAGTTTATGTTTGTGGTCGGTGCTACTATTATAGAACAACTGAACTAAGTTAAGTTTATTTGTGGTCGGTGCTACTATTATATAAATACTGAACTAAGTAATTTTTATGTTTGTGGTCAGTGCTACTATTACAGAACAGCTGAACTAAGTTAAGTTTATGTTCGTGATCGGTGCTACTATTACATAACAACTGATCTAAGTGAAGTTTATGTTCGTGGTCGGTGCTACTATTACATAACAACAATCTAATTGAAGTATATGTTCGTGGTCGCTGCTACTATTATATACAGACTGATCTAAGTGAAGTTTATGTATGTGGTCGGTGCTACTATTACATAACAACAATCTAAGTGAAGTTTATGTTCGTTGTCCGTGCTACTATTAAAGAGGAACTGAACTAAGTGAAGTTTATGTTCGTGGTCGGTGCTACTATTACATAACAACAATCTAATTGAAGTATATGTTCGTGGTCGCTGCTACTATTATATACAGACTGATCTAAGTGAAGTTTATGTTTGTGGTCGGTGCTACTTATATAGAACAACAATCTAAGTGAAGTTTATGTTCGTGGTCGGTGCTACTATTACATAACAACAATCTAAGTGAAGTTTATGTTCGTTGTCCGTGCTACTATTAAAGGGGAACTGAACTAAGTGAAGTTTATGTTCGTGGTCGGTGCTACTATTACAGAACAACAATATAAGGGATGTTTATATTCGTAGTCGGTGCTACTAATACAGAACATCAATCTAAGTAAAGTTCATGTTGGTGATCAGTGCTACTATTTTAGAACAACAATCTAAGTGAAGTTTACGTTCATGTTCGGTGGTACTATTACATAACAACAATCTAAGTGAAGTCTGTGTTCGTGGTCGGTGCTACTATTACATAACAACAATCTAAGTGAAGTTTATGTTCGTGGTCGGTGCTACTATTACATAACAACAATCTAAATGAAGTTTATGTTTGTGGTTTGTGCTACTATTACAGAAGAACGGAACTAAGTGAAGTTCATGTTTGTGGTCGGTGCTACTATTACATAACAACTGAACTAAGTGAAGTTTATGTTTGTAGTCGGTGCTACTATTACAGAACAACTGAACAAAGTGAAGTTTATGTTCATGATCGGTGCTACTATTATATAACAACATTCTAAGTGAAGTTTTTGTTCGTGGTCGGTGCTACTATTACGTAACAACAATCTAAGTGAAGTTTATGTTCGTGTTCGGTGCCACTATTACATAACAACAATCTAAGTGAAGTTTATGTTTGTGGTTTGTGCTACTATTATAGAAGAACGGAACTAAGTGAAGTTTATGTTTGTGATCGGTGATACTATTACATGACAATATAACTAAGTGAAGTTCATGTTTGTGGTCGGTGCTACTATTACAGAACAACTGAACAAAGTGAAGTTTATGTTTGTGGTCGGTGCTACTATTATATAACAACTGAAGTAAGTGAAGTTTATGTTTGTGGTCGGTGCTACTATTATATAACAACTGAACTAAGTGAAGTTTATGTTTATGGTCGGTGCTACTATTACAGAACAACTGAACTAAGTGAAGTTTATGTTCATGATCGGTGCTACTATTACATAACAACAATCTAAGTGAAGTTTATGTTCGTGGTCGGTGCCACTATTACATAACAACAATCTAAGTGAAGTTTATGTTCGTGGTCGGTGCTACTATTACAGAACAATAATCTAAGTGAAGTTTATGTTTGTGATCAGTGCTACTATTATAGAACAACAATCTAAGTGAAGTTTATGTTCGTTGTCAGTGCTACTATTATAGAACAATAATCTAAGTAAAGTTTATGTTCGTGTTCAGTGCTACTGTTACATAACAACAATCTAAGTGAAGTTTATGTTCGTGGTCCGTGCTACTATTACAGAAGAACTGAACTAAGTGAAGTTTATGTTCGTGGTCGGTGCTACTATTTCAGAACAACAATCTAAGTGAAGTTTATGTTTGTGGTTTGTGCTACTATTACAGAAGAACGGAACTAAGTGAAGTTTATGTTTGTGGTCGGTTATACTATTACATAACAACTAAACTAAGTGAAGTTCATGTTTGTGGTCGGTGCTACTATTACAGAACAACTGAACAAAGTGAAGTTTATGTTTGTGGTCGGTGCTACTATTATATAACAACTGAACTAAGTGACGTTTATGTCTGTGGTCGGTGATATTATTACATAACAACAATCTAGGTGAAGTTTATGTTCGTGGTCGGTGCTACTATTACATAACAACAATCTAAGTTAAGTTCATGTTCGTGGTCGGTGCTATTGTTACATAACAACAATCTAGGTGAAGTTTATGTTCGTGATCGGTGCTACTATTACATAACAACAATCTAAGTGAAGTTTATGTTCGTGTTCGGTGCCACTATTACATAACAACAATCTAAGTAAAGTTTATGTTCGTGGTCGGTGCTACTATTACAGAACAACAATCTAAGTCAAGTTTATGTTTGTGATCAGTGCTACTATTATAGAACAACAATCTAAGTGAAGTATATGTTCGTGATCGGTGCTACTATTATAGAACAATAATGTAAGTGAAGTTTATGTTCGTGTTCGGTGCTACTGTTACATAACAACAATCTAAGTGAAGTTTATGTTCGTGGTCCATGCTACTATTACAGAAGAACTGAACTAAGTGAAGTTTATGTTCGTGGTCGGTGCTACTATTACAGAACAACAATCTAAGTGATTTTTATGTTCGTAGTCGGTGCTACTAATACAGAACATCAATCTAAGTAAAGTTCATGTTCGTGGTCAGTGCTACTATTATAGAACAACTGATCTAAGTGAAGTTTATGTTCGTGGTCGGTGCTACTATTACATAACAACAATCTAAGTGAAGTTTATGTTCGTGTTCGGTTACTATTACATAACAAAAATATAAGTGAAGTCTGTGTTCGTGGTCGGTGCTACTATTACATAACAACAATCTAAGCGAAGTTTATGTTCGTGGTCGGTGCTACTATTACAGATCAACTGAACTAAGTGAAGTTTATGTTCCTGGTCGGCGCTACTATTACATAACAACAATCTAATTTAAGTTTATGTTTGTGGTTTGTGCTACTATTACAGAAGAACGGAACTAAGTGAAGTTCATGTTTGTGGTCGGTGCTACTATCACATAACAACTGAACTAAGTGAAGTTTATGTTTGTGGTCGGTGCTACTATTACAGAACAACGGAGCAAAGTGAAGTTTATGTTTGTGGTCGGTTCTACTATTATAGAACAACTGAACTAAGTGAAGTTTATGTTTGTGGTCGTTGCTACTATTATATAACAACTGAACTAAGTGACGTTTATGTTCATGATCGGTGCTACTATTACATAACAACTGAACTAAGTGAAGTTTATGTTCGTGGTCGGTGCTACTATTATAGAACAACTAAACTAAGTGAAGTTTATGTTTGTGGTCGGTGCTACTATGTTATAACAACTGAACTAAGTGAAGTTTATGTTTGTGGTCGGTGCTACTATTTTATAACAACTGAACTAAGTGAAGTTTATGTCTATGGTCGGTACTATTATTACATAACAACAATCTAGGTGAAGTTTATGTTCGTGTTCGGTGCCACTATTATATAACAACAATCTGAGTGAAGATTATGTTCGTGTTCTGTGCCACTATTACATAACAACAATCTAAGTGAAGTTTATGTTCGTGGTCGGTGCTACTATTACAGAAGAACAATCTAAGTGAAGTTTATGTTTGTGATCAGTGCTACTATTATAGAACAACAATCTAAGTGAAGTTTATGTTAGTGGTCGGTGCTACTATTATAGAACAAAATCTAAGTGACGTTTATGTTCGTGGTCGGTGCTACTATTACAGAACAACAATATAAGTGATGTTTATTTTCGTAGTCGGTGCTACTAATACAGAACATCAATCTAAGTAAAGTTCATGTTCGTGGTCAGTGCTACTATTATAGAGCAACTGATCTAAGTGAAGTTTATGTTCGTGGTCGGTGCTACTATTACATAACAACAATCTAAGCGAAGTTTATGTTCGTGGTCGGTGCTACTATTACATAACAACAATCTAATTGAAGTTTATGTTTGTGGTTTGTGCTACTATTACAGAAGAACGGAACTAAGTGAAGTTCATGTTTGTGGTCGGTGCTACTATTACATAACAACTGAACTAAGTGAAGTTTATGTTTGTGATCGGTGCTACTATTACAGAAATCCGGAGCAAAGTGAAGTTTATGTTTGTGGTCGGTGCGACTATTATAGAACAACTGAACTAAGTGAAGTTTATGCTTGTGGTCGGTGCTACTATTATATAACAACTGAGCTAAGTGACGTTTATGTTCATGATCGGTGCTACTATTACATAACAACTGAACTAAGTGAAGTTTATGTTCGTGGTCGGTGCTATTATTACATAACAACAATCTAGGTACAGTTTATGTTCGTGGTCGGTGCTACTATTACATAACAACAATCTAAGTGAAGTTTTTACTCGTGTTCGGTGCCACTATTACATAACAACAATCTAAGTGAAGTTTATGTTTGTTGTTTGTGCTACTATTACAGAAGAACGGAACTAAGTGAAGTTCATGTTTGTGGTCGGTGCTACTATTACATAACAACTGAACTAAGTGAAGTTTATGTTTGTGGTCGGTGCTACTATTACAGAACAACTGAACAAAGTGAAGTTTATGTTTGTGGTCGGGGCTACTATTATATAACAACTGAACTAAGTGAAGTTTATGTTTATGGTCGGTGCTACTATTACAGAACAACTGAACTAAGTAAAGTTTATGTTTGTGGTCGGTGCTACTATTATAGAACAACTGAACTAAGTTAAGTTTATTTGTGGTCGGTGCTACTATTATATAAATACTTAACTAAGTAATTTTTATGTTTGTGGTCAGTGCTACTATTACAGAACAGCTGAACTAAGTTAAGTTTATGTTCGTGATCGGTGCTACTATTACATAACAACTGATCTAAGTGAAGTTTATGTTCGTGGTCGGTGCTACTATTACATAACAACAATCTAATTGAAGTATATGTTCGTGGTCGCTGCTACTATTATATACAGACTGATCTAAGTGAAGTTTATGTTTGTGGTCGGTGCTACTATTACATAACAACAATCTAAGTGAAGTTTATGTTCGTGGTCGGTGCTACTATTACATAACAACAATCTAAGTGAAGTTTATGTTCGTTGTCCGTGCTACTATTAAAGGGGAACTGAACTAAGTGAAGTTTATGTTCGTGGTCGGTGCTACTATTACAGAACAACAATATAAGGGATGTTTATATTCGTAGTCGGTGCTACTAATACAGAACATCAATCTAAGTAAAGTTCATGTTGGTGATCAGTGCTACTATTTTAGAACAACAATCTAAGTGAAGTTTACGTTCATGTTCGGTGGTACTATTACATAACAACAATCTAAGTGAAGTCTGTGTTCGTGGTCGGTGCTACTATTACATAACAACAATCTAAGTGAAGTTTATGTTCGTGGTCGGTGCTACTATTACATAACAACAATCTAAATGAAGTTTATGTTTGTGGTTTGTGCTACTATTACAGAAGAACGGAACTAAGTGAAGTTCATGTTTGTGGTCGGTGCTACTATTACATAACAACTGAACTAAGTGAAGTTTATGTTTGTAGTCGGTGCTACTATTACAGAACAACTGAACAAAGTGAAGTTTATGTTCATGATCGGTGCTACTATTATATAACAACATTCTAAGTGAAGTTTTTGTTCGTGGTCGGTGCTACTATTACGTAACAACAATCTAAGTGAAGTTTATGTTCGTGTTCGGTGCCACTATTACAAAACAACAATCTAAGTGAAGTTTATGTTTGTGGTTTGTGCTACTATTATAGAAGAACGGAACTAAGTGAAGTTTATGTTTGTGATCGGTGAAACTATTACATAACAATATAACTAAGTGAAGTTCATGTTTGTGGTCGGTGCTACTATTACAGAACAACTGAACAAAGTGAAGTTTATGTTTGTGGTCGGTGCTACTATTATATAACAACTGAAGTAAGTGAAGTTTATGTTTGTGGTCGGTGCTACTATTATATAACAACTGAACTAAGTGAAGTTTATGTTTATGGTCGGTGCTACTATTACAGAACAACTGAACTAAGTGAAGTTTATGTTCATGATCGGTGCTACTATTACATAACAACAATCTAAGTGAAGTTTATGTTCGTGGTCGGTGCCACTATTACATAACAACAATCTAAGTGAAGTTTATGTTCGTGGTCGGTGCTACTATTACAGAACAATAATCTAAGTGAAGTTTATGTTTGTGATCAGTGCTACTATTATAGAACAACAATCTAAGTGAAGTTTATGTTCGTTGTCGGTGCTACTATTATAGAACAATAATCTAAGTAAAGTTTATGTTCGTGTTCAGTGCTACTGTTACATAACAACAATCTAAGTGAAGTTTATGTTCGTGGTCCGTGCTACTATTACAGAAGAACTGAACTAAGTGAAGTTTATGTTCGTGGTCGGTGCTACTATTTCAGAACAACAATCTAAGTGAAGTTTATGTTTGTGGTTTGTGCTACTATTACAGAAGAACGGAACTAAGTGAAGTTTATGTTTGTGGTCGGTTATACTATTACATAACAACTAAACTAAGTGAAGTTCATGTTTGTGGTCGGTGCTACTATTACAGAACAACTGAACAAAGTGAAGTTTATGTTTGTGGTCGGTGCTACTATTATATAACAACTGAACTAAGTGACGTTTATGTCTGTGGTCGGTGATATTATTACATAACAACAATCTAGGTGAAGTTTATGTTCGTGGTCGGTGCTACTATTACATAACAACAATCTAAGTTAAGTTCATGTTCGTGGTCGGTGCTATTGTTACATAACAACAATCTAGGTGAAGTTTATGTTCGTGGTCGGTGCTACTATTACATAACAACAATCTAAGTGAAGTTTATGTTCGTGTTCGGTGCCACTATTACATAACAACAATCTAAGTAAAGTTTATGTTCGTGGTCGGTGCTACTATTACAGAACAACAATCTAAGTCAAGTTTATGTTTGTGATCAGTGCTACTATTATAGAACAACAATCTAAGTGAAGTATATGTTCGTGATCGGTGCTACTATTATAGAACAATAATGTAAGTGAAGTTTATGTTCGTGTTCGGTGCTACTGTTACATAACAACAATCTAAGTGAAGTTTATGTTCGTGGTCCATGCTACTATTACAGAAGAACTGAACTAAGTGAAGTTTATGTTCGTGGTCGGTGCTACTATTACAGAACAACAATCTAAGTGATTTTTATGTTCGTAGTCGGTGCTACTAATACAGAACATCAATCTAAGTAAAGTTCATGTTCGTGGTCAGTGCTACTATTATAGAACAACTGATCTAAGTGAAGTTTATGTTCGTGGTCGGTGCTACTATTACATAACAACAATCTAAGTGAAGTTTATGTTCGTGTTCGGTTACTATTACATAACAAAAATATAAGTGAAGTCTGTGTTCGTGGTCGGTGCTACTATTACATAACAACAATCTAAGCGAAGTTTATGTTCGTGGTCGGTGCTACTATTACAGATCAACTGAACTAAGTGAAGTTTATGTTCCTGGTCGGCGCTACTATTACATAACAACAATCTAATTTAAGTTTATGTTTGTGGTTTGTGCTACTATTACAGAAGAACGGAACTAAGTGAAGTTCATGTTTGTGGTCGGTGCTACTATCACATAACAACTGAACTAAGTGAAGTTTATGTTTGTGGTCGGTGCTACTATTACAGAACAACGGAGCAAAGTGAAGTTTATGTTTGTGGTCGGTTCTACTATTATAGAACAACTGAACTAAGTGAAGTTTATGTTTGTGGTCGTTGCTACTATTATATAACAACTGAACTAAGTGACGTTTATGTTCATGATCGGTGCTACTATTACATAACAACTGAACTAAGTGAAGTTTATGTTCGTGGTCGGTGCTACTATTATAGAACAACTAAACTAAGTGAAGTTTATGTTTGTGGTCGGTGCTACTTTGTTATAACAACTGAACTAAGTGAAGTTTATGTTTGTGGTCGGTGCTACTATTTTATAACAACTGAACTAAGTGAAGTTTATGTCTATGGTCGGTACTATTATTACATAACAACAATCTAGGTGAAGTTTATGTTCGTGTTCGGTGCCACTATTATATAACAACAATCTGAGTGAAGATTATGTTCGTGTTCTGTGCCACTATTACATAACAACAATCTAAGTGAAGTTTATGTTCGTGGTCGGTGCTACTATTACAGAAGAACAATCTAAGTGAAGTTTATGTTTGTGATCAGTGCTACTATTATAGAACAACAATCTAAGTGAAGTTTATGTTAGTGGTCGGTGCTACTATTATAGAACAAAATCTAAGTGACGTTTATGTTCGTGGTCGGTGCTACTATTACAGAACAACAATATAAGTGATGTTTATTTTCGTAGTCGGTGCTACTAATACAGAACATCAATCTAAGTAAAGTTCATGTTCGTGGTCAGTGCTACTATTATAGAGCAACTGATCTAAGTGAAGTTTATGTTCGTGGACGGTGCTACTATTACATAACAACAATCTAAGCGAAGTTTATGTTCGTGGTCGGTGCTACTATTACATAACAACAATCTAATTGAAGTTTATGTTTGTGGTTTGTGCTACTATTACAGAAGAACGGAACTAAGTGAAGTTCATGTTTTTGGTCGGTGCTACTATTACATAACAACTGAACTAAGTGAAGTTTATGTTTGTGATCGGTGCTACTATTACAGAAATCCGGAGCAAAGTGAAGTTTATGTTTGTGGTCGGTGCGACTATTATAGAACAACTGAACTAAGTGAAGTTTATGCTTGTGGTCGGTGCTACTATTATATAACAACTGAGCTAAGTGACGTTTATGTTCATGATTGGTGCTACTATTACATAACAACTGAACTAAGTGAAGTTTATGTTCGTGGTCGGTGCTATTATTACATAACAACAATCTAGGTACAGTTTATGTTCGTGGTCGGTGCTACTATTACATAACAACAATCTAAGTGAAGTTTTTACTCGTGTTCGGTGCCACTATTACATAACAACAATCTAAGTGAAGTTTATGTTTGTTGTTTGTGCTACTATTACAGAAGAACGGAACTAAGTGAAGTTCATGTTTGTGGTCGGTGCTACTATTACATAACAACTGAACTAAGTGAAGTTTATGTTTGTGGTCGGTGCTACTATTACAGAACAACTGAACAAAGTGAAGTTTATGTTTGTGGTCGGGGCTACTATTATATAACAACTGAACTAAGTGAAGTTTATGTTTATGGTCGGTGCTACTATTACAGAACAACTGAACTAAGTAAAGTTTATGTTTGTGGTCGGTGCTACTATTATAGAACAACTGAACTAAGTTAAGTTTATTTGTGGTCGGTGCTACTATTATATAAATACTGAACTAAGTAATTTTTATGTTTGTGGTCAGTGCTACTATTACAGAACAGCTGAACTAAGTTAAGTTTATGTTCGTGATCGGTGCTACTATTACATAACAACTGATCTAAGTGAAGTTTATGTTCGTGGTCGGTGCTACTATTACAAAACAACAATCTAATTGAAGTATATGTTCGTGGTCGCTGCTACTATTATATACAGACTGATCTAAGTGAAGTTTATGTTTGTGGTCGGTGCTACTATTACATAACAACAATCTAAGTGAAGTTTATGTTCGTTGTCCGTGCTACTATTAAAGAGGAACTGAACTAAGTGAAGTTTATGTTCGTGGTCGGTGCTACTATTACATAACAACAATCTAATTGAAGTATATGTTCGTGGTCGCTGCTACTATTATATACAGACTGATCTAAGTGAAGTTTATGTTTGTGGTCGGTGCTACTTATATAGAACAACAATCTAAGTGAAGTTTATGTTCGTGGTCGGTGCTACTATTACATAACAACAATCTAAGTGAAGTTTATGTTCGTTGTCCGTGCTACTAATAAAGGGGAACTGAACTAAGTGAAGTTTATGTTCGTGGTCGGTGCTACTATTACAGAACAACAATATAAGGGATGTTTATATTCGTAGTCGGTGCTACTAATACAGAACATCAATCTAAGTAAAGTTCATGTTGGTGATCAGTGCTACTATTTTAGAACAACAATCTAAGTGAAGTTTACGTTCATGTTCGGTGGTACTATTACATAACAACAATCTAAGTGAAGTCTGTGTTCGTGGTCGGTGCTACTATTACATAACAACAATCTAAGGGAAGTTTATGTTCGTGGTCGGTGCTACTATTACATAACAACAATCTAAATGAAGTTTATGTTTGTGGTTTGTGCTACTATTACAGAAGAACGGAACTAAGTGAAGTTCATGTTTGTGGTCGGTGCTACTATTACATAACAACTGAACTAAGTGAAGTTTATGTTTGTAGTCGGTGCTACTATTACAGAACAACTGAACAAAGTGAAGTTTATGTTCATGATCGGTGCTACTATTATATAACAACATTCTAAGTGAAGTTTTTGTTCGTGGTCGGTGCTACTATTACGTAACAACAATCTAAGTGAAGTTTATGTTCGTGTTCGGTGCCACTATTACATAACAACAATCTAAGTGAAGTTTATGTTTGTGGTTTGTGCTACTATTATAGAAGAACGGAACTAAGTGAAGTTTATGTTTGTGATCGGTGATACTATTACATAACAATATAACTAAGTGAAGTTCATGTTTGTGGTCGGTGCTACTATTACAGAACAACTGAACAAAGTGAAGTTTATGTTTGTGGTCGGTGCTACTATTATATAACAACTGAAGTAAGTGAAGTTTATGTTTGTGGTCGGTGCTACTATTATATAACAACTGAACTAAGTGAAGTTTATGTTTATGGTCGGTGCTACTATTACAGAACAACTGAACTAAGTGAAGTTTATGTTCATGATCGGTGCTACTATTACATAACAACAATCTAAGTGAAGTTTATGTTCGTGGTCGGTGCCACTATTACATAACAACAATCTAAGTGAAGTTTATGTTCGTGGTCGGTGCTACTATTACAGAACAATAATCTAAGTGAAGTTTATGTTTGTGATCAGTGCTACTATTATAGAACAACAATCTAAGTGAAGTTTATGTTCGTTGTCGGTGCTACTATTATAGAACAATAATCTAAGTAAAGTTTATGTTCGTGTTCAGTGCTACTGTTACATAACAACAATCTAAGTGAAGTTTATGTTCGTGGTCCGTGCTACTATTACAGAAGAACTGAACTAAGTGAAGTTTATGTTCGTGGTCGGTGCTACTATTTCAGAACAACAATCTAAGTGAAGTTTATGTTTGTGGTTTGTGCTACTATTACAGAAGAACGGAACTAAGTGAAGTTTATGTTTGTGGTCGGTTATACTATTACATAACAACTAAACTAAGTGAAGTTCATGTTTGTGGTCGGTGCTACTATTACAGAACAACTGAACAAAGTGAAGTTTATGTTTGTGGTCGGTGCTACTATTATATAACAACTGAACTAAGTGACGTTTATGTCTGTGGTCGGTGATATTATTACATAACAACAATCTAGGTGAAGTTTATGTTCGTGGTCGGTGCTACTATTACATAACAACAATCTAAGTTAAGTTCATGTTCGTGGTCGGTGCTATTGTTACATAACAACAATCTAGGTGAAGTTTATGTTCGTGGTCGGTGCTACTATTACATAACAACAATCTAAGTGAAGTTTATGTTCGTGTTCGGTGCCACTATTACATAACAACAATCTAAGTAAAGTTTATGTTCGTGGTCGGTGCTACTATTACAGAACAACAATCTAAGTCAAGTTTATGTTTGTGATCAGTGCTACTATTATAGAACAACAATCTAAGTGAAGTATATGTTCGTGATCGGTGCTACTATTATAGAACAATAATGTAAGTGAAGTTTATGTTCGTGTTCGGTGCTACTGTTACATAACAACAATCTAAGTGAAGTTTATGTTCGTGGTCCATGCTACTATTACAGAAGAACTGAACTAAGTGAAGTTTATGTTCGTGGTCGGTGCTACTATTACAGAACAACAATCTAAGTGATTTTTATGTTCGTAGTCAGTGCTACTAATACAGAACATCAATCTAAGTAAAGTTCATGTTCGTGGTCAGTGCTACTATTATAGAACAACTGATCTAAGTGAAGTTTATGTTCGTGGTCGGTGCTACTATTACATAACAACAATCTAAGTGAAGTTTATGTTCGTGTTCGGTTACTATTACATAACAAAAATATAAGTGAAGTCTGTGTTCGTGGTCGGTGCTACTATTACATAACAACAATCTAAGCGAAGTTTATGTTCGTGGTCGGTGCTACTATTACAGATCAACTGAACTAAGTGAAGTTTATGTTCCTGGTCGGCGCTACTATTACATAACAACAATCTAATTTAAGTTTATGTTTGTGGTTTGTGCTACTATTACAGAAGAACGGAACTAAGTGAAGTTCATGTTTGTGGTCGGTGCTACTATCACATAACAACTGAAGTAAGTGAAGTTTATGTTTGTGGTCGGTGCTACTATTACAGAACAACGGAGCAAAGTGAAGTTTATGTTTGTGGTCGGTTCTACTATTATAGAACAACTGAACTAAGTGAAGTTTATGTTTGTGGTCGTTGCTACTATTATATAACAACTGAACTAAGTGACGTTTATGTTCATGATCGGTGCTACTATTACATAACAACTGAACTAAGTGAAGTTTATGTTCGTGGTCGGTGCTACTATTATAGAACAACTAAACTAAGTGAAGTTTATGTTTGTGGTCGGTGCTACTATGTTATAACAACTGAACTAAGTGAAGTTTATGTTTGTGGTCGGTGCTACTATTTTATAACAACTGAACTAAGTGAAGTTTATGTTTATTGTCGGTACTATTATTACATAACAACAATCTAGGTGAAGTTTATGTTCGTGTTCGGTGCCACTATTATATAACAACAATCTGAGTGAAGATTATGTTCGTGTTCTGTGCCACTATTACATAACAACAATCTAAGTGAAGTTTATGTTCGTGGTCGGTGCTACTATTACAGAAGAACAATCTAAGTGAAGTTTATGTTTGTGATCAGTGCTACTATTATAGAACAACAATCTAAGTGAAGTTTATGTTAGTGGTCGGTGCTACTATTATAGAACAAAATCTAAGTGACGTTTATGTTCGTGGTCGGTGCTACTATTACAGAACAACAATATAAGTGATGTTTATTTTCGTAGTCGGTGCTACTAATACAGAACATCAATCTAAGTAAAGTTCATGTTCGTGGTCAGTGCTACTATTATAGAGCAACTGATCTAAGTGAAGTTTATGTTCGTGGTCGGTGCTACTATTACATAACAACAATCTAAGCGAAGTTTATGTTCGTGGTCGGTGCTACTATTACATAACAACAATCTAATTGAAGTTTATGTTTGTGGTTTGTGCTACTATTACAGAAGAACGGAACTAAGTGAAGTTCATGTTTGTGGTCGGTGCTACTATTACATAACAACTGAACTAAGTGAAGTTTATGTTTGTGATCGGTGCTACTATTACAGAACAACGGAGCAAAGTGAAGTTTATGTTTGTGGTCGGTGCGACTATTATAGAACAACTGAACTAAGTGAAGTTTATGCTTGTGGTCGGTGCTACTATTATATAACAACTGAGCTAAGTGACGTTTATGTTCATGATCGGTGCTACTATTACATAACAACTGAACTAAGTGAAGTTTATGTTCGTGGTCGGTGCTACTATTACATAACAACAATCTAAGTGAAGTTTTTACTCGTGTTCGGTGCCACTATTACATAACAACAATCTAAGTGAAGTTTATGTTTGTTGTTTGTGCTACTATTACAGAAGAACGGAACTAAGTGAAGTTCATGTTTGTGGTCGGTGCTACTATTACATAACAACTGAACTAAGTGAAGTTTATGTTTGTGGTCGGTGCTACTATTACAGAACAACTGAACAAAGTGAAGTTTATGTTTGTGGTCGGGGCTACTATTATATAACAACTGAACTAAGTGAAGTTTATGTTTATGGTCGGTGCTACTATTACAGAACAACTGAACTAAGTAAAGTTTATGTTTGTGGTCGGTGCTACTATTATAGAACAACTGAACTAAGTTAAGTTTATTTGTGGTCGGTGCTACTATTATATAAATACTGAACTAAGTAATTTTTATGTTTGTGGTCAGTGCTACTATTACAGAACAGCTGAACTAAGTTAAGTTTATGTTCGTGATCGGTGCAACTATTACACAACAACTGATCTAAGTGAAGTTTATGTTCGTGGTCGGTGCTACTATTACATAACAACAATCTAATTGAAGTATATGTTCGTGGTCGCTGCTACTATTATATACAGACTGATCTAAGTGAAGTGTATGTTTGTGGTCGGTGCTACTATTACATAACAACAATCTAAGTGAAGTTTATGTTCGTTGTCCGTGCTACTATTAAAGAGGAACTGAACTAAGTGAAGTTTATGTTCGTGGTCGGTGCTACTATTACATAACAACAATCTAATTGAAGTATATGTTCGTGGTCGCTGCTACTATTATATACAGACTGATCTAAGTGAAGTTTATGTTTGTGGTCGGTGCTACTTATATAGAACAACAATCTAAGTGAAGTTTATGTTCGTGGTCGGTGCTACTATTACATAACAACAATCTAAGTGAAGTTTATGTTCGTTGTCCGTGCTACTATTAAAGGGGAACTGAACTAAGTGAAGTTTATGTTCGTGGTCGGTGCTACTATTACAGAACAACAATATAAGAGATGTTTATATTCGTAGTCGGTGCTACTAATACAGAACATCAATCTAAGTAAAGTTCATGTTGGTGATCAGTGCTACTATTTTAGAACAACAATCTAAGTGAAGTTTACGTTCATGTTCGGTGGTACTATTACATAACAACAATCTAAGTGAAGTCTGTGTTCGTGGTCGGTGCTACTATTACATAACAACAATCTAAGTGAAGTTTATGTTCGTGGTCGGTGCTACTATTACATAACAACAATCTAAATGAAGTTTATGTTTGTGGTTTGTGCTACTATTACAGAAGAACGGAACTAAGTGAAGTTCATGTTTGTGGTCGGTGCTACTATTACATAACAACTGAACTAAGTGAAGTTTATGTTTGTAGTCGGTGCTACTATTACAGAACAACTGAACAAAGTGAAGTTTATGTTCATGATCGGTGCTACTATTATATAACAACATTCTAAGTGAAGTTTTTGTTCGTGGTCGGTGCTACTATTACGTAACAACAATCTAAGTGAAGTTTATGTTCGTGTTCGGTGCCACTATTACATAACAACAATCTAAGTGAAGTTTATGTTTGTGGTTTGTGCTACTATTATAGAAGAACGGAACTAAGTGAAGTTTATGTTTGTGATCGGTGATACTATTACATAACAATATAACTAAGTGAAGTTCATGTTTGTGGTCGGTGCTACTATTACAGAACAACTGAACAAAGTGAAGTTTATGTTTGTGGTCGGTGCTACTATTATATAACAACTGAAGTAAGTGAAGTTTATGTTTGTGGTCGGTGCTACTATTATATAACAACTGAACTAAGTGAAGTTTATGTTTATGGTCGGTGCTACTATTACAGAACAACTGAACTAAGTGAAGTTTATGTTCATGATCGGTGCTACTATTACATAACAACAATCTAAGTGAAGTTTATGTTCGTGGTCGGTGCCACTATTACATAACAACAATCTAAGTGAAGTTTATGTTCGTGGTCGGTGCTACTATTACAGAACAATAATCTAAGTGAAGTTTATGTTTGTGATCAGTGCTTCTATTATAGAACAACAATCTAAGTGAAGTTTATGTTCGTTGTCGGTGCTACTATTATAGAACAATAATCTAAGTAAAGTTTATGTTCGTGTTCAGTGCTACTGTTACATAACAACAATCTAAGTGAAGTTTATGTTCGTGGTCCGTGCTACTATTACAGAAGAACTGAACTAAGTGAAGTTTATGTTCGTGGTCGGTGCTACTATTTCAGAACAACAATCTAAGTGAAGTTTATGTTTGTGGTTTGTGCTACTATTACAGAAGAACGGAACTAAGTGAAGTTTATGTTTGTGGTCGGTTATACTATTACATAACAACTAAACTAAGTGAAGTTCATGTTTGTGGTCGGTGCTACTATTACAGAACAACTGAACAAAGTGAAGTTTATGTTTGTGGTCGGTGCTACTATTATATAACAACTGAACTAAGTGACGTTTATGTCTGTGGTCGGTGATATTATTACATAACAACAATCTAGGTGAAGTTTATGTTCGTGGTCGGTGCTACTATTACATAACAATAATCTAAGTTAAGTTCATGTTCGTGGTCGGTGCTATTGTTACATAACAACAATCTAGGTGAAGTTTATGTTCGTGGTCGGTGCTACTATTACATAACAACAATCTAAGTGAAGTTTATGTTCGTGTTCGGTGCCACTATTACATAACAACAATCTAAGTAAAGTTTATGTTCGTGGTCGGTGCTACTATTACAGAACAACAATCTAAGTCAAGTTTATGTTTGTGATCAGTGCTACTATTATAGAACAACAATCTAAGTGAAGTATATGTTCGTGATCGGTGCTACTATTATAGAACAATAATGTAAGTGAAGTTTATGTTCGTGTTCGGTGCTACTGTTACATAACAACAATCTAAGTGAAGTTTATGTTCGTGGTCCATGCTACTATTACAGAAGAACTGAACTAAGTGAAGTTTATGTTCGTGGTCGGTGCTACTATTACAGAACAACTGATCTAAGTGAAGTTTATGTTCGTGGTCGGTGCTACTATTACATAACAACAATCTAAGTGAAGTTTATGTTCGTGTTCGGTTACTATTACATAACAAAAATAGAAGTGAAGTCTGTGTTCGTGGTCGGTGCTACTATTACATAACAACAATCTAAGCGAAGTTTATGTTCGTGGTCGGTGCTACTATTACAGATCAACTGAACTAAGTGAAGTTTATGTTCCTGGTCGGCGCTACTATTACATAACAACAATCTAATTTAAGTTTATGTTTGTGGTTTGTGCTACTATTACAGAAGAACGGAACTAAGTGAAGTTCATGTTTGTGGTCGGTGCTACTATCACATAACAACTGAACTAAGTGAAGTTTATGTTTGTGGTCGGTGCTACTATTACAGAACAACGGAGCAAAGTGAAGTTTATGTTTGTGGTCGGTTCTACTATTATAGAACAACTGAACTAAGTGAAGTTTATGTTTGTGGTCGTTGCTACTATTATATAACAACTGAACTAAGTGACGTTTATGTTCATGATCGGTGCTACTATTACATAACAACTGAACTAAGTGAAGTTTATGTTCGTGGTCGGTGCTATTATTACATAACAACAATCTAGGTACAGTTTATGTTCGTGGTCGGTGCTACTATTACATAACAACAATCTAAGTGAAGTTTTTGCTCGTGTTCGGTGCCACTATTAGATAACAACAATCTAAGGGAAGTTTATGTTTGTGGTCGGTGCTACTATTACATAACAACAATTTAATTGAAGTATATGTTCGTGGTCGGTGCTACTATTATAGACCAACTGATCTAAGTAAAGTTTATGTTTGTGGTCGGTGCTACTATTACATAAAAACTGAACTAAGTGAAGTTTATGTTCGTGGTCGGTGCTACTATTACATAACAACAATTTAAGTTAAGTTTATGTTCGTAGTCGGTGCTACTATTACATAACAACAATCTAAGTGAAGTTTATGTTCGTGGTCGGTGCTACTATTACATAACAACAATCTAAGTGAAATCTGTGTTCGTGGTCGGTGCTACTATTACATAACAACAATCTAATTGAAGTTTATGTTTGTGGTTTTTGCTACTATTACAGAAGAACGGAACTAAGTGAAATTCATGTTTGTGGTCGGTGCTACTATTACATAACAACTGAACTAAGTGAAGTTTATGTTTGTGGTCGGTGCTACTATTACAGAACAACTGAACAAAGTGAAGTTTATGTTTGTGGTCGGTGCTACTATTATAGAATAACTGAACTAAGTGAAGTTTATGTTTGTGGTCGGTGCTACTATTACAGAACAACAATATAAGTGATGTTTATATTCGTATTCGGTGCTACTAATACAGAACATCAATCTAAGTAAAGTTCATGTTCGTGGTCAGTGCTACTATTATAGAACAACTGATCTAAGTGAAGTTTATGTTCGTGGTCGGTGCTACTATTACATAACAACAATCTAAGTGAAGTTTATGTTCGTGGTCGGTGCTACTATTACATGACAACAATCTAAGTGAAATCTGTGTTCGTGGTCGGTGCTACTATTACATAACAACAATCTAATTGAAGTTTATGTTTGTGGTTTTTGCTACTATTACAGAAGAACGGAACTAAGTGAAGTTCATGTTTGTGGTCGGTGCTACTATTACATAACAACTGAACTAAGTGAAGTTTATGTTTGTGGTCGGTGCTACTATTACAGAACAACTGAACAAAGTGAAGTTTATGTTTGTGGTCGGTGCTACTATTATAGAATAACTGAACTAAGTGAAGTTTATGTTTGTGGTCGGTGCTACTATTTTATAACAACTGAACTAAGTGAAGTTTATGTTTATGGTCGGTGCTACTATTACAGAACAACTGAACTAAGTGAAGTTTATGTTCATGATCGGTGCTACTATTACATAAAAACATTCTAAGTGAAGTTTATGTTCGTGTTCGGTGCCACTATTACATAACAACAATCTAAGTGAAGTTTATGTTTGCGGTTTGTGCTACTATTACAGAAGAACGGAACTAAGTGAAGTTTATGTTCGTGGTCGGTGCTATTATTACATAACAACAATCTAGGTGAAGTTTATGTTCGTGTTCGGTGCCACTATTATATAACAACAATCTGAGTGAAGATTATGTTCGTGTTCTGTGCCACTACTACATAACAACAATCTAAGTGAAGTTTATGTTCGTGGTCGGTGCTACTATTACAGAAGAACAATCTAAGTGAAGTTTATGTTTGTGATCAGTGCTACTATTATAGAACAACAATCTAAGTGAAGTTTATGTTCGTGGTCGGTGCTACTATTATAGAACAATAATCTAAGTGACGTTTATGTTCGTGGTCGGTGCTACTATTACAGAACAACAATATAAGTGATGTTTATTTTCGTAGTCGGTGCTACTAATACAGAACATCAATCTAAGTAAAGTTCATGTTCGTGGTCAGTGCTACTATTATAGAGCAACTGATCTAAGTGAAGTTTATGTTCGTGGTCGGTGCTACTATTACATAACAACAATCTATTTGAATTTTATGTTCGTATTCGGTGGTACTATTACATAACAAAAATATAAGTGAAGTCTGTGTTCGTGGTCGGTGCTACTATTACATAACAACAATCTAAGCGAAGTTTATGTTCGTGGTCGGTGCTACTATTACAGAACAACTGAACTAAGTGAAGTTTATGTTCGTGGTCGGTGCTACTATTACATAACAACAATCTAATTGAAGTTTATGTTTGTGGTCGGTGCTACTATTATAGAACAACTGAACTAAGTGAAGTTTATGTTTGTGGTCGGTGCTACTATTATATAACAACTGAACTAAGTGACGCTTATGTTCATGATCGGTGCTACTATTACATAACAACTGAACTAAGTGAAGTTTATGTTCGTGGTCGGTGCTATTATTACATAACAACAATCTAGGTACAGTTTATGTTCGTGGTCTGTGCTACTATTACATAACAACAATCTAAGTGAAGTTTTTGCTCGTGTTCGGTGCCACTATTACATAACAACAATCTAAGTGAAGTTTATGTTTGTTGTTTGTGCTACTATTACAGAAGAACGGAACTAAGTGAAGTTCATGTTTGTGGTCAGTGCTACTATTACATAACAACTGAACTAAGTGAAGTTTATGTTTGTGGTCGGTGCTACTATTACAGAACAACTGAACGAAGTGAAGTTTATGTTAGTGATCGGTGCTACTATTATAGAACAACATTCTAAGTGAAGTTTATGTTCGTGTTCCGTGCCACTATTACATAACAACAATCTAAGTGAAGTATATGTTTGTGGTTTGTGCTACTATTACAGAAGAACGGAACTAAGTGAAGTTTATGTTTGTGGTCGGTGCTACCATTACATAACAACTGAACTAAGTGAAGTTTATGTTTGTGGTCGGTGCTACTATTACAGAACAACAATATAAGTGATGTTTATATTCGTATTCGGTGCTACTAATACAGAACATCAATCTAAGTAAAGTTCATGTTCGTGGTCAGTGCTACTATTATAGAACAACTGATCTAAGTGAAGTTTATGTTCGTGGTCGGTGCTACTATTACATAACAACAATCTAAGTGAAGTTTATGTTCGTGTTCGGTGGTACTATTACATAACAACAATCTAAGTGAAATCTGTGTTCGTGGTCGGTGCTACTATTACATAACAACAATCTAAGGGAAGTTTATGTTTGTGGTTTTTGCTACTATTACCGAAGAACGGAACTAAGTGAAGTTCATGTTTGTGGTCGGTGCCACTATTACATAACAACTGAACTAAGTGAAGTTTATGTTTGTGGTCGGTGCTACTATTACAGAACAACTGAACAAAGTGATGTTTGTGTTTGTGGTCGGTGCTACTATTATAGAACAACTGAACTAAGTGAAGTTTATGTTTGTGGTCGGTGCTACTATGTTATAACAACTGAACTAAGTGAAGTTTATGTTTGTGGTCGGTGCTACTATTTTATAACAACTGAACTAAGTGAAGTTTATGTTTATGGTCGGTACTATTATTACATAACAACAATCTAGGTGAAGTTTATGTTCGTGTTCGGTGCCACTATTATATAACAACAATCTGAGTGAAGATTATGTTCGTGTTCTGTGCCACTATTACATAACAACAATCTAAGTGAAGTTTATGTTCGTGGTCGGTGCTACTATTACAGAAGAACAATCTAAGTGAAGTTTATGTTTGTGATCAGTGCTACTATTATAGAACAACAATCTAAGTGAAGTTTATGTTAGTGGTCGGTGCTACTATTATAGAACAAAATCTAAGTGACGTTTATGTTCGTGGTCGGTGCTACTATTACAGAACAACAATATAAGTGATGTTTATTTTCGTAGTCGGTGCTACTAATACAGAACATCAATCTAAGTAAAGTTCATGTTCGTGGTCAGTGCTACTATTATAGAGCAACTGATCTAAGTGAAGTTTATGTTCGTGGTCGGTGCTACTATTACATAACAACAATCTAAGCGAAGTTTATGTTCGTGGTCGGTGCTACTATTACATAACAACAATCTATTTGAATTTTATGTTCGTATTCGGTGGTACTATTACATAACAAAAATAAAAGTGAAGTCTGTGTTCGTGGTCGGTGCTACTATTACATAACAACAATCTAAGCGAAGTTTATGTTCGTGGTCGGTGCTACTATTACAGAACAACTGAACTAAGTGAAGTTTATGTTCGTGGTCGGTGCTACTATTACATAACAACAATCTAATTGAAGTTTATGTTTGTGGTCGGTGCTACTATTATAGAACAACTGAACTAAGTGAAGTTTATGTTTGTGGTCGGTGCTACTATTATATAACAACTGAACTAAGTGACGCTTATGTTCATGATCGGTGCTACTATTACATAACAACTGAACTAAGTGAAGTTTATGTTCGTGGTCGGTGCTATTATTACATAACAACAATCTAGGTACAGTTTATGTTCGTGGTCTGTGCTACTATTACATAACAACAATCTAAGTGAAGTTTTTGCTCGTGTTCGGTGCCACTATTACATAACAACAATCTAAGTGAAGTTTATGTTTGTTGTTTGTGCTACTATTACAGAAGAACGGAACTAAGTGAAGTTCATGTTTGTGGTCAGTGCTACTATTACATAACAACTGAACTAAGTGAAGTTTATGTTTGTGGTCGGTGCTACTATTACAGAACAACTGAACGAAGTGAAGTTTATGTTAGTGATCGATGCTACTATTATAGAACAACATTCTAAGTGAAGTTTATGTTCGTGTTCCGTGCCACTATTACATAACAACAATCTAAGTGAAGTATATGTTTGTGGTTTGTGCTACTATTACAGAAGAACGGAACTAAGTGAAGTTTATGTTTGTGGTCGGTGCTACCATTACATAACAACTGAACTAAGTGAAGTTTATGTTTGTGGTCGGTGCTACTATTACAGAACAACAATATAAGTGATGTTTATATTCGTATTCGGTGCTACTAATACAGAACATCAATCTAAGTAAAGTTCATGTTCGTGGTCAGTGCTACTATTATAGAACAACTGATCTAAGTGAAGTTTATGTTCGTGGTCGGTGCTACTATTACATAACAACAATCTAAGTGAAGTTTATGTTCGTGTTCGGTGGTACTATTACATAACAACAATCTAAGTGAAATCTGTGTTCGTGGTCGGTGCTACTATTACATAACAACAATCTAAGGGAAGTTTATGTTTGTGGTTTTTGCTACTATTACCGAAGAACGGAACTAAGTGAAGTTCATGTTTGTGGTCGGTGCCACTATTACATAACAACTGAACTAAGTGAAGTTTATGTTTGTGGTCGGTGCTACTATTACAGAACAACTGAACAAAGTGATGTTTGTGTTTGTGGTCGGTGCTACTATTATAGAACAACTGAACTAAGTGAAGTTTATGTTTGTGGTCGGTGCTACTATGTTATAACAACTGAACTAAGTGAAGTTTATGTTTGTGGTCGGTGCTACTATTTTATAACAACTGAACTAAGTGAAGTTTATGTTTATGGTCGGTACTATTATTACATAACAACAATCTAGGTGAAGTTTATGTTCGTGTTCGGTGCCACTATTATATAACAACAATCTGAGTGAAGATTATGTTCGTGTTCTGTGCCACTATTACATAACAACAATCTAAGTGAAGTTTATGTTCGTGGTCGGTGCTACTATTACAGAAGAACAATCTAAGTGAAGTTTATGTTTGTGATCAGTGCTACTATTATAGAACAACAATCTAAGTGAAGTTTATGTTAGTGGTCGGTGCTACTATTATAGAACAAAATCTAAGTGACGTTTATGTTCGTGGTCGGTGCTACTATTACAGAACAACAATATAAGTGATGTTTATTTTCGTAGTCGGTGCTACTAATACAGAACATCAATCTAAGTAAAGTTCATGTTCGTGGTCAGTGCTACTATTATAGAGCAACTGATCTAAGTGAAGTTTATGTTCGTGGTCGGTGCTACTATTACATAACAACAATCTAAGCGAAGTTTATGTTCGTGGTCGGTGCTACTATTACATAACAACAATCTAATTGAAGTTTATGTTTGTGGTTTGTGCTACTATTACAGAAGAACGGAACTAAGTGAAGTTCATGTTTGTGGTCGGTGCTACTATTGCATAACAACTGAACTAAGTGAAGTTTATGTTTGTGATCGGTGCTACTATTACAGAACAACGGAGCAAAGTGAAGTTTATGTTTGTGGTCGGTGCGACTATTATAGAACAACTGAACTAAGTGAAGTTTATGCTTGTGGTCGGTGCTACTATTATATAACAACTGAGCTAAGTGACGTTTATGTTCATGATCGGTGCTACTATTACATAACAACTGAACTAAGTGAAGTTTATGTTCTGGTCGGTGCTATTATTACATAAAACCAATCTAGGTACAGTTTATGTTCGTGGTCGGTGCTACTATTACAGAACAACTGAACAAAGTGAAGTTTATGTTTGTGGTCGGGGCTACTATTATATAACAACTGAACTAAGTGAAGTTTATGTTTATGGTCGGTGCTACTATTACAGAACAACTGAACTAAGTAAAGTTTATGTTTGTGGTCGGTGCTACTATTATAGAACAACTGAACTAAGTTAAGTTTATTTGTGGTCGGTGCTACTATTATATAAATACTGAACTAAGTAATTTTTATGTTTGTGGTCAGTGCTACTATTACAGAACAGCTGAACTAAGTTAAGTTTATGTTCGTGATCGGTGCTACTATTACATAACAACTGATCTAAGTGAAGTTTATGTTCGTGGTCGGTGCTACTATTACATAACAACAATCTAATTGAAGTATATGTTCGTGGTCGCTGCTACTATTATATACAGACTGATCTAAGTGAAGTTTTTGTTTGTGGTCGGTGCTACTATTACATAACAACAATCTAAGTGAAGTTTATGTTCGTTGTCCGTGCTACTATTAAAGAGGAACTGAACTAAGTGAAGTTTATGTTCGTGGTCGGTGCTACTATTACATAACAACAATCTAATTGAAGTATATGTTCGTGGTCGCTGCTACTATTATATACAGACTGATCTAAGTGAAGTTTATGTTTGTGGTCGGTGCTACTTATATAGAACAACAATCTAAGTGAAGTTTATGTTCGTGGTCGGTGCTACTATTACATAACAACAATCTAAGTGAAGTTTATGTTCGTTGTCCGTGCTACTATTAAAGGGGAACTGAACTAAGTGAAGTTTATGTTCGTGGTCGGTGCTACTATTACAGAACAACAATATAAGGGATGTTTATATTCGTAGTCGGTGCTACTAATACAGAACATCAATCTAAGTAAAGTTCATGTTGGTGATCAGTGCTACTATTTTAGAACAACAATCTAAGTGAAGTTTACGTTCATGTTCGGTGGTACTATTACATAACAACAATCTAAGTGAAGTCTGTGTTCGTGGTCGGTGCTACTATTACATAACAACAATCTAAGTGAAGTTTATGTTCGTGGTCGGTGCTACTATTACATAACAACAATCTAAATGAAGTTTATGTTTGTGGTTTGTGCTACTATTACAGAAGAACGGAACTAAGTGAAGTTCATGTTTGTGGTCGGTGCTACTATTACATAACAACTGAACTAAGTGAAGTTTATGTTTGTAGTCGGTGCTACTATTACAGAACAACTGAACAAAGTGAAGTTTATGTTCATGATCGGTGCTACTATTATATAACAACATTCTAAGTGAAGTTTTTGTTCGTTGTCGGTGCTACTATTACGTAACAACAATCTAAGTGAAGTTTATGTTCGTGTTCGGTGCCACTATTACATAACAACAATCTAAGTGAAGTTTATGTTTGTGGTTTGTGCTACTATTATAGAAGAACGGAACTAAGTGAAGTTTATGTTTGTGATCGGTGATACTATTACATAACAATATAACTAAGTGAAGTTCATGTTTGTGGTCGGTGCTACTATTACAGAACAACTGAACAAAGTGAAGTTTATGTTTGTGGTCGGTGCTACTATTATATAACAACTGAAGTAAGTGAAGTTTATGTTTGTGGTCGGTGCTACTATTATATAACAACTGAACTAAGTGAAGTTTATGTTTATGGTCGGTGCTACTATTACAGAACAACTGAACTAAGTGAAGTTTATGTTCATGATCGGTGCTACTATTACATAACAACAATCTAAGTGAAGTTTATGTTCGTGGTCGGTGCCACTTTTACATAACAACAATCTAAGTGAAGTTTATGTTCGTGGTCGGTGCTACTATTACAGAACAATAATCTAAGTGAAGTTTATGTTTGTGATCAGTGCTACTATTATAGAACAACAATCTAAGTGAAGTTTATGTTCGTTGTCGGTGCTATTATTACATAACAACAATCTAGGTGAAGTTTATGTTCGTGTTCGGTGCCACTATTATATAACAACAATCTGAGTGAAGATTATGTTCGTGTTCTGTGCCACTACTACATAACAACAATCTAAGTGAAGTTTATGTTCGTGGTCGGTGCTACTATTACAGAAGAACAATCTAAGTGAAGTTTATGTTTGTGATCAGTGCTACTATTATAGAACAACAATCTAAGTGAAGTTTATGTTCGTGGTCGGTGCTACTATTATAGAACAATAATCTAAGTGACGTTTATGTTCGTGGTCGGTGCTACTATTACAGAACAACAATATAAGTGATGTTTATTTTCGTAGTCGGTGCTACTAATACAGAACATCAATCTAAGTAAAGTTCATGTTCGTGGTCAGTGCTACTATTATAGAGCAACTGATCTAAGTGAAGTTTATGTTCGTGGTCGGTGCTACTATTACATAACAACAATCTATTTGAATTTTATGTTCGTATTCG
This sequence comes from Ariolimax columbianus, assembly GCA_036924085.1. NCBI lineage: Eukaryota > Metazoa > Mollusca > Gastropoda > Stylommatophora > Arionidae > Ariolimax > Ariolimax columbianus. The sequence continues at coordinate 36,408,446 of JAVGWX010000018.1, forward strand.
GTGGTACTATTACATAACAAAAATATAAGTGAAGTCTGTGTTCGTGGTCGGTGCTACTATTACATAACAACAATCTAAGCGAAGTTTATGTTCGTGGTCGGTGCTACTATTACAGAACAACTGAACTAAGTGAAGTTTATGTTCGTGGTCGGTGCTACTATTACATAACAACAATCTAATTGAAGTTTATGTTTGTGGTCGGTGCTACTATTATAGAACAACTGAACTAAGTGAAGTTTATGTTTGTGGTCGGTGCTACTATTATATAACAACTGAACTAAGTGACGCTTATGTTCATGATCGGTGCTACTATTACATAACAACTGAACTAAGTGAAGTTTATGTTCGTGGTCGGTGCTATTATTACATAACAACAATCTAGGTACAGTTTATGTTCGTGGTCTGTGCTACTATTACATAACAACAATCTAAGTGAAGTTTTTGCTCGTGTTCGGTGCCACTATTACATAACAACAATCTAAGTGAAGTTTATGTTTGTTGTTTGTGCTACTATTACAGAAGAACGGAACTAAGTGAAGTTCATGTTTGTGGTCAGTGCTACTATTACATAACAACTGAACTAAGTGAAGTTTATGTTTGTGGTCGGTGCTACTATTACAGAACAACTGAACGAAGTGAAGTTTATGTTAGTGATCGGTGCTACTATTATAGAACAACATTCTAAGTGAAGTTTATGTTCGTGTTCCGTGCCACTATTACATAACAACAATCTAAGTGAAGTATATGTTTGTGGTTTGTGCTACTATTACAGAAGAACGGAACTAAGTGAAGTTTATGTTTGTGGTCGGTGCTACCATTACATAACAACTGAACTAAGTGAAGTTTATGTTTGTGGTCGGTGCTACTATTACAGAACAACAATATAAGTGATGTTTATATTCGTATTCGGTGCTACTAATACAGAACATCAATCTAAGTAAAGTTCATGTTCGTGGTCAGTGCTACTATTATAGAACAACTGATCTAAGTGAAGTTTATGTTCGTGGTCGGTGCTACTATTACATAACAACAATCTAAGTGAAGTTTATGTTCGTGTTCGGTGGTACTATTACATAACAACAATCTAAGTGAAATCTGTGTTCGTGGTCGGTGCTACTATTACATAACAACAATCTAAGGGAAGTTTATGTTTGTGGTTTTTGCTACTATTACCGAAGAACGGAACTAAGTGAAGTTCATGTTTGTGGTCGGTGCCACTATTACATAACAACTGAACTAAGTGAAGTTTATGTTTGTGGTCGGTGCTACTATTACAGAACAACTGAACAAAGTGATGTTTGTGTTTGTGGTCGGTGCTACTATTATAGAACAACTGAACTAAGTGAAGTTTATGTTTGTGGTCGGTGCTACTATGTTATAACAACTGAACTAAGTGAAGTTTATGTTTGTGGTCGGTGCTACTATTTTATAACAACTGAACTAAGTGAAGTTTATGTTTATGGTCGGTACTATTATTACATAACAACAATCTAGGTGAAGTTTATGTTCGTGTTCGGTGCCACTATTATATAACAACAATCTGAGTGAAGATTATGTTCGTGTTCTGTGCCACTATTACATAACAACAATCTAAGTGAAGTTTATGTTCGTGGTCGGTGCTACTATTACAGAAGAACAATCTAAGTGAAGTTTATGTTTGTGATCAGTGCTACTATTATAGAACAACAATCTAAGTGAAGTTTATGTTAGTGGTCGGTGCTACTATTATAGAACAAAATCTAAGTGACGTTTATGTTCGTGGTCGGTGCTACTATTACAGAACAACAATATAAGTGATGTTTATTTTCGTAGTCGGTGCTACTAATACAGAACATCAATCTAAGTAAAGTTCATGTTCGTGGTCAGTGCTACTATTATAGAGCAACTGATCTAAGTGAAGTTTATGTTCGTGGTCGGTGCTACTATTACATAACAACAATCTAAGCGAAGTTTATGTTCGTGGTCGGTGCTACTATTACATAACAACAATCTATTTGAATTTTATGTTCGTATTCGGTGGTACTATTACATAACAAAAATAAAAGTGAAGTCTGTGTTCGTGGTCGGTGCTACTATTACATAACAACAATCTAAGCGAAGTTTATGTTCGTGGTCGGTGCTACTATTACAGAACAACTGAACTAAGTGAAGTTTATGTTCGTGGTCGGTGCTACTATTACATAACAACAATCTAATTGAAGTTTATGTTTGTGGTCGGTGCTACTATTATAGAACAACTGAACTAAGTGAAGTTTATGTTTGTGGTCGGTGCTACTATTATATAACAACTGAACTAAGTGACGCTTATGTTCATGATCGGTGCTACTATTACATAACAACTGAACTAAGTGAAGTTTATGTTCGTGGTCGGTGCTATTATTACATAACAACAATCTAGGTACAGTTTATGTTCGTGGTCTGTGCTACTATTACATAACAACAATCTAAGTGAAGTTTTTGCTCGTGTTCGGTGCCACTATTACATAACAACAATCTAAGTGAAGTTTATGTTTGTTGTTTGTGCTACTATTACAGAAGAACGGAACTAAGTGAAGTTCATGTTTGTGGTCAGTGCTACTATTACATAACAACTGAACTAAGTGAAGTTTATGTTTGTGGTCGGTGCTACTATTACAGAACAACTGAACGAAGTGAAGTTTATGTTAGTGATCGATGCTACTATTATAGAACAACATTCTAAGTGAAGTTTATGTTCGTGTTCCGTGCCACTATTACATAACAACAATCTAAGTGAAGTATATGTTTGTGGTTTGTGCTACTATTACAGAAGAACGGAACTAAGTGAAGTTTATGTTTGTGGTCGGTGCTACCATTACATAACAACTGAACTAAGTGAAGTTTATGTTTGTGGTCGGTGCTACTATTACAGAACAACAATATAAGTGATGTTTATATTCGTATTCGGTGCTACTAATACAGAACATCAATCTAAGTAAAGTTCATGTTCGTGGTCAGTGCTACTATTATAGAACAACTGATCTAAGTGAAGTTTATGTTCGTGGTCGGTGCTACTATTACATAACAACAATCTAAGTGAAGTTTATGTTCGTGTTCGGTGGTACTATTACATAACAACAATCTAAGTGAAATCTGTGTTCGTGGTCGGTGCTACTATTACATAACAACAATCTAAGGGAAGTTTATGTTTGTGGTTTTTGCTACTATTACCGAAGAACGGAACTAAGTGAAGTTCATGTTTGTGGTCGGTGCCACTATTACATAACAACTGAACTAAGTGAAGTTTATGTTTGTGGTCGGTGCTACTATTACAGAACAACTGAACAAAGTGATGTTTGTGTTTGTGGTCGGTGCTACTATTATAGAACAACTGAACTAAGTGAAGTTTATGTTTGTGGTCGGTGCTACTATGTTATAACAACTGAACTAAGTGAAGTTTATGTTTGTGGTCGGTGCTACTATTTTATAACAACTGAACTAAGTGAAGTTTATGTTTATGGTCGGTACTATTATTACATAACAACAATCTAGGTGAAGTTTATGTTCGTGTTCGGTGCCACTATTATATAACAACAATCTGAGTGAAGATTATGTTCGTGTTCTGTGCCACTATTACATAACAACAATCTAAGTGAAGTTTATGTTCGTGGTCGGTGCTACTATTACAGAAGAACAATCTAAGTGAAGTTTATGTTTGTGATCAGTGCTACTATTATAGAACAACAATCTAAGTGAAGTTTATGTTAGTGGTCGGTGCTACTATTATAGAACAAAATCTAAGTGACGTTTATGTTCGTGGTCGGTGCTACTATTACAGAACAACAATATAAGTGATGTTTATTTTCGTAGTCGGTGCTACTAATACAGAACATCAATCTAAGTAAAGTTCATGTTCGTGGTCAGTGCTACTATTATAGAGCAACTGATCTAAGTGAAGTTTATGTTCGTGGTCGGTGCTACTATTACATAACAACAATCTAAGCGAAGTTTATGTTCGTGGTCGGTGCTACTATTACATAACAACAATCTAATTGAAGTTTATGTTTGTGGTTTGTGCTACTATTACAGAAGAACGGAACTAAGTGAAGTTCATGTTTGTGGTCGGTGCTACTATTGCATAACAACTGAACTAAGTGAAGTTTATGTTTGTGATCGGTGCTACTATTACAGAACAACGGAGCAAAGTGAAGTTTATGTTTGTGGTCGGTGCGACTATTATAGAACAACTGAACTAAGTGAAGTTTATGCTTGTGGTCGGTGCTACTATTATATAACAACTGAGCTAAGTGACGTTTATGTTCATGATCGGTGCTACTATTACATAACAACTGAACTAAGTGAAGTTTATGTTCTGGTCGGTGCTATTATTACATAAAACCAATCTAGGTACAGTTTATGTTCGTGGTCGGTGCTACTATTACAGAACAACTGAACAAAGTGAAGTTTATGTTTGTGGTCGGGGCTACTATTATATAACAACTGAACTAAGTGAAGTTTATGTTTATGGTCGGTGCTACTATTACAGAACAACTGAACTAAGTAAAGTTTATGTTTGTGGTCGGTGCTACTATTATAGAACAACTGAACTAAGTTAAGTTTATTTGTGGTCGGTGCTACTATTATATAAATACTGAACTAAGTAATTTTTATGTTTGTGGTCAGTGCTACTATTACAGAACAGCTGAACTAAGTTAAGTTTATGTTCGTGATCGGTGCTACTATTACATAACAACTGATCTAAGTGAAGTTTATGTTCGTGGTCGGTGCTACTATTACATAACAACAATCTAATTGAAGTATATGTTCGTGGTCGCTGCTACTATTATATACAGACTGATCTAAGTGAAGTTTTTGTTTGTGGTCGGTGCTACTATTACATAACAACAATCTAAGTGAAGTTTATGTTCGTTGTCCGTGCTACTATTAAAGAGGAACTGAACTAAGTGAAGTTTATGTTCGTGGTCGGTGCTACTATTACATAACAACAATCTAATTGAAGTATATGTTCGTGGTCGCTGCTACTATTATATACAGACTGATCTAAGTGAAGTTTATGTTTGTGGTCGGTGCTACTTATATAGAACAACAATCTAAGTGAAGTTTATGTTCGTGGTCGGTGCTACTATTACATAACAACAATCTAAGTGAAGTTTATGTTCGTTGTCCGTGCTACTATTAAAGGGGAACTGAACTAAGTGAAGTTTATGTTCGTGGTCGGTGCTACTATTACAGAACAACAATATAAGGGATGTTTATATTCGTAGTCGGTGCTACTAATACAGAACATCAATCTAAGTAAAGTTCATGTTGGTGATCAGTGCTACTATTTTAGAACAACAATCTAAGTGAAGTTTACGTTCATGTTCGGTGGTACTATTACATAACAACAATCTAAGTGAAGTCTGTGTTCGTGGTCGGTGCTACTATTACATAACAACAATCTAAGTGAAGTTTATGTTCGTGGTCGGTGCTACTATTACATAACAACAATCTAAATGAAGTTTATGTTTGTGGTTTGTGCTACTATTACAGAAGAACGGAACTAAGTGAAGTTCATGTTTGTGGTCGGTGCTACTATTACATAACAACTGAACTAAGTGAAGTTTATGTTTGTAGTCGGTGCTACTATTACAGAACAACTGAACAAAGTGAAGTTTATGTTCATGATCGGTGCTACTATTATATAACAACATTCTAAGTGAAGTTTTTGTTCGTTGTCGGTGCTACTATTACGTAACAACAATCTAAGTGAAGTTTATGTTCGTGTTCGGTGCCACTATTACATAACAACAATCTAAGTGAAGTTTATGTTTGTGGTTTGTGCTACTATTATAGAAGAACGGAACTAAGTGAAGTTTATGTTTGTGATCGGTGATACTATTACATAACAATATAACTAAGTGAAGTTCATGTTTGTGGTCGGTGCTACTATTACAGAACAACTGAACAAAGTGAAGTTTATGTTTGTGGTCGGTGCTACTATTATATAACAACTGAAGTAAGTGAAGTTTATGTTTGTGGTCGGTGCTACTATTATATAACAACTGAACTAAGTGAAGTTTATGTTTATGGTCGGTGCTACTATTACAGAACAACTGAACTAAGTGAAGTTTATGTTCATGATCGGTGCTACTATTACATAACAACAATCTAAGTGAAGTTTATGTTCGTGGTCGGTGCCACTTTTACATAACAACAATCTAAGTGAAGTTTATGTTCGTGGTCGGTGCTACTATTACAGAACAATAATCTAAGTGAAGTTTATGTTTGTGATCAGTGCTACTATTATAGAACAACAATCTAAGTGAAGTTTATGTTCGTTGTCGGTGCTACTATTATAGAACAATAATCTAAGTAAAGTTTATGTTCGTGTTCAGTGCTAATGTTACATAACAACAATCTAAGTGAAGTTTATGTTCGTGGTCCGTGCTACTATTACAGAAGAACTGAACTAAGTGAAGTTTATGTTCGTGGTCGGTGCTACTATTTCAGAACAACAATCTAAGTGAAGTTTATGTTTGTGGTTTGTGCTACTATTACAGAAGAACGGAACTAAGTGAAGTTTATGTTTGTGGTCGGTTATACTATTACATAACAACTAAACTAAGTGAAGTTCATGTTTGTGGTCGGTGCTACTATTACAGAACAACTGAACAAAGTGAAGTTTATGTTTGTGGTCGGTGCTACTATTATATAACAACTGAACTAAGTGACGTTTATGTCTGTGGTCGGTGATATTATTACATAACAACAATCTAGGTGAAGTTTATGTTCGTGGTCGGTGCTACTATTACATAACAACAATCTAAGTGAAGTTCATGTTCGTGGTCGGTGCTATTGTTACATAACAACAATCTAGGTGAAGTTTATGTTCGTGGTCGGTGCTACTATTACATAACAACAATCTAAGTGAAGTTTATGTTCGTGTTCGGTGCCACTATTACATAACAACAATCTAAGTAAAGTTTATGTTCGTGGTCGGTGCTACTATTACAGAACAACAATCTAAGTCAAGTTTATGTTTGTGATCAGTGCTACTATTATAGAACAACAATCTAAGTGAAGTATATGTTCGTGATCGGTGCTACTATTATAGAACAATAATGTAAGTGAAGTTTATGTTCGTGTTCGGTGCTACTGTTACATAACAACAATCTAAGTGAAGTTTATGTTCGTGGTCCATGCTACTATTACAGAAGAACTGAACTAAGTGAAGTTTATGTTCGTGGTCGGTGCTACTATTACAGAACAACAATCTAAGTGATTTTTATGTTCGTAGTCGGTGCTACTAATACAGAACATCAATCTAAGTAAAGTTCATGTTCGTGGTCAGTGCTACTATTATAGAACAACTGATCTAAGTGAAGTTTATGTTCGTGGTCGGTGCTACTATTACATAACAACAATCTAAGTGAAGTTTATGTTCGTGTTCGGTTACTATTACATAACAAAAATATAAGTGAAGTCTGTGTTCGTGGTCGGTGCTACTATTACATAACAACAATCTAAGCGAAGTTTATGTTCGTGGTCGGTGCTACTATTACAGATCAACTGAACTAAGTGAAGTTTATGTTCCTGGTCGGCGCTACTATTACATAACAACAATCTAATTTAAGTTTATGTTTGTGGTTTGTGCTACTATTACAGAAGAACGGAACTAAGTGAAGTTCATGTTTGTGGTCGGTGCTACTATCACATAATAACTGAACTAAGTGAAGTTTATGTTTGTGGTCGGTGCTACTATTACAGAACAACGGAGCAAAGTGAAGTTTATGTTTGTGGTCGGTTCTACTATTATAGAACAACTGAACTAAGTGAAGTTTATGTTTGTGGTCGTTGCTACTATTATATAACAACTGAACTAAGTGACGTTTATGTTCATGATCGGTGCTACTATTACATAACAACTGAACTAAGTGAAGTTTATGTTCGTGGTCGGTGCTATTATTACATAACAACAATCTAGGTACAGTTTATGTTCGTGGTCGGTGCTACTATTACATAACAACAATCTAAGTGAAGTTTTTGCTCGTGTTCAGGGCCACTATTAGATAACAACAATCTAAGTGAAGTTTATGTTTGTGGTCGGTGCTACTATTACATAACAACAATTTAATTGAAGTATATGTTCGTGGTCGGTGCTACTATTATAGACCAACTGATCTAAGTAAAGTTTATGTTTGTGGTCGGTGCTACTATTACATAACAACTGAACTAAGTGAAGTTTATGTTCGTGGTCGGTGCTACTATTACATAACAACAATTTAAGTTAAGTTTATGTTCGTAGTCGGTGCTACTATTATAGAAAAACAATCTAAGTGAAGTTTATGTTCGTAGTCGGTGCTACTAACCCATAACTTCAATCTAAGTGAAGTTCATGTTCGTGGTCGGTGCTACTAATACATAACATCAATCTAAGTGAAGTTCATGTTCGTGGTCGGTGCTACTATTACAGAACAACAATCTAAGTAAAGTTTATGTTTGTGGTCGGTACTACTATCACAGAACATCAATCTAAGTGAAGTTTATGTTTGTGGTCGGTGCTACTATTACATAACAACAATCTAATTGAAGTATATGTTCGTGGTCGCTGCTACTATTATAGACCAACTGATCTAAGTAAAGTTTATGTTTGTGGTCGGTGCTACTATTACATAACAACTGAACTAAGTGAAGTTTATGTTTGTTGTCGGTGCTACTATTACATAGCAAATGAACTAAGCTAAGTTTATGTTTATGGTCAGTGCTACTATTACAGAACAACTGAACTAATTGAAGTTTATGTTCGTGATCGGTGCTACTATTACATAACAACAATCTAAGTGAAGTTTTTGTTCGTGGTCGGTGCTACTATTACATAAGAACATTCTAAGTGAAGTTTATGTTCTTAGTCGGTGCTACTATTACATAACAACAATATAAATAAAGTTTATGTTCGTGGTCGGTGCTACTATTATAGAACAACAATCGAATTGAAGTTTATGTTTGTGGTCGCTGCTACTATTACAGAACAACTGAACTAAGTGAAGTTTATGTTCGTGGTCGGTGTTACTATTACATAAGAACAATCTAAGTGAAGTTTATGTTCGTGATCGGTGCTACTATTACATAACAACAATCTAAGTGAAATGTATGTTCGTGGTCAGTGCTATTATTACATAACAACAATCTAAGTGAAGTTTATGTTCGTATTCGGTGCTACTATTATAGAACAACACTCTAAGTGAAGTTTATGTTCGTGGTGGTGCTACTATTACATAACAACAATCTAAGTGAAATTTATGTTCGTTGACGGTGCTTCTATTACATAATAACAATCGAAGTGAAGTTTATGTTCGTGGTTGGTGGTACTATTAAAGAACAACTGATCTCAGTGAAGTTTATGTTTGTGGTCGGTGCTACTAATATAGAACAACAATCTAATTGAAGTTTATGTTTTTGGTCGGTGCTACTATTACAGAACAACTGAACTAAGTGAAGTTTATGTTCGTGGTCGGTGCTACTATTACACAACAACTGATCTAAGTGAAGTTTATGTTCGTGGTCGGTGCTACTATTACATAACAACAATCTAAGTGAAGTTTATGTTCGTGGTCGGTGCTACTATTACATAACAACAATCTAAGTGAAGTTTATGTTTATTGACGGTGCTACTATTACAGAACAACTGAACTAAGTGAAGTTCATGTTCGTGTTCGGTGCTATTATTACATAAGAACAATCTAAGTAAAGTTTATGTTTGTGGTCGGTACTACTATCACAGAACATCAATCTAAGTGAAGTTCATGTTCGTGGTCGGTGCTAGTATTATAGACCAACTGATTTAAGTGAAGTTTATGTTCGTGGACGGTGCTTCTATTACATAATAACAATCGAAGTGAAGTTTATGTTCGTGGTTGGTGGTACTATTAAAGAACAACTGATCTCAGTGAAGTTTATGTTTGTGGTCGGTGCTACTAATATAGAACAACAATCTAATTGAAGTTTATGTTTTTGGTCGGTGCTACTATTACAGAACAACTGAACTAAGTGAAGTTTATGTTCGTGGTCGGTGCTACTGTTACATAACAACAATCTAATTGAAGTTTATGTTCGTGATCGGTGCTACTATTACACAACAACTGATCTAAGTGAAGTTTATGTTTGTGGTCGGTGCTACTATTACATAACAACAATCTAAGTGAAGTTTATGTTCGTGGTCGGTGCTACTATTACATAACAACTATTTAAGTTAAGTTTATGTTCGTAGTCGGTGCTACTATTATAGAAAAACAATCTAAATGAAGTTTATGTTCGTAGTCGGTGCTACTAATACATAACTTCAATTTAAGTGAAGTTCATGTTCGTGGTCGGTGCTACTAATACATAACATCAATCTAAGTGAAGTTCATGTTCGTGGTCGGTGCTACTATTAAAGAACAACATTCTAAGTAAAGTTTATGTTTGTGGTCGGTACTACTATCACAGAACATCAATCTAAGTGATGTTTATGTTTGTGGTCGGTGCTACTATTATAGAAGAACGGAACTAAGTGAAGTTTATGTTTGTGATCGGTGATACTATTACATAACAATATAACTAAGTGAAGTTCATGTTTGTGGTCGGTGCTACTATTACAGAACAACTGAACAAAGTGAAGTTTATGTTTGTGGTCGGTGCTACTATTATATAACAACTGAACTAAGTGAAGTTTATGTTTATGGTCGGTGCTACTATTACAGAACAACTGAACTAAGTGAAGTTTATGTTCATGATCGGTGCTACTATTACATAACAACAATCTAAGTGAAGTTTATGTTCGTGGTCGGTGCCACTTTTACATAACAACAATCTAAGTGAAGTTTATGTTCGTGGTCGGTGCTACTATTACAGAACAATAATCTAAGTGAAGTTTATGTTTGTGATCAGTGCTACTATTATAGAACAACAATCTAAGTGAAGTTTATGTTCGTTGTCGGTGCTACTATTATAGAACAATAATCTAAGTAAAGTTTATGTTCGTGTTCAGTGCTAATGTTACATAACAACAATCTAAGTGAAGTTTATGTTCGTGGTCCGTGCTACTATTACAGAAGAACTGAACTAAGTGAAGTTTATGTTCGTGGTCGGTGCTACTATTTCAGAACAACAATCTAAGTGAAGTTTATGTTTGTGGTTTGTGCTACTATTACAGAAGAACGGAACTAAGTGAAGTTTATGTTTGTGGTCGGTTATACTATTACATAACAACTAAACTAAGTGAAGTTCATGTTTGTGGTCGGTGCTACTATTACAGAACAACTGAACAAAGTGAAGTTTATGTTTGTGGTCGGTGCTACTATTATATAACAACTGAACTAAGTGACGTTTATGTCTGTGGTCGGTGATATTATTACATAACAACAATCTAGGTGAAGTTTATGTTCGTGGTCGGTGCTACTATTACATAACAACAATCTAAGTGAAGTTCATGTTCGTGGTCGGTGCTATTGTTACATAACAACAATCTAGGTGAAGTTTATGTTCGTGGTCGGTGCTACTATTACATAACAACAATCTAAGTGAAGTTTATGTTCGTGTTCGGTGCCACTATTACATAACAACAATCTAAGTAAAGTTTATGTTAGTGGTCGGTGCTACTATTACAGAACAACAATCTAAGTCAAGTTTATGTTTGTGATCAGTGCTACTATTATAGAACAACAATCTAAGTGAAGTATATGTTCGTGATCGGTGCTACTATTATAGAACAATAATGTAAGTGAAGTTTATGTTCGTGTTCGGTGCTACTGTTACATAACAACAATCTAAGTGAAGTTTATGTTCGTGGTCCATGCTACTATTACAGAAGAACTGAACTAAGTGAAGTTTATGTTCGTGGTCGGTGCTACTATTACAGAACAACAATCTAAGTGATTTTTATGTTCGTAGTCGGTGCTACTAATACAGAACATCAATCTAAGTAAAGTTCATGTTCGTGGTCAGTGCTACTATTATAGAACAACTGATCTAAGTGAAGTTTATGTTCGTGGTCGGTGCTACTATTACATAACAACAATCTAAGTGAAGTTTATGTTCGTGTTCGGTTACTATTACATAACAAAAATATAAGTGAAGTCTGTGTTCGTGGTCGGTGCTACTATTACATAACAACAATCTAAGCGAAGTTTATGTTCGTGGTCGGTGCTACTATTACAGATCAACTGAACTAAGTGAAGTTTATGTTCCTGGTCGGCGCTACTATTACATAACAACAATCTAATTTAAGTTTATGTTTGTGGTTTGTGCTACTATTACAGAAGAACGGAACTAAGTGAAGTTCATGTTTGTGGTCGGTGCTACTATCACATAATAACTGAACTAAGTGAAGTTTATGTTTGTGGTCGGTGCTACTATTACAGAACAACGGAGCAAAGTGAAGTTTATGTTTGTGGTCGGTTCTACTATTATAGAACAACTGAACTAAGTGAAGTTTATGTTTGTGGTCGTTGCTACTATTACATAACAACTGAACTAAGTGAAGTTTATGTTCGTGGTCGGTGCTATTATTACATAACAACAATCTAGGTACAGTTTATGTTCGTGGTCGGTGCTACTATTACATAACAACAATCTAAGTGAAGTTTTTGCTCGTGTTCAGGGCCACTATTAGATAACAACAATCTAAGTGAAGTTTATGTTTGTGGTCGGTGCTACTATTACATAACAACAATTTAATTGAAGTATATGTTCGTGGTCGGTGCTACTATTATAGACCAACTGATCTAAGTAAAGTTTATGTTTGTGGTCGGTACTACTATCACAGAACATCAATCTAAGTGAAGTTCATGTTCGTGGTCGGTGCTAGTATTATAGACCAACTGATTTAAGTGAAGTTTATGTTCGTGGACGGTGCTTCTATTACATAATAACAATCGAAGTGAAGTTTATGTTCGTGGTTGGTGGTACTATTAAAGAACAACTGATCTCAGTGAAGTTTATGTTTGTGGTCGGTGCTACTAATATAGAACAACAATCTAATTGAAGTTTATGTTCGTGGTCGGTGCTACTATTACATAACAACAATTTAAGTTAAGTTTATGTTCGTAGTCGGTGCTACTATTATAGAAAAACAATCTAAATGAAGTTTATGTTCGTAGTCGGTGCTACTAATACATAACTTCAATTTAAGTGAAGTTCATGTTCGTGGTCGGTGCTACTAATACATAACATCAATCTAAGTGAAGTTCATGTTCGTGGTCGGTGCTACTATTAAAGAACAACATTCTAAGTAAAGTTTATGTTTGTGGTCGGTACTACTATCACAGAACATCAATCTAAGTGATGTTTATGTTTGTGGTCGGTGCTACTATTATAGAAGAACGGAACTAAGTGAAGTTTATGTTTGTGATCGGTGATACTATTACATAACAATATAACTAAGTGAAGTTCATGTTTGTGGTCGGTGCTACTATTACAGAACAACTGAACAAAGTGAAGTTTATGTTTGTGGTCGGTGCTACTATTATATAACAACTGAAGTAAGTGAAGTTTATGTTTGTGGTCGGTGCTACTATTATATAACAACTGAACTAAGTGAAGTTTATGTTTATGGTCGGTGCTACTATTACAGAACAACTGAACTAAGTGAAGTTTATGTTCATGATCGGTGCTACTATTACATAACAACAATCTAAGTGAAGTTTATGTTCGTGGTCGGTGCCACTTTTACATAACAACAATCTAAGTGAAGTTTATGTTCGTGGTCGGTGCTACTATTACAGAACAATAATCTAAGTGAAGTTTATGTTTGTGATCAGTGCTACTATTATAGAACAACAATCTAAGTGAAGTTTATGTTCGTTGTCGGTGCTACTATTATAGAACAATAATCTAAGTAAAGTTTATGTTCGTGTTCAGTGCTAATGTTACATAACAACAATCTAAGTGAAGTTTATGTTCGTGGTCCGTGCTACTATTACAGAAGAACTGAACTAAGTGAAGTTTATGTTCGTGGTCGGTGCTACTATTTCAGAACAACAATCTAAGTGAAGTTTATGTTTGTGGTTTGTGCTACTATTACAGAAGAACGGAACTAAGTGAAGTTTATGTTTGTGGTCGGTTATACTATTACATAACAACTAAACTAAGTGAAGTTCATGTTTGTGGTCGGTGCTACTATTACAGAACAACTGAACAAAGTGAAGTTTATGTTTGTGGTCGGTGCTACTATTATATAACAACTGAACTAAGTGACGTTTATGTCTGTGGTCGGTGATATTATTACATAACAACAATCTAGGTGAAGTTTATGTTCGTGGTCGGTGCTACTATTACATAACAACAATCTAAGTGAAGTTCATGTTCGTGGTCGGTGCTATTGTTACATAACAACAATCTAGGTGAAGTTTATGTTCGTGGTCGGTGCTACTATTACATAACAACAATCTAAGTGAAGTTTATGTTCGTGTTCGGTGCCACTATTACATAACAACAATCTAAGTAAAGTTTATGTTCGTGGTCGGTGCTACTATTACAGAACAACAATCTAAGTCAAGTTTATGTTTGTGATCAGTGCTACTATTATAGAACAACAATCTAAGTGAAGTATATGTTCGTGATCGGTGCTACTATTATAGAACAATAATGTAAGTGAAGTTTATGTTCGTGTTCGGTGCTACTGTTACATAACAACAATCTAAGTGAAGTTTATGTTCGTGGTCCATGCTACTATTACAGAAGAACTGAACTAAGTGAAGTTTATGTTCGTGGTCGGTGCTACTATTACAGAACAACAATCTAAGTGATTTTTATGTTCGTAGTCGGTGCTACTAATACAGAACATCAATCTAAGTAAAGTTCATGTTCGTGGTCAGTGCTACTATTATAGAACAACTGATCTAAGTGAAGTTTATGTTCGTGGTCGGTGCTACTATTACATAACAACAATCTAAGTGAAGTTTATGTTCGTGTTCGGTTACTATTACATAACAAAAATATAAGTGAAGTCTGTGTTCGTGGTCGGTGCTACTATTACATAACAACAATCTAAGCGAAGTTTATGTTCGTGGTCGGTGCTACTATTACAGATCAACTGAACTAAGTGAAGTTTATGTTCCTGGTCGGCGCTACTATTACATAACAACAATCTAATTTAAGTTTATGTTTGTGGTTTGTGCTACTATTACAGAAGAACGGAACTAAGTGAAGTTCATGTTTGTGGTCGGTGCTACTATCACATAACAACTGAACTAAGTGAAGTTTATGTTTGTGGTCGGTGCTACTATTACAGAACAACGGAGCAAAGTGAAGTTTATGTTTGTGGTCGGTTCTACTATTATAGAACAACTGAACTAAGTGAAGTTTATGTTTGTGGTCGTTGCTACTATTATATAACAACTGAACTAAGTGACGTTTATGTTCATGATCGGTGCTACTATTACATAACAACTGAACTAAGTGAAGTTTATGTTCGTGGTCGGTGCTATTATTACATAACAACAATCTAGGTACAGTTTATGTTCGTGGTCGGTGCTACTATTACATAACAACAATCTAAGTGAAGTTTTTGCTCGTGTTCGGGGCCACTATTAGATAACAACAATCTAAGTGAAGTTTATGTTTGTGGTCGGTGCTACTATTACATAACAACAATCTAATTGAAGTATATGTTCGTGGTCGCTGCTACTATTATAGACCAACTGATCTAAGTAAAGTTTATGTTTGTGGTCGGTGCTACTATTACATAACAACTGAACTAAGTGAAGTTTATGTTTGTTGTCGGTGCTACTATTACATAGCAAATGAACTAAGCTAAGTTTATGTTTATGGTCAGTGCTACTATTACAGAACAACTGAACTAATTGAAGTTTATGTTCGTGATCGGTGCTACTATTACATAACAACAATCTAAGTGAAGTTTTTGTTCGTAGTCGGTGCTACTATTATAGAATAACAATCGAATTGAAGTTTATGTTTGTGGTCGGTGCTTTTATTACAGAACAACTGAACTAAGTGAAGTTTATGTTCGTGGTCGGTGTTACTATTACATAAGAACAATCTAAGTGAAGTTTATGTTCGTATTCGGTGCTACTATTATAGAACAACACTCTAAGTGAAGTTTATGTTCGTGGTGGTGCTACTATTACATAACAACAATCTAAGTGAAATTTATGTTCGTGGACGGTGCTTCTATTACATAATAACAATCGAAGTGAAGTTTATGTTCGTGGTTGGTGGTACTATTAAAGAACAACTGATCTCAGTGAAGTTTATGTTTGTGGTCGGTGCTACTAATATAGAACAACAATCTATTTGAAGTTTATGTTTTTGGTCGGTGCTACTATTACAGAACAACTGAACTAAGTGAAGTTTATGTTCGTGGTCGGTGCTACTGTTACATAACAACAATCTAAGTGAAGTTTATGTTCGTGATCGGTGCTACTATTACACAACAACTGATCTAAGTGAAGTTTATGTTCGTGGTCGGTGCTACTATTACATAACAACAATCTAAGTGAAGTTTATGTTAGTGGTCGGTGCTACTATTACATAACGACAATCTAAGTGAAGTTTATGTTTATTGACGGTGCTACTATTACAGAACAACTGAACTAAGTGAAGTTCATGTTCGTGTTCGGTGCTATTATTACATAAGAACAATCTAAGTGAAGTTTATGTTCGTGGTCCGTGCTACTATTACATAACAACAATCTAAGTGAAGTTTATGTTCTTGGTCGGTGCTTCTATTACATAACAACAATCTAAGTGAAGTTTATGTTCGTGATCGGTGCTACTATTACATAACAAAAATCTAAGTGACGTTTATGTTTGTTGTTGTTGCTACTATTACAGAACAACAATCTAAGTGAAGTTTATGTTTGTGGTCGGTGCTACTATTACAGAACAACAATCTAAGTGAAGTTTATGTTTGTGGTCGGTGCTACTATCACAGAACATCAATCTGGGTGAAGTTCATGTTCGTGGTCGGTGCTACTATTATAGAACAACTGATCTAAGTGAAGTTTATGTTCGTGGTCGGTGCTACTATTATAGAATAACAATCTAAGTGAAGTTTATGTTTGTGGTCGGTGCTGCTATTATATAAAAACAATCTATTTGAAGTATATGTTCGTGGTCGCTGCTACTATTATAGACCATCTGATCTAAGTGAAGTTTATGTTTGTGGTCGGTGCTACTATTATAGAACAACATTCTAAGTGAAGTTTATGTTCGTGTTCGGTGCTACTATTACATAACAACTGAACCAAGTGAAGTTTATGTTTGTGGTTGGTGCTACTATTAAAGAACAACTCAAATAAGTGAAGTTTATGTTTGTGGTCAATGCTACTATTACATAACAACTGAACTAAGTGAAGTTTATGTTTGTTGTCGGTGCTACTATAACATAGCAACTGAACTAAGTGAAGTTTATGTTTGTGGTCGGTGCTAATATTACAGAACAACTGAACCAAGTAAAGTTTATGTTCGTGATCGGTGCTACTATTATATAACAACAATCTAGGTGAAGTTTATGTTCGTGGTCGGTGCTACTATTACATAAGAACAATCTAAGTGAAGTTTATGTTCTTAGTCGGTGCTACTATTACATTACAGCAATCTAAGTGAAGTTTATGTTCGTGGTCGGGGCTACTATTATAGAACAACAATCGAATTGAAGTTTATGTTTGTGGTCGATGCTACTATTACAGAACAACTGAACTAAGTGAAGTTTATGTTCGTGGTCGGTGCTACTATTACATAACAACAATCTAAGTGAAATTTATGTTCGTAGTCGGTGCTGCTATTAAATAACAACATTCTAAGTGAAGTTTATGTTCGTGGTTGGTGCTACTATTAAAGAACAACTGATCTAAGTGAAGTTCATGTTTGTGGTCGGTGCTACTATTACAGAACAACAATCTAAGTGAAGTTTATGTTCGTGGTGGTGCTACTATTATAGAACAACAATCTAAGTGAAGTTTATGTTCGTGGTCGGTGCTACTATTATAGAACAACTGATCTAAGTGAAGTTTATGTTCGTGGTTGGTGCTACTATTAAAGAACAACTGATCTAAGTGAAGTTTATGTTCGTGGTCGGTTTCTACTATTATAGAACAACAATCTAACTGAAGTTTATGTTCGTGTTCGGTGCTACTATTATAGAACAACACTAAGTAAAGTTTATGTTCGTGGTGGTGCTACTATTACTTAGCAACAATCTAAGTGAAATTTATGTTCGTGGTCGGTGCTACTATTACATAACAACAATCTAAGTGAAGTTTATGTTCGTGGTTGGTGCTACTATTAAAGAACAACTGATCTAAGTGAAGTTTATGTTCGCGGTCGGTGCTACTATTATAGAACAACAATGTAAGTGAAGTTTATGTTCGTGGTGGTGCTACTATTATAGAACAACAATCTAAGTAAATTTTTGTTTCCAATACCTGGTATATATATTTTCTACCACCTCTGGAAATATATCCTGCCTCTAGGTAGGTTTTCGTACAGTAGTGATGGGCTTTGGTAATGTTAGTGCGTTTATGGGATCTTCGTGCATCTTTGCTTTGGCTATTTCTGCAAAGTTTCTCCGCTTTAGTTTCCCATTTCCCAAATTGTTTAGTCTCTGGTGCATTGGATGGTCAGTCAGTCTTCGGAGTTTCTCTGACTGCAGCTGGGCTCTGCAGTCTCTTCTATCGGTCATGGATTGCAGTTTTGTAATCTTTTCAAGTTCTACAATTGGCGTTGACTTCATGCCTCCTGTTATAACTCTCATGGCTTGGTTTTGAAGTTTGCTAACTTTATCGAAGTTCGCCTTTGCTGCTGTTGTCCATGCCGCAATGCCATACTCGAGAACTGGTCTCACTCTTCCAGTGTACAGTTTCTTTAGTATACTTTCGTCTGCTCCCCAGTTTGTGCCAGCAAGTTTCCTTATGATTGCCATTCTTTCTCTGGCTCTCATTCGGTTTCTCTCGATCTGACTTGTCCATGTCATGCGCCGATCAAATGTGACTCCCAGATAGTTTGGGTTGTCGTTTGCCTGCAGGAATTTGCCATTTAGACTTAATTTGGTGTTTTGGGGTTTGATTGAAAGCGAGAATATTGTACATGTGGTTTTCTTCTCGTTTATTTTGACCAGTGTGCGGTATCTGACCATACCCATTTTTAAATTTTGATTAAGCCCAACCTTAATCAGCTTTTACTAGTTTCTTTCATGTTTTTTTTTCTCACTAGCTTCTGCAAGAGCAGTACAGTCAGTTCCCCCAGTACTAGCTTCAGTAAGAGCACTACAGTCAATTCCCCCAGTACTAGCTTCTGTATGAGCAGTACAGTCAGTTCCCCCAGTACTAGCTACTGTATGAGCAGTACAGTCAGTTCCCCCAGTACTAGCTTCTGTAAGAGCAGTACAGTCAGTTTCCCGCAGTATTAGCTTCAGTAAGAGCAGTACAGTCAGTTCCCCCAGTACTAACTTCTGTATGAGCAGTACAGTCAGTTCCCCCAGTACTAGCTTCTGTAAGAGCAGTACAGTCAGTTCCCGCAGTACTAGCTTCTGTAAGAGCAGTACAGTCAGTTCCCGCAGTACTAGCTTCAGTAAGAGCAGTACAGTCAATTCCCCCAGTACTAGCTTCTGTAAGAGCAGTACAGTCAATTCCCCCAGTACTAGCTTCTGTAAGAGCAGTACAGTCAGTTCCCCCAGTACTAGCTTCTGTATGAGCAGTACAGTCAGTTCTCTCAGTACTAGCTTCTGTAAGAGCAGTACAGTCAATTCCCACAGTACTAGCTTCTGTAAGAGCAGTACAGTTAGTTCCCCCAGTACTAGCTTCTGTATGAGCAGTACAGTCAGTTCCCCCAGTACTAGCTTCTGTAAGAGCAGTACAGTCAGTTCCCCCAGTACTAGCTTCTGTAAGAGCAGTACAGTCAGTTCCCCCAGTACTAGCTTCTGTAAGAGCAGTACAGTCAGTTCCCCCAGTACAGCTTCTGTAAGAGCAGTACAGTCAGTTTCCCCAGTACTAGCTTCTGTAAGAGCAGTACAGTCAGTTCCACCAGTACTAGCTTCTGTAAGAGCAGTACAGTCAGTTCCCCCAGTACAGCTTCTGTAAGAGCAGTACAGTCAGTTTCCCCAGTACAGCTTCTGTAAGAGCAGTACAGTCAGTTCCCCCAGTACAGCTTCTGTAAGAGCAGTACAGTCAGTTTCTCCGGTGCTCTCTGTTAGTATACCCTTGATCTTGAACTATGTTCTCAATATAATTATTGATCCCTTGCATATTTTCTGCTAACGTGATTTATTTGCTGCTTGACTTTCAATCCATCTCTCCGTACACATGGAAACATGTTCAGTGAGCACTTCAATTAATTTCTCTTTGTTGATGACCAAGCACTGATAGCTATCTCAGACAAAACAAATGCAGGAACATATCAACAAGCCTAATGCGGTACGTACGGATTAGAGTATCAACATAGAAATAACCAAAGATATGGCGATTGCAAGAAAATAAATAGAAACAAACATATTCACACAAAACCAACAAGTAAAACTGCAGAATAGAAGTCTTTGGCTGAGTGTACCAACCTGAGACGGAACAGAGACAGCTGGAGATCTATTTCCGTGAACTTCCGACGCAGAGACGACATTTGATGATGATCATGATAATTTTGTTGTATTGATACTTTTCGTGATATCCTAGGTTTGCAATCCTAGCCTTTCTGCCATTTCTATAAGACCAAGCTTGTCCTGTACACTACATTTACACTAACTGCAGATTTAAGGCCACTTTGTCTGCTATCTACTATTGTCTTTGCAGGCCCTTCTGAGGCAAGGCTCGAGAGACCTATATGATGATTGTCCTTGGCAAAGAGGTATAAAAGTGGAAGCCACGACCTCAATCTTCATTTTAATTTGAATGATTTGATCAAGTATAGGCGGTGCGCAAGGCTGCGACCTTAACCCTAATTTAAACAAAGAAACCCAAATACGATCATCCACCGCCAAGCAGGGCTCCATTAACATTGACGTCGTTGATGAGCTGTTTGACCTAGAACTCGTCTTTCTAATCACATCGCTCTCTACCTTCCCTACCAGCGGTGACGAAGACTTGAATTTAGTCTGTCAATTGATCGCGAGTGTTCCACTCTAATCCGTCTCAATTGTGGTCTTATTGATAAATCGTTCTCTCTATGTACCATCCATGCCATCCGTGTTTGAATTCTTGTTCACTTGATATCCGCAGTAAGTAGGTGCTACTTGACAGCTGTCAATGGGGCTGTTCATATCTGAATTATATAGATAGACGGTAAAACATTTATTTCATATTTACAATGATGTTTCTTTTGTGCAGCCTAGAACTAGCCTCATTGGTTCTTTCTGGAAATGTTTCAACCTGTGACATACACAGTCAGAAGATGCAACATTAATAAGAGACGTCTGACAGGACCAGGCAGTGATAGAAGGAAACAGCTGCTCCGTGTTTGCAGCTACCTTTGTCTTGTAGGCTGACATACCTTCCTTCATTCTCCGTATGTATAAGTGAACATGGTACTCTTTTCCACTGCCTGTGTCCCTATGGTTTGTCATTTTGATATAATAACTTTCATATGTCCTCAATGATGTCAATTTGTGAAATGATTAACAATATTACCACGAAAAAAAAAAGTCAGAAGAATAACCTCTATTAGTTTTCCAGATCGAGATGCCAATCTTGTTTAGGTGGCAATGTTTTAAGATCGATTCAAAACCATAACTTCTCTACTTCCAGTGGCGCTTTCCAACTCGTTAAAGCTTGCATTTAATGATCAGCTATACAATGTCTTGTTTTGCCAATCCGACTGTTTTATGAGAAAATCCCACTTAATTTCTTCGTTTTATCAGTCCATCTGTGAAACATGTTATAAACGCTTCACTCCTGGATGTTCATCAATCCTTTGCAGTTTCACATGTTCATTCATACAGGCACAAGTATCCATTCATGTGTGGAAGAGCTCGTGCAAGTATCCATTGTTGTGTCGAGGAGCTCGTGCAAGTATCCATTCATGTGTGGAAGAGCTCGTGCAAGTATCCATTCATGTGTGGAGGAGCTCGTGCAAGTATCCATTCATGTGTGGAGGAGCTCGTGCAAGTATCCATTCATGTGTCGAGAAGCTCGTGCAAGTATCCATTCATGTGTCGAGGAGCTCGTGCAAGTATCCATTCATGTGTCGAGGACCTCTTGCAAGTATCCATTCATGTGTTGACGAGCTCGTGCAAGTATCCATTCATGTGGGGAAGAGCTCGTGCAAATATCCATTCATGTGTTGAGGACCTCGTGCAAGTATCCATTCATATGTGGAGAAGCTCGTGCAAGTATCCATTCATGTGTCGAAGAGCTCGTGTAAGTATCCATTCATGTGTCGAGGAGCTCGTGCAAGTATCCAATCATGTGTCGAAGAGCTCGTGTATCCTTCTCTGTCTGTTCGACTCCCATAAACGATAGTAGCACTTGTAGACTGGACTCGGAAATGGAACCCTGGATCAAATGGATACAGGCCCATCAGCCTACTGAGCTGTGTTGGCAAACTGATGGAACGAATGATAAACACCAGACTGATGTGGCATCTGGAAGAAAAACGCATACTAATTCCACATCAAGCAGGCTTTAGACAGCACAGATCCACTGAGGATCAGGTCATCCTCATAGCCCAGGAAATAGAAGATGCCTACCAGGAACAGAAACACACAGTAGCGGTTTGGGTGGACCTGGAAAAGGCATTTGACAAAGTCTGAAAAGAGGGACTTAGAGACAAGCTACGAAGAAGTGAAGTTTGTGGGAAAATGTACAAATGTATAAGTCACTACCTCAAAAACAGAACTGCCAGAGTTCAAGTACAAGGGCAGATGAGCAAAAAGGTGAACTTGAGCAAGGAGTACCCCAAGGGGGAGTACTGTCACCCACACTCTTCCTGGTGTATATAAATGACATAACAGTGAATATACCAAGAAGAGTCCATAGCTCAATGTTTGCAGACGATCTGGCTATGTGGACCTCTGAAAAAAATCTCACCATAGCAAGAAATCGGATGCAGCTGGAAGAGTGGGTGAACTCATGGCTGGTCAAAATAAACGAGGAAAAAACCACATGTACAATATTCTCGCTATCAAACAAATCCCAAAACACCAAATCAAGTCTTAATGGCAAATACCTGCAGCCAAACGACAAACCAGACTACCCGGGAGTCACATTTGATCGGCGCATGACATGGAAAAGTCAGATCGAGAGAAACCGAATGAGAGCCAGAGAAAGAATGGCAATCATGAGGAAACTTGCTGGCACAAGCTGGGGAGCAGACGAAAGTATACTAAAGAAACTGTACACTGGAAGAGTGAGACCAGTTCTCGAGTATGGCATTGCGGCGTGGACAACAGCAGCAAAGACGAACTTCGATAAAATTAGCAAACTCCAAAACCAAGCCATGAGAGTTATAACAGGAGGCATGAAGTCAACGGCAATTGTAGAACTTGAAAAGATTACACAACTGCAATCCATGACCGACAGAAGAGACTGAAGAGCCCAGCAGCAAGTAGAGAAACTCAGAAGACTGACTGACCATCCAATGCACCAGAGACTAAACAATTTCGGAAATGGGAAACTAAAGCGGAGAAACTTTGCAGAAATAGCCAAAGCAAAGATGAGCAAAGACCCTATGAACGCATTAACAACACCAAAGCCCATCCCTACTCTACGAAAACCCACCTGGAGGCAGCAAATATTTCCAGAGGTGGTAGAAAATATACTAGGTATTGGAAACAAAAACTGCCAGACTGAAAAAGAAAGAAGAGATACAACCCTGAGGTACATAACGGAAAACTACCCAAGCATGGACTGGACCCATGCATACACCGACGGTTCTGTAACAAACACAACACAGAACGGAGGGGCAGCTGCATTTCTGAACCTACCAAATGGCAGAAAAATAACACTGTCATTCGCTACTGGAAAATACACAAGCAATTTCAGAGCGGAGGCAGAGGCACTGAGGGCGGCAGTGGAAGAAATGGGGACAGGTAAAAGGAATGATAGCCATATAGTCCTGCTTATAGATGCCTTGGCCGTAGTCACAGCACTAAAAATCCAGAAAAACACTGAACTTAATGATTTAAGAGCAGCACTCTGTCAACTATGCCAGCAGTCCGCACCAAAAAGGGTAGTGGTACAGTGGGTTCCATCCCACCGTAACATCCAAGGCAACGAGGAGGCAGACAGACTGGCAAAAGAAGGTGCAAGACTACCACAACCAGATACAAGTATGACATACGAAGAGTCAAAACGGCTTATTAGAGCTAGATACATGACCAAATGGGAAACCGAACATACTGGCTACACCAAAAACGATGCATATTACCAGTTGAACAGAAGAGAGCAGGTCGTGGTCTTCAGACTTCGCACTGGCCACAATAGACTGAGGTACCACCTATTCAACAAATTGAAGATAGGTGGCACTGACGAATGCCCGTGTGGTACTGATAACATGACCGCTGAGCATCTGCTGCAAAACTGCCCGACATACAGAGAGAACAGATGTGGCCATCACCAGTGGCAACACTAGACAAGCTCTATGGCAGTGTCGACAGCCTCAGGATGACCGCAGCTTTTTTCGAAAAAATTAAGGTTGATGTCTGACTGCGTACGATAAAGAAGATGATGAAGAAGAAGAAGAACCATGAATCTCTATGTGACGCATGCGCCTTGCTGTAACAATGTCAACAGTTAACGGATTATAAACTCCGTTAAAACAAGTTGGGAAGGGGAAGAGGAGAAAACAATATGGCATGAAATGGAATGGAAGCAATTGTGAACAATGGAAATGCTGCTGTCGATGGGGCACAATGAAGAAGTTCTAAACCATAGGAAAGGGTTAAAACACTTTCAAAATAGTCATAGAAACATATCATATAACGGGAGTCAATGGATACCAGAATAGTTTAAGCTCCCCCATTTTAAACTGTTGATAGAAGATATCGATAATCATTATCCAATAATTGGACTTATAGTCACGATGACTCAATGAAAGATCAATCTTATAACAGTTAACCAAACATTATATAACAAGTGTAACAGTTTTATTTAGTGATTTGAGAAACTTGAATTGGAAAACAAACTTGCCTTTCTCCGATTTCTTCATCTCGAGGTGCACGTGAACTGACGTGGCGCAGCCCATGATATGAACAGAATGTGAGCAAGTTCGCAGCTTCGCTCCCTGTTGACGGATCTCTACCTGCAGGTCTAGGTTACCAATCATCTTGTGGTCAACCCAGTCTGGCAACAAAGGAACGTCTCATAGTCGTCGGTTAAATCTAAAGGAATAAAGAATACGTTGCTTAAGACGTCGAACACCGGATCAAGCTCAAAGCAGTGAAATAGTTCGTGTCTCGATCTGGCTGATGCCCTTATTGATTATTTCTTTTTAATCTAATGGTCAGCATTAATGAGTACGCTCTATTCATAATTTTAGTTAATGTTGCTGGTCGTGTGCAGCTGAAATTATCCGTGTTTCAGCAATAGTTTTAGTGTTGCTAGTCGTGTACAGTTTAAATTTTCTGTGTTTCAGCAATAGTTTTAGTGTTGCTGGTCGTGTACAGTTGAAATTATCCGTGTTTCTGCAATAGTTTTCTTTTAAAATCGATTGACAGTCCCCAAAATATGTATGAGCGTCCGATTAACATAATGGTAGAGCACTCGCACTTCGCAGGACAACCCCTGTTACCGACACGCTCCAGTCGCCCTATCACAAATATGCACGTGACATACTGTTATGAAAGAAAAATAGCGAGGAAGGGAACCGGACACCCAACCGCATAAAGAAACTATGGTTTGGTACAAAGTAGTCTCTAACACTTCATCCCTGACAGCAGTGTCTGATATGAGACCACCTTTGATTTTTCTTTAAATGTGTCTATCTCAATTTCACCATAGAAGCATACCTCTACATACTGCTTAAAGAACATTTCACTAACATTTCTATCCATTTTCCACTAAAATAAACAATCTTTATTTCCACTAAAATATCTTACCATTACTCACTAAAATAAGCAATCTTTATTCCACTAAAACACCTTTCGATTACCCACTAAAATAAGCGATCTTTATTCTACTAAAATATCTTTCCATTTTGCACTAAAATAGCATCCATGATCCACCAAAGGAAACCTATCTACAGTAAGTTTTCTTTCAATTGTTTTGCCATTGAGCGCCGTGGGGAGCTTAAGTCGGCTGTCCTGCTCCAAGTGTGGTGCGTAGGTCAATGTGAGCCCGTGTCTATTACACAATCACTCTAATGTCACCTATCCACCCTTGCCCTGTAGCCAGATCAACCAGCGTTTTAAGCTATCAGTGGAAGTTGATGGATGTGCTTTTTCATGAGATGACAGTACCAGCTTTTTTTGTGCTTGGAAATGTATTCGGCACAAGACGTTGTATGGACCATACTTCGAACGTCGTCGTTTCGCATTCTATCTTTCCTGGTATCGCCGATGATCTTTCTCAAACATTTCATTCGAAATTCTGATTTCATGCACCTTGGACAGAAATCATGTTTGACACAGAAAGCTCAGAGTCAGCATAAATATAGTTTATCAGCTGTTGCTTTATTGTCAAACTAATGCTCGGGGACCTAAGCAGTGGGGACAGTTGATAAGTCTCCGCAGATGCTTTCTGGCACCTAGCCTTTAATCTCCATGTTGAACCTTCCAGAGTGGTTCGCCGGGGACTTTGTGTATGACAAGGAAAAGAATAGCACCACTGCCTCACAGAGAGCATGTCGTAAGAGGCGGCTAACTGTGTGACATGGCATAACACCTGCCATGGTTAACTGGTTTATTTAGAGCAGCATAGATGGCGTCTAACAGACTGCGGGTCTACTTTGCTCTAGTGTTTGAGTCTATTAAGATGGATTCGCACATCAGTTAGCCACCCTCTGCGGCATTTGTGTTTCAAC
Source organism: Ariolimax columbianus (assembly GCA_036924085.1). Lineage (NCBI taxonomy): Eukaryota > Metazoa > Mollusca > Gastropoda > Stylommatophora > Arionidae > Ariolimax > Ariolimax columbianus. The sequence goes on from JAVGWX010000018.1 coordinate 36,435,347, forward strand.
GTAGCGGAGTAATACGCTGCTCAAGCCTAGCCCGCTTAACAGGAAATCCACCTCCTAGCAACATCCAGCTCCTACCAGAGCTGAGACCTGCACAGGGGTATCTGCCACTGTAGAAGTACAGGTCGACTAAGTGGGACCTGCACAGGGGTATCTGCCGCTGTAGAAGTACAGGTCGACTAAGAACTAAGAACTTACTATCTGACGAAAAAACACTGCCCAAATACTTTAACTCGTGGCCTTGTTGAAGAGCAATATCATTGACACTTAGGGTGGGTGTCGCAGGTGTCCTGCTCATCCTCATAGTTTCTGTTTACGCCTCGTTAATACGCAAATTGTATTGAGCACAGCTTGTCGTTAGCGTGTTCATATAGTTTTCGCAGTTTATTTTCATCATCGTTAAACATACGTTTATCATCTGCAAAGAGTAATTAGTGTATGTAGCTGGCTTCTGCTTCAGATGTCTCAATTTGACTGGTCTCTGATGTGATTTATGTCCATATAGGCGTGGAACAGGAGAGAAGGAAGCACGCACACGTGTCTCACGCCGGTGGTGATTTCATAAGCGACGTTTATACCCGTACGATACAGCGCTCTGACGTCGTCAAGTAGCTGGCCTTGTATACCATAATCTTCTAGTATCTTCCAGAATTTAGTCCTGTCTACACTATCAGACGCTTTTTCTGGATCAATGAAAGCAATGTATAGATTTTCGTTATAGTGTATTGATTTTTTTTACTTAATTGCCTTTATGCTGAATAAGGCATCCGTACAGCCTATACCCCAGCGACATGCAAATGGAGCTTTGAACAGGTGTATCTGTATTATCTCAATAAATCTTACGCAAATCTCATTCAAATTAAAAATGTATCCCTGAAAGAACATAACCATTTGTCGTTAAAAGAATAGATCTATTTATAATAACGTCAATTTTCCAATAAAACGAACCTGCCTAGTACAGAGATCATCTATTATTTAGTTAGAGAATATCTCTATATTCCACTAACAGAAACTATCCATATTTCACTAAAACATCAATCAAAGCCATTCGCTCATCACGGTAGATATACCATTGGTAACATCCCGCCAGCTTATTCGATCCTGGACTGCTCCTTCTGTCTCTCTGTAGGTGTAATTATTTAATCTTAGTTTATTCTGCCATTCTCTTTTCCTGGTATTTGGGTCTATACTCTCTTTTATTTCCATTGAGGATTCCATGTAAGAGCATGTCTGGCTATGTTGGAAGCGTATTTCCTATCCAGTCCCATTTTATTAATTTATTTTGTTTATCCAGTGGCTGTTGTTGACTCCTTTCCCATAGGTCTTCATGCCTCACCAAGTTCTGCCACTTTACAGTATATGCCCATTATCCTTCGTAGTCATGTGCTATTGAATTACTGGAGTCTTTGTTGTATGACCTTGGTCGTTCTCCATGTTTCCGCTCTATACAGCAGCACTGACTTGACACTGGCGTTGAATGTTCACATTTTGGTGTGAATCTTGATTTCTCTGATCTCCATATGTTGTTAAGTGTCAGGAATGTACCTCTTGACTTTCCAATTCTAGTAATTACATCTGCGTCTGTGACTCCTGATGTGTTCCTTGTGCTGCCAAAATAGGAAGATGTATTCAATTCTTTCAACGGTTTCAGACTGTTTGCATCTTTGTTGAAAATGTTGAGTTGAAATCCACTAGTAGAATATTTTCCATTTTAGCAAATTGACCGTTTTCCACTAACATAGCGTATCCATTTTCTTCTAAAACAAATAATGCATTTTCATACACAAGAAAATTTAAAAGGAACGTATTTGTACTCAACCACCAAAACCTACCTAAGTTGAACTACAAGAACCTACTTACACTCCACTACAATAACCTACTTACACTCCACTACAATAACCTACTTACACTCCACTAGAAGAACCTATTTACACTCCACTACAATAACCTACTTACACTCCACTACAATAACCTACTTACACTCCACTACAAGAACCTACTTACACTCCACTACAAGAACCTACTTACACTCCACTAGAAGAACCTACTTACACTCCACTACAATAACCTACTTACACTCCACTACAATAACCTACTTACACTCCACTACAATAACCTACTTACATTTCACTAGAAGAATCTATTTACACTCCACTACAAGAACCTACTTACACTCCACTACAAGAACCTACTTACACTCCACTACAATAACCTACTTACACTCCACTAGAAGAACCTACTTACACTCCACTACAAGAACCTACTTACACTCCACTAGAAGAACCTACTTACACTCCACTACAATAATTTACTTACACTCCACTACAATAATCTACCTACACTCCACTAGAAGAACCTACTTACACTCCACTAGAAGAACCTACTTACACTCCACTACAATAACCTACTTACACTCCACTACAAGAACCTACTTACACTCCACTAGAAAAACCTACTTACACTCCACTACAAGAACCTACTTACACTCCACTAGAAGAACCTACTTACACTCCACTACTAGAACCTACTTACACTCCACTAGAAGAACCTACTTACACTCCAAAAAAAGAAACTACTTACACTCCACTAGAAGAAACTACTTACATTCCACTACAAGAACCTACTTACACCCCACTACAAGAACCTACTTACACTCCACTACAAGAACCTACTTACACTCCACTACAAGAAACTACTTACACTCCACTACAAGAACCTACTTACACTCCACTAAAAGAACCTATTTACACTCCATTAGATGAAACTACTTACACTCCACTAGATGAACCTACTTACATTCCACTAGAAGAACCTTCATTCACTCTAATAGAAAGACCTACTTACACTTCACTAGAAGAACATACTTACATTCCACTAGAAGAACCTACTTATACTCCACTAGAAGAACCTACTCAAACTCCACTAGAAGAACCTACTTACACTCCACTACAATAACCTACTTACACTCCACTAGAAGAACCTACTTACACTCCACTAGAAGAACCTACTTACACTCCACTACAAGAACCTACTTACACTCCACTACAATAACCTACTTGCACTCTACTAGAAGAACCTACTTACACTCCACTACAAGAACCTACTTACACTCCACTAGAAGAACCTACTTACACTCCACTACTAGAACCTACTTACACTCCACTAGAAGAACCTACTTACACTCCACTACAATAACCTACTTACACTCCACTACAATAACCTACTTACACTCCACTGGAAGAACCTATTTACACTCCACTACAATAACCTACTTACACTCCACTAGAAGAAACTTACACTCCACTACAAGAACCTACTTACACTCCACTAGAAGAACCTACTTTCACTCCACTAGAAGAACCTACTTACACTGCACTAGAAGAACCTACTTACACTCCACTACAAGAACCTACTTACACTTAACTAGAAGAACCTACTTACACTCCACTAGAAGAACCTACTTACACTCCAATAAAAGAAACTACTTACACTCCACTAGAAGAAACTACTTACATTCCACTACAAGAGCCTACTTACACTCCACTAGAAGAACCTACTTACACTCCACTACAAGAAACTACTTACACTACACTACAAGAAACTACTTACACTCCACTACAAGAACCTACTTACACTCCACTAAAAGAACCTACTTACACTCCACTACAAGAACCTACTTACACTCCACTACAATAACCTACTTGCACTCCACTAGAAGAACCTACTTACACTCCACTACAAGAACCTACTTACACTCCACTAGAAGAACCTACTTACACTCCACTACTAGAACTTACTTACACTCCACTAGAAGAACCTACTTACACTCCACTACAATAACCTACTTACACTCCACTACAATAACCTACTTACACTCCACTGGAAGAACCTACTTACACTCCACTACAATAACCTACTTACACTCCACTAGAAGAACCTACTTAAACTCCACTAGAAGAACCTACTTACACTCCACTAGAAGAACCTACTTTCACTCCACTAGAAGAACCTACTTACACTGCACTAGAAGAACTTACTTACACTCCACTACAAGAACCTACTTACACTTAACTAGAAGAACCTACTTACACTCCACTAGAAGAACCTACTTACACTCCAATAAAAGAAACTACTTACACTCCACTAGAAGAAACTACTTACACTACACTACAAGAAACTACTTACACTCCACTACAAGAACCTACTTACACTCCACTAAAAGAACCTATTTACACTCCACTAGATGAAACTACTTACACTCCACTAGATGAACCTACTTACATTCCACTAGAAGAACCTTCATTCACTCTAATAGAAAGACCTACTTACACTTCACTAGAAGAACATACTTATTCTCCACTAGAAGAACCTACTTATACTCCACTAGAAGAACCTACTCAAACTCCACTAGAAGAACCTACTTACACTCCACTACAATAACCTACTTACACTCCACTACACGAACCTACTTACGCTCCACTATGAAGAACCTACTTACACTTCACTAAAAGAACCAACTTACACTCCACTACAAGAACCTTCATCAACTCCACTAGAAGAACCTTCCTTCACTCCGCTGAAAGTGTCCACCTTCTGCTGTGAGGGTCGCCACTGTCGCTAACGATACATAATCTAAAACCGCCCATCTCTCTCATCAGCTACCCATCCGTTCATAAACTAATGGGCGTGTCAATCGTTCAATAAATCAAGCAGCACCACATCTAGGCCTATCGATTCAAACTTCAATTTCAATAAAAGCAACCAAAGCTGTATGCCAATATACCAGCTTGATGATTATCTCTACTTGACATTACAAACTGCCTCATTATGCCGTATAGCAACAATCTGAAGAAGAAGTGTCGAGACTCGCATCGACTATATAGTATCGTCAATAGACACAGCTCAACGCGTGTTGAGTGGAAAATATAGCGGTGAAGACATGGTATATTATAAAACATATTTTGTATTTTTTCTAGAGGTAAGGACCAATTTTGATTAAACATACATTGGAATTACACCACAAACAATATGAAACCAGTATTGAGTGGAAATACGTTCATACTTCGGAGTAACGCCACAACAAGTAAGGATACATGCTGAGTTAATTTTACAACAGACAGTAAGAGCAAATATTCAGTGGACATACATTGGAGTACCACACTACACACAGTATGAGTCAAAGTCGAGTGGACAGACATTGGAGTAACATACTACACACAGTAAAGGTCAATGTTGAGTTGGCGGGCAAAGCGCAATACACTACACACAGTCAGAGTCAATGTTGAGTGAACAGACAACCAAGCAACACACTACACACAGTTAGAGTCAATGTTGAGTGAACAGACAACCAAATAACACACTACACACAGTTAGAGTCAAAGTTGAGTGGACAGACAACGGAGTAACACACAACACACAGTAAGGACCAATGTTGAGTGGACAGACAACGGAGTAACACACTACACACAGTATGGGGCAATGTTGAGTGGACAGACAACGGAGTAACACACAACACACAGTAAGGACCAATGTTGAGTGGACAGACAACGGAGTAACACACAACACACAGTAAGGACCAATGTTGAGTGGACAGACAACGGAGTAACACTGCTAACATCGGTAAAGCCAAAATGTGTAACGAGTGCGACAGCCTAATTTAAACGTGAACTCTGACATACTTAATGGCGTACATTGAAGGTAGAACGCATCTTGCAATAATAACACGTTTCATAGAAAAAGCCTGTTGTAGTAGGAAGACATTAAGAAGATATTAAGAAAAGGCGTGTAACAATATGAAGACGTTCTATATTAAGAAAAGGCGAGTGACAATATGAAGACGTTCTAAATTCAGAAAAGACGTGTTGTAAGAGTAAGACGTACTATAGTAGTTGTCCGTTGCAAGCGAAGATATCAGGCGGCCCGGGAGGAATGGCCGACATGGCGTCCTGTACCTGATATGAATGTCAGTAGCAGCGACATGTACAGCAACAGTGAGCATTGCTGCCAAGACCGTGCTGAAGGAAGACGAGTAAGAATAAGTGGACTCATGTTCGCCTAGACAATGCGACCCGTATCGACGAGTGACTAACATTATGTCTAAGTTTAGCTTTCACGGTGAGTTCGTCGAACGAAGTCCCATCAGGCTGCCATCTGGTGGTTGGATATTCTGTGAACTAAGGCAGTGTTGCAAATTGTGGTTTACCGATGTGTTAGTCCATCGTTGGCCTGCCTGAATATTTCATATCCACACCAAAACTGGCACTGTCAGCACATGGCGAGGGGCATCATTTTCGACAAATTAAACCATGTGCAATGGACCGTGGATATACGACACATAGGAATCAAAATAACCAGTGACTTTGTGCCTGGATAGTCGGAGTAAAAACCAACACAAAGAGAACGAATTAATAAATTCAAATGGAAAACCTCATCACGTTTCTATAAAGACGGGCGAAAGTCGTCAACTAGCCTGAATTACGGTCAAATCCATGGTTTGGCGGCATCCATTAATAGACTCAAACACGAGAGCAAAATAGATCTGCATCGGGTTTGGCGCTATCTTTGCTGCACATCAGAGATGTCGTAGTGGAAGGACATGATACAGTATGCAAATACAACAATCGTATAGTAAGTATGCGTGCAGTATTGTGGGCACATGGGAACGCCATAAAGTGCTAAATGCGATTTATTGATGTAATAATTACATGGGTTATAATGATGCCATAGCTATTATGACATTGTAGTCACAGGTCTATAATAATGTCATTATTGCAGGGCTATAATGTGTGACAGTCATGGGTCCCAAGGGCCTTCTCTCCTCACAGTTTGAGCATATCGCCTTGTAGTTTGAGAATTTAGAATCAAATCAAAGAGGAGTTTCTATGTTTCCTGCTGCTTCTACGGCTGCACATTAGGGTTACAGGTGGCTTATTTGATAGTGTTTATAAATATAGATCCATTGGGTAGGAGACCCTTTTAGAGACTGATTTGACCTAATAAAACGAGTTGTTTCGGATGCCAGACGCAATAGCAAGACCTTCGTCAGGCCAAGCGCAGATGCGAATATACTAATTTCGGGACAACGCCAACTGAATAATGTTAAACAAGGTTCCTGAACTCGAATACACGATGAAAAGAAATTTATTACTGGCTAGGCGAGGTCAGAGGTAGAGTTAAGCAAAGCCAGGTATGATTGGACAGTTAGATGTCAGTTGCAATAAAAGAAACGAGGGGACTGTAGTCCGTCTTTTAATTCATAAACAAGGTTAGAAGCAATTTTCTACTAAACTGCATGTCAAATCCATATAATTTTTTCGCATACAGCCTTAGAATATTCATGGCGTTAAGTAATTTTTGTTCAAAGGAATTTGATGTACTTAGAAAAATGTATTCATTAGGCTATATTAAACGCAACCTCAGTGAATTTGGCATAATTTTAACCTCTATACAGTACACGGTCGGGCTGTTTTAAAAATAAATGTTCTGACCTTCAAATAGGCTGAGTAAAAATCAAATTCCTGATTATCTCGTGAACAAATCAGACACTTTGTCGAGTGCAGAAAACTACCAAAATCATTCATTCGAAACTGTAGTTCAGGTATAGGCGTATCACGATATTATAGCTTGTGGGTCGTTTTTGTGACATATAGTTGCTTTCTAAAAAGTTTTATCAATTTCAAAATGAGTTTGAAATGTACATAACGATGCAGAAAATTACCGTTCTACTATACAATTTTTTTTCTGCAGAGAATCTAAGATGGATCATTTATATTGCGATATTTATGACCCAGAGAAACAAACACAACTGGCGCTTGGTCCGGATAGAGAATCTTTTTACTATTGTCATAAAACGGGACATTTTGAAACTGTCGACGAAAAATCAACTTGTTACTCTCCGGAAACTAAAATTAACATTGGAATCCGACTGCAGTATTGAGATTTCCAAAAATACTCTTTGGAAATTGGTAAGCCGCTGGCTTAACGGAAAACTTCAGGCGGCAGAAATATTATATGTGAAAAGCCACATTTGATCGCTGTCAGAAGCAAACACCCGAGACAGATACGTGAACGGCGTAGGCAAGGCTTTGATATTGTATACTTGGACGAATCCCGGGTCAATGCTCACCACACCTATGGTAAAGAATGGCAAATCAGTTACCGGTGAACAGAAAAGACACGTTCCGAGCAGTAAAGGTCGCCGCATTATACTAACGTATGCTGGAAGCAGTGAAAAAGGACTTGTCAATGACGCTGAACTTATTTTTCAGTCAAAAAGTACCGATGGTAGAGACTATCACACTGAATTGAATGGACACATTTTAAGGCACTGGATGACAAATGATCTGCTTCCAATTCTAGATAGACCGTCATGTCTAGTAATGGATTATGCATCAGATCACAATGCAATATAAAAAACAAAACAAAGTACAAACTGCATCAAATACAAAAGCTCAAATAAGGACATGGCTAGCTAAGGAAAAAGTGAATTTCGACGACACATTTGAAGCCTGAGTTGTTGCAGCTTGTGAGGAAGACAAATAAGACAAATATGTATCATATTGACAAAATCATTGAAGAGTACTGTAACACTTCTCTGCGACTACCTGCATATTATGCGCATCTAAACCCTATAGAGCTTGTGTGGTCTAAGATCATAGGAAATGTTGTCAAACAGAATAGGACATTTAAAATGTGTGATGTTGAAGTGCTGACATGCTAGTATCTTTAAAAAATAGACATTAAGTTCTGGAAGCAGTGTGTTGAACACGTGCTCCAGGAAGAAGTGTGTTGAACACGTGCTCCGGGAAGAAGTATGTTGAACACGTGCTCCAGGAAGAAGTGTGTTGAACACGTGCTCCGGGAAGAAGTGTGTTGAACACGTGCTCCGGGAAGAAGTGTGTTGAACACGTGCTCCAGGAAGAAGTGTGTTGAACACGTGCTCCAGGAAGAAGAAGAGTACTGGCAGCGAGATGGATTACAATTTGTCCAGCCAGTAATAATTGTCAGCCTCTTTGAATCGACAGATTCTGAATGATTAGTATAATCTTTTGTGGACATACTGATTAGCAGACTTGGATGAATTAGTGTATGTTCATCAAAACAGTTAAATGTGCATGCAATGACAACAAAATACATTTCAAAATTCAAATGCTTTAAGCAACATAAAATTCTCTGCGCAGTTGATACAACCTTCGGGGTCTAATGAAGATCAAAGCACTGTACTAACTGTTGCATATTGGTGCTATTTTACGATTGTACATAAAGAGCAGCACAAACAATCAATTCATCTATCAAGACATTAAGGAGATAAGCATATAAACAAAATACGACGAGAAATTAAACCGCGTACTGTAAAATCTTAAAATGTAATGCCATTTCTTTGTAATGGTCCTAAAAATTCAAAGGAATTTGCCGATGTACAAAATTTGTAACACTTATTGACTAAATAATATCCATGTTTTAGCGTCATAGATATTCTAAGGATGCACGCGAAAAATCTTTTGAATCTGACATGCAGTTTAGTAGAAAATTGCTTCAGACGTTGTTCCTGAATTAAAAGACGGACTTACGATGATCTTACTACCGAGCGAAGCAGCGCATGGCACTTCATTTAAATAATCAAGAAAATAGTAACCGGTTATGCAGTACTCGGAATCTCAGTCCCTGTAATATGGGCCATTCCCAAGCGTCAACCGGGTGTAACGTTTAAGAAAGCATGGGGAATACAGATTTTCAGATTCTAGTAAGGCAACGACATCCATACAGATAAAGAAGGACAGATCAGCAGCTGAAGCAGAAATATTGAAATCTGACAAACAGTCATTGCAAGACAGAATCCAGAAGTAGTACTGTTATTTCTTACAGCAGTCAGAGAGCACAGCGATCGAGAAAGATACAGTCTGTGTATAGAAGCCGTGACGACACAGCCTGAAAGCAGGTATGAGAGAACTGAGCCTGTGAGAAGATCTGAAGGCTGTCAGAGAGTAAATTTGAGAGCTGAATCAGAAAGCAGATCTGAGACCAAACACCGAAGAACTGATAGGAAGAAGATATTGAACGACCCGAGAACTTAGTGCTGACCACATATAGATTGTGATAAAATGGACAAATACAAAGTAGAAGCATCCTGACTCAACAGACCATCGAATAGAAACCGTGGGTAAAATGAGTGCAGGGAGCAATATCTGTGAAACGTGCTCGAACCCCCTTCCATTGACAGTGTAGTACAAAACACTTGCAACTTCGCTGTGTATAGACAGTATGTAAGACGTGCTCCACTGTCTACCTTGGTAAAAGTTTCAATGCTCCTCTGAATGACAAATGTACTCAGTATGGCTAGGCAAGACTGAATGACAAATGTACTCAGTATGGCTAGGCAAGACTGAATGACAAATGTACTCAGTATGGCTAGGCAAGACTGAATGACAAATGTACTCAGTATGGCTAGGCAAGACTGAATGACAAATGTACTCAGTATGGCTAGGCAAGACTGAATGACAAATGTACTCAGTATGGCTAGGCAAGACTGAATGACAAATGTACTCAGTATCGCTAGGCAAGACTGAATGACAAATGTACTCAGTATGGCTAGGCAAGACTGAATGACAAATGTACTCAGTATGGCTAGGCAAGACTGAATGACAAATTCTGGCATTTGGAACATTTTACATTACGTTCTCTGTTGAATATACATGCACGGGATCAAGACGCTGAGCAGCGCATGAGCTGGAGTGGTCAGCGACCCATAGCTGACTGCTAGTGTCAGGGCCTGCGAACCAGAACTGCCAAGACCCTTCTACACCTCTACGCGGTGATCCTGGATAACTGGCTGCAGCAGGGCAGACTGGCTAAGGAGAAGGGATCGAACAGGGAATGCTAACCCGGTACTCAAAAAATGCTTGCTGAAGTCGGATGTGTTTGACCGAAAGGTGCAAATATCGCAGTCAAGCTGTAAACTACGACACAACGTATTCCGTTCTCTGGACTACATTCTGCTACTTAAGCCCTTTCAGGGTTTGGTAGCAGGAGATTGAGAACGAACGAAGAAGAAGAAGAAAAAGAAGAATACATGCACGACAGACTCAAATGGTTCAGTTCTCATGAGAATGAACTACTACTGCGCCCGTATAACATAAGTAAGTCCCACTTTGTTTGTCAAACTTAGTATGTCAGTAAGTGATCATCAGTAACGAGCAATATAAACTGCAAGTCGAAACAGACCCCTTCGGCGAGGAAACCATCCAGGCTGGAGAAGATCTCCTCCATGCCATCTCAGAATTCAAAAACACAAAAGTGGCGTAGCCTGGTGGAAGACTTGGACATGAAGCAAAACAGCAGACGAGCATGGAAGCTCATTAAGAACCTAAGCAATGACCCAACATGTGCTCCCCCTGGGATAACGCAAGTTACTCCTAACCAAGTAGCCCACCAATTACTGATGAATGGAAAAACCAACTATAAAACGGGACAAACAAGGACCCAACGACAACGCGAGGTAGAGAGTGATATACTGGGCGCACCTTTCACAATTGAAGAATTGTAATAGCTGTCCATCGTTGTCGATGAGGACCGCCGACATCATCCTTGTCACAGATTTCCCTGTTGGGTGTGGGTGCGCATGTGGCTGAACAGGCCAATGCGAGCACGAAAACATCTGCTACATATCGGGCACACGAGGTTTGTAGAAGGGGATGGTGTTCCCGCTGCTCGGTATTTCCGCGTCTCGCGTCTGCTCTGGGCTTTCACAACACGGTCGTCTTCACCGGCAGCTACACCCGATTTGACTGCGCTTCTCCAGTCAGATCTGTTTTGTGCAAGACTGTCCCAGGTGTCCATGTTTATCTGGCAACTTTTTAGTGAGTCCTTCAGACCGTCTTTAAAACGTTTCTTTGGGCGCCCTCTCTCGCGCCATCCCTCTCTCAGCTCGCCGTAGAGAAGCTTCTTTGGGAGCCGCTCGTCTGACATACGGACGAGGTGTCCGGCCCATCCTAGTCGTACTTTTTCTAGCAGTGCATTGATACTGGGCATGTTAGCCCTTGAGAGGAACTTCGATGTCAGTGACACGATCTTGCCATCGGATGTGAAGTATTCGCCTCAGCCAACCTGTGTGGAAGTGGTTTAACCTCCTTGCATGTCCAGAGTATACAGTCCAGCTTTCGCAAGCGTATAGCAGGGTTGGAATGATGGTTGCACGGTAGACTTTGAGTTTGGTCTTGACGCTGATGCCACGATGTGCCCAGACCATCGAGCGCATTCTACCAAAGGCTGTACTGGCCTTTGCTATTCTGCTTGCCACCCCATTGTTTAGGCTGACAGATCTTGACAGCGAATTTGTCTACGGCATTCAACGTCTGCACGCTGACTGTAGTCTCTGGTTTTGTGTACGGCATGCCTGGTGCTGGTTAGTACATGACTTCTGTTTTTTTGGCATTTATGGTCAGGCCAAAATGTTTGCATGCGGCAGAGAACTGGTCCATTCCAACCTGCATGTTCAGTTCTGAGTTGCTCATTATAGCGCAGTCGTCAGCAAATACAAGTTCCCTGATTATGTCCCCAGCCACTTTGATTTTGGCCTTCATTCTTCTGGAATTGAGTAGTTTGCCATCTGTGCGGTACTTTATGGATATTCCAAGCTCCAATGATCTGAAGGCGTCTGTCATCGTGGCCGCGAACATCATGCTGAACAAAGTCTGGGCGAGTACACATCCTTGTTTTACTCCGTTTGATACTAGAAACGTGTAAGAGATTGCACCGCTGTCCAGTACACGAGCACACATGCCTTCGTGTAGCTGTTTCACCATTGTTATGAGCTTGTTGGGGCAGCCAAACTTAGACATTATAGTCAACAGCCCTCCTCTGTTAACTGTATCAAATGCCTTTGTAAAATCAATAAATGTGGTGTACAAGGCCTGATTTTGTTCTCGACACTTCTCTTGTACTTGGCGAGCGGCAAAAATCATGTCCACTGTTCCTCTTCCGGCTCTGAATCCACATTGTCTTTCTGGGAGGTGGTGGCTTTGTTTAAGGTGTTTGTTGAGCCTGTTTAGCAGTAAGCGAGCTAGGATCTTGCCTGCTACGGAGAGTAGCGATATTCCACGATGATTGTTGCATTCCTGACGGTTGCCTTTTCTTTTGTACAGGTGAACGATTGAGGCGTCCTTTACCTCCTGCGGAATTTTACCTTCAGCCCACATGTGACAGAAGAGTTCAGTGATCCTTCTGGTCAAGGATGGGCCAGCTGTCTTATATACCTCTGCTGGTATTGCATCAGCTCCTGGAGCTTTTCCTTTAGATAGTGAACTGATTACCCTGTCGACTTCCTCCTCAGTAATGACTTCATCCAACGCCAGGTTCAGTTCCACCTGCGGCATTCGCCGGATGGCCTCTTCATTTATGGACGATGGGTGGTTTAGTATTTTGCAGAAGTGGTCTATCCATCTGTCTATAATCTGAACTTTATCTGTTCGCACTGCGAACTGAAGTATTACTAGAGGGCTGCGGGCCGTAGAGAGCTTTCAATGCCTCGTAAAACCGTTTGGTGTCATGACGCTCGGCGAACATCTCAATTTCGTCAGCTCTTTTGCTGAGCCAGGAGTCTTGCATCTCTCTAAGCCTGGTCTGGACAGCTTTGCGAGCAGTATTGAAGGCAGCTTTTGCTGCCGGAGATGGTGTGTTCCTCTGGTATTCCCTGTGCGCTACATGTTTTGCATCGAGAAAGCCCTGTATTTTCAGATCGTTCTCATCAAACCAGTCCTTATGCTTGCGCGTGAGTGGGCCAATGTGTTTAACAGCTGTATCGTAGAGTGTGTTTCTCAATGATGCCCAGTTCTCTTCGATGTCGTTCTTTTCAAAACGAAGCTCAGATAGTCTACCCTCAAGCTCTTCCTGGAAGCCTTTTCTCGTGGGTTCGTATTTCAGCTGAGAGATATTTAGCCTCCTCTGTGGTTTCTTTCCCTGGAGGCGCATTTTGGGCTGGATCTTGAAGAACTAAGTGCAGCAATAAAGCAAACAAAACCCAATAAAGCAGCCGGCCCCGACGACTTGAGAACAGAGCAAATAAAACAGTTTGGACCAATAACAATCAATTGGCTACTAAATCTCATGAACATTTTAGTCGAATCCTTGAATGTTCCCGGGGTTTCCCTTTTAAAGCCTGGGAAAACTCCAACAGACCCAAAGAATTTTCGACCAGTGTCGCTCTTATGCCACCTATACAAGGCATTTGAAAGGATGATCCATCTGGGGCTGGTCTCTCGCCGCCGCGATTGACTCTCATCCAGTATTCGTACAGCGATCTCAGTCCCGGAGCGATAGCGCGGGCTTGCCGAAAACGCTCGCCCGCCTCTCCCCGGCCATCTAGCGGGACCATATTTGTGGTGTCGTACCGCTGGTAACGGTGCGTTACTGTTGCCCGTATCAAGAAACTTTAACAGTCAGTGGTGGTTATTCGAAGGCTTATATCAGACCTCGACATTTCGTCTCGCTGGTGGTCATTCTCTCGCAAAGAGCTTGTGACGGTAAAATGGAAAGCAGGAATCGTGCCTAAAGACCCTGTCCTCGCCCGACCAACCCTTTGGAGAAGGGCAGGCCGGCAGGCAAAAATCGTCTCCATTTCCTGTGAAATTCATCGCTGGAGCCGTTGGGATCCGTTCTGCACAGAGCGCTGCCATCCCTCCCCGAGCGAGCCTGGTCGGTCGGTCGTCTGGTGTGTGTACGGTGCCTGTCAGGCGGTCCTAGGTTGAGTGAGGGACAGAGCAACCGTCCGCCCGTCAGTCGGTCCCTGCGGCCGTCCTAGTGAGGCTTTTTACACATCCGTCTTCCGATAACCGGTGTGTGTGGCTCGTACGTCTCCGACAGATATCTAGTTGATCCTGCCAGTAGTCATATGTTTGTCTCAAAGATTAAGCACGCATGTCTAAGTTCACACTGTCTCACGGTGAAACCGCGAATGGCTCATTAAATCAGTCGAGGTTCCTTAGATGACACGATCCTACTTGGATAACTGTGGCAATTCTAGAGATAATACTTGCTTACCAAGCTCCGACCCTCGCGGAAAGAGCGCTTTTATTAGTTCAAAACCAATCGTCGTTTTCCCTCGCGGGGTTGCGGCGTTCCCACTGGTGACTCTGGATAACTTTGTGCCGATCGCATGGCCTCATGTGCCGGCGACGCATCTTTCAAATGTCTGCGCTATCACATGTCGATGGTACGTGACATGCCTACCATGTTTGTAACGGCTAACGGGGAATCAGAGTTCGATTCCGGAGAGGGAGCATGAGAAACAGCTACCACATCCAAGGAAGGCAGCAGGCGTGCAACTTACCCAGACGGGGAGGTAGTGACGAAAAATAAAAATACGTGAATCTTTCGAGGCCCCGTAATTGGAATGAGTACACTTTAACCCTTTAACGAAGATTTATTGGAGGGCAAGTCTGGTGCCAGCTGCCGCGGTAATTTCAGCTCCAATAGCTTATATTAAAGTTGTTGCCGGCGCGTTTACTTTGAAAAAATTAGAGTGTTCAAAGCAGGCCTCGGCTGCCTGAATAATGGTGCATAAAATAATGGAACAGGACCTCGGTTCTATTTTGTTGGTTTTCGGAACTGGAGGTAATGATTAACAGGGACAAACGGGAGCATTCGTATTGTGGCGTTAGAGGTGAAATTCTTGAATCGCCGCAAGACGAGTTACTGTGAAAGCATTTGTCAAAAATGTTTTCATTAATCAAGATCGAAAGTCAGAGGCGCGAAGACGATCAGATACCGTCGTAGTTCTGACCATAAACGATGCCGACTAGCGATCCGCAGGAGTTGCTTCGATGAGTCTGCGGGCAGCTTCCGGGAAACCAAAGTGTTTGGGTTCCGGAGGAAGTATGGTTGCAAAGCTGAAACTCAAAGGAATTGACAGAAGGGCACCACCATGAGTGGAGCCTGCGGCTTAATTTTACTCAACACTGCCAACACTGAAATGATTGAGAGGCCGAGAGCACTTTCGTTGGGTCTAATATGGAACGGGTGCTGGATTTAGACCCTCGGAAATCTGGGGCTAAGCTCTCTGTGGCTCGATTAGCCCGCATTCAGTGTTTAATTAAGAAATTGACGGAAGGGCACCATCATGGGTGGAGCTTGCGGCTTAATTTGACTCAACACGCCAACACTGTAAAATGACTGACAGACTGAGAGCACTTTCGTTGGGTCTAATAGGGAACGTATGCTGGTATTAGACCCACGTAAGACAGGTCAGTTGTTACCCTCTAAATGAAAGAGCGTTGCTACGGTAATCCTGCTCAGCCCTAGAGAAATCGCAGGTTTCAGACAGTTGGTCATTGACTGACTAAAAAGCCCTCTATTGATTCCTTGGGTCTAATAGCGAACGGGTGCTGGTATTAGAGTCTCAGAAGACACGTCAGTTTTACCCTACTAATGACAGGGCGTTGCTACGGTAATCCTGCTCAATTCGAACGGAGCCGCAGCCATCTGGTTCACGTACTAGGCTGATAAGCCAAAAAGCGCGAGGCTACCATGTGAGGGATTACGGCCGAACGCCTCTAAGCCGGAATCCCGCCATAAATCTCCGCACCACTGCGATGGGAGGCTACGATATGGGTGGGACCTGGGGCTCGCGTCCCAGCCCGACCCGGTCGAGCCCACCGATCAAAGCGGGCGGGAATCTGCTGGATAATCACCCCATACGGTGTGAAACCACTAGTAGAAGACTAAGTTCTTGGTCGGGGTGTGGTAAGCAGTAGATCAGCTACCTCACTGCGAACTGCTGAGACTCAACCTTTGACCACGAGATATGTCCGCACACCAGGCGAACAACTTCTCCGTGTCATGACCAGGCTTGTGCCCTGGTCAAATGCACTCCTTCGAGAGGTATCGCAGATCGCTGACATTTGGTCCACGTGCTTGGCTGATAAGCCAAAGGTGCGAAGCTACCATCTGAGGGACTACGGCCGAACGCCTCTAAGCCAGAATCCCGCCCTAAATCTCAGCACCGCTGTGAGGGGAGGCTACGACATGGCTGGGACTTGGGGCTCGAGTCTCAGCCCGGCCCGATCGAGCCGCAAAAATGCACCTGGTTAAATGCACTCCTGTCTTGCTCTTTACCTCTGTCTACTTTCAGTCATCCCAATGGACGCAAGAAGAGATGCAGTCCAGTGGACAATGCACCCCCTGCCCTATTGTGACAACCTGCCAGGTGGCAGGGAATACTAGACGGGCCATCACTGCAGATGAGCCGAGAAAATAAAGGGAGCAAAGAGATACCTCACTAATATGCATATGCTACGTTGCTGGCAGGACGTGACGATCCTAAGACACAGTCACACTGGACTGCCTCTCTTCCGGGATAGTACAAACTAGTACATAGTCCATCATATCATATCATTGCCAAACCCTATAGACACGAGTGGGGAAGACTCGATAGTCCTCCTTTAAAACAACTTCCCAAAGAGAGACAACTCTGACCAAAAGCAACTGCTGCCTTGCAGTTAGGCTGGGGACAGCTAAAGGCTAAGGAGGGCATCCCTTCAGAAACGCCTGTTGAAATCAGATGCACTGAGCCACAGGCTTAACAAAATAAAATAGTGCACGTATATCGCTGTAAACAGCGTACGATGAAGAAGAAGAAGAAGAAAGGATGATCCTGAACCGCATCTCTCCCTGGATAGACTTGAGGCTGATCAAGGAACAAGCTGGATTCAGACCTGGGAGATCTTGCAGTAGTCAAATTCTCAATTTGACAAAACTAATAGAGGATGGTTTCGAGCGCAACCAGGTGACTGGAGTAGCATATATAGACTTAAGCGCTGCCTACGACACAGTAAATCCTCGTAGGTTGCAGGCAAAGGTATACAACAAGACGAAAGACTGGCGTCTGTCTAACATAATCAAATGCTTACTTCAAAACAGGCGATCCTATGTAACCTTAAGGAATAAAGAGAGCAGATGGCGAAATCAAACCAACGGCCTGGCTAAAGGAAGTGTTCTTGCTCCCATGCTATACAACATCTATACCAATGACCGACCTATGGATACAGACACCAGGAAATTTATATAAGCCGATAACACAGCAGTTGCTGCTCAGGATAATGGCTTCGAGGAGGTAGAAGGTAAACTAACACGCTATCTGAATGACCTCGCAGAGTATTATCGGGAAAACCACCTAAAACCCAACCCTAGCAAAACTTAGGTATGCGTCTATCATCTCAAGAACAGAGAGGCAAACAGAGAACTACGGATCAGATGGCAAGGACAGGATCTTGAACACTTCCCGGCTCCAAAATACCTGGGTGTAAAGTTGGATCGCACATTATCCTATATGACACACTGTCAGGAGACAAAGCGTAAGATACATGCGAGAAACAACATTATCCGAAAATTAACTGGCACAACATGGGGTGCTCAGCCATCAGTCTTTCGCACATCAGAGATTGCCCTGTGCCTTTCCGCAGCGGAATATGCAGTTCCAGTCTGGAAAACCTCCGCCCATGCAAAACAAGTTGATGCAGCAGTGAACGAGATGGGCAGGATAGTGTCGGGGTGCCTTAAACCCATCGCCACAAACAAAATATATCCCTTAATTGGCATTGCACCACCTGAAAGAAGAAGAGGTGTAGCTGCGGAAATCGAACGAGGGAAACAGGAAAAGGACCCTAGACACTCGATGTTTGGCCATCAGGAACAAGCCGCAAGACTTAAATCAAGACACAGTTTCTTAAAATCGACAGAGACCATCCAGACAAGCCCGGAAGGTCGACGCATCGAGAGGTGGCGCGAAACAATGCAGGATCCATGGATAGAGCTCAAGGAAGAGGCTGCGCCTGGACACCACCTGCCCTACGCTTTGTGGAAGGCAATGAACAGACTTCGAACTGGTGTTTCAAGATGCAGAGCGAACTTGAAGAAATGGGGATACTTAGATGTCGACACATGTGAATGCGGCGCAGTTCAGGACCAAGATCATCTGATGACCTGCCCCAACCTCCCTGAAACATATGACATGAACGACATGATGGAGGCGAACGACAAGGCAGTTCAAGCTGCTGAATACTGGACGGATGCTGTGTGACATGGTGTTTAGACACTGAAAGTAAGTAAGTATCAGTAACGTCGTCTAAAAATATGTGCAAGCAAAGCTCATTATAGACTCGGTTAAATCCAGATGCAGGTCAAAGGTGAATTTCTGGTTTCACGGAAGCGATGAACTTCCATGACATCATGTTTACTAAAACTAACTCATGCAAGCAATATAAGATAACATGTAACCTATAACCTGTGGGTATCACAATGCTCATGATTCGAAATACACTAAGCCGCTTCCAAATTTTAAATGAAACGATCAAGATGCTGAGCAGCGCATGAGCTGCAGTAGTCAGCGAGCAATAGTTGACTGCTAGCGTCAGGACCAGCAAACCAGAGCTGCCAAGACCCTTCTACACCTCGACGCGGTGACCCTGGATAACAGGCTGCAACAAAGTATGCTGGCTAAGGAGAAAGGATCGAAAAGGAAAAGCTAACCCGGTACTCAAAAAATGCCTGCTGCCGAAAACCGATGTATCGGACCGAAAGGTACAAATATCACAGTCAATCTGTAAACTAGCGACACAGCGCATTCCGTTTTCCGGACTTCAAACTGTTACTTGCAAAGTCCTGTTCAGTGCTTGGTAGCAGGAGATTGAGAACGAATGCAGAAGAAGAAAACAAATTGAAACGTCTTTAATATTAACATTTTAGTTTATGATTGTTCCTGCAACACAGTTTTAATTTAAAGCCGTCATTAATGACTAGTTCTTGCTAGCATAATATACATCCAATACCAACGTGGAGTTACAACAACCAATTTAGAACCCGAGGCCTATACAAAGGAGCTTCAGATTCCAACATTGTTTTGCAACGCAAGTGAACGGAAAAAGTCAAGTAAAGTAAAACATCACTCCACGATCTACTTAATCATACTTTTGACATGAACAATTACTATCTTTAGTCAACTTGACGCCAAGAGCACGGGAAAAAAACATGACTGTCACGCTATTAATGAGAACCAGGACTGATATTACAACATTTACTGCGACTTTTTACATTGTGCAATCGATAAGTATTGGTACTGATTTTAGACCACATTTTTGTTTTCTTTCCAAAAAAGGTAAATTGAAAAATACGTTCCTTTATTTGCTGTAGTTCCCCAAGCATCGTGTTGTGTGTGACACAGTCGATTAAATGCGATAACACATCAGACCTACACGTGGAAGGCACCAGAAATAGATAACAAAGTATTGATTTAACTCACGGGTTCCCGACGTTATTGTGTTGCAAAAGACATGTTGTCTTTATCTTTGGCTCAACCATGGATATTTGAGCCTTCAGCGTAGTCAGCGTCCCAATGTAACGGTCAGAATTTATGGTTTGTTCAGGTTCCTGGAAATCAAGAAGGATTATCGCTTTCCTATCCCAAAAGACAGTGCACATCACTTTACCCATTGAGGGCTGCGTCTTGAAGTTTTTCCTCGATAGTGAATTCATATTAAGGCACTCCATGGACTGCCGTTTTGACTCCCAATCGTAGTGGTGGCCCCACGTTTCATTACAAATGGTGATGCTATTCATGGAACTGTTACCTTCATTCTCGTAATGGTTAAAGCCTGTGATGTTTTTTCTGGTCTTCAGTGAGCATTCGTGAGACCAGCCTGGCGCAAACTCTGTGATACTCCATCATTGCCACTATTGTTTCTAACAAATCGAAGCCGACGTACAACTCTCTAGACAGTTCTCTAGTCGTAATACTTCCCTTTGCGTGGATGAGCTGATCGAGACGTTCTTCATTGCATGGTGTGACAGCTGTGTCTGGCTGTCCGGAACGTTGCTTGTCCTTCATGTCGCTTTCGCCACTGCTAAAACACACAACTCACCGTTTCACGGTACCAATATCTACTGTTTGGTCTTTGCATACGATCAACAAACATCGATTAATGTCAATTGGTGCAACTGTTTCCCCGTGGAGAAATTCAATAAGGCACATGTGTTTATAACGCACTTCCATGACAGACGCCATTGTGTCGGACTGCTCCTCCACTGTCACCTGTCAAATGGAAATACTATTTTACGGATATTGGCTGAAAAGTTAAAATGTTACTGCCATTCTGCCAAAATCTACTTCTGACATCGTGAAACATTAAAATAAAATAGGAGGCATTACGTTCGTATGTCGTGGGTTAAAATTATATTGAATTATATTATACTGAAAAATCTATTTTCGATGTGTTTTGTTTTACCCTACTAACAGACTGTTTTAAATGTATCGAGATCGGGGTCGCATTGCTTCTATAAAATGGGGTCACGATACTAAAAGGGCTGGGAGCCTGTGATTTGGCTAAAGCCAAAAAAACGGCAGCTAATAAATATTGTCTAGTTAAGTATTAGTGTCAACAGAGAGCACAGACCAGACAAACACAGCTTCAAAAGACGTCAGACAAAGATTAGGTGATTATTCTTTGTGTCAGTTATGTACTTGATAATGGTTTGACTCTCACAGCAGAAGGGAGAATACTTTGTGTCAGTTATGTACTTGACAATGGTTTGTCTCTCACAGCAGAAGGGATATTACTTTGTGTCAGTTATGTACTTGACAATGGTTTGACTCTCACAGCCGAAGGAAAGATACTTTGTTCAGTTATGTACTTGAAAATGGTTTGTCTCTCACGGCAGAAGAGAGGATACTTTGTTCCAGCCATAAACATGTAAATGGTGTGTCTGTGGCAACAGTGAGACTGATCATCTGCTCTGTTCGTGGCATGTGCTAGTATTCCCTACCGCAAATACGAGTCCTGACGTCTTCAAGTTAGGGCAGCCAAGCCAGTGAGATAGATGAAGGACTACACAAATAGGACCAGATTGACGTCACTATCAGGACGAAGGACAACACAACTAGGACCAGATTGACGTCACTGTCAGGACGAAGGACAACACAACTAGGACCAGATTGACGTCACTATCAGCAGGAAGGACAACACAACTAGGACCAGATTAACGTGACTATCAGGAAGAAGGACAACACAACTAGGACCAGATTGACGTCACTATCATGAAGAAGGACAACACAACTAGGAGCAGATTGACGTGACTATATAGAGGACTTACAACATAACTAGAACCAGATTGACGTCACTATATAGAGGAAGGACAACACAACTAGGACCAGATTGAGGTGACTATTAAGTAAACGGACAACACAACTAGGACCATATTGACGTGACTATCGAGAGGACGTACAACACAACTAGGACCAGATTGACGTGACTATCAAGAGAACGTACAACACAACTAGGTCCATATTGACGCGACTATCAAGAGGTAGGACAACACAACTAGGACCAGATTGACGTGACTATCAAGTGGTAGGACAACACAACTAGGACCAGATTGACGTGACTATCAAGTGGTAGGACAACACAACTAGGACCAGATTGACGTGACTATCAAGTGGTAGGACAACACAACTAGGACCAGATTGACGTGACTATCAAGTGGTAGGACAACACAACTAGGACCAGATTGACGTGACTATCAAGTGGTAGGACAACACAACTAGGACCAGATTGACGTGACTATCAAGTGGTAGGACAACACAACTAGGTCCAGATTGACGTGACTATCAAGGGGCAGGACAACACAACAAGGAACAGATTGACGTGACTATCAAGGGGCAGGACAACACAACAAGGAACAGATTGACGTGACCATCAAGAG
Source organism: Ariolimax columbianus (assembly GCA_036924085.1). Lineage (NCBI taxonomy): Eukaryota > Metazoa > Mollusca > Gastropoda > Stylommatophora > Arionidae > Ariolimax > Ariolimax columbianus. Next base: position 36,458,087 of record JAVGWX010000018.1, read on the forward strand.
GTAAGCTAACACTAGCATCAACACTCCTGCAATCATGGACTGATTGACATACACTCTTTGTACTATTCAATCAGTCAATCAAGGCATTAAGTCCGTGTCAATTAGATAACATTTATTTGTATTTTCCTATTGCTTGATTAGACCTTGTCTTTTATTTTGGGCAACAACAGCATCATCTATAACGTATGCGGTCGATCATACATCATTCGTAATCGTCGAAAATGACAGGACGATCGATAATCAGTTGATAATTCTAGGTCAAAGAATAACTTTGAAAATTTCGAATAAATGAAACAAATCAGTAGGTGATCGGAATAATACAAGATTCGTCCTATATTAATTCGGTGAATTCGAAACTGCAGCTAAATTGCGAGACCAAACACGGCGGAAATTATAGAAGCCATACGGGTTCTGATAAACAACAAAGCTACCGACCCAGATGGTATATCCACAGAAGCTATCAAAGCGGACATGACAACTTCAACATCGATGTTAAACTAATTACTTGGCAAAGTTTCGGCGAGAGAAGCAATACCGGAAGACTGAAAATTAGGCTAAGTAATAAATTTATTAAAAGAGAAAAATGAAACAGTGAACCAATAATAGAGGAATAATGTATTTATCTGTACCTGGAAATGTTGTGAACAAGATCATTCTGGAGAGATTAGAAACAAAGGCCATAGATGAACATCTGAGGGATGAGCAGGCCGGTTTTCAACAAAAAATGTCCTGCACAGACCAGATATCTACGCTGTGAATAATAGCTAAACAAAGTGTGAAATGTAACTCACCACTTCCTATAGAATTCTACGGACTACGAACACGTTTTTGATGCTTGGACTGAGTATCACGTGGAAGTTGTTCAGTCATTATGTCCCTGCAGTTTTCGAAGATAATCCCGAAAACAGATGAGTTGACGACAGACCGAGTGATATGTGAAGGTCAGCCTTAACCCTTTTATATCAGAACTGGGGATCGACCATTGCTCTTCCTGCTGGATTTTGGCTCGATTATGAAGTCAACAAAATTGTGCAGCAACTTCCAGTACTTCTTTTGTCCTGCTGCTCTTCTTCGAGATGCGGGATGGGATGATTTATTGTTATCGCCAAGTAGGAGGACTATGCTGTCGCAAGATGAAAATTCCTTGCTCAGGGACCAGAGACTTGTATACGATATTCTCTTGCTGCAGGCTGGTCATAATGCATTCTGACTAAATGATCAAACAACTTGATTTGCTGGACGTCAATGTAGATACTAAATGTTTGTCCTCACTGTCTGCCCCAGTGTTGTGTTGCGGATTCAGTCACGGATTATCTTTCCGGATGCACTTATCCCACATGTGTATGTATGTATGTATGTATGTATGTATGTATGTATGTATGTATGTATGTATGTATGTGTATGTATGTCTATGTATGTATATTTGTTTGTGCGTGCTTGCCTGGATGGATAGATAAATGGATGGATGGATGGATGTAACTATATTTAGATATCAATATACAACTCTTGTTGGTGAAATCAGATTTGGGCATCCCTATTTCTCTTCTTGATTTCATTTGTGCATTTTTCAAGAAAGGAAAACAAAGATTTTTTATGTATGAACGGTTCAATCTATGTTGGGTATATTTGTGACTATGTAGCAGATCCTCTATTTCGATCACGGTATTGCTTCTTTGGTTATTCAATGATCTTCTTTGCGATAGAAGAAGGTCATCTAACAAACAAAAACATTCACCTGATGAGGTCGGCAGATATCAAGGTATAAAAGGCGATTACAAACGAAAGATGAGAAAGGCGAAAGAAGCGGGGATATGTTAGCAATATACACACATCGAAGAGAAATTGGACAGAAATGGCGCTAAAGAAGCATATGAGGTGGTCAAAATACTGGTAACACCTAGACAGGGCAAGAACTTTAAGATCAAGTTTAACAGCGGCAAGTCGGCAAGTACCTTATAGGGTACAATGATGGACTGGCACGATGGACAGAGTACTGTTCCGAGTTATACAACTATGAAGGACGGGACGAGCCTGGGAAAACAATCCCTCCAACACCAACAACTTTAGAGGATAACCAAAAAAGAGGTAGCTGCAGCGGTAAAAACTTTGAGAAAAGGGAAGGCGGCCGCGCGGAAAATATACCAGTAGAGCTTTTACAGGCAGGTGGGGAGGTAGTGATGTACGCATGACACACGTCTGCAAGCAAAATATGGGCGACGGGAAACTGACTTACAGACAACATAGATGGTTATACTGTTACATAAGCCTGGCAACCTACGGCTGTGCCAAAATGACAGAACAATAAGCCTCCTCAGCCACCCTAGCGAAGTCATGCTTAGAAGAATCCTTGACAGATTAAAGCCCCAAGCAGAACACACCATTGCTGAGGAACAGGCAGGATTCAGACAGGGAAGAAGCACTACAAAATATATATTTAATTTAAGACTGTTAAGCGAGAAAAATCAGCAAAAACTGTATCATGTGTTTGTTGATTTCAAGAAGGCGTTTGATAGGGTATGGCACAAAGTGCTATGGGCACCCACGAAGATGTATAAAAGCAATGGAAATATTATACAGGTCCTTGAACACCTATATGACAAGGCGTCCAGCCTAGTTCTTGCGCATGGGAGGCGTGGGGACTAGTTTCGCCCATCGGTCAGTGTGAAACATGGCTATACACTGTCCTCAACCCTTTTCAACATATTTTCTATATGGAATTATGAGTGAGGCACTTGGAGGTCACGTTGGTACTGTCAAGATAGGGGACCGAACGATTATCAACCTTCGTTTTGCAGATGACATGGAGAGGTTGGCGGGCACAGAAACGGACCTCTGGGAATGGGTCACACGGCTTGATGAAACAGCTCTGGACTATGGTATGGAGATTAACGCTGGGAAAACAAAATTATTGACCAACAACGCCGAGGGCTTTAACAGTCTGGCAAAAGCTAATGGCCATTTACTCTAAGTGGTCGACCGTTGTAAATATCTTTGTTCGATTGTCAGTGGTAAAGGATCAAAATATGAGATGTTGGCCAGAATAGCACAGACAATAGCGGGGCTTGCACGGCTTTACAAAATCTGGAACAACAAACGGTTAACCATTTTCACGATGATCAGATTAATGAGTACTTTAGTCCTGTCAGTATTGTGTTATGCTTGTGAGACATGGACAATTACAGCTGACCTTCAGTGGAATATACAGGCCTTAGAGATGAGATGTTACCGAGGACTTCTAAACGTCACGCACATTTGACCGAGCTACACATGAGGAAATACGATGAAGAATTAAAACAGCAATGGGACCTTTTGAAAACCTCTTGGCAACTGTCAAAACCTCATAAACTCGCTAGTTATGGGCACTTTTCTGGATGAAATGGTCTTCCAAGTACGATCCTGCACGGAAAGGTGCAGGCAGACGACGAAGAGATCGTCCCAAACAGAGTTGGGAGGACAACATAAAAGAATGGACCAATCTCTGACCAGAAGAGGCCGGGAGGACAACATAAAAGAATGGACCAATCTCTGACCAGAAGAGGCCGGGAGGACAACATAAAAGAATGGACCAATCTCTGACCAGAAGAGGCCGGGAGGACAACATAAAAGAATGGACCAATCTCTGACCAGAAGAGGCCGGGAGGACAACATAAAAGAATGGACCAATCTCTGACCAGAAGAGGCAAGGACAGCGGCCGATGACAGAGAGACATGGTGTGTGGTTCTGTGAATTTCTTAATATGTGTCCCAACGACCTCACCAGTTACGGGATGACCTGACGTGATCTGGTTTCAGTTTATTGCATTAGCCTATTAACCCCACAACACTCTGGACGGTATTGCATACATTTCTGATATTTTGTAGTTGTCTAAACATCACGTGGTTACTATCACTGATGACAATGATGTCGTCATTAGTTGTAAACGATGTCTCCAATGGTCAACAAGTTATCTGTGTAACTTACATTGACTCTTTGGTCAAATGTATTTCACACCGGATTTCAGCAGTATAGCCAGCAGTATTGATGTCTTGTCCCTGGGTTAATAGTACATTTCATCTTTGTTTCATCTTTGTTTCATCTTTGTTTCATCTTTGTTTCATTTTAAATGATAGCCAACAAAGGATCGTGATTCCAAAAGTTAAAATGGCGGATTAACTTGATTTCTGATGCAAGGATTGAGAACTAGGACAAGACATGGGCCACACACATATGTTGCAGTACCTGTGCATTACATCTTCTGAAGTTATAGAAAGACGAGAAAGTGACAATGCCATTTGTTGTTCCAATGGGGTGGAGAGAGCCAAGCAATCGCGTAACTTGCTTGTTATATATGGTTCCACCTATTTCTGCAGGTATCACACCCAACATGAAGTGGACAATATACCCAAATATTCAATCTGCTTTCCGACCAGTTCCCCACTGTCAAGGGCTTTCTGGCCAAACGTGCAAATGAATTTTGACCAAATTCAGACGATGAGGATCTATGCCAACCAACACCTGATCGTTGGCATCCTTCAGCGTTAACTGAAAGACCGTATCTCTGCCGCAACGCGACAACTGCGTAAACAATCTCACACAATGAGAACTGAACTATCGTATGCGTTATATGGTGCTGTCAAAAACAACAGCGGAGTTACTTGAATCACGACAAACATTGGAGTTACTTGAATCACGACAAATATCGGAGTCTACTGAAGGAACATGACCGAGTGACTTTGTTTTGCAGTAGTTAATGAGCATTTTTCTCCTTCCCACAGAACTGAAGAAGACCCTGTGTTCTGCTCCTGTGAAAATCGCCTGTTGAAATCAAACATGATACTGGAGTGTGGCGATTATTTGTACACTCTCTAAACTGAGACTCAATGCGGTGTTGCTGGATAATGGAAACTGACATCCAACAATTTCAATTGGACACTGCGTACATGAAGGAAACAAATGATTTCCTAAAATAGATCTTGAACTGTTGAGAATTTTAACAACAGAAAATCTGGCATCTGCGTCGTGAATTAAAGGTTATTGTTCTATTGATTGTGTAGTAGACTTGATCACTACACACCCTCTGTTCTTTATTCATGAACATCACACAACTATTGTTCTCTTCAACCTGTTCTCTATTGATAAACCCTACACACAACTATTGTTCTCTTAAACCTGTTCTCTATTGATAAACCCTACACACAACTATTGTTCTCTTAAACCTGTTCTCTATTGATGAACCCCACATACACTTATTGCTCTCCATTGATAACACCACATACACTTATTGCTCTCTCTTGATGAACCCCACATACACTTATTGCTCTCTACTGCTGAACCCCCACATACACTTATTGCTCTCTACTGATGAACCCCCACATACAACTATTGCTCTCTCTTGATGAACCCCACATACACTTATTGCTCTCTACTGATGAACCCCCACATACAACTATTGCTCTCTCTTGATGAACCCCACATACACTTATTGCTCTCTACTGATGAACCCCCACATACAACTATTGCTCTCTATTGATGAACCCCCACATACAACTATTGCTCTCTATTGATGAACCCCCACATACAACTATTGCTCTCTATTGATGAACCCCTACATACAACTAACGCACTGTCCTCACATTGTTTACTGTTCTGATCACTGTTATTGTTCTCGTCACTGCCAAACCTATTGAATGTTTTAGTGGAAATAGAGCTCAGACTTAACTGCCAACCTGCACAATAACTGCGATCTATATCTCCTACAGAGTCCTACACAACCTTGGCACACTAACTATACTTAACAGAAAACAGCTTTGTTGTGTACACAAAATGGAGAACAAACTTTTATTGAATCCTTCACACTATCATTATTGATCAAGCAACTCATCAAACATATGCAAAACTCTAATGCTATCGTTACGACTACTATCTATTGTAACTACCGAGTAGTGGAAATGCAAGTATGTTAAATGCACGGAGTGGAAATTTTTTACATAACTGACGAAAAACTTGTCAATCACAGGCTACTTACTACAAGCTGACATCAAGGAAAAGGAGACAACCATCTCAAACTAATGACTGTGCCCTCGCTGCCAGCACCGAAAGAGAGATGCAGACATATATGGACACAATTTCTATAGTTTGGGACATGTTCAGTTTTATGATAAATAAAAAAAACACCGCGAAGTCATGTTTCAGCCTGCCCCGAGTGATGCATATCGCGACCCCCATAGAGTCAAAACGATCACCTCCAATCGGTAGACAGCTTCACTTATCTTGGCAGCACTCTTTCCAGGGAAACTACTATTGACTGTGAAGTCAGTAACATAGTCTTTAAGGCCAGCGCTGCTTTTGGGAGGCTGCGCAACTGCGTTTGGAATCGGGGGGGGGGGGGGGGGTCTCAATCTTGATACTAAGCTCAAAGTTTACCTAGCCGTAGTGCTCCCCACTCTTCTGTATGTCAGTGAGATGTGGATTGTGTACAGCAGGTATGGTAGGAAAATAAATCTCTTCCATACAAGCTGCCTCCCTACATTTCTGAAAATACAGTAGCAGGATAGGGTACCAGACACCGAGATCATCATGAAGGCGAAAATGCCGAGCATCCACACACTGTTGCAAAAGACCCAGATTAGGTGGGCCTGCCACGTCGTGTGAATGCAAGACAACCGCATCTCCAAACAACTAATATATGGTTAGCTAAAAGAGGGCCTGAGTTTTGTCGGTGGCCGAAAGAAGCGCTTCAAAGACTCCCTAAAAATATATCTGACACGCTTCAACATCGATGTAAACTCATGAGAATGTCTGGCACAGGATCGTAAGGCATGGCGTGAAACCACCACCAGAGGCACTTCCATTGCTGAGAAAACCGGGCCTCCGAAGCACAGAAAAATTGCACTTTGCGAAAAGACAAAACAACTGAAATTCTCATGTTCAATTCTGACCTTAAATGCTACATGTGTTGAAGAGGTTTCCGTGCTAGAATTGGATTATTCAGCCACCACCGGACTCACCTGTATGGTGCAGCACAACATGTTTAATTTATATTGTCATCATCGCTTGCGATGGGTGGCTATTATTAGTATTTGCTGATCTCGTTACATAACAACCCAGTGTTCGATCCTGTGGTATGCATTTCGATACCTCTAGATACGTGTGTTTTTTCTAACTTTAATTCTGCCTATTCTAAATAACTCTGCACTTCAGCTCCACGACTCTTCCATTTGATGAATGAAACATGAATGTGACGATATAGATTTACAAAGATCCCTCAGTGCTTCTGTTTGGCTCTACGAAAGGCTATGGTCACGGTTGACACTGTATCGACACATTGAGCTTGGAAATAATCTGCTTCTGCCCTGGTCGTAGGAGATAGGACCGCTTCCTCACTTCTCACTTCTTTAGTTTCTGAACTTACTTGTGTCATCAGTATCTCTGTCTCTTTCTGAATGAATCGTCTTGAGTCATCCAGAACATACTTAGTTCATCTCTGTATGAGGCAGTGAGGCAGGACCTCTCTCACGTCTCTCTAAATAATTCAAAGAATGCTCTTGTCCAGACCTTACTTGAGTTTATCTGGATCTTTGTATGTTGCTACCCATTGAGACCCGATCGCTCTCTCTCATTTTCTTGTGATAGAATCATCTTCAATAATTCTCTCTCTGAATGAATCGTCATAAAATATTCTCTCACTGGACCAGCTCACGTTCTTAACAGACACGATTTCACCATACTGTCCGAGACTAAAGTGACTGATGACAAAGACCTTCTTTCGTTCAAATCGCTAACAATTAACTCCCCGACTCGCATAGAGATATCAATCTGTTACATCTTGAACTCTGATGGTCAGTCGTCGACTGCCTTGATTAGCAGAGAAGTGGTGACGCCACTGATGGGAACTGATATGGCTTTCACAAGTACGCAGCTCGTCCTGTTTTACAACGTTGAGACCCTGGCATTCGAATTTCAAAGGTCCGAACATTAATTGTCCGTTAACCGTAACGGTTCTAAAACCTATCCATGGTCCAACGCCTTGGTCACTGTTCTGATATTCCTAGGTCACGTAATGTTTGGGTTGGAAATCTATTAGCGGATCGGAGATCTGTTACAATGGGCTTGCAGCTGGATATTACGAAATACTGCTCTTTCTTTTATCAATAGGAAAGTCGAGCAAAGACTTCACAATGTAAAGAGAGATTGGCCTCAGAGAAATCTATGAAGGTCTTTGAGAATAATGTGCAACACCCAGCATTAACAAAAATGCACAACGTCTAGCTACGTCCTCTACACTCTGATTGATAAATAACTTCGTTAAAGTCATATACTGTACAAGAGTAGCTTTCTAGTAGTTGACTGACACATTCACAATACAGTAAAGATGTCGCCGTAACCGGCTGTGGGTTTACATTGCTCTGCTGTTTTAGTTCATTATAGATGCCACCAGACCACGTATTTGCCTGGAATTCACACTAGTCGACGACTTACATCTGTGTTCACGAAAACGTTTTGTTGTTTTCTATTTGGACTGGTTAATTCGTTCGTTTTTTGCGTTTTCTTTTGTCCGATTATTCTGGAATGGACATCGCCTATATGAAAAGCACAACGCGTAAACCTGTGTCGTATTTCATGGTATAGCTCAGACGACTGAACTTCACGAGATTGGCACCTTCCCCCTAGCCGCAAACAGTGTCGGTTTTGGTGTGCGAAATTTAGAAACGACTATAATGGGAGATAATCCCAACTCTGAGTGATGTTCTTACGACCTCTTGCGGTTATGAGAAAGGCACCACACACAACGTTAGATGTCATTCCCCCTACGCTGTCTCACAGGATACCTGTATATGGGAAAGCCTTAGGGAGTAAACCCTGAAAAAAATGTGCATCCTGTGCTATCTCCAGTCGTCTCGATAAAATCTTGCCTCTGGCCAAGGGTATCTCAGGACCAGAGAGTGAGGTTGACAAAAGGCGCAATTTCTTCCTCACCGTGCAAGTCAACCAATTCAGCAAACACAGCAAGATAAAAGACTGTACATACGACTGAACAGAGTGAGTGATCTTCATCACACGTGATGAACGAATATCATCACAGTAAATCGAAAATTGAAGAGGAAATTTATCAGTCCTCAGATCCGTGAACTCTTCAGGGACAAGATGTTAGACAAGCTGATTGAACGTGACAAGAAAACAAATTGTAACAGGTTTAGTCCGGTCTCACTAGACTTCATTATGAATGTAATTGCAGAAAACTGCAAGGAACTTGTTGAGGACATGTTGTCTCTGTATCATAAACTGGTTACAATATGTCTTTAAAGTTCCAATTTTTCCTTTCCTGCTGCGATTTCTTTTCCGACAACTGTAGCATGGTTATTATGAGCACTGAGCACTTTTTCAACAGGACATTGCCACAATGGAGAAACAATATCAGGAAAACTGTTCCAATGCAGTGGTGTCTGCCTACTGTTGGAGACTGGGCAGATAAGATCATGTACAGCTTTTCAAGGGACAGGTAAAGCAACGTAGGCGGTATATTCACCTGCACATTTTATATGTGCGTATTTGTCTATAATAATAATATATCTCTAATAATTAATGTTAGCGTTTTCATTGCATATTCATGTTCAGCAGTTTGAAATCCTTGAATAAATTGCTGCTTTTCTCTCAGAGATAATGTGGACATTAAAATGACTGATCAAGTGTTATCATAATTTGCTTTATTTTTGCAATGATGTCCAATCCGTACATATTCTTTTGTTATTTACTTGAATCACACATCCATGTGGTTCTTTCTCGTTTTCAACCATCAAAACTGTGTATTCTCTACATTCAAGATTATTTATTGACACTTCAGCGATAATGAACTCCTTCACCATATTTCTTATCTCTGTCTCATCCAACTGCTTGATGTGACAATACTGTACTCCATCAGGACCTGCGACAGTGTTTTCGCTTGTACGTAGGCTATTTACGACCTCCACCTCGGTGATCTACATAAGCCTCTCCCCTGAAAGCTGCGTCTAAGATGCTTTTCCGAGTATCATGACGTGCATCTCTGTCGCCTTTGTCAGTCTTGGTAACATATCGACTGAAAAAACTCAGACCCTTCTCCTCAACTATCTTCAGGAGCATACCTGTGGTGTCTTGAATGGTGGAGATAAGCTGGCGTGTAATCTTTCCATTCATCTTTCGATACATGTGCCAGAACTTCTGGACGGTATTATCATTACCCACGCCTGTGATGAACTTCTCCCATTGCTCGCTTTTGGACTCCCTATCTAACGCTTTAAAGGAATTGGTAGCTTTGCGTTTTACCTCCTCCTTCTCGTTCAACGCGTCGACATAAATACCAGCTCTCTTTCTGGCTTTAGGCAATTCCTTTGTTGCCGCCTTTTCTCTCCAGACTGTATCAACAGCTTGAGCCCACCATGGTAGATAGACAAATGGGGTTCTAGTGGTCCTGCGTCCGATCGTCTGGTGCAGCTTGTTCACTACATTATCCTGTTCGTACGTGTATCTGAACACCTGTTTGGCTTTCCGGTGTCTGGTGTATTTTCTTCTGGGTATAAGTACAACACACGGCAGGTAGTCGTTCCAGCTTATGGAGTTTCAGTCAAGCATCTGGCCCAACCGGTCGCTTAAACAGACTGGATCTACTATCCGAAACAGATGAGTTGACCATTTTTTCTTATATGTTGATTTGTTAGTTCAGTATTGTTGTCCCTGATGAAGGCCTATTGGTCATAACGTAGGTTTTGTTTGTGTTCTCGTCTCGGTGCGGTATCTGACCATACCCATTTTAAAATTTTGATTAAACTCAATCTTAATCAACTTTTACAAGTTTTTTTTTCATGTTTTTTTTCCAGCTAATGGATGGAGAAACATCACTGTATATAAGAGCCAGGTCGATGACCCCGTCCGTATCTCCCGGTCGAGATGCTATTCTAGTTGGACGTCCGTCATTCACGACAGTGAGGTTTCTGTGGACTAATGCCTGGCTCAAGGCGACGCCTTTCAGTGGCATTTCCCAACTCCTTTGACCTAGCATTAACGTCACATGCAATGAAGCACTTTTTGCTCTGCGACTCTGACAAGTCCGACAGAAATTCCCACTTTACGTCCTCAAAAAGGTGATCTACGTGAGCGTATACGTTGTAGATTCTCCATTCTTGGTGGTTGATTGTTACTTCAATCCCTTGTATCTCGACATCCTCAATTTTACAGTTGCTAGTATTTATCCATGTATGGGGAAATTCTTGCTTCACATACATCGCCAGTCCCCGCTTACCGGGCCCGCATGGATTATTGTAGCACCTGTATTCTGGACACTTGATGGTAACATTCTCCTTCAAGCAGGTCTCCTGGATCATGAAGATGTCGAAATTGTACATCAATTTTTTGAGAATCACTTCGCGTTGTGGCAATTCCAGTAGCCTATTAGTACATTTTTAACCCAAATCTATCTGACTTTCTTCGACATTTTCTCTTTACGGTTCTTTTCTTTCTTTCTCTCCTCTTCTTTTCCCTTCCTCTCCTTCTGCGTTCACCTTCCTTAGCGCCAATTGCTGGAGACATCGACGTTAGAGCACGATCTCCGTAGCTCCCGCGATGACTCTTATGTGTGGTTTGTCATCAGAGTTTTCCTTCTCCTAGAAGAGTTGCCTGCGAGGCTAACGAGTCTCCTCTACTCGGTTTGGGGTCGGTTGTCTCCGCCATTTTTATCGCGCTGTCATTAGCTGTTTAGAGAGTACTGTTGTTATTTGGAACATGTAGCGTGGATAATACTCAGTCTACTGCAATAGGACACGCTACATGTGGCTAAAAGAAGCGATAACGTCGATTTACTGCCTAAACCTGGTAAGGACTCCACGCTTCTCAGCAGCTATCGAATAATCACAATCCAAAATGTATATGGAAAATTGCTCGAGAAGATAGTGGCCAAGAAAATAATGGCCTACCTTGATCGGGAGCAGTCTCTACCCGATACGCTGGGCAGCTATAGAACAGGGAAGGAGACCTGGGCTAACGCTGGAACTTTTCCGAATGATGTGCACGAAATGTTTCAGTCAAAGCAAGAAACAGTAGCGGTGGCACTCGACCTGGAAGACGCATACAACCGTGTCGATTTTGGGACCTTAATTACCTGTCTTCAGCAGTGTGTTTTAAACCCGTCGCTGGTTAGTTGGATATCAGCTACCCTGATGGAAAGAACAGTTGCGCTACGCGTGGGATCGTGGACATCAGAACCGAAGCGAATATGTCCAGGACTGCCTCAAGGGTCTCTGCTCTCACCGGTGCTGTTCAACATTTACACAGTAAAAGTGGCCAATATTCAACCCACAAGGACAAGACGAACGTTGACATTTGCCGATGACATCCTAACGTTCAGGACTGGCTCAGACATGCAAGAGTTGGTCAAAGACATCCAGGAAACCTTGCAAGCAATCTCACAGTGGTGCGGCGACTAAAGCTCCAAGATCAATCCGAGCAAGGCCTACGTGATGTGGTGCTGTTTGAATAATTCCACAGTAAAGGCCGAGCTCCCGGGCATCACTTTTGATGGTTGCACCAACGACAGGTGTGAAAGGTTGAAATACCTTGGATTGACATTTGATCGCAGTCTCTCCTATAACTGCCATGTAGACCACATCGCACAAAGATGCAAGAGAGGGTTAGAAGCACTCAAGACCATGGCTGCTGCCAACTTGGAACAACGCCTCCTGTTCATCCTATTTCGCCAGGTCGTGTTGTTTGACATCGATTACGGACTAGTCATCCTCACACTATCAAGAACACAGTGTGAAAGGTTGGAACGCATCCAGAATGAAGGTATGCGACTGGTTCTTGGCTGCACTAGAGATACCCCGATTGTGATGATACGGTACATGTTGGGATTGTTATCGGTGACATCCAAACATAAACTGGCACAAGTCAAAGCCTATATGCGTGTCACCACAGACACGCGGCACCCTCTGCACAGTAGTATCTCATACATCAAGGGATCAAGAATCAAGAGAGGGTCGTCATGGATGGCACAGGGTGAGACAACTATCGGACACGTCACTCCGGCTGAGACCAATAGCCAAAGGGAAAGAATGGGTCCACACTGGTGATAGAATGATAGAGTACTAGAGAGTCATCATAACCTTAGGCAAGGAATGCAGATAACGGAGCAACGAGAGAGCAGAGCACGAGGTAAATCAGCTGATAACTGAGAACACCCGAAGAGTGACCTTGTCATATACACCGACGGATCAGTCGTGCGCAGTGGGACATCAGGCTGGGTTTCTCGGTTAGAGTGAGAGGAGAGGTCGTTGCTGAGCGCAGTAGGGCATACATGTCAACAAACTGTAGTATGAGAATGGAGACGGAAGCAGTGACCTCAGCACTGAAATGGATATCCGAGACTTCTATAACAAAGGCAGTCATCGTGACAGACGCGCAAGCCTTACTTCAGAAAGTACAGAGGGATCACTTAGGTACGAGTGGATAGCTGCTGTTGAGGCCTCAGACCGCCAGGCGTTGACCTGGATCTACTGTCCTGCTCAGGCCGGAGTTCAGGGCAATGAAAGAGCTGACATCTTGGCTTCACAAGCTCCCATTTTGAGCACATTAGTGATGGACAGAAGTGACATTTTGAAATCAATCAATGACCGCCTGCTGGATGAGGACACCGCAATAATGAGTCCTGGCACTTCCTCTTCTATCTGTACAAAACCATGTTCTGTGTACAAGGGGAGGTAAATGTATCAATGTCCCCAACCTCATTTTACATTTATAAATGGTGGATAAAATCTGTCAGGTCTTACAATGGTAGATTGATCTCCGCATAGGTTATTGAGTATTCTTATTTGCTTTTACCATTCAAACCTATGTTTTCCAGAAAATTAATTAGTTTCTCATGCTAGACTCTGTCAAACTTAATTGTAGTCTATCAAGCACATGCAAATGATTTTAAATGATAGACTTCTATATATTTTTCTGCTTGCGTTTTTATACATAGTATTGCTGCTTTTGTTTCGCTGTTTTATTGAAATTCAAATTTCTCACCCGACTAATTATCTGCGTGATTATTTTTCAAGAGTCTCTTAATGATGTGAATCATCAAATTGAATGTTCTCGAGAGTAGTTTGGGCGAGGTTTCTTGGGTGATGTTACACTGGCATATAAAATCATGTAGCTGTCTATCTTTGGTGATGTTACACTGGCATATACAATCATGTAGCTAGCTACCTATCTTGGGTGATGTTACACTGGCATATAAAATCATGTAGCTGTCTATCTTCGGTGACGTTACACTGGCATATACAATCATGTAGCTAGCTACCTATCTTGGGTGATGTTACACTGGCATATAAAATCATGTAGCTGTCTATCTTGGGTGATGTTACACTGGCATATAAAATCATGTAGCTGTCTATCTTCGGTGATGTTACACTGGCATATACAATCATGTAGCTAGCTACCTATCTTGGGTGATGTTACACTGGCATATAAAATCATGTAGCTGTCTATCTTCGGTGATGTTACACTGGCATATAAAATCATGTAGCTACCTATCTTGGGTGATGTTACACTGGCATATAAAATCATGTAGCTAGCTACCTATCTTGGGTGATGTTACACTGGCATATACAATCATGTAGCTAGCTACCTATCTTGGGTGATGTTACACTGGCATATAAAATCATGTAGCTGTCTATCTTCGGTGATGTTACACTGGCATATAAAATCATGTAGCTACCTATCTTGGGTGATGTTACACTGGCATATAAAATCATGTAGCTGCGTATCTTGGGTGATGTTACACTGGCATATACAATCATGTAGCTGCGTATCTTGGGTGATGTAACACTGGCATATACAATCACGTAGCTGCGTATCTATTCTGTACTGTAGAAGTCATTTCCGAAATGATGGATACACCAAATTCCTTTCGAGTTTTTATCGTTTCTACGTTTATTGTGTCCTGTCAGTTGTTTTCTTCTTGTTCATGTAATTTGTGCTTTCTCAACATCTAATCTGAAAATACTTGGATTTTCAAAATTAAATGTTGTCAGCCTTATATATTCTTGCTATCTGTTTAATACATCTCTTTGGTCAAGCAGGGTGTCTTCACATTTGACCTAATTTATCTTCCTCCTTGTGAGTTTTATGATTGATTTATTTATTCATATATATCTCTTGTGTTTGTTCACCCCTCCGCCCTAAACCCATCCAGTGCTTCAATTATCTACATTCGAGCTACAGATGTATCCAGATATTTAAATGAGAAAGGGATCTTCAAATGAGAAGCCACACTAGTCATATAGTAACTTCAGTGGGCAACTCGTCCAACAATGTCTTCTAAGTTAATTCTTCATTTGTCTGCACGTTTCGAGGCTTATATTATGTATTTTCCGAAGGTCATATTTATGAACAATGATGACGTCGCTCGTCTGAAGAGTCCCTTAACGTCATAATAACAATCAGCTGTAAACGGCGCGACTTGACATGTATTGGTGGGACTGCAATACTTTTGGTGACCGCTTCTGCCAACATTTCTACGGAGCATCTCGAGGGAATCTTACACTAATTACTAGAAATTGTAACGCACCGATCACCAAGGTTTTCTTGACATGAAAGATACAGCAGCACAATCTTACAATTCAGCAAACGATTTTCACTTGAAAACGGTATAATTTGCCTCATGGGAATACTTAAATCAGACGATGTGAACAAATGGCAAGACATTCTCTAAGTAAAAATTATATTTCTGCTATTACTTTTAAAAATATTTATGTCTATATTTCTTTATCGCATTTTTACTGATGTATATATTTCATTGCCCATGTATATGCGGTCTACATCATTTACTACTTTCATTGCTGACATATCGGATTTATTTGTAATTTTTTGCCCATCAAATTTTTGATATATTTTATATTGATATATTCAAATAAGTTCACTGTTTTGTGTTTGTAGTGTTCTTGTTTGTACAGTTCTCCGTTGTGGCCAAAACGTTGGTTAAAATCTGAAACGGTCCTCGCGTAGAACATCTCTTTAACACGATGTGTTTCGGCTATTATCGGTATTGAGTTCGACGGTACTCCCTTGCATATATTCTATCTTGCATATATTCTACTCTCTTGCATATATTCTACTATCTTGCATATATTCTACTCTCTTGCATATATTCTACTCTCTTGAATATATTCTACTATCTTGCATATATTCTATCTTGCATATATTCTACTCTCTTGCATATATTCTACTCTCTTGAATATATTCTACTATCTTGCATATATTCTATCTTGCATATATTCTACTCTCTTGCATATATTCTATCTTGCATATATTCTATCTTGCATATATTCTACTCTCTTGAATATATTCTACTATCTTGCATATATTCTATCTTGCATATATTCTACTCTCTTGAATATATTCTACTATCTTGCATATATTCTACTCTCTTGAATATATTCTACTATCTTGCATATATTCTACTCTCTTGCATATATTCTACTGTCTTGCATATATTCTATCTTGCATATATTCTACTCTCTTGCATATATTCTACTCTCTTGCATATATTCTATCTTGCATATATTCTATTATCTTGCATATATTCTACTCTCTTGCATATATTCTATCTTGCATATATTCTACTCTCTTGCATATATTCTACTCTCTTGCATATATTCTACTCTCTTGAATATATTCTACTATCTTGCATATATTCTATCTTGCATATATTCTACTCTCTTGCATATATTCTACTCTCTTGCATATATTCTACTCTCTTGCATATATTCTACTCTCTTGCATATATTCTACTCTCTTGCATATATTCTACTCTCTTGCATATATTCTACTCTCTTGCATATATTCTACTATCTTGCATATATTCTACTCTCTTGCATATATTCTACTCTCTTGCATATATTCTATCTTGCATATATTCTATTATCTTGCATATATTCTACTCTCTTGCATATATTCTACTCTCTTGCATATATTCTATCTTGCATATATTCTATTATCTTGCATATATTCTACTCTCTTGCATATATTCTATCTTGCATATATTCTATTATCTTGCATATATTCTACTCTCTTGCATATATTCTACTCTCTTGCATATATTCTATCTTGCATATATTCTATTATCTTGCATATATTCTACTCTCTTGCATATATTCTACTCTCTTGCATATATTCTATCTTGCATATATTCTATTATCTTGCATATATTCTACTCTCTTGCATATATTCTACTCTCTTGCATATATTCTACTATCTTGCATATATTCTACTCTCTTGCATATATTCTACTCTCTTGCATATATTCTATCTTGCATATATTCTATTATCTTGCATATATTCTACTCTCTTGCATATATTCTATCTTGCATATATTCTACTCTCTTGCATATATTCTACTCTCTTGCATATATTCTACTCTCTTGAATATATTCTACTATCTTGCATATATTCTATCTTGCATATATTCTACTCTCTTGCATATATTCTACTCTCTTGCATATATTCTACTCTCTTGCATATATTCTACTCTCTTGCATATATTCTACTCTCTTGAATATATTCTACTATCTTGCATATATTCTATCTTGCATATATTCTACTCTCTTGCATATATTCTACTCTCTTGCATATATTCTACTCTCTTGCATATATTCTACTCTCTTGCATATATTCTACTCTCTTGCATATATTCTACTCTCTTGCATATATTCTACTCTCTTGCATATATTCTACTCTCTTGCATATATTCTACTATCTTGCATATATTCTACTATCTTGCATATATTCTACTATCTTGCATATATTCTACTATCTTGCATATATTCTACTCTCTTGCATATATTCTACTCTCTTGCATATATTCTACTATCTTGCATATATTCTACTATCTTGCATTTAGCTTTTTCTAAATCCACCATTGATTTGCTTGACAGCACATTGCACATATCTTTATATCATAGTTAACAGCGAAGTTGTGACATCTGCTCCTTACGGTTCCAGTGGTCTGCCGGAGTCTTTGTGTATGACAAGGACAATAATAGTACCACTGCCTCCCAGAGAGCATGTCATAAGAGGAGACTAACTGTGTGACATGGCATAACACCGGCCTGGTTAAGTGGTTTGTTAAGAGCAGCATAGATGGCGCCTAACAGGTTGCGGGTCAACTTTGCTTTAGTGCTTGAGTCTTTTAAGGTGGACTCGTACATCGGTTTACCACACTCCGTAAGCGCTTGTCCCAACGTAGCGAAGTATTAAACTGCTCGAGCCTAGCCCGTTAAGCAGGAAATCCTTCTCCCGGGTACATCCAGCTCATACCAGAGCTGGGACCTGTTGAAGTACAGGTCGACTAAGAACTAAGAACGTCCCGACTCATCCAGCTAGAGCGCTGCATGTTTGGGACCCGGTTTGCCTTCCTTCTGCAATCTCTATTCTTTTAGCCAGAATACACTAGTGCAACCTCTTTACAAGGCCGGCATGTAGAAGCGGAATAGGGTATTAGTTAGCTTTGGTTTGCTGACACTGAAGTGGTTCGTTTAACCTGATGCAAGCAGCCAGCTATGAGTCGCTCGTTGGCTTCTGTCAGGTTTTCGCTACTGTATCTCTGGACCACTGCTGCCGTTTAATGCTTTATATTCTGTAGCATTGTTTTGCTGTTATTTTTGTAAATGTTACTACGATTAAGATGTTTTCTGTCATTTACACTTGAGTTTTCTGAAGCCCTTCTTTTTATAGTTATATTTGCTGCGTGTAAATTTTTTTTTCAACCGGTCCGTCTGGTGCCAACTTTTGCTTCTGCTCTTCCTCTGCCTTGTTTGTTCCCACAATTTGCTGTTATATTTAGTTTGGACTGTCATGAAATTTTGTTTCTTTTTTGTATCTTGACACTTAAATTTATTTTTGCTATACTTTTCTGTTATCTGCTTGTTTTAATAAACATTGGGTAATGGTTTAAATGTATGTCTGAACCCGAATATGTTTTTGTAATTGTGCCACTATTCTGGAATCTCTTTTTGAACATTTGTATCTGTTGAGGTTTGCGTGGTTTCTAGAGGATGCGGGAAGACACCTCCTTGTCCAAACCTCCTTAGTTGCTTCCCATGACATGCCTAGTAGGTTACCGTGTTACTATTCTATTTTCCTTTTTGGTTAGAGCTCAATCAGACGGTCCTTTAACATAGTCAAGTTATTTTTCCATGTTTATAATCCTCTTTGCACTTTATTTTTCAATGTTTATAATCCTCTTGGCACTCGTTCACCAAAACATGTTGGAAGTCACAGATTAATTGTCCTTACATAATTGTATCAATAAGCGATTTACACTCATCAAAAGCCTTGAGAAATCTAAAAACGATGTTTGCTCTAATATCTAAGTTATATTGTTGGATCGAAGTGAAGGTTACATTGTTTTCTATAATTACATAAATATATTTAAAAAAACACCCCCCTCTGTTAATAGCGTAGTGCATACGTTTACACTAAATATTGTCGTCGCAAAAGCTCTGCATCATTCACATCCATTAAGTAAATAACAACTTGTCAAAGGAGTCTTGTAATTAAAATGTCTTGGAATCATGGATAGTAAAAAGTACAGAATCATCAAATACCATATGTACTCTCCCTTACACTTTGTCTTCCGAAGAATGCTAAGTGGTCCTATCTCCTCTTAAATAAGCTGAAAGGTATTGTTTTTTGTAAGTAAGTCTTTGTTATCAACATCAAACTATTTGAAGCACACGAATGTTCTACGGTTGGAAAAATAAAACGGAAAGTCTGAACCTGGACAAAGACGGGAACAAGCTATGGAAGCTAGTCAGAGCCATGAACGACGAAACCCCGTCAAATAAACAAATTACTATCAAGCAGGGCGAGAACTTGATCACAGGTAAGAAAGCCGCAAACGCCTTTGTCGATCACTATGCCAGAGCAAACCACATCGAGGTCCCTGCAGATAAGCATACAGACATTAGCGAAGAGCTAAAGGGACACGAAAACATAAATACGGCTCCTGAAGAGCACATGATGGCCAAACTAACAATGCGCGAAATGGAAGAGGCTATGAGTACACTAAAGAAAAGGAAATCTCCCGGAAAAGACGGGATAACAAACGAAATGCTGATGGGGCTGGGCCAAACAGCGAAGAAGAAACTACTATCAGTCCTGAACCAAAGCTGGAAAAGGGGTATTGTACCCCAGGCTACTAATGACAGGGCGTTGCTACGGAAAACCAGCTCAAATCGAGAGGAGCCGCAGACACTTTGGTTCACGTACCAGGCTGATAAGCCAAGGGCGCGAGGCTACCATGTGGGGGATTACGGCCGAACCCTTGTAAGCCGCAATCCCGCCCAAAATCTCAGCACCACTGCAATGGGAGGCTCCTACATGCTCGGGACCTGGGGCTTGCGCCCCAGCCCTATCAGGTAGAGCCACAGTAAGAGGTACTTGCCGCCCGCAAATCAAAGCGGGCGGACAACTGCTTGATACTCACCCTATACGGCGATGGGGTGCGAAAAACACCAACCAAAGACTTAGAACCTGGTCGGGGTGTCGAAAACAGTAGAGCAGCCACCACACTGTGAACTGTCAAGACTCAACCACTGACCATGAGAGTTGTCCGCACACCAGGCGATCAACATCTCTGTGACATTACCAGGCTTGTCCTCTGGCGAAATGCACTCCGGCTACGATATCTACCTCTGTACGTTATCAGCCATAACTATCATGCTGGACGCAGAAGAGATGCAGACCAGCGGATATTGCACACCTGCCCCACTGTGTCAACACCCCAGGTGGCGGGGAATGCTAGGCGTACCATCCCTGCATAGAAGCCAAGAAAACAAAGGGAAAAAGAGATACCCAACTCACATGCAAATGCTACGTTTCTGGCAGGACGTGACGATCCTGGGATACAGACACACTGGACTGCCTCTCTTCCGGGTAAACCAGTCCATCTCATATATCATCATCATTGCACGCTATAGACACGAGTAGTGAAGACTCGAAAGTCTGGTAAGACAACTTCCATAGGAGAGAAAACTCTGATCGTAAACAACTGCTGCCTTGCAGATAGGCTGGGGACAGCCAAAGGCTAAGGAGGGCATCCCTACAGAAACGCCTGTTGAAATCGGATGCACGGGGCCGCAAGCCTAACAAAACAGTGCAACGTAAATCACAGTATGATGGCAGCACAACCTATTCGAAAAACGTATGGCGCTCATCCTGAGGAGACCCGCCAGGCAGCGATAGCGCCGGGCCTCACGCCTCGAAGGGGCCCACCCTTGACTACTGGTGGTCACCCACCCATGTGTCGTGGAGTCAAGGCACATGGCTATGGGGCGAAATCTATTGACCAAAAACACAAGACTCTCAGAATACTACAGTGGAATGCGGAGGGAGTCATTAACAAAAAACTTTCCCTAACACACCACCTGCATGAAGGTAAGATTGACGTGGCATGTATCCAGGAAACGCACCTCAACAATAACCATAAATTCTCAATCAGAGGATACCAGACCTTCCGTCTAGATAGAGAAGGTCACAAAGGAGGGGTCCTGATACTGACCAGAAACAGCATACCGAGTAGCGCGGTACCTGTCAATCACACCGGACAAGCAGAAATTGTAGGAGTTGACATAATGGCTCTAGAGACGAAACTCCGCATTTTCAATCTGTACGGACCACCAAACAGAGACCTATCGCTCTCGAGTATGGAGGTCAGAGACTCCAACTGCATAGTAGTTGGAGATTTCAACAGCCACTCGGAGAGATGGGGATACTCTGACACAGACAGTAGAGGTGACGAAGTGGAAGATTGGGAGATAGATGCAAATCTCTCCCTAATCAATAGGCCGGAGGATAGCCCTAGCTTCTATTCAAGAACATGGCATACCACCTCGACTCCAGATTTGGCCTTCTCCACACAGGACATACACTATAAAATAGACCGCCAGGTGCTGAACCAACTGGCAGGTAGCGACCACAGGCCGATCAGGCTAACCATTGACATGGAAGTAAGCCCACAGGAAACAAAACCGCTCCCACGTTGGAATTACAAACGAGCCGACTGGGACAGATTTGCAATCCTGACAGATGGGCTGTGTGAAACCATCAACACACGAAACACCAAAATGAAGCCCATGGTGGAGAGGCTAAGCAAGGCAATAATGCAAGCCGCCACTGAAACCATCCCAAGAGGAGCTAGGAAAAACTATAAGCCCTACTGGAATGATGAGTTACAGAAAGTGGAAGATGCAGTAACAAATGCTAGGAACATGGCAGAACGAGAAAAATCCATGGAGGCAAACATCGCCCCCAAAGCTGCAGCGGCGAAGTACAAACACACTCTCAAGCAAACAGCAAGAGAAAGTTGGAAAAATAAAACGGAAAGTCTGAACCTGGACAAAGAAGGGAACAAGCTATGGAAGCTAGTCAGAGCCATGAACGACGAAACCCCGTCAAATAAACAAATTACTATCAAGCAGGGCGAGAACTTGATCACAGGTAAGAAAGCCGCAAACGCCTTTGTCGAACACTATGCCAGAGCAAACCACATCGAGGTCCCTGCAGATAAGCATACAGACATTAGCGAAGAGCTAAAGGGACACGAAAACATAAATACGGCTCCGGAAGAGCACATGATGGCCAAACTTACAATGCGCGAAATGGAAGAGGCTATGAGAACGCTAAAGAAAAGGAAATCTCCCGGAAAAGACGGGATAACAAACGAAATGCTGATGGGGCTGGGCCAAACAGCGAAGAAGAAACTACTATCAGTCCTGAACCAAAGCTGGAAAAGGGGTATTGTACCCCAGGCATGGAAAGATGCAATACTGGTACCAGTACCAAAAACAGGGAAGGACAAAACAGATCCAAATGGATACAGGCCCATTAGCCTACTGAGCTGTGTCGGCAAGCTGATGGAACGGATGATAAACACCAGACTGATGTGGCATCTGGAAGAAAAACGAATACTAATTCCACAGCAAGCCGGCTTTAGACAGCACAGATCCACTGAGGACCAGGTCATCCTCATAGCCCAGGAGATAGAAGATGCCTACCAGGCACAGAAACACACAGTAGCTGTTTGGGTGGATCTGGAAAAGGCATTTGACAAAGTCTGGAAGGATGGACTTAGAGTCAAGCTAAGAAGAAGTGATGTTTGTGGGAAGATGTACAAGTGGATCAACCACTACCTCAAACAAAGAACGGCCAGAGTCCAAGTTCAAGGGCAGATGAGCAAAAAGGTGACACTCGAGCAGGGAGTACCCCAAGGGGGAGTACTGTCACCCACACTCTTCCTGGTATATATAAACGATATTACAGAGAATATACCAAGAAGAGTCCATAGCTCAATGTTTGCAGACGATCTGGCTATGTGGACCTCTGAAAAGAATCTCACCATAGCAAGAAATCGGATGCAAACGGCCCTAACATCGCTGGAAGAGTGGGCGAACTCATGGCTGGTCAAAATAAACGAGGAGAAAACCACGTGCACAATATTCTCGCTCTCATTAAAACCCCAAAGTACCAAATTAAGCCTAAATGGCAAAATCCTGCAGCCAAACGACAACCCAACCTATCTGGGAGTCACATTTGATCGGCGCATGACATGGAAAAGTCAGATTGAGAGAAACCGAATGAAAGCCAGAGAAAGAATGGCGATCATGAGGAAACTTGCTGGCACAAGCTGGGGAGCAGACGAAGGCATACTAAAGAAACTGTACACTGGAAGAGTGAGACCAGTTCTCGAGTATGGCATCGCGGCATGGACAACAGCAGCGAAGGCGAACTTCGATAAAGTTAACAAACTTCAAAACCAAGCCATGAGAATTATAACAGGTGGCATGAAGTCAACGCCAATTGTAGAACTTGAAAAGATTACAAAACTGCAATCCATGACCGACAGAAGAGACTGCAGAGCCCAGCTGCAGTCAGAGAAACTCCGAAGACTGACGGACCATCCAATGTACCAGAGGCTAAACAATTTGGGAACTGGGAAACTAAAGCGGAGAAACTTTGCAGAAATAGCCAAAGCAAAGATGCACGAAGATCCCATAAACGCACTAACAACACCAAAACCCATCACTACTGTACGAAAACCTACTTGGAGGCAGGATATATTTCCAGAGGTGGTAGAAAATATACCAGGTATTGCAAACAAAAACTGCCAGACCGAAAAAGAAAGGAGAGACACTACCCTAAGCTTCATAACGAAAAGCTACCCAAGCATGGACTGGACCCATGCATACACCGACGGTTCTGTAACAAACACTACACAGAACGGAGGGGCAGGAGCATTCCTGAACCTACCAAATGGCAGAAAAATAACACTGTCATTCGCTACTGGTAAGTACACAAGCAATTTCAGAGCAGAGGCAGAGGCACTGAGGGCGGCAGTGGAAGAAATGGCAACACACAGTGAAAATGAGAGCCACATAGTCTTGCTGACAGATGCTCTCGCCGTAGTCACAGCGCTAAAAAGCCAGAAAAACACTGAGCTTAATGACTTAAGAGCAGCACTCTGCAAACTGTGCCAGCTGTCCGCACCAAAAAGGGTAGTGGTACAGTGGGTTCCGTCACACTGCAACATCCAAGGCAACGAGGAGGCAGACAGACTGGCAAAAGAAGGTGCAAGGCTACCACAAACAGATACCAGTATGACGTACGAAGAGTCAAAACGGCTTATCAAAGCTAGGTACATTACCAAATGGGAAACCGAACATACTGGTTACACCAAAAACGATGCCTATTACCAGTTGAACCGAAGAGAGCAGGTCGTTGTCTTCAGACTTCGCACTGGCCACAATAGACTGAGGTACCACCTATTCAATAAATTGAAGATAGGGTGTACCGACGAATGCCCGTGCGGTACTGGTAAAATGACCACTGAACATCTGCTGCAGAACTGCCCGACATACGGGGATCAGAGAGAGCAGATGTGGCCATTGCCAGTGGAACTGCAAGACAAGCTCTATGGTAGTGGCGAGAGTCTCAGGATGACCGCCGCTTTTTTCGAAAAAATAATGGTTACTGTCTGACTGTGTACGCAGAAGAAGAAGAAGAAGTACCCCAGGCATGGAAAGATGCAATACTGGTACCAGTACCAAAAACAGGGAAGGACAAAACAGATCCAAATGGATACAGGCCCATAAGCCTACTGAGCTGTGTTGGCAAGCTGATGGAACGGATGATAAACACCAGACTGATGTGGCATCTGGAAGAAAAACGAATACTAATTCCACAGCAAGCCGGCTTTAGACAGCACAGATCCACTGAGGACCAGGTCATCCTCATAGCCCAGGAGATAGAAGATGCCTACCAGGCACAGAAACACACAGTAGCTGTTTGGGTGGATCTGGAAAAGGCATTTGACAAAGTCTGGAAGGATGGACTTAGAGTCAAGCTAAGAAGAAGTGATGTCTGTGGGAAGATGTACAAGTGGATCAACCACTACCTCAAACAAAGAACGGCCAGAGTCCAAGTACAAGGGCAGATGAGCAAAAAGGTGACACTCGAGCAGGGAGTACCCCAAGGGGGAGTATTGTCACCCACACTCTTCCTGGTATATATAAACGATATTACAGAGAATATACCAAGAAGAGTCCATAGCTCAATGTTTGCAGACGATCTGGCTATGTGGACCTCTGAAAAGAATCTCACCATAGCAAGAAATCGGATGCAGACGGCCCTAACATCGCTGGAAGAATGGGCGAACTCATGGCTGGTCAAAATAAACGAGGAGAAAACCACGTGCACAATATTCTCGCTCTCATTAAAACCCCAAAGTACTAAATTAAGGCTAAATGGCAAAATCCTGCATCCAAACGACAACCCAACCTATCTGGGAGTCACATTTGATCGGCGCATGACATGGAAAAGTCAGATTGAGAGAAACCGAATGAAAGCCAGAGAAAGACTGGCGATCATGAGGAAACTTGCTGGCACAAGCTGTGGAGCAGACGAAGGCATACTAAAGAAACTGTACACTGGAAGAGTGAGACCAGTTCTCGAGTATGGCATTGCGGCATGGACAACCGCAGCGAAGGCGAACTTCGATAAAGTTAACAAACTTCAAAACCAAGCCATGAGAATTATAACAG
The DNA here is from genome assembly GCA_036924085.1 of Ariolimax columbianus. NCBI lineage: Eukaryota > Metazoa > Mollusca > Gastropoda > Stylommatophora > Arionidae > Ariolimax > Ariolimax columbianus. The sequence goes on from JAVGWX010000018.1 coordinate 36,484,178, forward strand.
GTGGCATGAAGTCAACGCCAATTGTAGAACTTGAAAAGATTACAAAACTGCAATACATGACCGATAGAAGAGACTGCAGAGCCCAGCTGCAGTCAGAGAAACTCAGAAGACTGACGGACCATCCAATGTACCAGAGACTAAACAATTTGGGAAATGGGAAACTAAAGCGGAGAAACTTTGCAGAAATAGCCAAAGCAAAGATGCACGAAGATCCCATAAACGCACTAACACCAAAACCCATCACTACTGTACGAAAACCTACTTGGAGGCAGGATATATTTCCAGAGGTGGTAGAAAATATACCAGGTATTGCAAACAAAAACTGCCAGAGTGAAAAAGAAAGGAGAGACACTACCCTAAGCTTCATAACGAAAAGCTACCCAAGCATGGACTGGACCCATGCATACACCGACGGTTCTGTAACAAACACTACACAGAACGGAGGGGCAGGAGCATTCCTGAACCTACCAAATGGCAGAAAAATAACACTGTCATTCGCTACTGGTAAGTACACAAGCAATTTCAGAGCAGAGGCAGAGGCACTGAGGGCGGCAGTGGAAGAAATGGTAACACACAGTGAAAATGAGAGCCATATAGTCCTGCTGACAGATGCTCTCGAAGTAGTCACAGCGCTAAAAAGCAAGAAAAACACTGAGCTTAATGACTTAAGAGCAGCACTCTGCAAACTGTGCCAGCAGTCCGCACCAAAAAGGGTAGTGGTACAGTGGGTTCCGTCACACTGCAACATCCAAGGCAACGAGGAGGCAGACAGACTGGCAAAAGAAGGTGCAATGCTACCACAAACAGATACCAGTATGACGTACGAAGAGTCAAAACGGCTTATCAAAGCCAGATACATGTCCAAATGGGAAACTGAACATACTGGTTACACCAAAAGCGATGCCTATTACCAGTTGAACCGAAGAGAGCAGGTCGTTGTCTTCAGACTTCGCACTGGCCACAACAGACTGAGGTACCACCTATTCAACAAATTGAAGATAGGGTGTACCGACGAATGCCCGTGCGGTGCTGGTAAAATGACCACTGAACATCTGCTGCAGAACTGCCCGACATACGAGGATCAGAGAGAGCAGATGTGGCCATTGCCAGTGGAACTGCAAGACAAGCTCTATGGTAGTGGCGAGAGTCTCAGGATGACCGCCGCTTTTTTCGAGAAAATAATGGTTACTGTCTGACTGTGTACGCAGAAGAAGAAGAAGAAGAATGTTCTACGTACTGATGATATATTGAAGAGAAGATGGTAATATTAGTGGCTTATTACAGAGTCCAACATGAACATATAATTACATCTCTCCAGTAAATAGCCATAAATGTGACAGACCAGAATCATTGGTAATTTCTACTGGGAGCAAGTAGCAACAATCAAATGCGAAAATAACTATTCACCAAGCATTGCTATAAAAAGAAAGCTTACGGCAGAGGTGTGTGTCTTGTCCTCATACCTCTTTAACGTGTACACCAAAAATATTTTCAAGGCAAGTTGGAGAAATGGCTGGACTGAAAATGAATGGAAGAATAATAACTCTTTGTGATGTGACACAGAACTGTTGACTGAGAGTGAAGAGGAATTACAAAACCTCGTGGAGCAAGTCAATAAGTTCAGTACAAAGTGTGGTCTAAACATTCATATCCAAAAGCTAAAATCTATGATAATTAGCAATACAAAGGAGAAGCCCAAATAATACATCAGAATAAAGGGGGACTCAGTGGTTTCGAGGTAAAGTGTCCGGGATTGTTTCCACGTGAACCTTCTGGTACAAATTCCCCTGATCTCTGGGTAGTGAGATCGGACTCCGGTTTCAGTGTCGATCACGTTAAAAATTCCTTGGCAGTTGGAAATCAAAAATAGTAGGCCTAACGGCCGCTGCCCGGACAAAAATCGAATTAAAAATCTACCCAAGTTATTTTTACCTTTCCCATGTGGTTTGTTAATAGCAGCTATAGATGGAGCCTACCTTGCTGTGAATCTACTTAGCTCTAGTGTTTGAGTCTATTTAGATGGACTCGCACATTGGTAAAAACCACCTTTCAAGAAACTTCTAAACCAGTATACAGACGTTAAGTTAAGTTAGTTAAGACTGCTTCAAGCCGGGAATTTTAATTTTTCAAGAAAGTGAACAAGAACCAAATTTAAATCTCTGTTGAATTAATTATTAGTCGATGTAGTAGGACCAGTAGGAAGCGGATTGAGCAAATTACATGTAAGTTAATTGCTTTGATCTGAGCACTCGAAAACAGGAAATGACCTTTTTGAACTACACGTCATCATTACAAAGCCGAATATAACAGGTACATTGATCGGCTGAACTGAAGTTTACATTCGTCGCGGAGATAAAGTCAGGAAACAAATGAGAATGAAATGTACATATGTTTTCAGCGAGAGAAAAACGAGCTCAGAAAGTTAGGAAAAGGACAGTAAAGAGAAGAACGCTCGAGAATTTGGAGAGTAAAACTTTTTCCATCTGGCATTTAAAATGATAAATCACACCTTGAGATTCTAATTTCATAAAGCAGGAGCCCGGAAAAGAAAAGACAAGCAACATCAAGCGGAAAATGAAAATGAGGTCAACGATAGGATTTTAAAAATAAATGTAAAAATATGTTAAGAATGATCATTCTCATCCAACAGATATTTAGAATCAAGTTTCTCCAGAAAACGTCATGAAAATTGAAAGCACAAATAGAGAACTACATGTAAGAGACTGACTTGTGTGGAGTCATCATAAACAAGCATTGTTTTGCTTTCCATGTCGATTATTTTGACAGAAGACAGTCAATAGTCACAAGACGAGCACTTCTGTCTCTACATCTGCATTGCTATCTCCTGAAAGATGAGATTCTAATGGGAAGTGCCACAAACTTTCATAAAGGATCCCAAAACATAAAACTGGATTTAGTCATATAGATGTTATCTGTCGTGAGAACTAGATGGGCGCCTTCTGTCTTAGACATGTGTTGACACAGTCTTAGAGGCGTTAACCAGAACGAAATCTGTGAAATGGTACAATCTTTTAAAACGCGTCACCGACGATGTACACTTCTTTGGGAGAACGTTCGTTGATTAACAAAGTTTTGCATAAACGGACAAGAAAGATCTTTTAAAGTTAGTACTAAACTCATGCATCTTTTTCTGTGTGATAATTATGCTTCTGGTGATTTGGGCTACATTGCCGCATACAAGGATACTTCAATGTAAATTGTTTCTCCTTATCTGTACTGTATACAATGAGGTTTCAATACAATCTGCTACTCTTTCATCTCTGATCCTTTTTTTTAAATTAAAAAAGAAATAGTTATCATTAAGAGAATTATGGTTATTAGTACTTAGTTCTTATTCGATCTGTACTACTATAGATGCAGATAGCACTGTGCAGGTCCCAGATCTGGTATAAGCTGGATGTTGTCGGGAGGAGGACTTCCTGCTTATCGGGTTAGGCTCCAGCAGCTTCTTTCTCCGCTACGTTGGGACAAGTGCCGCGGAGGGTGGGTAACCGATGTACGAGTCCATTTTAATAGAATCACTAGAGCAAAGTAGCTCGCAGCCTGTTAGGCGCCATCTATGCTGCACTAAACAAACCACTTAATCATGGCCGGTGTTATTCAATGTCACATAGTTAGTCGCCTTTTACGACATGCTCTCTGTGTGGCAGTGGTGCTATTCTTATCCTTGTTTTAAACAAAGAGAGTTATGGTAAATTATCATTTGCAGAAAGACAACCGATCTCTCCATTCGTATTCCTCCCTCCTTCGACAAACCAATTTTGGCTGTACAGGGCTAAATATTTTGGCATGAAACAGTAGTACATACAAATAGGATGACTATGGAGAATTTAGGAAGGACCAAACGAGACTGCTGCACCTTCTAATATATTTCTGCTCGGAGGCCCTGGCGTTTTGTAATTCATGCAGAGAAACCAAAACGGTGTGATCAAAGCAGCGACTATCAGATATCTTTTAACAACATAATAAATGGCTGGAGGTTCAGGGAAGCCTGCAATACATATTCTCTTAAGGTCACTAGAGCGGCCATGAAGGAAGTGGTCCTTCCAGCTGTGGAAAATGAAGCGCAAAATGAGGACCGTCTACCAACAACAATACAGGTATGTTGAGAAATGCTGTCTTAGTGTCTTTGTGGCAGTTAACAAGAAGTGTTTATAAATTATGGGATTAATCTACATTGAAACTGGTGGAAGTAACATGCCATGGTGGAAGTAACATGCCACGGTGGAAGTAACATGCCACGGTGGAAGTAACATGCATGGTGGAAGTAACATGCCATGGTGGAAGTAACATGGCATGGTGGAAGTAACATGCCATGGTGGAAGTAACATGCCAGGGCGGAAGTAACATGCCATGGTGGAACTAACATACTATGGTGGAAGTAACATGCCATGGTGGAAGTAACATGCCTTGGTGGAAGTAACATGCCATGGTGGAAGTAACATTCCATGGTGGAAGTGACATGCCATGGTGGAAGTAACATGGCATGGTGGAAGTAACATGCCATGGCGGAAGTAACATGGCAAGGTGGAAGTAACATGCCATGGTGGAAGAAACATGCCATGGCGGAAGTAACATGCCATGGTGGAAGCAATATGCCATGGTGGAAGTAACATGCCAAGGTGGAAGTAACATGCCATGGTGGAAGTAACATGCAATGGTGGAAGTAATATGCCATGGTGGAAGTAACATGCCGTGGTGCACACAGTAAAACTGCTTCTTTTGCCGATCTTTCAATGCAGAAACAGAAAAATTGACAGTTAGTAAAGCTGTTTTAGTCACTACCACTGTGTGTCTGCACGGATGTGATATGAGGAGTTAACCTAACTTGACAAATATACTAGTCTGGGTCAGAAGTATTAACAGAACACATGAACGTCTGCACAAAAGTACTTACCTTTCACGATGGGGCTTCAGTGAGAATTAGAGGCCGACTGGTGAGTCATGGCTATAGTATGTCTCTGGGCACTTGGCTATAGCAGTACTAGCTCAGTCTAATTTCTCCAATACTTTTAAGCCCTATCAGTTGTCACTGGCACTGCCCGCTCACGACAAATCGGTTTGCAGTCTCGCGACACGCGATCTGCAACACGCAATTCCAAAAGCCGAGCTCTGGGTGATTACCTGTAGAATTAAGTTATATTTAAGATCGTTTGCTGGAAAAAGTTTTAATGCCAGCCGAGGACGAATATTGGAACAGGAGACTGAGACTTCGTCAATATTGGCTGCCTGATGAAAGGCTTCCCTCGCACCGAAACCCCACATTATATATATTTAGTCACTGCATCCAAAGAAAAATAGAAGCATCTGAAGACTTGCTCTGAGTGGGCTATAGGTTGTAGCACTGGTTTCTCACCACATCATTGAACAGATGTAAAACATGAACGCAAAATTCACAGATCTACATTGGTGAAAATAGATGTCTAACTATATTAAAATTAGGACAGAAAGATCAGCAAGGAAGGGACCTAATCATGTTACCTTAAAATTTCCTGGCCGACTCTGAGCGTGTATGTTTAATTTGTGTTGGCGGGAGAGCGAATAGTCTTCTTCTTGTACTGCTCTGAGTTGTATTTGTTTCCTCCGTTAACTGGTTAACGAGTTGCACTGTGTCTGCTCTGGGTATATATTCTTGGAAAGATATAACAAGAAATAGTGAAGTCCTGGAACACCACAAGGTAGATAAGACGCTTATGATGAAAATAAAGAGAAAAAGCAAAATATTTTGATCATGTCAAGAGACATGACAGTTTCCTGAAGGTTAATTGGACCATAGCGTGTAGAGGGGAGGGGGGGGGGGAGTGGCAAGAGAACCACTGGGCGGCAGAGGTAAATATGGACAGACAACATCAAGATCTGGTCAGGACACACTGAGTAAGTGTACATATGGACAGACAACATCAAGATCTGGTCAGGACACAGCCTGAGTAAGTGTACATATGGACAGACAACATCAAGATCTGGTCAGGACACAGCCTGAGTAAGTGTACATATGGACAGACAACATCAAGATCTGGTCAGGACACAGCCTGAGTAAGTGTACATATGGACAGACAACATCAAGATCTGGTCAGGACACAGCCTGAGTAAGTGTACATATGGACAGACAACATCAAGATCTGGTCAGAACACAGTCTGAGTAAGTGTACATATGGACAGACAACAGGAAGATCTGGTCAGAACACAGTCTGACTAAGTGTACAAATGGACAGACAACATCACGATCTGATCGGGACATAGTCTGACTAAGTGTACATATGGACAGACAACATCAAGATCTGGTCAGAACATAGTCTGAGTAAGTGCACATATGGACAGACAACATCAAGATCTGGTCAGAACACAGTCTGACTAAGTGTGCATATGGACAGACAACATCAAGATCTGGTCAGAACAGAGTCTGAGTAAGTGTACATATGGACAGAAAACATCAAGATCTGGTCAGAACACAGTCTGACTAAGTGTACATATGGACAGACAACATCAAGATCTGGTCAGAACACAGTCTGACTAAGTGTACATATGGACAGACAACATCAAGATCTGGTCAGAGCACAGTCTGAGTAAGTGTACATATGTAAAAACAATATCAAGATCTTGTTGGGACACAGTCTGACTAAGTGTACATATGGACAGACAATATCAAGATCTGGTAAGAATAAAGTCTGACTAAGTGTACCGACCTGGCACAAGACAGAGACATCTGGCTATGCATTACCGTCAACCTCCGATTCGGGACGGCATTTGATGATAATGATGAGTATATATGTTACATCTATGGTGAGAGGAGAGACATAAGTTTATTTGTTGTTCATCTATGGTGAGAGGAGAGACATAAGTTTATTTGTTGTTCATCTATGGTGAGAGAAGAGTAATAAGTTTATTTGTTGTTCATCTATGGTGAGAGAAGAGTAATAAGTTTATTTGTTGTTCATCTATGGTGAGAGAAGAGTAATAAGTTTATTTGTTGTTCATCTATGGTGAGAGGAGAGACATAAGATTAGTATTTGTTGTACATCTCTGAGTGTAATGTTCATTTTTTAATGAAGTGTGTGTGTGTGTATATGTGTGTGTGTATGTGGTGTGTGTGTGTGTGTGTGTGAGAGAGAGAGAGAGAGAGAGAGATAGATAGATAGATAGATAGAGATGTGGAGTCGATAGTTTTTTTAGTTGTATTGATTTGAGTGGCCTGTGAATAACTTGCTCCAACAAGGCTATTACAAAGACAAACTAAATGAGATACGAACTTGACAACCATCTTTTATTAAACTTATTTTGTCAAGGCCGTAGATGGAGCGTGTAAAGTCTGTGGTTTTGTTTGACATAGACTGTGCAAGTCTCGCTACCATATAGGAGTGTGCTGACGACACATCAATTGAAAACCATGGTATTGGTTTAGTCAGTTTCTGGTTTTTCCAAACACGCGTTATAGAGCGAGCGTATGTAGCAGCAGATTTGCCAATTCGACTGTCTATTTCTGAGTCTAGAGAGAGCTTGACATTCATGAGGAATTCCAGGTATGTGAATTGTTACACAGCTGCCAGTTCATAATTATCAATGCTGAGAGTTTGCGTCGCGTCTACTTCCTGTTCCAGCGCATTTGTTTTGTTGAAACTTATTGTAAGACCAAAATCTTTACGAGTCTTGTAGAAGCGATCTGTGAAGCTCTCAAGTTCCTGGTGACAATTGCAGCCTCGTGTTCTCCATGATCTTCGTTTTGGCCTCGAGTCTTGCAAGGTTAAGCTGCAGACCATCAGACGTAGCGTCAAGGAAGATTCCTTAATCTACCGCGCCTGCAATCCATTCTTGGAATTACATGGAAGGACACAGGGACGAATGCAGAGGTGCACTCACGCACCGGTCTCCCAAGCATGTACACATGCACACTCTTCTTAGGCAACCAAGAGTACGATGGAAAATGGTCGCATTTCTAAATATATTCTGTATTAATAGTTGGCGGATGGCAAATGAACAGGCGACCATAGTTAAGGTTCACAAATGTTTGTGCGCGGATATGAAAGCTCCTAACATGAGTCTGACATCATGGGAAAACGAAGCTGCAGACCGATCCAAGTAGAGATTCACCCTGAATAGCTACTTCACGCTTGGTGAAGAGAAGCTATTGCAACACAGAGAGGACAAAGTCGCAAGGAGAGAGAAAAAAACCCAGCTAAGTATATATTTTGTTTGTTTACCACTTCAAATCATATCATCATATAGTCAGCTATAACTGAAAGATGCTACTACTACTAGTAATACAATGCCTATTATTTCTCAACATAGTTTATTCCAACATTAATAACTTATCTCATCGCTGTCTCAACCAACAAAACCTGCAGCATAGAAGCCTTTGGTCTGCTGTCTCAACCAACAAAACCTGCAGCATAGAAGCCTTTGGTCTGCTGTCTCAACCAACAAAACCTGCAGCATAGAAGCCTTTGGTCTGCTGTCTCAACCAACAAAACCTGCAGCATAGAAGCCTTTGGTCTGCTGTCTCAACCAACAAAACCTGCAGCATAGAAGCCTTTGGTCTGCTGTCTCAACCAACAAAACCTGCAGCATAGAAGCCTTTGGTCTGCTGTCTCAACCAACAAAACCTGCAGCATAGAAGCCTTTGGTCTGCTGTCTCAACCAACAAAACCTGCAGCATAGAAGCCTGTGGTCTGCTGTCTCAACCAACAAAACCTGCAGCATAGAAGCCTTTGGTCTGCTGTCTCAACCAACAAAACCTGCAGCATAGAAGCCTTTGGTCTGCTGTCTCAACCAACAAAACCTGCAGCATAGAAGCCTTTGGTCTGCTGTCTCAACCAACAAAACCTGCAGCATAGAAGCCTTTGGTCTGCTGTCTCAACCAACAAAACCTGCAGCATAGAAGCCTTTGGTCTGCTGTCTCAACCAACAAAACCTGCAGCATATAAGCCTTTGGTCTGCTGTCTCAACCAACAAAACCTGCAGCATAGAAGCCTTTGGTCTGCTGTCTCAACCAACAAAACCTGCAGCATAGAAGCCTTTGGTCTGCTGTCTCAACCACCAAAACCTGCAGCATAGAAGTCTTTGGTCTGCTGTCTCAGCTCCATTTGCGTGTCACTTTCCATCTCTTCGTCACTTGTGAAACGTCCCATGTCAAGCTGGGTTGTTAGTGCACCAAAACAGGTGGAAATCGCTTGGGTCGTAAGGTGGATGTTCACGCTAGTTGACAATTGTTTTCCTGGGTTAATCGAGCCTTATGTGATCTGGCATTGTCATATTGGAGCAGTACTCCTTTAGTCAGCAGGTCTGTACCTTTTATGCAAATGACATCCCGAAGCATCAACAGCACTTAACAGTAGGATACAGAATCGCATCGTCACCTTCCTTCTAGATTTGGATTAACAGCACTCCTTGAGAGTCCCCAAACTGTCAACAAAACCGTCCCTGTTGATGGCGCAGCCTTCAATTTCCTGACAAAAGGTGAAAAAAAATGTTTCCATTGCATTGAAGAACACTTTGATACGGTTTGGTAGTGATGCACTCATGATTCGAAAAGAAGAGGCCGCTGCCGGACAACATTCCAATAACAAATCTAACAAATCTAACCAAGTTATTTGAACCTTTCCCCAGGTGTTTTGATATGAACAGCTATAGATGGTGCCTAACTGGGCTGTGGGTTTAATTAGCTCTAGTGTTTGAGTCTATTAAGATGGCCTCGGACATTAATTAAACCATCCTCCAAGAAACTGGTTGTATACAGACTCTGTAGAGTCTTCTAAATCAGTATACAAACGTTGTGTTAAGCTCATCACGAGAGCCATGTATGCATAAATAAAATATCTTTGAAACAAGAAAAGGCTACCTCAAGGAGGAGGAAGCCTTAGGTACAAGAGAGGAACATCTTACTTAATGACAAATATATTTTTTTAAAAAGGTGGGAGGAATGTGTACATGAACTGTTCGGCGACAGCAGAGGCGACAAAACATCCCAATTAAATAATGATGGTCCTATCATTCCCACAAAAAACAATTTGCAATAACAAATATGAGTTAATGGAAAGCAGCAAGTTTCTTCTTCTTTTTCTTCTTTTCTTTTTCTTCTTCTTCTTCCTCTTCTTCTTCTTCTTCTTCTTGCTTCTTCTTGCTTCTTCTTCTTCTTGCTTTTTCTTCTTCTTCTTCTTTTCTTCTTCTTTTTTCTTTTTCTTCTTCTTCTTCTTCTTCTTCTTCTTCGATCAACTGATGCTATGCCGCTAGTCCGGTGATCTTCACGAAGGAGACTGCGTTTCAGGTCTTCGCCGGTCACTAATAACTTTTCGAGCATGGTCGCTCCCCCGGGCCAGACTGCCTCTCTTTGGTCTGCATGGGTAGTGCAGTCGTGTAGAATATGTTCTGGCGTTTGCTTATGTGCTCCACAATCGCATGTGGCGGTATCTATTAAACCCATTCTATGGAGGTGGGCCTTTGAGTGTACAATGACCCGTTCTGAGTCTGAAGATCTTTGTCAGCCAATCTTCGCCAAGTTTGTCCATGCTGTCATTTTCTGACTTGTATTATTTGTGCTGGTCTGTGCATTCTGTCCCTGTGGATCGTTTGTTGGGTGTCTTTGCTTCTTTATAGCTCTGTGGATGGCGAGTCTGGCTGGAATCCACTATAAAATTATATTTGTTTTTTGAGACATCAATGCTATGTGGTACAATCACTGATTTATGTAACGACATTTACAATACAGGGCCACTATTGTGATTATATCTATGTTTTTAACACTACTCGTGAAGACTAGTGCAGTCGAATGAACACATTTCAGAACAATCCTGAGGAGACACGCCATAAAGAGATTGCTTAAAATTATACAGAAAAGAATTAGCCGAAGAATCGACAACGAAGTTCAATGTGAACAATTTGCATATAGACAACGAAGCAATATTCTCGTCAGGTCTTTAACAGAGTTCAGAAACTGTTTACCTGTCTGGGGAACATGTGGATGGAAACGACACAAGTATACAAAGTGATTTGTACTAGGAACAAACTGCCTTGGTAAAATCTTACGGGTTTTGCTAATTATGTATATAGATGTAAAATGAGGACTGCAGCAAGGATTCACACTGTTCCCAGGTCTGCGTAACATTTACAACTGAACTGAATTGACTACAGGATGACGCGCCCTTGGAATAGTAACTTTTCAGTGATTTTTAGCTTTTCTTTGAGGCTCCTTTTCATGTTAACGTCTTTCTGCCAAGTCTAAACGAGCTCGTCAGAAATGACCCTCCAATTGGATGGTCGGTTGGTTATTGATCCAGCGGCCTATAGGCTCTTGCCCTTTGCTCATTGCTGGTTTGAAAGTGGATTTTCTACCCACCTAGTCTGAAGCCAGATAGTCTGAAGCCAGATAGTGTGGGACATAGCTTTGCTTCGATATACTGTAGCCAAAATAGGGTTCACTGTGCTCATTCCCCGCCACCAATTGCATGCTGGTTATGCCGAATCTGAGGCTCAAGGTATGTAACCAAAGGTTTACGGAAATGGAATCGTCACGTCCTGAGCCACTGTGCCTTTATGATTGATATCAGACACAAGAATGTGGTGCGATTTGCCTTCTCGTCTCCAGTGCTGTGCAGTACATTTCTGGTTCCTTTCCAATCACAGAGGGCGCATGCAACATGACCAATAGGAGACACATTTTGCACAGATGACTCACTGGTAAGGTTTTTAAGAATAATAGCCTCACTATATAGTACAACATCTACTTTGTTATACTGTAGCGTGGTGTCAGATCTGATAGGTCATGGAGAGGCCGTCAGAGCTGACTCATGATCGTATGTCTTCGTCATCCATCGGGATAACTGATAGAGGACAACAAGTCAAGAACGAGAGAAGAAAGCATTTAACCCATGAAGTAGGAATGGATTGGTGCAGAACGTATACCACTCGCCAGTGGGTTCTCCAGCTAAACCTAAAAGGCACCACCTACTCATCAGCCATTTCGGTTGGCTGTTTTTCTGTTGTCTTTCTAGGATGCAACAATCGTGACTAAAGTATCTTTGGGAATGCCAGCGACTTCCAGGCAGCACACACATGACCAAGTGATCTTTGCATTTGCTGTCATAAGACAGTTCACATCAAGCATGTGCAACTTCAACAAGACCAGGTCCGGATATTAAATTTCAAAGATATAAATCTTAAAAATTATCTGACTTTAAAATATAAAGAGATATTGACATTTATTTGAAAGAAAATATGTCATTCTTGTTAATTTTTAACATTTGAATCAGTTTGAAATTTAGTTTAAATAATGTACGAGTATGGTATAAGTAAATCATACATTTCATGATAATTTTGTGCAGTTATTTATTATTGAATGTTTATATTAATTAATATAATATTTCAAAGTCCCTCTTACGAATAAAATGAGCTGAGCTTAAGACAGATAGATGCATTGAATGATAATTTTATTTTTGACATCTCTCATGTTAGGGGAGAAAACTACAATTGCAGCACGAAAAGTGTTATCCTTGATGTGAATCGGTGTATTCTCATCCTGGTTGTAGTTTCAACGAACTTTATTCTTTAAGAACAGTTACTGGCAGATGTACGTGCGTCAAATATACCGTTTTTCTCTTCAGAGCCAAAACTGTAATTTCAGTATACTTGTTCTTTGGGAAATAGATCTTATAAAAGTAAATTCAGTTAAAAGTCGCAGGAGTTGCCAGCATAACGATGGAACCACCACTGAACTGCTTTAGGGACACCAACTCCTGATTTTTTGTCAGGGTTTACTCCCGAAGCCTTTCCCGTAAACAGGTATCCCACAAGGCAGTGAATGGGTGAACTGTTTTTACGATAACAGTTTTTACGATAACAGTTTTTTAGGCCTGTTCAGCTTTCATGTCCAAACGGTCAATTTACAAGTCATGTGACAGGTTATTGATTATTTCATGACACTATACGATGAATGATGATGTTTATAACACTGTAGCGGGTAAATTTCGTATTTGCTGTCACAAACAAATTATAATTATATATGTTTTTAATCCAAGTCGAAAGACCAAACGAAAGCACATCCGCCATCTTGGTATCGAAATCGACTAAAGATTGAAGTATTCTTCGGAAAATGGCTTTGAGATTTATAAATTGGCAATTAAGCTTTCCAACGTTGTCATAACGTTGACTGCTTCATCATTCCGTTTGTGAAAATACATCTAATTCTGCATCCTATCTTTTCTCAGCTGGTTTTTTTTTTTTTATATAACTGTGTATGTCATATTCTTTCACAACGGAAATAATTTCAAAAGAAATAGAACAAACTGAATCACCACCGCACTTCTCTTGAATTACACGCTACTTATTGTTCACGCTCCTCATCTTAAATGATATCATCTGAATAATCTAGAACGTAGACACAATTATAACACAAAGGAAATAATACCATAATCTCGCACGTTGCAAATTCATAAGACTGTCAATTAAATATGGCAGTTGTGGACGGTCAAACTACTGGCGTGCACTGAACAATTTTTGTTTGACGGCTTTGATTTATGTGTTCCTGACACTCAACCACAACCAACCTTAACTTGCTTTACCTATTAAAGCTCACATGTTTACACCCCACAGACGACAGAAGTGAGGTCAACATAGAATACTCCTGAAACAATTCAAGTGAATTCACTTTTATTTGTTTATTAATAATTTAATTATTGTATTTTATGAGCACGCTCGTTTTGTTTTCTCTTTGATTACAGTAACAAATTAAATTAATATTCTGTGGCTGGCGGACTAGACTCGGCGAAATTTCAGTAACATACCCTGGGTATGATGAACAGAAATTAACGCGGTCCGAGTGAGGAACGTTGCACTTGTCTGGTGAAGTGGCTTGGGAGACCGGCGCGAGCCTTCATCTCCGCGTTTGTCAGTCTGTTCCCTCAATAAAACTTCTAGGATGTGTCGCAGACAGAATGTGTTGGGTCTTTGCTTTTTGTCTTACAGAGGTTGTCCATTTTTCTCTACCATATAGTAGCACGCTGTCAACACATATATCGTAAACCATGAGTTTGGTATAAGTTGTAAATTTGAGTTTTGCGTTTTCACAAACACACATCGTGAAATAGGCACACGTGGCTGCAGCTTTGCTAATTCCATTGTCGATTTTAAAGTCTGCAGAGAACTTGTCTTTGACAATAGAGTCCCAGGTACGTCAACTAGAGCACAACTTACAATGTATAATTATCAATGGGGACGGTTAATGTGATAGAGTTCAAATTTATTGTCAAGTCAAAATCGTTGTACGCCTGGGAGAAGCGATCTGTCATGCTCTGACGTTTCTGCTAACTGTGAGTGACAATTGCTGTATCATCAGCGAACAACACGTCCCTGACATCGATTCCGCTAGTCTTCCTGGTTGCAATACCTCTCGCACGATTAAACAGCCGACCATCTGACCTAATTTTGTTTGTTTGTATTGTTTGTTTTAATCAGCCTCCCTGAGCGATTAGCTCTTGGTGATTATATATTAAAGTGCTGATGGGTTTCTGTGGCATTCCTTTCCACCTCGGTCAAAAGTCAGGCATGTCTCTGGCTTTTTCGTGATCGCAGAGGTGGGCATCATGCATTTGACGGTGTGCAATGTTGAGAGATAATGACCACCAACAAAACACGATATCAACATAAATTTACAGTAGGTGGTGCGGAAATAGATCTATTTTGAATATTTAAGCTCCAGAATTGACAAAAATGGCGACTTCTCCAAAGAAATCAGAGGAAGACTAGCCATGGCAACGCAGATGCTAAACAGCCTGAAGAATTTATGGCAGAGCACTAACAAAACAACAAAAGTGAAAGTTTTGAGCCTGAGTATTTCTTGTAGTAGAACATGGCTGCAAAGCATGGACGATCACCAAAACTTCTAGAAAAAGAATCGATTCCTTCGAGTCAAAATGTTACAGAAAAATCCGCAAAATACCCTGGTCGGAGAAAAAGACAAATATAGACATTTGGCAAGAGCTGAACATTGAGGTGAACTAGTTTATCAATTTCATTTTGGCCATAAAATGTAAATACTTTGGTCACCTATTTTTAAAAATAATTTTTAAGAGTCAGTCCCTGCTAACCTAATTAAATGCATTAATCAATTATAGAAATATAAAATGCTTATTCTGCACGATTAACTTTTCCTAAAATTTGTGATGAAAAAAATTCATGTCAATTATTGATCTTTCAAAACAGAGTTTAATCAATTGAAGTGGATGGAAGGTGATGAGAAAGATGTGTTTTTTGGAAAAAAAATTTATTTTAAGCACTCACGAAAATTTACATCACTTACCGAAATACTTCTACTCACTTTGAGGTAATATCATACATTTTTTAGCATATCAATCAGAAGTTTTAAAATTTGTGAGACCATTACTCGTATAACAAATATATGAATACGATAATTGCCAAATGTCTGGACACTTATTACCAAATCGACCAAATATCAAATATCGGAACACTTATTAACGAATCGATCAATTATCACATGTCTGGACCCTTATTACCACATGAATCAATTATCAGATGTCTTAAAACTGATTGCAAAATCAATCAATTATCAAATGTCTGGACCCTTATTACCGAATCGATCAATTATCAAATGTCTGAATACTTATTACCACATGAATCAATTATCAGGTGTCTTAAAACTGATCGCAAAATCAATCAATTATCAAATGTCTGGACCCTTATTACCAAATTGATCAATTACCAAATGTCTGAACACTTATTACCAAATTGATCAATTAATTATCAAATGTCTGAGCACTTATTACCAAATTGATCAATTATCAAATGTCTGAACACTTATTACCAAATTGATCAATTATCAAATGTCTGAACACTTATTACCAAATTGATCAATTAATTATCAAATGCCTGAACACTTATGAGCAGACTGACAATATATTTGACTGTACTGTTGTGTTCCATTATTTTAAGAATCGATTTAATTAAACTACAGGTGAACCTATATGTGCTCAGTCCCTCTCGGTGATTGACGAAGAGTGCAGATACTGATGATTCATGTAACTCGCTGGTTGTACATACGTCAGTTACGTCCACTCAGGAGCCCTTCTTCGCTCGACTCCCCTTTGATTTCACAATCTTACAACCTGTACAGCTGGTTCCCTGACTGCAGTGTCTCCATCCAAAAGGCGGTCCCTGATCAACTTCAAAATGCCACCTTTAACCATTGTCAATGTCCTCACAGACGGGGGAACTGAAGTCAGAATATCAGCTCTTTCGTTTCAGTAAACCCAAGTACGTCCAGAGCAGTAGATCCACACAAGTTTCATGCCTTATTATCCTTATGTTCTATTATTATATGCTGACTTTAAAAGTGTATATACATCAGGTGCTAGTTTTAATATTCGAATACATCTGTTTTGGGTTTATTGATGTCCTAACAACGGAATCTAACAACAGTGTTAGGGACATCATGTTGTGGATAATTTGTTGATGCTTTCACATTAGAACCTATCAACATTGTTAGCGACATCATGTTGTGGATAGTGTGTTGATGTCCTAACAACGAAACCTAGCAACATTGTTAGGGACATCATGTTGTGGATAATTTGTTGATGCTCTCACATTAGGACCGATTAACATTGTTATGTTGTAGATAGTTTGTTGATGTCCTAAAAACAGAATCTAACAACAATGTTAGGGACATCATGTGGAGTTTTAAAGAAGCTACAGTTGGATAGTCGAGATGATAAAGTAAAACTAATGTCAAATAAGTATGGTGTAGCGAAGTAAATAGGAAGTAAGGGAGATTCTAGTGAGAAAACCAAACACAGGGTAAAAAGCTTTGCAGATAAGAAGGGAAATATATGTGAGGGTTCAGTGTTGATAGTAGGGAATTCAATGGTGAGGGAGGTTGACAGACATTTGTCAAACCAACATAAAATGTTTAAAAAAATGGATATTGAGGGAGCTAAATTTGAGGATATAATAGGTAAAATAAAGATGATAGGAGACAGAGCGAACAGTCATGTTATAGTAGAGGTAGGTACAAATAATGTAAAGAGAGATGGCGCATAAATAATTATACAAAGATACAAGAGTCTCATGAGAACACTTAAGGAAAAATGTACAGGATGGTCACCATGATGGGTATTTTAGACAGATCAGATGGGTCAGACTATTTAGGTAGTAAAATAATAGGTACCTCAGGTTGCAAGTAGTAATCTGTGCAGATTTGAGTATGGAAATTATTGATATGAAGATAGCAAGGTGAAATATTATAGACGGGAAAGGTTTACACCTAAATGGGATAGGACAGCATGCTGTAGCGAAGTACATGTTTCATAATTATGTTCAATATTTAAACTAGTCAGGCATATGAAGATTATGATTATGACTATGAGACTAAAGATAAGCCTAAAACAGTGTGCTATAAAGGATGCAATCACAGGGGAGAGTTGGGAGTCAGGAAAGTGTGAAATGAGTAGTGGAAAAGCAACAATAAAAACGATAAAGTAAAAGTAAAAATTTGAAGAAAAAAAAACACACAAACAAACAACTAACTAAAATGTTTTTATGCAATTGTGAGAGGAATAGTAAATAAAAGAGAACAATTTTAACTATATTTAGAAGAAGAAAAACCAGATATAATAGGATTAACAGAATCATGGATATATGGCCATTGCAGATAGTTAAACTTGAAAAATAGAGAAATATACAATGTTAAGGAAAGATGGTGGTGGATTCGAATTAACAGTACAGAGATCTATATAGTTTCAGATAATTATTAGTGTTGAGAATAAATTTGTAAAATAATAACGTAATTGTAATTGTAGTTTACTGTAGTATACGTATTTTCAAATATAGTGGTCTTGTTGAAACAGATAGTTAATAACTTGACATAATTAAATAGCGTGGTAAAGTGAGCGGTAGTAATAGTTTGTAAGTTAGGGTACTGCGTTTCACAAGTGTGTAAATATAGTGTAGGCCTAGTAGTTAGCGATAAGTTGTTGTAAGGTAAACACCAGCAACATTTGTTTTTTTGGCCTTGCTTAAACAAGTATACATTGTATTAGGTATTAGTATGAACTTATTGGCTAACGGTAATAAATAGCATAATTAGTATGACCGGTAAAACCAGACGAAATGCTACGCAAAAAAGGCTAGGTCAGATTGTATGATTTGTGTGGCGGCAATGTTTTTATAATTAGTGTAGGGTTAGATACACCGTTCGAAGATGAAGTAAACGTTTTATGTGCGGTATGTAGAATAGAAGAGACATAGGCTTGAATGGAGTGCGATATTAGGACAAATGAGAAGAGATTGGAGGAGATAGAAAAGAGGCTGATCAAAATATTAGAGAAACAAGAAAAAATTGAGGAAATTTTAAAGAATCTACAGTTGGGTAGTCGAGGTGATAAAATTAAACTACTGTCAGTTAGGTATGGGTTGGAAAAGGTAATATGAATTGGAAATAAGGGCGATTTTAGTGAAGAAACTGTTCACATGGCAGGTAGCTTTGCAGAGATATTTGCAAATATAGATTAGGGTTCAGTATTGGTAGTAGGGGATTCAATGGTGAGGGAGGTTGGCAAACATTTGTCTAAACAACACAAAATGGGAGATTTCAACTTTCCAGAAATAAAATTGGGATATGCCATAAGCACTTGTAGAGTAAAAACCTTTTGTTAAGTGCATAACTGACAATTTTTTAATTCAACATGTACAAGCAGCCACCAGAGATAAAATAACACCCGACTTAGTTTTTACTACAGAGGAAAATATGGTTGAAAACGTTACTGTTGGGGTTTGGCTAAAGTGACCATCAAATCATCCGTTGGGATCTTATTGCAGAGAAGGAAGTAAACATAAGCACGCGAACATACGACTACTCTTACGCATATGTTAAGAAGATGAAAGAGGCAGTGAGCCACATAACCTGGAAAGATATTGTCGTAGGAACAGACGTTGAACAGGAGTGGGAGAGTTTTAAAACAGTTCTAGAAAAGCTAAAAGAGGAATGTGTTTCATTTAGAGAGGTAAACCCTAAGCGTAAAAAGTGGATAATTAGATTTGTAGTTAAATATAGAAGAGCTAAAAATAAGCATGGACAAAATATATAGTAGCGGGTAAATATAAGAAATATATATTTAAAATATTTGGACAAGCAGAACATATCTCAGAAAGCGAATAAAACAGCAAAAATTGACTTCAACAAAAAAAACAACTTGCTCAGAGGATCAAGACTGATAGTAAAAGCTTCTTGTCTTATGTTAGGAATAAACAAAGAGCGAAAGACAAAGTAGGCCCTCTCATAGACAGTACAGGGACAATGATAAGTGAGAATAGGGAGGCAGCTAATCTACTCAATAAGTACTTTGGCACAGTCTACACAAAAGAGGACTGCTCCAAGATCCCAGAGCCTATAAATATTTTTCAAAGAGACATGTATACAGCGGGATTAAGATCAATCTGTATTACAGAGGAAATGGTTTTAAATTGGAGGGGTTGAAAGTGGATAAATGTCCAGCGCAAGATGGTATTCATCCATAATTGCTGCTTGAAATTAAAGACCAACTAGCAAAACCATTGGATATATTATGTTCTCATTCACTTACAAAAGAATGTTCCATGTGATTGGAACGATGCATGAGTGATCCCCTTATTCAAAGAAAGGGCAACAAATCAGATCCAGCAAATTATAGACCGGTTAGTTTAACGAGCATAGTCTGTAAATTGTTAGTCAATAATCAAAGAAAACATTGAAATATATTTAGACAAATTTAATCTAATCATAAATCGTGCTTATCAAATCTATTAGAATTCATGGAGGAGGTGAATAAAATGATAGATAAAGGGGAGCCAGTGGATGTTATTTATCTAGATTTTGCAAATGCCTTAGAGAAAGGGTACGTCATCAAAGATTATTTCGAAAGTTAAAATCACATGGAATAGAGGGGAGGGGGGGGGGGAAGTTGCCAAATGGATTGACAATTGGTCAAAGGAAAGAAGGCAGAAGAGTGGGCATAAGGAGTACTCTGAGGGGTGTGAAGTGAAATGTGATGTGCCACAGGGTTCGGTTTAGGGAACAATTTTGTTCTTGATATATAAACGATTTGGACATTGATATGGGATCAGTAATTGCAAAATTCGCTGATGACACAAAAATATGCAGTAGTGTCTCATCTAAAGCAGAAGTGGATATATTGAGGTTGGATTTAGATCAAATTCAAGAAGAGTCTGTAGGCTGGAAAATAGAGTTTAACATGCACAGTCATCCACATGGGTAGATCCAATATCGAACACAATTGCAGAATAGGCGAGAAGAATATTAGAAATATAGATAAGGAAAGGTTCTTAGGGATCATACAGGTAATGTGAGTGAGCAAGTTCAGGTAGCAGTGAAAAAGGCAAATGCAATGTTAGGTATGATAAAAATAAATATTAAACATAGAAGCAAAGAAGTGATATTCAATATGTATAACGCATTAGAAAGACCTAGATTGGAATACTGTGTACAGGTGTGGAGTCCTTATCATAGAGGGGATATAAACATGCTAGAAAGAATTTTTAAAAAGAGCGACAAAGCTGATAGTAGGATTCCAGAATTACATTTTTTCAAAATACAACCACCCACAAGAACAAGAGGGCATAGCTACAAATTAACAAAAGAGAGATCCAGCTTAAATATTGGGAAATATTTTTTTAGTCAGAGAGTGGAGAATGATTGGAATGCATTTCTAGGGGAGGTAGTGTACAATGACAATGCACCATTGAAACAGTCAACGTTGAATAAAAACTTTAAAATCGAGGTAGTGGAGGCAGGGACAATTAATGCATTTAAGAATAAATTAGATGCGCATAGCTTTTACAGCAAGGTAATGTAAATGAAACTGGTTGTACACAGATTCTGCAGAGTCTTCTAAACCAGTATAAAGACGTTAAGTTAAGTAAGACAGGCCGAGCATATTTCAGACGCCAAGCAAAACCAGACCCCTAAAGAAACTTAAACGAATCTATTAGTGTTTTCTTCTTCTTCGTCGTACGCAGTCAGAAATCAACCTTTATTTTTTAGAAAAAAGCAGCGGACATCCTGAGGCTGTCGACACTGCCATAGAGCTTGTCTAGTGTTGCCACTGGTGATGACCACATCTGCTCTCTCTGATCCTCGTATGTCAGACAGTTTTGCAGCAAATACTCAGCGGTCATTTTCCCGGTACCACACGGGCATTTGTCAGTGCCACCTATCTTCAATTTGTTGAATAGGAGGTACCTCAGTCTATTGTGGCCAGTGCGAAGTCTGAAGACCACGACCTGCTCTCTTCTGTTCAACTGGTAATAGGCATCGTTTTTTGTGTAGCCAGTATGTTCGGTTTCCCATTTGGTCATGTATCTAGCTCTAATAAGCCGTTTTGACTCTTCGTATGTCATACTAGTATCTGGTTGTGGTAGTCTTGCACCTTCTTTTGCCAGTCTGTCTGCCTCCTCGTTGCCTTGGATGTTGCAGTGGGATGGAACCCACTGTACCACTACCCTTTTTCGTGCGGACTGCTGGCATAGTTGACAGAGTACTGCTCTTAAATCATTAGGTTCAGTATTTTTCTGGATTTTCAGTGCTGTGACTACGGCCAAGGCATCTGTAAGCAGGACTATATGGCTTTCATTTCTTTTACCTGTCACCATTTCTTCCACTGCCGCCCTCAGTGCCTCTGCCTCCGCTCTGAAAATGCTTGTGTCTTTTCCAGTAGCGAATGACAGTGTTATTTTTCTGCCATTTGGTAGGTTCAGAAATGCTCCTGCCCCTCCTTTCTGTGTTGTGTTTGTTACAGAACCGTCGGTGTACGCATGGGTCCAGTCCGTGCTTGGGTAGTTTTTCGTTATGTAACTCAGGGTAGAATCTCTTCTTTCTTTTTCAGTCTGGCAGTTTTTGTTTCCAATACCTGGTATATTTTCTACCACCTCTGGAAATAAATGCTGCCTCCAGATAGGTATCGTACAGTAGGGATGGGTTTTGGTGTTGTTAGTGCGTTCATGGGGTCTTCGTGCATCTTTGCCTTGGCTATTTCTGCAAAGTTTCTCCTCTTTAGTTTCACATTTCCAAAATTGTTTAGTCTCTGGTGCATTGGATGATCAGTCAGTCTTCTGAGTGTCTCTCATTGCTGCTGGGCTCTGCAGTCTCTTCTGTCGGTCATGGATTGCAGTTTTGTAATCGTTTCAAGTTCTACAATTGGCGTTGACTTCATGCCTCCTGTTATAACTCTCATGGCTTGGTTTTGGAGTTTGCTAACTTTATCGAAGTTCGCCTTTGCTGCTGTTGTCCATGCCGCAATGCCATACTCGAGAACTGGTCTCACTCTTCCAGTGTACAGTTTCTTTAGAATACTTTCGTCAGTTCCCCAGCTTGTGCCAGCAAGTTTCCTCATAATTGCCATTCTTTCTCTGGCTCTCATTCGGATTCTCTTGATCTGACTTTTCCATGTCATGCGCCGATCAAATGTGACTTCCAGGTAGTTTGGCTTGTCGTTTGGCTGCAGGTATTTGCCGTTAAGACTTAATTTAGTGTTTTGGGGTTTGTTTGAATATTGTACATGTGGTTTTTTCCTCGTTTATTTTTTTTTTTTTTTTTTTTTTTTTTTTTGCGTTCGCCTTATTTCTCTAATCCCCAAGGCGGTGTGCGTTGCACTGCGTTTTTATTTTGCGCCCGTCGGCCCAGTGCATCCGACTTCAGCATGCATTTTATGTAAGGATCTGCTTCCTCCTGCATTTTCTAAGGGTTTGCGCTTCCCCGGGGTAACGACCGGTGCTGTGATGGGGATCGAACCCAGCACCTTCTGGTTGTGAGCCGTGTCACTTAACCACTAGGCCACGCCGTCCCCCCTCGTTTATTTTGACCAGCGATGAGTTTTGCCACTCTTTCAGCGATGTTAGGGCCTGCTGCAACCGATTTCTTGCTATGGTGAGATTCTTATCAGAGGTCCACATAGCCAGATCGTCTGCAAACATTGAGCTATGGATTCTTCTTGGTATATTCTCTGTTATGTTATTTATATACACCAGGAAGAGTGTGGGTGACAGTACTCCCCCTTGGGGTACTCCCTGCTCAAGTGTCACCATTTTGCTCATCTGCCCTTGTACTTGAACTCTGGCTGTTCTGTTTTTGAGGTAGGGACTGATCCATTTGTACATTTTCCCACAAACTTCACTTCTTAGCTTGACTCTAAGTCCCTCTTTCCAGACTTTGTCAAATGCCTTTTCTAGGCCCACCCAAACCGCTACTGTGTGTTTTTGTTCCTGGTAGGCTTCTATTTCCTGGGCTATGAGGATGACCTCAGTAGATCTGTGCTGTCTAAAGCCTGCTTGCTGTGGAATTAATATGTGTTTTTCTTTCAGATATCACATCAGTCTGGCGTTTATCATACGTTCCATCAGTTTGCCTACGCAGCTCAGTAGGCTGATAGGCCTATATCCATTTGGATCTGTTTTGTCTTTTCCTTTCTTTGGTACTGGTACAAGTACTGCGTCTTTCCATGCCTGGGTTACAATACCCCTTTTCCAGCTTTTGTTCACGATTGATAGTAGTTTCCTCTTCGCTGTTTGGCCCAGCCCCATCAGCATTTCGTTTGTTATCCCGTCTTTTCCGGGAGATTTCCTTTTCTGTAATGTTCTCATGGCCTCTTCCATTTCATTCATTGTTAATTTTGCCATCATATGCTCTTCTGGTGCCATATTGATGTTGTCGTGCCCCTTTTGCTCTTCACTAATGACTGTATGCATAACTGCAGGGACATCAATGTGGTTTGCTCTTGCAAAATGTTTAACAAAGGCGTTTGCTGCTTTTTTTCCAGTGAGCATGTTGTCACCCTGCTTGATTGTAATTTGTTTGTTTGATGGAGTTTCGTCATTCATAGCTTTCATAGTTTGTTCCCTTCTTTGTCTAAATTGAGGCTTTCTGTTTTGTTTTTCCAGCTTTCTCTTGCTGTTTTGTTTAGAGTGTATTTGTATTTCGCCGTGGTGGGTTTGAGGGCGATACTGCCTCCATAGATTGTTCTCTCTCTGCCATATTCCTAGCATTTGTGACTGCGTCTTCCGCTTTTTGCAAATCATCATTCCAATAGGGCTTATAATTTTTCCTTGCCCCTCTTGGGATGGTTTCAGTGGCAGCTTGCATTATTGCTTTGCTTAGGCTTTCCACCATGCGCTTCATTTTGTTATTCCGTGTGGTGATGGTTTCACACAGCCCATCTGTCAGGTATGCAAATCTGTACCAGTCGGCTCGTTTGTAATTCCAACGTGGGAGCGGTTTTGTTTTTTGTGGGTCTACTTCCATATCAACTTCTAGCCTAATTGGCCTGTGGTCGCTACCTGCCAATTGGTTTTGCACCTGGCGGTCAATTTTATGGTGAATGTCCACCGTGGAAAAGGCCAAATCTGGAGTAGAGGTGGTATGCCATGTTCTAGAATAGAAGCTAGGGCTATCCTCCGGCCTATTGATTAGATATATATTTGTGTCTATCTCCCAATCTTCCAATTCGTCACCTCTGCTGTCTATGTCTGAGTATCCCCATCTCTCCGAGTGGCTGTTGAAGTCTCCAACTACTATGCAGTTGGAGTCTTTGACTTCCATACTCGAGAGCGATAGGTCTTTATTTGGTGGTCCATACACGTTGAAGATGCGGATCTTCGTCTCTTGAGCCATTATTTCAACTCCTACAATTTCTGCTTGTCCGGTGTGATTGACCCCGCGCTACTCGGTATGCAGTTACGGGTCAGTATTAGAACCCCTCCTTTGTGACCTTCTCTATCAAGACGGAAGCCCTGGTATCCTCTCATTGAGAATTTGTGGTTGTTGTTGAGGTGCGTTTCTTGGATTCAAGCACGTCAATCTTACCTTCATGCAAGCGATGTGTTAGGGGGAGTTTTTTTGTTAATGACACCCTCCGCATTCCACTGTAGTATTCTGAGAGTCTTGTGTTTTTGGTCAATAGATTTCGCCCCATAGCCAGGTGCCTCGACTCCACAACACATCAGTGGGTGACCACCAGTAGTCAAGGGTGGGCCCCTTCTAGGCGTGATGCCCGGCACTCTCGCTGCCTGGCGGGACTCCACCTGATGAGCGCCATACTTTTTTCTGTAAGGTTGTACTGTCATCATACTGCGATATACGTTGCATTGTTTCGTTAAGCCTGTGGCCCAGTGCATCCGATTTCATTAGGCGTTTCTGTAGGGATGCCTTCCTTAGCCTTTGGCTGTCCCCAGCCTATCTGCAAGGCAGCAGTTGTTTGTGATCAGAGTTGTCTCTCTTATGGAAGTTGTCTTACAGGACTAACGAGTCTTCACTACTCGTGTCTATAGGGTGCGGTGATGATATATGAGATATGATATGGACTATGTACTGGTTTGTACTGTCCCGGAAGAGAGGCAGTCCAGTGTGTCTGTATCCCAGGATCGTCACATCCTGCCAGAAACGTAGCATATGCATGTGAGTGGGGTATCTCTTTGCTCCCTTTATTTCTCGGCTTCTTTCCAGTGATGGTACGCCTAGCATTCCCCGCCACCTGGGAGGTTGACACAATAGGGCAGATGTGCAATGTCCGCTAGCCTGCATCTCTTATGCGTCCATTGGTATGGCTGATAGCATAAAGAAGTAGAGATCGAGGCAGGAGTGCATTTAACCAGGGCACAAGCCTAGTAATGTTACGGAGATGTTGTTCGCCTGGTGTGCGGACATATCTCATGGTCAGAGGCTGAGTCTCGACAGTTCACAGTGAGGTGGCTGATCTACTGTTTACGACACCCCGACCAAGAACTAAGTCTTCTGTTGGTGGTTTCACCCCTCATCGCCGTATGGGGTGAATAACGAGCAGCTACCCGGCCGCTTTGATCGGCGGATGGCAGAGACCTCTTTCTGCGGCTCGACCACGTGGGGCTGAGGCGCGAACCTCAAGTCCCGACCATATCGAAGCCTCCCATCGCAGTGGTGCTGAGATTTTGGGCGGGATTCCGGCTTATAGGCTTTCGGCCGTAATCCCTCACATAGTAGCCTCGCGCCATTGGCTTATCAGCCTAGCACGTGGACCAAATGTCTGCGGCTCCTCTCGAATTGAGCAGGATTACCATAACAACGCCTTGTCATTAGTAGGGTAAAACTGACCTGTCTTCCGAGGGTCTATTACCAGCTCCCGTTCACTATTCGACCAGACGAATCAATAGAGGGCTTTTTAGTTTGTCCTTGACCAGGAGTCTGGAACCTGCGATTTCTGCAGGGTTAAAACAAGATTACCATTGCAGACGCTCTTTGATTGAGAGGTTAAAAAACTGACCTGTCTTCCGTGGGTCTAATACCAGCACACGTTTACTATTAGACCCAACGAAAGTGCTCTCGATTTGTCAGTCATTCTACAGTATTGGCGTGTTGTGTCAAATTAAGCCGCAGGATCCACTCATGGTGATGTCCTTCCGTCAATTCCTTTATCGAACACTGAATGCAGACCAATCGAGCCACCGAGAGCTTAGCCCCAGATTTACGAGGGTCTAAATCGAGCACCCGTTCTATATTAGAACCTACGAAAGTGCTCTCGGCCTGTCAATCATTTCAGTGTTTGGCCGTTTTGAGTCAAATTTAGCCGCAGGCTCCCCGCCTGGTGGTGCCCTTCCGTCAGTTCCTTTAAGTTTCAGCTTTGCAACCATACTTCCCCCGGAACCCAAACACTTTGGTTTCCCGGAAGCTGCCTGCAGAGTCATCGAATCAACTCCTGCGGATCACTAGTCGGCATCGTTTATGGTCAGAACTACGACGGTATCTGATCGTCTTCGCGCCTCTGACTTTCGTTCTTGATTAATGAAAACATTCTTGACAAATGCTTTCGCAGTAGCTCGTCTTGCGGCGATCCAAGAATTTCACCTCTAACGCCGCAATACGAATGCCCCCGTTTGTCCCTGTTAATCATTATCTCCAGTTCAGAAAACCAACGAAATAGAACCGAGGTCCTATTCCATTATTCCATGCACCATTCTTCAGGCAGCCGAGGCCTGCTTTGAACACTCTATTTTTTTCAAAGTAAACGCGCCGGCCACCCAGCACGCTCAGCAAAGAGCACCCGTGCGAGAGAGCCGGCAGACGGTAGGGCAGGAGACAACGGGCAGTGAACCGGCGCGAACCGGACCGCCCGCCTGCGCGTGAGATCCAACTACGAGCTTTTTAACTGCAACAACTTTAATATACGCTATTGGAGCTGGAATTACCGCGGCTGCTGGCACCAGACTTGCCCTCAAATAGATTCTCGTTAAAGGGTTTAAAGTGTACTCATTCCAATTACGGGGCCTCGAAAGAGTCCCGTATTGTTATTTTTCGTCACTACCTCCCCGTGCCGGGAGTGGGTAAGTTGCGCGACTACTGCTTTCCTTGGATGTGGTAGCCGTTTCTCATGCTCTCTCTCCGGAATCGAACCCTGATTCCCCGTTACCCGTTACAAACATGGTAGGCATGTCACGTACCATCGACATTTGATAGGGCAGACATTTGAAAGATGCGTCGCCGGCACATGAGGCCATGCGATCAGCACAAAGTTATCCAGAGTCACCAGTGGGGACGCGCAACCCCACGAGGGGAAACGACGATTGGTTTTGAAATAATAAAAGCGCTCTTTCCGCGAGGGTCGGACCTTGGTAAGCATGGATTAGCTCTAGAATTGCCACAGTTATCCAAGTCAAGTAGGATCATGTCATCTAAGGAACCTCGACTGATTTAATGAGCCATTCGCGGTTTCACCGTGAGACAGTGTGAACTTAGACATGCATGGCTTAATCTTTGAGACAAGCATATGACAACTGGCAGGATCAACCAGATATCTGTCGGAGAAGTACGAACCACGCACACCGGTCGGCGGAGGACGGATGTGTAAAAAGCCTCACTAGGACGGCCGCAGGGACGGACTGGCGGACGGACGATTGTTCCGTCTATCACTCTGTCGACCTAGAAGTGCCTGACAGGGGCCCGTATACACACCAGACGACCGACCGACCGGGCTCGATCGGGGAGGGATGGCAGCGCTCTGTGCAGAACGGATCCCAACGTCCCCGGCGATGAATTTCACAGGAACTGGAGACGATTTTTGCCTGTCGGCCTGCCCTTCTCCCGAGGGTTTGTCAGGCGAGAACAGGGCCTAGGCAGGATTCCTGCTTTCCATTTGCCGGTCACAAGCTCTTTGCGAGAATCTGACCACCAGCGAGACGAATTGTAGAGGTCTGCTATAAGCCTTCAAAAAAGCACCACTGACTGATACGGGCCACAGTAAAGCACCGTTGCCATCGGCACGACACCACAAATTTCATCCCGCTACATGGCCGGGGAGAGGCGGGCGAGCGTTTTCGGCAAGCCCGCGCTATCGCTCCGTCTGTCGGGACTGAGATCGCTGTACTGGATGAGAGTTAATCGCGGCGGCAAGAGACCTACCCCAGATACATCTATTAGTTTGATCTTCGTGGCCATGTTCATCTTAACAAACATATGAACAGAATAGACCCATTTCGTGAACCAAACTGTCAGGACCACGAGAAATCATTCAATCACCCACTGACTCTTGGCCTAGGATTAACCGACCCGAGAAACCGGCAGCTTTCACTGCACACCACTACAAACAACATACTCTACGCGTCACCATAACACACGAGGAAGATGTCTGCTTGTGTCCGGGAGGCATTGCGTTGTGAATAGTTACCATCTCACAGCTAAAGGAAATCTATGATCATCACCGCTCTTTCAAACACATTAATTAGAGCATATGAATTTGTTTCGTGCGTGCTTACTTACATTTTTCTGTCCACTAGTAGCATCATTAAATCAATAATCAATTCTGTTTTATAATTTTGTAAATGTTTTAGGAAACTGCTTTTCCAATTTAAAGTTTCTGCTGTTAACCGTTTCGTTTATATTCTTTCAACATGTTCTTACATTTGCCATTCACAGAGACTAAGCTGACAAACAAAACTCGGTTAAACAACAGCTTTCCATAAGCAGTGTAGAGGTAATTCAAGTTTTATAAAATGCAAAAAATAAGGTTGTTGTTGTTGTTGATCAAATAGATCTGCCGAGCTGTTCGTTTGTTAGTCGTCAATGTCATGTTGAAATATTTAGAGCTTGTTCCAAGTTAGGGCGCGGAGCTGTAAGTGATATTGATTGTTTGGGTGCACGTAATAGCCGTTCTCTTTCTGTGGCAAATCATTGGCAAATAAATAGCACATCTTAGTCTGTTTTATGTGAATGGGGGCAGTTGCAGCAGTTTGTTCGTCTACTGAGTTTAACTAGTTTGTTCGTCTACTGAGTTTAACTAGTTTGTTTCTGTTAAAACTGATGTGCTGAGGTCTAAGTTTGAAGAGAATGCTCTGTTCTCTGCGTTGCGGTTTGTTGATGTTGTCATTTCTGTTGGTGTGTGCCAGTTCGTGATAGATTGCACGCCCAGTAGACTCTTCTATTCTTCATCGGTTCAGTAATTCCTTCTTGATATTAATATATATTAATTTGCCGTGATAACTTTGATGGTGTGTGTTGTTTGCATATTAACAAACATCTGAACCAGCGTTATAGCGCTAATATAAGTGAAGACTACATTCTGTATGTGTTTGTACTTTCCTTGTTGGAATTGCTTGAGTATTTACGTGATGTTGGTATTTTGTATAGTTGTAATTTCGTTATGCTAGCTATTACAGTATTCTTCACAAGTTTCACCAATGTCCAATGTATTGCCATTTTGGCATTTGGATGGATCTACAAGTCCGGCAGTTATAGTGGCATTGAAAAATGAACCATCGGTATGGTATATGAATGTATTGTTGCGTAGCTGTCTATTATTTCCAAGGTTGATGTCTTTATTATTATTATTGTTTGTTTTGTTCTTTTGCGTTCGCCTAATTTATTTATTCTCCAAGGCGGTGTGCGTTGCACTATGTTTTAATTTGCGCATGTCGGTGCAGTGCATCTGACTTCGGCATTCATTTTATGTAAGGGTCTGCTTTCTCCTGCATTTTCCAAGTGTTTGCTTCCCCGGGGTAACGGCCGGTGATGTAATTTAGATCGAACCCAGCACCTTCGGATTGTGAGTGGTGTCTCCTAACCACTAGTCCACGTTCGCCCTTATTATTGCGTTGATTTCTCTGCTCATCGTACTTTCCCAAAGTTGGGTTCTAAATGTACGTTATTTTAACACATTTCCCGTGTAAGTGACTGGGCATTTGTGTTATTTCCCGTATCTGTGGGACATCTGTGGTAGAAGATATAGTTAGTTGTCTTGCAATGGGGACTTTTTGTTTTAATCTGTTAATTGGTTTCAAGTTGTCAACCAGATGTCCATATGAATGTTTTTGTCTTATTCTTCTGTTGTTGTTCGTTAAAGGTTCACATACTTCACGGTTACTATGAACACTATGTTCATATGCTCATTGAGGTTTGAAGTGATAGGTAACTATGCTCATTTAGGTTTGAAGTGGTAGGTAGCTATGCTCATTGAGGTTTGAAGTGATAGGTAACTATGCTCATTGAGGTTTGAAGTGGTAGGTAACTATGCTCATTGATGTTTGAAGTGGTAGGTAACTATGGTCATTGAGGTTTGTAGTGGTAGATAACTATAGTCATTGAGGTTTTAAGTGGTAGGTAACTATGCTCATTGAGGTTTAAAGTGGTAGGTAACTATGCTCATTGAGGTTTGTAGTGGTAGGTAACTATGCTCATTGAGGTTTGAAGTGGTAGGTAACTATGGTCATTGAGGTTTGTAGTGGCAGGTAACTATGGTCATTGAGGTTTGTAGTGGCAGGTAACTATGGTCATTGAGGTTTGTAGGGGCAGGTAACTATGCTCATTGAGGTTTTTAGGGGCAGGTAACTATGCTCATTGAGGTTTTTAGGGGCAGGTAACTATGCTCATTGGAGTTTGCATTGACATGTTGGTGTCCATAAATGATCGGACATAAAACTGATACAGCTGCTTTAGAGTACCTGTTTCCTCTCCTCAATGAGTTAAATTTCTGTTGGCCTTGTCTATCATTTTGTGACCAAACGGATTGTCAACAGCTTCACTACCAAGTACAATGAACTATCATCTTTGGCCCGTAGCTGTGCTGTCTGAGTTTGTACATTTTAGTATTTTCATGTGTACTTCTGATGAAGACTGTATGAGCAGTTTTATGTGTATTTATTTGTGGTATGCAGAGCCTTCAGTACACATCTATTGAGGTCGCTGTATTGTGCTTGGGCCAGTATTTTTCTTTTGTCAAGTTGAATAGGCCATCTGCGTAGATGACTTTAAGACAGATGAGAGAGAATGTAGTTTATGTAAGGAGGAAAACGGTACAGCTCAATGCAGATCCTTGTGGTAATCTCTCTTCTAATGTATTTTGATGTTGTTGCTTGATCTATTGTTATTTGTATTGGTCTATTTTTTTCCCAGACCGCTCTAATTCAAAGGTATATGCTTCCGTGTTTTCATTTTTATTAAAAAGTCATTGCCTTTATATTTTGTCGTCTGTTTGTTTCAGGTCAATGAATACTGCTGCGGTGTGTTTCATCTCTTAGAAACTATCTGAAGTTTTCTGCACCAAATGAAAAAGTTGGTCGTCAGTTCTTGTGTCTATTCTGAAGCATGCTTGGCTGTCATCAATTATTCTGTTTCCAGGTATCAGTACAGCATTTGGCGCACAATTTTTGGTAGCAAGTTTTCCAATTGTTGAGGTCATTGAGACTGAGTTCCAGTTTCTTGGGTCTCTTTGTGTTTCTTTTTCTTGAGAATTGGTTTCATGTTTGCAGTTAGCCGTGCTTTTGAGTTTCCGTTTTATGACCTTGTTCCGTTGATAAAACTTTCGGAAAGAAGACTTTAATTTTTGACCAACATTTTCATTTCTTTGGTTATGGTCTCAATTCTTAAATAGTGCAATATTTGGTTTGGCAGCTCTGTGTTGTATACTTGTCCAGTTTGAAAAATTGCCCTGTCCACCTGTTTCATGTGGTTGTTATGCTGACATTGGTCTAGTTTTTGCTCAAGATGTCTGCCTTTTTCTTATTGTTTGGTTAAGCTATTGACCTTGGGATTGTGAGCTTTGCATGCGATCCAAGTTCAGATCACGTCGTGTCACATCGTGTTCAGATCGTGCATGTCGTGCTTTTTTCATTATATGGACTGATTCTCGCAGTCGACCAAGCTGTAAATGGGTACCTGACGAAGTCAATATAAAATTTCCAAGTCACTTCAGCAGGCAAGAAGTCTGTGCTCTAATGTTGACACTTTCAGCAATGAAAGAGACTGAGTAAATATGGCGACTCGATAGTTGCAGCCAAGGGGGTTCTTATCAGCCACTTTCCAGATATTTTTCTTACTGTCTGCTACACTTTTTCTAACCTATCTAAGTGTTTCTGAATGTGTGTCTTCTTACCTTTCCATGAAGACAGTGTGTATGATTCTGTGTATTATTCCTTTCATTATTTCAGTTCAAGTTTTTGTCTAAGTTCCCTATTTTTCTTTCCTTGTGTGATATCTTGCTTATGATGCGAGGTCTTTGTATATTCTTCTATTGTCTGGATTGTTTACTTTTTTCCATCTTTCTTCTGCGTTG
Organism: Ariolimax columbianus; assembly: GCA_036924085.1. NCBI lineage: Eukaryota > Metazoa > Mollusca > Gastropoda > Stylommatophora > Arionidae > Ariolimax > Ariolimax columbianus. Next base: position 36,516,754 of record JAVGWX010000018.1, read on the forward strand.
TCTTCTTTATTTAATTTTTTTTCTTAATCCTAAACCCAAAAATGGCTTAAACGATTGTGGCTGCCTCTTTGAATTTTCATTTGAGTTATTTCAAGGATTGTATTTCTGATATTACTGTATGTATTCTCTAAAGTGCTTGTTGGATTAATGTTTCTAAATCTGTTGTACAATAGAGTTGCACAAGTCAGTTGGCGTTTCTAAAGTTCCAGTACGTTTTTCTACATTTTCTGCATTTGCATTGTTTCTTTATAGTAATGAATATATATATATATATGTGGTAGCTTCCAATGTCCTCCAGGACTTGTGCAAACAAACGTTTGAAATGTCAGTTAGGTCAGATCTGCTGATCGTGTCTGCATTTATGTGCAAGAGTGTGTTCGACATTATATTTAAGATCACTTTGGACGAACTGTAGATGTCCTTTATCTCTCAGTCTCTTCTGCTGCATGTCTTCTATCCCAATGATCATGTGTGAGCATTAGCGTCTTCTGTTTTATCCGTTTTTTTAATATGTAGAGCCTTCAAAATAATTGACGTTTCCTATACATATAAGCAGTAAATATTACATAAAGTAAATGTGTTTCCATTGATTCAGCAGAGGACTTCCTGCATGTCAATGCCAGTTCTACTGTAGATGTTCTTACCTCTGCTTCATTTGCATTTCTTACGAGTGGCATAAGTCCTGAACAGTTCGTAAACTCACAGAAGTCTGTAAGTAACCTGTTATAGTATACAATGTTGGTCTGAAATTACAGTTTTATGGTAGGAAAATCAGGGCCAGCCATAATAGCTGTGACACTATTTTGCTATTTAGTGACGCTTGTGTTTAACATTACCATCATCGAATGCCCAGTCCATCTAAGGGCACGTAAATCAGAAATTTAGAAATACTCATGCACAATGTTGTTATCTCCCATATAATTCTCGCTTGTCTGTTCTTGCTTTTCTCTGTGCTTTGAAATGGATGTACTATAGTCAGTTAAGGTGAAAACGTTCTCACCCTCTCTCTCTCTTTCTCTATATATCTGTTTCCCCCCCTTCCGTTTACCCCAACAAACGGACAAGGTTTGTGCCACAATGGCGTCACATTCTAATTGGCATTGTAAAAATAGCTCTTAGTTGATGTACGTTAGACAGCAAGAGTTAGCCCTCAGATTGGCAGACAATTTATTACAAGAAAGATTCAGATGGAGCTGAATATATGCTTCAAGAAAAATATGGGCTTTAATGACGTTTCCAAGTCAAAAGTCATCAGGTATGGATGGAATGATAACTAAAGCAATTCTAGTAGGTGAAAAAAAACATGACTAAAGTGGCTAGAAAGAATCTTTACATGAGCATGAACAGAAATAATAGTATGAGACGATTTGCACTTTAATTGATTTTTCCGATTCTTGGGATAGGAGTTTTCTCTCTTCTTTTCTTTGTGCCAGGCAGTGGAATATACATGTTTTCAGCTGTCTTGTGTCATCATACATAGTTTTTGTGCGGGAGGGGTTTTGCGATCGTACTTGCTTCCTCAATTCTGATAATGATGGAGAATTCAGGAGATGGTCTTTTACTGTTGCTTCCAGTGCTTGCTGTACTGTGTATTGTTGGTGGCCACTCCGTGTAGATGTTTGTTCGACGGCAAAGTTATTGGTGATATCTTTGGGATTTGGTTGAGACACTCACAGCTCTTGCAGTCTCCCCTGTGTCCCATCGGCCCACTAATTATTTGTGTGCAGTTGTAAATTATAATTTAAGTAATACTTTGGTTGGTGCTGCTTTATGATTTGTTTGTTTGTGCCATTGCCAGCGTATCAGCACTTTCATTGCCTTTGATGTCTATGTGTTCTTGTTATCTACTGTAGATGACACTGATGCCATAGGATACGAGAATCGTTATAGATTCAAGAATATTTGTGAACATTTTCTGGGATCCAGGGATCCAGCTTACGCGCCTGAGTGATGGATGGGAAATCTATGAAAATTACCTGAATTTGCTTGAATCTCTGCATCAAAGTTTGACCACAATGATCCCCAACGTGCAGATAGTTGGTTCGTTGTTTTGTATGGAAACACAGGAGCCATATCCTGCGCTTATCGTAGTCATAGAGGCTGCGCCATATGTGTATTTATGACACCAGTTCTCGGGGTAGAATTGGATGGTCTAAAAAGCGTAGAAATATGTTGTAGTCGGTTGACTTGTTCACTAGGTAGTTCATGTGTGTGGTGTTTATTTGTGGCATACAAAAAACGTTGTATTTGGTGGCAGTATTTGTCTAGTCCATATCTATATTTTTATAGCTCATCTCTCTACTTCGTTACAGAAGCTTGGCATTTTATTCTTCTGCAACGCTCATTTCTTTTTCTTTTTTTTTCTTTTTCTTCTTCTTTTTCTTCTTCTACTTCTTCTTCTGTTTGTTCTTTTTCTTTTTTTTTAACTTAACTTCTTTAAACAGGTTTAGACGAGTGTGTATACAACCAGTTTCTTATATTTAATTTGAACACAAACATATCTATATGCATCCAGTCTATTCTTGGTGCAATAACTGACCCTTCAAGCACTACTTCCTGTCAAAATGCATTAAACGCTTTAACCTTTCTCTTCTTCTTTTCTTTCTTCTTCTTCACCTCTTTGGCGTTGGTCGTGAAAAGGACGTTGTGACGAAGTTTAAATCAATTCTGCGATATCTGGGCCTTTCGACCATGTGCCATCCGATTTCAGCTGGCAGTTTTTGGTACTATGTTTGCTTTCCCGCACCGATCCCTTTTCTCTTAGCTAGACTACGGCAGTGCAGTCTGTTTCCAGGGCTGTCGCATGAAGGCGGAATCGTGTCTTGCTCAGTTCTGGTTCTCTGACCATAAACAGGCTGATGACATATAGAATGTCCACACACATACTGATCATATATAGAATGTCCACACATACTGATCATATATAGAATGTCCACACATACTGATCATATATAGAATGTCCACACATACTGATCATATATAGAATGTCCACACAGACTGATCATTTATATAGAATAGAAACACATACTGATCATATATAGAATGTCCACACACATACTGATCATATATAGAATGTCCACACATACTGATCATATATAGAATGTCCACACATACTGATCATATATATAATGTCAACACATATACTGATCATATATATAATGTCAACACACATACTGATCATATATAGAATGTCCACACATACTGATCATATATAGAATGTCCACACATACTGATCATATATAGAATGTCAACACACATACTGATCCCATATAGAATGTCCACACACATACTGATCCCATATAGAATGTCCACACACATACTGATCCCATATAGAATGTCCACACACATACTGATCAATACACGCTGATCACACATAAGTTGATCACACAGACTGCTGCAATAATTGGTATCATGAACGGGAGTGTAGAGCTCGAGGTTAACAAGTTGGTAAATGATAACATGCAGTTTAGTGATGTCATCACATATTTCGAGATATCTGGCTGATTGAGGTTTATCTGCTAGAGTGACAGGAAATGTCATCGCTAAACAGATCGGGCATACAGAACAGCAACCTCTTCTACAAGAATATAGATAGAAGCAGGTACTGTAGTTCTGATCTGGTTATCTAAGATCTATTTAACAGAGACACTCATCGGGTCAGACTCTCATTCCTTACTTTGGAAGGTACAGAAGATCTGGCTAAGGCATGTGTTCGATGGCAGCCATATAGGTATCAAACTTTCTAGGACTGGTGTAGATCTAGTGTCATGTTCCTGTTGTTGTTCTAGTGTCATGTTCCTGTTGTGGTTCGTGTGTCATGTTCCTGTTGTGGTTCTAGTGCCATGTTCCTGTTGTGGTTCGTGTGTCATGTTCCTGTTGTGGTTCTAGTGCCATGTTCCTGTTGTGGTTCATGTATCATGTTCCTGTTGTGGTTCATGTATCATGTTCCTGTTGTGGTTCATGTATCATGTTCCTGTTGTGGTTCATGTATCATGTTCCTGTTGTGGTTCATGTATCATGTTCATGTTGTAGTTCTAGTGTCATGTTCCTGTTGTAGTTCTAGTGTCATGTTCCTGTTGTAGTTCTAGTGTCATGTTCCTGTTGTGGTTCGTGTGTCATGTTCCTGTTGTGGTTCTAGTGTCATGTTCCTGTTGTAGTTCTAGTGTCATGTTCCTGTTGTGGTTCTAGTGTCATGTTCCTGTTGTGGTTCTAGTGTCATGTTCCTGTTGTGGTTCTAGTGTCATGTTCCTGTTGTAGTTCTAGTGCCATGTTCCTGTTGTAGTTCTAGTGCCATGTTCCTGTTGTGGTTCTAGTGCCATGTTCCTGTTGTGGTTCTAGTGTCATGTTCCTGTTGTGGTTCTAGTGTCATGTTCCTGTTGTGGTTCTAGTGTCATGTTCCTGTTGTAGTTCTAGTGTTATGTTCCTGTTGTGGTTCTAGTGCCATGTTCCTGTTGTAGTTCTAGTGTCATGTTCCTGTTGTGGTTCTAGTGTCATGTTCCTGTTGTGGTTCATGTATCATGTTCCTGTTGTGGTTCATGTATCATGTTCCTGTTGTGGTTCATGTATCATGTTCCTGTTGTGGTTCATGTATCATGTTCCTGTTGTGGTTCTAGTGTCATGTTCCTGTTGTGGTTCGTGTGTCATGTTCCTGTTGTGGTTCTAGTGTCATGTTCCGGTTTTGGTTCGTGTGTCATGTTCCTGTTGTGGTTCTAGTGTCATGTTCCTGTTGTGGTTCGTGTATCATGTTCCTGTTGTGGTTCGTGTGTCATGTTCCTGTTGTGGTTCTAGTGTCATGTTCCTGTTGTGGTTCTAGTGTCATGTTCCTGTTGTGGTTCTAGTGTCATGTTCCTGTTGTGGTTCTAGTGTCATGTTCCTGTTGTGGTTCATGTATCATGTTCCTGTTGTGGTTCGTGTGTCATGTTCCTGTTGTGGTTCTAGTGTCATGTTCCTGTTGTGGTTCTAGTGTCATGTTCCTGTTGTGGTTCTAGTGCCATGTTCCTGTTGTGGTTCTAGTGTCATGTTCCTGTTGTGGTTCTAGTGCCATGTTCCTGTTGTGGTTCTAGTGTCATGTTCCTGTTGTGGTTCTAGTGTCATGTTCCTGTTGTGGTTCTAGTGTCATGTTCCTGTTGTAGTTCTAGTGTCATGTTCCTGTTGTGGTTCTAGTGCCATGTTCCTGTTGTAGTTCTAGTGTCATGTTCCTGTTGTGGTTCTAGTGTCATTTTCCTGTTGTGGTTCTAGTGTCATTTTCCTGTTGTGGTTCTAGTGTCATGTTCCTGTTGTGGTTCTAGTGTCATTTTCCTGTTGTGGTTCTAGTGTCATGTTCCTGTTGTGGTTCTAGTGCCATGTTCCTGTTGTGGTTCTAGTGTCATGTTCCTGTTGTGGTTCTAGTGTCATGTTCCTGTTGTGGTTCTAGTGTCATGTTCCTGTTGTAGTTCTAGTGTCATGTTCCTGTTGTGGTTCTAGTGCCATGTTCCTGTTGTAGTTCTAGTGTCATGTTCCTGTTGTGGTTCTAGTGTCATTTTCCTGTTGTGGTTCTAGTGTCATTTTCCTGTTGTGGTTCTAGTGTCATGTTCCTGTTGTGGTTCTAGTGTCATTTTCCTGTTGTGGTTCTAGTGTCATGTTCCTGTTGTGGTTCTAGTGCCATGTTCCTGTTGTGGTTCTAGTGTCATGTTCCTGTTGTGGTTCTAGTGTCATGTTCCTGTTGTGGTTCTAGTGTCATGTTCCTGTTGTAGTTCTAGTGTCATGTTCCTGTTGTGGTTCTAGTGCCATGTTCCTGTTGTAGTTCTAGTGTCATGTTCCTGTTGTGGTTCTAGTGTCATTTTCCTGTTGTGGTTCTAGTGTCATTTTCCTGTTGTGGTTCTAGTGTCATGTTCCTGTTGTGGTTCTAGTGTCATTTTCCTGTTGTGGTTCTAGTGTCATGTTCCTGTTGTGGTTCTAGTGTCATGTTCCTGTTGTGGTTCTAGTGTCATTTTCCTGTTGTGGTTCTAGTGTCATTTTCCTGTTGTGGTTCTAGTGTCATGTTCCTGTTGTGGTTCTAGTGTCATTTTCCTGTTGTCGTTCTAGTGTCATTTTCCTGTTGTGGTTCTAGTGTCATGTTCCTGTTGTGGTTCTAGTGTCATTTTCCTGTTGTGGTTCTAGTGTCATGTTCCTGTTGTGGTTCTAGTGTCATGTTCCTGTTGTGGTTCTAGTGTCATGTTCCTGTTGTGGTTCTAGTGTCATGTTCCTGTTGTGGTTCTAGTGTCATGTTCCTGTTGTGGTTCTAGTGTCATGTTCCTGTTGTGGGGTCCAGGCCAAACAAAACTGACATTCTGGCTTCACAAGCACCAAAAAGGGTTTATTTGATATCGATAGGAGTGACAATTTTATGTCTATCGATGACCGCATATTAGATGAAGGTACCGAAAAAGATACAAAATCAATTCACCGACAGCTTAGCTTTGAAATCGAACAAGGTTATAGAGCAGACTGGAGTGGAAGTCAGGACGGAGCAGAAGTGTGTACAACCAACGAGCTGCAGAAACCATCAGTATTCACATCCTACACCATTTACTAGGAGAGAGACTGAGCATATATGGCATATATTGGTCAAATACATTGATCACTGCTAACACAACAAGATCTTACACACAGACTTCTTAAACACAGATTAAACACATACATACTGCTCACACACGCTGCTCTCATACATACTTCTTCCATATAGACTTCTCTTATATAAACTCTCACACACATGCTGCTCTCACACAGACTGCTCATATACAGACTGCTCACATACAGACTGTTCACACACAGACTGCTCATATACAGACAGCTGAGACAAAGACTAATCACACACATACTTCTCACATAAAGACTGCTTGCACATACTGATCACACACAGACTGCCTTCACATAAAGACTGCTTGCACATACTGATCATACACAGACTGATCTCACATAAAGACTCCTCAAATACAAACATCTGAGACAAAGACTGATCACACACAGACTGCCCTCACATAAAGACTGCTTGCACACATTGATCACACACAAACTACTCTCACATATAGATTGCTTGTACAGGCTAATCCCACACAGACTGCTCATATACAGACTGATCACTTACCAGCACAGACGATAAAACATTGAGAGGACTTGTCACTCGACCTCACTCTGTGGGAGAGTACTATGCAATCTCTAGCAGATCAAGGTCTCCATTGCTGTTGGACTACCTTTACCATTTCAATTTAGGTCATAGCCGGCAGATCCGTAGGTCAATTGTCTATTGCAGCAAATGATGAAGGAAATGGATACTCGTTCTTGGAGCTGACACGTTGTAGACACACCTGCTCAACCCTCCCAGTTGGCAACCCTTGCTCGTTCCATATATGATTTCAACTCGAGTATCCACTCACTTCCATACCCAAAACCCCTTTCCTAATATAACACAACTAATTTAATTACGACAAGCAAAATGTGAATTCCTAAATTAATTGTTATGAAAGACCGTTTCTTCTTCTTCTTCTTCTTACGCTGTCAGACGTCGACCTTTTTTTTTTCGAAAAAAGCAGCGGTCATCCTGAGGCTGTCGACATTGCCATAGAGCTTGTCTAGTGTTGCCACTGGTGATGGCCACATCTGCTCTCTATGATCCTCGTATGTCAGGCAGTTTTGCAGCAAATGTTCAGCGGTCATTTTCCCGGCATTCGTCAGTGCCACCTATCTTCAATTTGTTGAATAGGTGGTACCTCAATCTATTGTGGCCAGTGCGAAGTCTGAAGACCACGACCTGCTCTCTTCTGTTCAACTGGTAATAGGCATCGTTTTTTGTGTGTAGCCAGTATGTTCTGTTTCCCATTTGGTCCTGTATCTAGCTCTGATAAGCCGTTTTGACTCTTCGTATGTCATACTAGTATCTGGTTGTGGTAGTCTTGCACCTTCTTTTGCCAGTCTGTCTGCCTCCTCGTTGCCTTGGATGTTGCAGTGGGATGAAACCCACTGTACCACTACTCTTTTTGGTGCGAACTGCTGGTATAGTGTACAGAGTACTGCTCTTAAATCATTTAGTTCAGTATTTTTCTGGCTTTTTAGTGCTGTGACCAGAGCATCTGTAAGCAGGACTATATGGCTTTCATTCCTTTTACCTGTCACCATTTCTTCCACTGCCGCCCTCAGTGCCTCTGCCTCCGCTCTCAAATTGCTTGTGTATTTTCCAGTTGCAAATGACAGTGTTATTTTTCTGCCATTTCGTAGGCTCAAGAATGTCCCTGCCCCTACGTTCTGTGTTGTGTTTGTTACAGAACCGTGGGTCAAGCCCATGATTGGGTAGTTTTTCGTTATGTACCTCAGGGTTGAATCTCTTTTTTCTTTTTCAGTCTAGACAGTTTTTGTTTCCAATACCTGGTATATTTTCTACCACCTCTGGAAATATATGCTGCCTCCAGGTAGGTTTTCGTACAGTAGGGATGGGCTTTGGTGTTGTTAGTGCGTTCAAAGGATCTTAGTGCATCCTTGCCTTGGCTATTTCTGCAAAGTTTCTCCGCTTTAGTTTCCCATTTCCAAAATTGTTTAGTCTCTGGTGCATTGGATGGTCAGTCAGTCTTCTGAGTTTCTCTGCTTGCTGCTGGGCTCTGCAGTTTCTTCTGTCGGTCATGGATTGCAGTTTTGTAATCTTTTCGAGTTCTACAATTGGCGTTGACTTCATGCCTTCCTGTGTGTCATACCTCTCTCATGGCTTGGTTTTGGAGTTTGCTAATTTTATCGAAGTTTGCCTTCGCCATGTCATGCGCCGATCAAATGTGACTTCCAGGTAGTTTGGGTTGTCGTTTGGCCGCAGGTATTTGCCGTTAAGACTTATTTTGGTGTTTTGGGGTTTGTTTGAGAGCGAGAATATCGTACATGTTGTTTTTTCCTCGTTTATTTTGACCAGCCATGAGTTCGCCCACTCTTCCAGCGATGTTAGGGCCTGCTGCATCCGATTTCTTGCTATGGTGAGATTCTTTTCAGAGGTCCACATAGCCAGATCGTCTGCAAACATTAAGCTATGGACTCTTCTCCGTATATTCTCTGTTATGTTATTTATATACACCAGGAAGAGTGTGGATGACAGTACTGCCCCTTGGGGTACTTCCTGCTCAAGTATCACCTTTTTGCTCATCTGCCCTTGTACTTGAACTCTGGCTGTTTTTTTTGAGGTAGTGGCTGATCCATTTGTACATTTTCCCATAAACTTCACTTCTTCGTAGCTTGACTAAGTCCCTCTTTCCAGACTTTGTCAAATGCCTTTTCTAGGTCCACCTTAACCGCTACTGTGTGTTTTTGCTCCTGGTAGGCATCTTCTAATTCCTGGGCTGTGAGGGTGACCTGATCCTCAGTGGATCTGTGCTGTCTAAAGCCTGCTTGCTGTGGAATTAGTATGTGTTTTTCTCCCAGATACCACATCAGTCTGGCGTTTATCATACGTTCCATCAGTTTGCCTACACAGCTCAGTAGACTGATAGGCCTGTATCCATTTGGATCTGTTTTATCTTTTCCTTTCTTTGGTACTGGTACAAGTACTGCGTCTTTCCATGCCTGGGGTACAATGCCCCTTTTCCAGCTTTGGTTCAGGATTTATAGTAACTTCCTCTTTGCTGTTTGGCCCAGCCCAATGAGCATTTCGTTTGTTACCCCATCTTTTCCGGGAGATTTCGTTTTATTTAACGTTCTCATGGCCTCTTCCATTTCATTCATTGTTAGTTTTGCCATCATATGCTCTTCTGGTGCCGTATTGATGTTGTCGTACCCCTTTTGCTCTTCACTAATGTCTGTATGCCTGTCTGCAGCGACATCAATGTGGTTTGCTCTGGCATAATGTTCAATAAAGGCGTTTGCTGCTTTTTTTCTAGTGAGCATGTTGTCGCCCTGCTTGATGGTAATTTGTTTATTTGATGGAGTTTCGTCATTCATGGCTCTGACTAACTTTCATAGTTTGTTCCCATCTTTGTCTAAATTGAGGCTTTCTGTTTTGTTTTTCCAGCTTTCTCTTGTTATTTGGTTTAGAATGTATTTGTATTTCGCCGTGGTGGGTTTGAGGGCGATATTTGCCTCCATAGATTGTTTTCTCTCTGCCATGTTCCTAGCATTTGAGACTTCGTCTTCCGCAATTCATCATTCTAATAAGGCTTATAATTTTTTCTTGCCCCTCTTGGGATGGTTTCAGTGGCAGCTTGCATTATTGCTTTGATTAGGCTTTCCACCATGGGCTTCATTTTGTTATTCCGTGTGTTGATGGTTTCACACAGCCCATCTGTCAGGATTGCAAATCTGTCCCAGTCGGCTCGTTTGTAATTCCAATGTGGGAGCGATTAGGTTTCCTGTTGGCCTACTTCCATGTCAACTTCTAGCCTAATTGGCCCGTGGTCGCTCCTGACTATTGGTTTAGCACCTGGTGGTCTATTTTGTGGTGAATGTCCACCGTGGAAAAGGCCAAGTCTGGAGTAGAGGTGGTATGCCATGTTCTAGAATAGAAGCTAGGGCTATCCTCCGGCCTATTGATTAGACACAGATTTGTGTCTATCTCCCAATCTTCCACTTTGTCACCTCTGCTGTCTGTGTCCGAGTATCCCCATCTCTCCGAGTGGCTGTTGAAGTGTCCAACTACTATGCAGTTGGAGTCTTTGACTTCCATACTCGAGAGCGACAGGTCTTTGTTTGGTGGGCCATACAGGTTGAAGATTTATATAGGTTTTTAAATATATATATATTATTTTATATATATATATATATATATATATATATATATATATATATATATATATATATATATAATATATATATATATATATATTAATACAGGTTTATAAGATGATCAGAGGAATCGATAAATTAGACTATAACAAGTTTTTTTTTAAATACAGCCACCTACAATAACACGAGGGCATAGCTACAAGCTGACTAAAGAGAGGTCCAGGTTAGATATTAGGAAATATCTTTTTAGCCAGAGAGTGGTGTCTGCTTGGAATGCATTGCCAGGGGAGGTAGTGGAGGCAGGGACAGTTAATGCATTTAAGAATAAACTGGATGCGCATAGCTTTTAGAGCAAGGTGATGTAAATGTAACTGGTTGTATACAGACTCTGCAGGGTCTTCTAAACCAGTATAAAGACGTTAAGTTAAGTTAAGTTAAGATGCGGAACTTCGTTTCTTGTGTCATTATGTCGACTCCTACAATTTCTGCTTGTCCGGTGTGATTGACAGCTACCTCGCTACTCGGTATGCAGTTACGTGTCAGTATCAGAACCCCTCCCTAATTTAATAAAGCTAATTTAATTGTCACAATCAAAATGTGAATTCCTAAATTAATTGTCATGATAGACCGTTTCAACAGACAGCGAAGTCTTCACACATTCCTGGGGCTTTGATGTATCAGTCTTCACACATTCTTGAGGCTTTGAGGCATTAGGTACCTCTGTCCACTAACTGAATTGACGTCCCCTCTAAACCAATTGAAGAAAAGACTATGAGCTTAACATTAAAGGCTGCATGGACAGATTTAAGAGAGGTCACAGCCTCATTCTCCACTACGTCAGGTAAGTCCTGTCCAGCCTTGACATTAACTAACTGGCGTTAATGGAATGGGCCATTATTTTATAATTCACCAGAATAATGTGATCAGTCTGAGTGTGAGAAGTCTGTGTGCGAGCAGTGTATGTGAGCAGTCTGTGTATGAGCAGTCTGTGTGGGATCAGTGTATGTGAACAGTCTGTGTATGAGCAGACTGTATGTGAGAAGTCTGTGTATGAGAAGTCTGTTTGTGGTCAGTGTATGTGAGCAGTCTGTGTGGGATCAGTGTATGTGAGAAGTCTGTGTCGGATCAGTGTATGTGAGAAGTCTGTGTGGGATCAGTGTATGTGAGAAGTCTGTGTGGGATCAATGTATGGGAGCAGTCTGTGTGGGATCAGTGTATGTGAGAAGTCTGTGTGGGATCAGTGTATGTGAGAAGTCTGTGTGGGATCAGTGTATGTGATAAGTCTGTGTGGGATCAATGTATGTGAGAAGTCTGTGTGGGATCAGTGTATGTGAGAAGTCTGTGTGGGATCAGTGTATGTGAGAAGTCTGTGTGGGATCAGTGTATGTGAGCAGCCTATGTATGAGCAGTCTGTATGTGAGAAGTATGTGTGTCATCAGTGTATGTGAGCAGTCTGTGTGGGATCAATGTATGTGAGCAGTCTGTGTGCGATCAATGTATGTGACCAGTCAGCGTGTGATCAGTCTGTGTGTAAGCAGTCTGTATGTGAGAAGTCTGTGTGTGAGAAGTCTGCATGTGACCAGTCTGTGTGTAAGCAGTCTGTATGTGACCAGTCTGTATGTGAAAAGTCTGTATGTGAACAGTCTGTATGTGACCAGTCTGTATGTGAACAGTTAGTGTGTAAGTAGTCTGTATGTGACCAGTCTGTATGTGAACAGTTAGTGTGTAAGTAGTCTGTATGTGACCAGTCTGTATGTGAACAGTTAGTGTGTAAGTAGTCTGTATGTGACCAGTCTGTATGTGAACAGTTAGTGTGTAAGTAGTCTTTATGTGACCAGTCAGCGTGTGATCAGTCTGTGTGTAAGCAGTCTGTATGTGAGAAGTCTGTGTGTGAGAAGTCTGCATGTGACCAGTCTGTGTGTAAGCAGTCTGTATGTGACCAGTCTGTATGTGAAAAGTCTGTATGTGAACAGTCTGTATGTGACCAGTCTGTATGTGAACAGTTAGTGTGTAAGTAGTCTGTATGTGACCAGTCTGTATGTGAACAGTTAGTGTGTAAGTAGTCTGTATGTGACCAGTCTGTATGTGAACAGTTAGTGTGTAAGTAGTCTGTATGTGACCAGTCTGTATGTGAACAGTTAGTGTGTAAGTAGTCTTTATGTGACCAGTCAGTGTGTGATCAGTCTGTATATGATCAATCTGTAAGTGATGATCTTAATAGGATCAAAGTTTGATAAAACATCAAAACTGCAATACAAGACATGTGTAGAAACATATATCATACACATAACAGAAGCCATTGTTATTGTGTGAGGGATTGTTTTCTCCAGTGAACATATGGTGAGAAAATAAAAAGAAAGCTAATAGAAAGGACACAAATCAACCATTCACCGTCCTGTCACCCGATCTATCACATCACAGATAAACAAGTCATGAAAATCTCCACAGGTTCAAGGTAACATGTGTTAATAAAACATATCTGAGAGGCTCAAAGTCCGCTGTCAAACATCAGTGTTTGCATCCCTAACAGTTATATCTGCAACATGTCTAATTATTCGCTTATTTGCTGTGTCAGTGGTCACAGCTGCCTGGTCTGCTGTATCTGACAGCTGACTAGTGTGTTTTCGAGTGTGCTCCAGGTACACAGTGTCAACCTTCATAGTTATATTAATTATAATGTTCGCTTAGGAGTCTGAGGCCTGTTGTGTCGATCGGCCACATCCATGACCCACTGCTGTGGTGTGGTTCCAGGCCGGAGATAGAGGTTGCTGGAACAATACTGTGCTGCTTCTGCCCTCTCAACCGGCCGGGGGAAGACATTATGTAGTATCTTGTGGGCCGGGGTTTCCAGACTCAGCCATGCAATATGACCAAAACTCTGCGGCGGTCAAGTGTTTCTGAGATGTGTGGATGTCTATTTCAGCAGAGACCTCCATGTTACAGATGTAGCCATGTCTTCGAATGCCCAGGATACACTGATAGTTGTGCATATGGAAAGCCTCCAGTATCTATATGTCATGTTTTAGTAATGTTATTTATCCTAGCGCTGATTTTAATGATCCTTCTTCGTCTTTTTGTCCTGTCTTTGATGTGTTATAGTCTGTGTCATACACATGTCATGACCGCTCAGCACATGTTGCAAAGACATGAAAAGATGGACGACCAACTACAACTTCGTCTTTGTCAATTTTCCCAAGTAGGTGGTTTCCATAAATTTCATTTATCAGTCTAATTTCTAACTTCTGAGATTCATTTGTCGCAACTTCTGCATTGCATTTAAAACACTTTTCGCCAACTAACAATACTAAAATGTTCCATTTGGCCCAGATTTTTTCCAAAGGTGTTTTTAATTTGAGAAAATACAGCTCAAACAACAAGTAACAAAGAGGAAACAATTAAAACACTGTGTCATTTTGAGAGATGCTGCTGTGGAGTGCTACATAAATATCAATATTTGTAAATAGAATAACAGTAATTGTTTATTTACGGTGAAAAAAGAAACATCAACAGTTCTACGTATTGTTCTGATAAGGAAATTAAAATTATTTGACATAAATGAAACTTTTATTAGAGAATAAAATGGCATTGTAAATCCTAGGATCAGTGTCAGCTACAGGAAACAAACAGACAATGTAAACATTTATAGGTTCACCCAAATAGTGTTTAAAAAAAAATAAAAAAAATAATGACATCTTATTGGCCATGTTCAAAGACATTATTATATTCTGATCATCAGCAAATACATCCAGTAGATATGTGAAACAGGGCCATGAGAAAGTGCTTTTGACTTCTTGACATTATCCTTAACAAAACACGTGTTTAACACATAACAGGGATCGAGTTCATGACTTCCTCGCGTTACGCCCCAACACACCAAGCTATAAAGCGGATTCCTGTCTTTACAAAACAGCATGGAAGGAGATGAGCAAAATAAAGTCTTTAACACTTCATCTGCTACGCCTATATCTAGTATGGAACTGATTGGGCTTTCTTCTGGTTAGAGCTGTCCAGTAACGTGTTGATATCACCGGGCTTCATTAATGTGTTGGTATCGTCAACGCTTCATTAATGTGTTGGTATCGTCAACGCTTCATTAATGTGTTGGTATCGTCAACGCTTCATTAATGTGTTCGTATCGTCAACGCTTCATTAATGTGTTCGTATCGTCAACGCTTCATTAATGTGTTGGTATCGTCAACGCTTCATTAATGTGTTCGTATCGTCAACGCTTCATTAATGTGTTCGTATCGTCAACGCTTCATTAATGTGTTCGTATCGTCAACGCTTAATTAATGTGTTCGTATCGTCAACGCTTCATTAATGTGTTCGTATCGTCAACGCTTCATTAATGTGTTGGTATCGCCAGTCTTCAGTAATGTCTTGGTATTATCACCAGTCTTCTGTAATGTCTTGGTATTATCGCCAGTCTTCTGTAATGTCTTGGTATTATCGCCAGTCTTCTGTAATGTCTTTGTATTATCGCCAGTCTTCTTTAATGTCTTGGTATTATCACCAGTCTTCTGTAATGTCTTGGTATTATCACCAGTCTTCAGTAATGTCTTGGTATTATCACCAGTCTTCTGTAATGTCTTGGTATTATCCCCAGTCTTCTGTAATGTCTTGGTATTATCACCAGTCTTCTGTAATGTCTTGGTATTATCACCAGTCTTCTGTAATGTCTTGGTATTATCACCAGTCTTCTGTAATGTCTTGGTATTATCAACAGTCTTCTGTAATGTCTTGGTATTATCACCAGTCTTCTGTAATGTCTTGATATTATCACTAGTCTTATGTAATGTTCTGGTATTGTCAGCCTTCGGTAATGTGTTGGTATCGTCAACCTTTTTAAATATGTTCATACCGTCTCAGTAATGTGATGATATTGTCAGATGGGACCAAATACAACTTGTACACTCGCTCATCCGAGAGGAAGAAGACGAACACTAACAAAAACCTACATTACACTCTGTAGTAAATGTATGGCAGAGTTTAACATCAATTTATAACATTTGCTTAGCCTGTGTTCAATATAGGAACATGCAATCATGAACAGTATAGAGACATGCAATCGTGAACACTATCGTGAACCTGTAATAAGAACAATATATTACACCAGTACTTACACTAGATATGAAAAATGTGTTTGTAAAATGACAACGGCAAATCATCACAAACCGACTTTCCACTGATCAGAAAAAGATCAGGAAAAACTCATCACAGACTGGTGAGCCATATCAAACAATTACATTGGCTCATATCATTGCTCGGTCAATATATCCCTCTACAAAATACATAAAAGGATGTTTAATAGCACAGAGTGCACAGATGTAATCAAATATAAAGCAACAAAATATTGTGTATGTCAGAGCTGAATTATGGCCATAGATCCACATGAAATATGAGCACATACAGAATTGGTGAATTTCAAAGATGTAATTAATCAATTAAACAATAAATATGGATTTAGAAGTACAGGGAGTGAAAAAGAGATGACAAATCTTGAAGAAATGATCATGACCATAAAGGCTACAAAAGTTATTTCTAAATATGGCTACATGCAAATAGAGACAGCTATAGAACATACAATAAAATGCAGAGACACGTGGAGGAGACACGTGGAGAGTGGTCCAGACGGCAAGAGAATAATCATGAACGTAGTCACAACCTAATAAGCCTGTACAATATTAGGCCAGATAATTTAACTAACAGATTCATGTTTCGATTCAACAATTAGTTACGGCAGAGATGATAGCACAATGGAACATGACAATAACAATAGGATTAGCTTGGACAATATTTGAAGGAAATTCGCAATTCTCTCGACATGCAAATAACATATTATTCACTCTTAGATATAATGAGAGAAAAAAAGCATTAATTACGTCAATAGAATTCAAAGAAATATTTCAATCAAGTTCATGAAATAATGCACCTAGAATCGACGGCGTAACAATGGAAGAAGTTGTGCATGCATGTGGTAATATATTAGTAAAGTGCTTGTGAGAGAAAGAAATATCCAGAAATATCCAGAAATATCCACGAAGACTGACAAAACAGCAACACTTGCATCGATGGTGAAAAAACAAGATATGAGAGACTGAAACCAACTGTGGTATTGCATTCTTTTGAGTCAAATATGAAACATAGTTGCAAAGATCCTATAGAAAATGACAAGTCCCATAAATTTATTCCAGCTAAATGATGCGCAGAAAGGGTAGATGCTCCTGGACGCTTTGCTTATCCAACGGAAACAATTACTGAGTACAATGTGAAACAGAACATTGCTGATTGAGGGAAGGCTTTCGAGCGTGCCAACAGAAACAAATTAGGGAGAGTTCTTAACAACTATGGAATATAGTGCCAGCCATTTGACAACATACATCAATATATTACAAATAGTACAATCACTGTGAGAAATCATATGAACTTACACAAATGGTTTATGGTCATCACGGTTGTACTGCAGTGCTAGAAGAACTGCCACATCTGTAACAAAGCCAGAAAATAACATAATCAATCAACTCCAGCAGATGTGTCACTTATTAGAGGCAAGCATTTGTAAAAAACATCTGATACCCTAAATGAATCATTCAGAAAGTATAATATAAACATAGAAGATAAACTGAAGTTAATGAGAGTCAGCACAACAGAAACATTACTTCATGTGCTAGTCAGAAACTCAGAACTTCATCAATTTAGAGAATGCAAATAGCTTTGAAGCATTTTACAGATGGCGGCAGAATGGACAGGTGACATAAAAGTAACTAAATAGACAAATCCAACAACATAACAGCTGTTAGCATTACTAAGACACCACACAACGAGTTTCAGAGCAAACTGATCACTAAGACAGTCAAACACCAGGACAACGAGTTTCAAAGCAAAAATAAAACTGAGAGAAGAATATATTGATTGTGTTAAAAATGCACCAGAGGATGCATTTAAAATATAAACTGCCACACATAAAGCAGACGAAAGATGTTTTCTCTTCCCACGCCCCATGAGAACATCCTTTGCTAAACAAAGCCCTCTTGAATATCTGAGTGCTTCTTACGCGCCACGATTGTTCTTAGTTTTGTGGGGGAAGGGTTAGCCACGATTTTAGCTATTATTATCGTCTGATGTTGCTGCTCTCATTCCAAGTAGCTTTCTTCTTCCAATGATTGAACGATATCGTGTCTTGAGGTCACGTTACTTTTTGCTGCAGTAGCAAACTTTACTAACCAAAAGCAGACCTGTTGTAAGTTTGCGTCTAGTTTAATAAATCTTATTAGGTGTACCAGATCCACAAAACAAAACAAAGAATAGGACAATCTATTGGGAAATATATTGAAATGGAGTACGTTCGAAAACAAAATTTCAGATAGAAATCACAATAACGTCAACATTCAGACATTACTTATTTAGGCAAACGTTTCACAGCTACCTATATTTGACCAAAGTTATTTCTTTTCTTAAAATATAACTTTAACAATCCATGTACGTTACACCCTTTAAATGGCACTGTGAGAGTTTTAGGCTTTGGCTAACTCCACAATCAATTTTCTGCTAAAAAAAGCTTCGTTTCGTTCACACAAATGTTTTAGGTCTTGATTTCTCACTGTTTAAACAGAAACGTAACTTTAAATGTCCATTATGATCGTCTCTTAGCACGATGAAGGCTGTTGCGAATAATATGGACAGGACAGCCAATTCTGATTCGATTGTTGTTCTTGAGATTATTCTGTAAGAGACATTACATTTCAAGGCTGGGATTTCTACTAACACCTCCAAAATTAACATTTACGTTAGCGCCTGTAAAGGTTTAGCATTGTTTGTGAGTGTATGACCTATTTACAAATAGCAAACATTTCGACAATTCATCTGTTTTGTTTCATTGTTTTCAATATTTCAAGTGTTCCCAAACTCACAATCCACTCCGTATTCCATTCCAAGTCCGATACATTATACTTTTATTTTTTTCTACCTTCTTTTACTTTTAATTCTACCCAGCACAATTCTTGTTAATAAATATTACTGGCATGTTAATATATATGATGTTTTCTTTGTGAGTGTACGTGTGTATGTGGGCAGCAGGGTAAACCAAAAAAGGAGGACATTTTAAGGTGGATGGAGCACAATATATTTCAATGGCTACCCTAGTCACATTGCCCATGACAGATTCTTTGGTTTCACACATGCACGCACACACATATGCACACATGAGCGCAGTCACACATACCACACACACGCACATATATATGTAGATAGATAGATAGATAAAACGTGAACTGTGCATTAAGACTGTGGGCAAAAATAGTATCTTCATAGTGTCTTCACAACTTCATGTATTATCTACAACCGTTGCTATGTGCTGAGACAAATAATGGGCATCCAATATGAAATAAGTGTAATAAAATTAACTATTTAGCAGGGAACAAGACAGGCAACTAACATCAAGACATCTATGTCCTGTCCTGACAGTTAAATCTGAGTGTAGAAAACCCAGTACGCCATGTTGAACACGAGGAAGGCAGATGGGAAAAGAATCCTCGAGATCTTGTCGACTTTTCTTGCTCTCATCCTAGATGGAGCTGGGCCCCCAACAGTGGCGTGACGTGATTGCTTTCCGTTCGTCTAAGGGAGAAATATAAAATGGTGTCAATATAAACTTCTCAATAGTAAAATGTAATGTGTGTGTTACAACTATTACATAATGTAAGTATTATGATCTTGGTTAGTTAGTTTTCTTTTCACTTGTGCCACTGAGCGCCGTGGAGAGCTTCAATCATCTGGTCTGCGCCAAGTGCGCTGCGTCGGTCAATATAAGCCCGTGTCACTGCACAATCACTCTAATGTCATCTATTCACCTACCTCTCCTCCACCCCCTTGCCCTATAGCCAGATCTAACAAAGTTATAAGCCATCAGTGGAAGCTGACGAGAGTGCATTCTCACAAGGTGACCAAACCAACTTATTTTCTGGCTTGAAATTTATTCGACGTAGTGTCTACCATACTTCGAATGTCGTCGTTCCGAATTCTGTATCACCTGGTAACACTGATGACTTACCCTAAACACTTCATTTCACATGTCAAAATTCTGCTCTCACACGCCCTTGACAGAGGCCATGTTTGGCACTGGTAGCACAGAGTCGGCATAAATATACTGTTTATCAGCTGTTGCTGTAATTTGTTGCCAAACTAATGCTCGAGTTCCTTAGCACTTGTGACAGTTGATAAGTCACCGCATATGCTTTCTGACACCTAGTCTCAATTTTGCTGACGATCCTGTCATCTACCAAAAAAAATGCTGTCCAAATACTTGAGCCTATTTGGGCTTGTTGAAGAGAAATATAATTTACACATATGTTGAGTGGCCCAGGTGTTCTATTAATAATGATCTAGATGTCTACTAATGATCTAGATACATACTAATAAAATTCTGGGCATGTGCTGATGACCTAGGTATGTACTAATCATGATCTAGATGTGTACATATAATGATCTAGATGTGTACAAATAAAGATCTAGATGTGTACAAAAATGATCTAGATGTCTAAAAAAATGATCTAGATGTGTACGAATAATGATCTAGATGTGTACAAATAATGATCTAGGTACGTACCAACAATAATTTACGCATTAAATAATAATAATCTAGCCACGCACTAATACAGATTTACCCATGTAATAATAATAATCTAGCTATGCACTAATAATCATTTACGCACAAAGTAATAATAATCTAGCTATGCACAAATAATCATTTACGCACAAAGTAATAATAATCTAGCTATGCACAAATAATCATTTGCACATGTAATAATAACATCTAGCTATGCACCATTAGTCATTTACGCATGTAATAATAATAATCTAGCTATGCACTAATAATGACCATGGTATGTGCTAATGATCTAATTACGTACTGTTAATAATCACGGTATATTCTAGTACAAATTGTGACATGTGCTAATAATCACGGTATATTCTAGTACAAGTCGTGACATGTGCTAATAGTAGCAGTGATATATCGGTTGATCAGTCGCCTTTAGAAGGCTTGCTTTCTTTGATCATATGTCAGAGAGCACATGTACCGATTACTAAGCTTAAGACGGTTGATTAAACCGATTCCTTTGCAGCGATAAACACGTGCTCTAGACACTCTGTTGTTCTGATGTGCGATATGATAACTAACTGATTATGCTACACATGTTCGTATAAGTTATGTATAATAATCCTCACCAAGTGCCCTGCCGGTTGGTGTTGGCGATCATGGACCTCTATTTTCTCATATCTTTAATCTCAGAAACAATTGATCGGCACCGAGTTTCTTTGTTCGATCATGTTGTACGACTGGACCAGGAAACCCCTGCCCACAAGATACTACACAAGTCTTTCCTCAGCACCAAAAGTCTTCCTCCGACGGGATGGAAGCGCAGAAGAGGCCGCCCCCGAACAGTAAGTCTCCAGCAAGTAGCAACACCCTCCTCCACCCTGGACGAGGCCTGGAACCCCGCTACAGCTGTGGGTCATGGATGTGGCTTACAGAAACAACGGGTTTCAGACGCCTAAGCGCACATTATTATTATTATTTTCTTTTATCACGTGTGTCTTTCATCAGTTCCGCCTCACATGCATCCTTTAAGGCTGTCCGATACTTTCCCTCTCTGCTTCCTCTGCCTCTTTTTCTGCGATTTTGCGCATTGCACCTTGCGTTCCACAATGACTAAATGATATAAGTGACTGTGGATATATCTCAGCTAACTCGATCAAGCTGACTTCATATTGGTATTCGTATCAGTGTCAAAGAAACCACGAGTCATTGAATGTGAAGACCACTTCACTACTAGCCTTATTAAGTCACATGACCAAGATACTTCTACGAATCATCATGAGACAAGTGCGAAATATAATAAAACCATAAATACGCGATGAGCAATGCGGGTTTGTGGAAGGCAAGGACATAAACAATGTAACCATCATAGGCGTCTTAGTCTCTGCATACCATGCACGTGACGTCCTGCGAGTAGCCTCTCCAGGGTGCAAGCCTGGACGCTGAATATGGAGACCCTGGGCTGCCTGGGCTGCCTAAGCTGCAGGATCCCCCTTTCGAAATCCATGGTGTAATCCAAAGGAATGCAAAGCATGACAATTTGGCACCAGCTCGGCTACAGGAGCTGCCGGAATGATTTCGCAATTTTGAAACAATTCGCCTTAGGTGCTTCCACTCCGGATTATCTGCCTGGGTTTACGCCTACCCTCTCCCGAGGTTTCCACAAGGCAGTGGAATCGCTGCCTACATATGCTAGTTACTCGAGACATCTGATGGTACATCGTTCAAGGGCTAGGCAGCACTCCCTTGAACTTGGGGTTAAAAATCAGAGTTCACCCTCTCCTAGGTGAACTGCCTGAGCAGGCTAACGAAATTCGTCTATCCGGGATTGTAGTCAGAGTTAACATTCTTTAAGAAAAGGTAAACAACGTAATACATATATATATTGAGAATAATAATCGAGAAAACTGTAGAGATGAAAAACAGATTTATATTTGAGGTTCATATACCAAGGCATTGGACGGGGAAATGATCCATATGCTGAAAGATTCAGAGCATGTGATCTGCACAGTTTTTGCAGATATACAAATAGATAAGACCATATTAAACTTCAGGCTGATAAAAGAGAAAGCGAGGCAGGGGTGTGTGCTGTCCCCTGACCTGTTCTCTCTGCAAAGTAAATTTATATTGTGATCTAGAGGCAATGGACAGAACAAATTGGGTTACGCAGATGACACTATGGATAGCACATAATGAGTCAGGCTTACAGCAAATGGTAAAACTGGTAGTTATTCAAAGCGAAAAATAAAGAACTCCACTTAGATAACAAGAAATCAGAAGTAATGGTAATAACTAAGATGCAGATATATCTCCAAAATGTTGTAGAAAATCATGTATTGTCTGACTAATTCCACTATATGTCATGTATTGTCTGACTAATCCCACTAAAAAGTCATGCATTGTCTGACTAATTCCACCATACATAAGTCATTTATTGTTTTACTAATTCCACTATATGTCATGTATTGTATTACTAATTCCACTATATGTCATGTATTGTATTACTAATTCCACTATATGTTATGTATTGTCTTAGTAATTCCACTATTCATGGTGATTCATGGTGGTTTGGTGCTGAAAGAATTAGCCAACTGATAGTTGTTTCCAGAGTACGCCAAACGTGGAGGCTTCTTTCGTGTCCCGCTCCACTACTGAACGACATGATGGAGGCGAACGACAAGGCAGTTCAAGTTGCTGAATACTGGACGGATGCTGTGTGACATGGTGTTTGGACACGGAAAGTAACTAAGTAATTCCACCATATGTCTTGTATTGTCTTACTAATTCCATTTTATAAAAGTCATGTATTGTCTTACTAATTTCACCAGATATTAGTCCTGTATTGTCTTACTAATTCCATTTTATAAAAGTCATGTATTGTCTTACTAATTTCACCAGATATAAGTCCTGTATTGTCTTACTAATTCCACCATATATAAGTCATGCATTGTTTTACTAATTCCACTATATGTTATGTATTGTCTTACTAATTCCACTTTATGTCATGTAGTGTCTTACCAATCCCACTATATGTCATGTAGTGTCTTACTAATTCCACTATACTTCATGTATTGTCTTACTGATTCCAGCATATATAAGTCCTGCATTGTCTAACTAAATCCCCTACAAATAAACCATAAATAGTTGTTCATGTTTGGCCCGTATTTTATTCCCAATATCCAACTCGGTCCCAGCCTCTTTTATCAGAGATTTCCTCCCCCTTCTTACCTGTGTACCTTCCTTAGCTTCCATAGGTATTTTAAAAACTTGCGAGGTTATAATCTCCTTGTCCCCTCGTCTGGCCAGCACGTTGACGTAAGCAAACTCTAGCAGGGCGGCGAACACGAATATCAAACTGCTGACGATCCATACGTCTATGGCTTTAATGTAGGATACCTGGGTGACAATGGATAGCAAACATAAACCTACAGGTCTATTGGTATAAGATATGCATTCTGATGGTACACGTTGAGACAACAGGAACGAGATGCAGAGGAAGAACGAGAGAGACAGATGTAGGCCGAGACAGAAGATATTGGAAAGCCCGATTGTTACCGTGGCCTACCCGAGTGTTACCGGGACCTGCCCGAATGTTACAGGGTCCTGATAAGTGTTACCGGGTCTTGACAAGTGTTACCGGGGCCTGACAAGTGATACCGTAGCCTACCCGAGTGTTACCGGGACCTGCCCGAATGTTACCGGGTCCTAACAGGTGTTACTGAGGCCTGACAAGTGATACCGTGACCTACACGAGTGTTACCGGGTCATGCTCGAGTGTTACCGGGACCTGTCCGAGTGTTACCGGACCTGCCCGAGTTTTACCGGGTCCTGATTGTACCGTGGCCTACCCAAGTGTTACCGAAGCCTGCCCGAGTGTTACCGGGTCCTGCCTGAGTGTTATCGGGGCCTGATGAGTGTTACCGAGGCCTGTCCAATTGTTACCGGAGCCTGCACGAGTGTTACCTGGGCCTGCCTTAGTGTTACCGGGCCCTGACAAGTGTTCCCAGGTCCTGTCCGGTCAGTAAAAATAGTAACTCTGTAACCTGCCAGATATTTCGTAAACTTCTTCTTCTTCTTCTTCGTACGCTGTCAGATGTCAACTTGAATTTGTTCGAAGAAAGCAGCAGTCATTCTGAGGCTGTCGACACTGCCATAGAGTTTGTCTAGTGTTGGCACTGGCGATGGCCACATGTGCTTTCTCTGGTTCTCGTATGTCGGGCAATTTTGCAGCAGATGTTCAGCGGTCATTTTCCCTGTACCACAGGTGCATTCGTCAGTGCCACCTATCTTCAGTTTATATCTCGTAAACAACTATTAAGGAGGACTGGACATGGGGCTGTCTATTCAATTCTGTAGAAACTTTAAGTCACAAACAAGTTCAATAGATATGGACAGGTCAACGTTTGCTGACTTGACATGAATTTCTTCAACATATATGCTCCACAGGGGGCTAAAAATGTTTTGTCATACTGAGGATCTGCTCATATAGACCATCGTTGAGAAGCACTGATAAAAATGATGAATATAAATGAGTGATCAGATGGGAAAGACTCCGGCCTTTAATGAAAACGTTGAACTGCGAATGGGTGAGCCTTACCTTGGGTAGCTGTGATTGTATATGCGAGCCATGTGTATTGAGTGTGAGCACTGTGAGGACACCTAGGGACACTCGTGCTGGGATGGCCTCCAGATCCAACCAGAATGACACCCACGACAATGTGACGATGAGAATGCTGGGTACATACACCTGGATGATGTAGTACCCGATGTCTCGTTTGAGCGTAAAAAAGGCTTTGATGCAGGCAAATTTGGCTGTCGAAATGCACAATTATCTCATTAATAGAAGGAACCACTTAGTAAGGGAAACAAACATTACTAAATTAAAACTCACGTCCTTACAAAATCTTATGGTTTGAATTTCCATGGTTACATCATTCTTACACTCAATTTGTTATATGCAACTTATTCAATTCAAATCGAGTGACGTCTTCGCAATGAAAATTGGCTGCAATGGTCTTCCAATAGCTTTGGGTCTTCCAATAGCTTGGGTCTTCCAATAGCTTGGGTCTTCCAATAGCTTGGGTCTTCCAATAGCTTGGATCTTCCAATATCTTGGGTCGTCCAATAGCTTTGGGTCTTCCAATAGCCTGGGTATTCCAATAGCCTGGTTCTTCTAATAGCCTGGGTCTCTTGTCTTGACGGTACAACCTGCAAGACTGACATTAATCCATCTCCTACTTATAGCGCGGCCTGCCTCATACCCGCCGACCTTCAACCTTCCCCTCCAGTAATAGTTGTCCATCACAAGTGATGAAGACCACTCTATTTGTTCAGCCGTGTGGACAGTCGTATCTCTTGCTGTGTCCGCTGAAATGGGTGACTTGCGCGGTGATTTGGATTAAAGTGAGGAAGAAACTGCGCCTTTTGTCAACCTCACTCACAGAGCCTAAGCTACCTTTTGCCAGTGGCAAGACATTCATCGAGACGACTGGAGATAGCATAGGATGCAGATTTTGCCTCAGGGTTACCACCGAAGCCTTTCCGTAAACATGTAACCCGCAGGGTAGAAAGGTGGGATGGCATCTAACGCAGTTTGTCGTGCCTTTTCGATAACCACAAGAGGTCGTATGGACAACACTCAGCGTGTGAGTGGGTCTGGCATCTCCCCCCAGCTGTATTCAGCTCATCACAGTAGCATCTAAAATTCCCACACGCCAAATTCGTGAAGGTGAACCGGCAGAACTAACCCGTGAAATACGTCACAGGTATAAGCGAAGTGCCATTCAGCGGGCGTCCAGACCAGGATAAACGGATGGAAGAAATCACAAAAAAAGAACGAAATAACAAGTCCAGACGGAAAACAACATCACGTTTCCGTGAACACTATTGAAGTCGTCGACTAGTGTGAATTCCAGGCAAATCCGAGGTCTGGCGGCATCCAAAATGATCCAAAACAGTAGAGAAATGTAGACTCGCAGCCAGTTATGGCGCCATCTTTGCCAGTATTGTGGTCAAATAAGCATCGTGTCTTTTTATATGACTTAAATATTTGACTTGTTCTTTACCCATGTCTTCTCTCGTCAGGACTTCGCTATTTGTTTGTTTCTCTTTAAAACGAAATGCGACACATTTTTCTGTATAACCATATTTCAAGGGCCTATAATTTGTTCTCCGTTTGTTCATAGTCCATATTTCTACACTGTATAATAATGTTGAATATAAACAACACATGAAAAGTCTCATTTCTAATGTATTGGTTATTTTCCTGTATGCCAATATATTACTCATTATTTTAAATACATTTTGACCATTCCTATTCTATTGTGTCTAACTTATATGGAACAGCGATTTAAAGTGACAGACCGATCTCAATGAAGCTGCCGATCTCAATGAAGCTGCCGATCATCTCAATGAAGCTGTAGGTTTTATCACTTGTCTGCGTACTAAAATACCATTACTAGATGACACCAGCTCTCATAAACATTAGTTTACCACGTCACTACTCCAATTTTGAACCTACAAGGCTTAGTTAATGCCAAACTCTCCATTAGTGTGGCACATTTGACTCATCTTTCCAAACAGCACATCTGGAAATACTTTACAACCTGTCTATTAGTGCTTACAAAATACAGCTCATCTGTTGAAGTTAAATCTAGCTCGAAACAAAACACGGACTCCCGTGCATTAGGCGTCCTCTTCTTCAACCAGATGAAGTGCATGTCAACAAGATAATGGCGGTGTATTCAGTTCGTGTATCTAAGTGTCATTGTAGGAGCTACGAAAGTCCTAAAGTCGTAGCTGTTATAACCAGTTGATGTTGGTATTCAAAAGTGATTTTAATATTTCTGGCTCTGTTTTTTTAGTTTAAGCTCGTATGTATGTAGTGTATCCGTGTATCATTCTGTTTGAGCTCGTATCTATGTAGTGTATCCGTGCATCATTCTGTTTGAGCTCGTATCTATGTAGTGTATCGGGCGTATCATTCTGTTTGAGCTCGTATGTATGTAGTGTATCCGTGTATCATTCTGTTTGAGCTCGTATGTATGTAGTGTATCCGCGTATCATCCTGTTTGAGCTCGTATGTATGTAGAGTATCCGTGTATCATTCTGTTTGAGCTCGTATGTATGTAGTGTATCCGCGTATCATTGTGTTCGAGCTCGTATGTATGTAGTGTATCCTTGTATCATTCTGTTTGAGCTCGTATGTATGTAGTGTATCCGCGTATCATTCTGTTCGAGCTCGTATGTATGTAGAGTATCCGTGTATCATTCTGTTTGAGCTCGTATGTATGTAGAGTATCCGTGTATCATTCTGTTTGAGCTCGCATCTATGTAGTGTATCCGTGTATCATTCGAGTTTAGGAGTTTTAGGAAATACTTACACCATCCTACCTTATTTTTTCTGGATTGAAAATCGGCGTGCAGTGTTTGTAATTTGTGATGGGGTTAAAGCTGTCATCTTTGACCCTCATTGTCCAGACACTTAACTTAACTTAACGTCTTTATACTGGTTTAGAAGACTCTGCAGAGTCTGTATACAACCAGTTCCATTTACATCGCCTTCCTTGCTGTACGCATTCAATCTGTTCTTAAATGCATTGACCGTCCCAGCCTCCACCACCTCACTTGGCAATGCATTCCAAGCATTCACTACTCTCTGGCTAAAGAAATACTTCCTAATATCTAATCTGGACCTCTCCTTAGTCAACTTGTAGCTGTGCCCTCTTGTCCTTGTTGGTGGTTGTACTTTAAAAAACTTGTTATAGTCCACTTTATCCATTCCTCTGATCATCTTATACACCTGTATTAAGTCACCACGAATTATTCTCTCTTCTAGACACTGAAGGCCAGTTCTTTTTAATCTTTCTTCATAACTGTAATTCTGGAATCCCACTATCAGCTTTGTCGCTCTTTTTTGTATTCTCTCAAGCATGTCTATATCCCCTCTCTGATAAGGACTCCACACCTGTACACAGTACTCCAATCTAGGTATAACTAATGCTTTATACAGTTTGACTATCACTTCCTTGCTCCTATGTTTAATATTTCTTTTTATCATCCCTAACATTGCATTTTCTTTTTTTTCTGCTACCTGAACTTGCTCCCTCACCTTACATGTATGATCTAGTATAACCCCTAAGTCCCTTTCTTTATCTATCTTTCTAATATTGTTCTCTCCCATTCTGTAATTATGTTCCATATTGGATCTACCCATGTGGATGACTGTACATTTATCTACATTAAACTCCCTTTGCCAGATTACAGACCATTCTCGAATTTTATCTAAATCCGACCTCAATATATCCACTTCTGCTTTAGATGAGACACTACTGCATAGTTTCGTGTCATCAGCAAATTTTGCAATAATGGATCCCATACCTATGTCCAAATCATTTATATATATATCAAGAATACAATTGGTCCCAAAACCGAGCCCTGTGGCACTCCACTTTTCAGAGTACTCCTTATTTATACCCACTTTTTGCCTTCATAGAAATTTCTAGGCTTTTTGCGACACAAGTGCACTACTTGTTCACCATTGGTATTCCATGTGTCTGCTTTGAAGAGTTTGATGACGTTTTTCGAATGAGTTCTGGCATGTCGGTAAATTGCGTAATCCTCTCGTGACTGATTTCAACCACTTCTTGTATTATTTCTTGTTTGTTTGTATTGCTTCCTGTACCTGTTCATTCCACCACGTTGTTATCATCTCTTTGTCATATGTTATTTGCAGTGATTCGTATATGTCTTTTATTTCACGTTGTATGTCTCTGCATATGTCTTTCTTCTCTAGTTTTGCCAAATCTGTGACATATATATCTTTGCATCTTGTGTGTGCTTTTGCGTGTAGTGATTTAGGTTTGTACTACAGGACGAATATCGGTGTCCATAACCATGCTGGGAAACACTCTTGACTCGGTCCTTTCTGGGCTTTGTCTCTCTGTGACTATAGTCTATTTGGGATGATATGGCTGTATCATTCCAGGGGTATCATGTTTGAATATTGATTTTTGGGTGTTGGAAAACTATATTTGAGATGATCAGACTCTGTTCAAGGCATCGGCTGATGAGTTCAACACTATTAATATTGCGTGTTGGAGTAAAATCGCTAAACTCGCCATGACAAGTCTCTCGTGTCGATTTGTTCCCCATTTTTGCCGTTGAAATCGTCCATCACTATCAACACGTTCTGCTCAATCACCCTGTTTCGGACAATTGCTCGAAGAGCTATCTTCTATCTTCCAGGCTGTTACCTGTCATTACATTATACGGGGCATACACTTGGATCACATTCTGTATATTGTAGTCGTATGATTATATCCGATAATACTATAAATGCGTGATGAGTTTTGCCTTCTCCTAGTGTATTATAAAACCCACACCATGTTTTATTTTGTCGCCTAGTCCTAGCTCTCGTGTATTTTGCCTCTCTTTTCTGAAATCGGATTATATTTATCAATGCCGTTTTTCATGACTAACTATTTCTACTCTCGTATTGCCTAAATCATTAACATTTAGTATCGCCATTCTCTGACAGAGAGAATCTTTATAAACGCAATAATGATATGGGAAAGGCAGTCGTCAAGTTTGTGAACATGACTCTCACTTGCAGGTTGGACTATGCTATCTATCAGTCGGACTGTGCTATCTTATAGTCAGAATATTCTATATATCAGTCGGACTGTGCTATCTTACAGTCAGAATATGCTATCTATAAGTCGGACTGTGCTATCTTACTGTCAGAATATTATATCTATCAGTAGTACTGTGCTAGCTTACTGTCAGAATATGCTATCTTTAAGTCAGACTATGCGATCTTACAGTCAGCATATGCTGTCTATCAGTTGGACTGTGCTATCTTACAGTCAGAATATGCTGTCTATCAGTCGGACTGTGCTATCTTACAGTCAGAAGATGCTGTCTATGAGTCGGACTGTGCTATCTTACAGTCAGAACATGCTTTCTATAAGTCAGACTATGCGATCTTACAGTCATAATATGCTATCTATCAGTCGGACTGTGCTATCTTACAGAATATTCTGTCTATCAGTCGGACTATGCTGTCTATCAGTCGGACAGAGCTGTATTTCAGTTTGACCAAGCTGTCTATCAGTGGGACTTTGCTGTCTTTCAGTCGGACTATGCTCTCTTTAAGTCGGACTATGCTGTTTTTCAGTTTGAACGAGCCGTCTATCAGTCGGACTATGCTGTCTTTCAGTTTAACCAAGCTGTCTATCAGTGGGACTTTGCTGTCTTTCAGTCGGACTATGCTATCTTACTATCGGACTATGCTATCTTACTATCGGAACTATGCTATCTTATTATCGGACTATGCTATCTTACTATCGGGACTATGCTGTCTTACTATCGGGTTATGCTATCTTACTATCGGGACTATGCTATCTTACTATCAGGACTATGCTGTCTTACTATCGGGACTATGCTATCTTACTATCGGGCTAAGCTATCTTACTATCGGGACTATGCTGTCTTACTATTGGGACTTTGATGTCTTACTATCGGGACTATGCTGTCCCACTATCGGACTATGCTGTCTTACATGCGAAGTATGCTGTCTTACATGCGAAGTATGCTGTCTTACATGCGAAGTATGCTGTAATCATGTTGAAGACTGTACTATGTCTTTCAATTGCTCATATACATTTACCAGCACGTGTATTGATTATTTCTTTATTTATGAATATGCATAAATGTAATCACGAATATTCTGTTTGAAAAGTGTTTTAAATGTACCAGATGTAATAAGTGTTTTCTGTGTCAGCCATAGAAATGTCCGTTGTATCAGCCATCCAAGTTCATTAAATAAGGCATCTATTTCCCCTATGTCTTGCTTGCGGTAACGTATCTATATATGTTTCATATTATTGCGTTTCTCCACATGCTTGCAATGTGCGTTCTCGTTAGATATAAGTAGAAGTTATATGACTCTCAATAATGCTATTTAGTCGGTGTGGATTAGTTGCAAGATGTGCAATTCTCACTAACTTACTTGTTTACTTTCCGTGTACTTGGGTACCATGTCAGACATCACGTTTCCAACGTTCGGCCACGTGGATTGCTTTGTCATTCACATTCAATAATGTGATCCAAATCGCATGTTTCCAGAAGGTTTCGTCAGATTATCAGGTGGATTGGGTCTTGTGTTGCTCCACAGTCGTATGTCCCATCAGACCCCACACAGGCCACAACAAACTGAGGTACCATCTATTAAATAAATTGAAGATAGGTGACACTGACAAATGCATCTGTGGCACAGAGAAAATGACCACTGAACATCTGCTGCAAATTTGCCCGACATACGAGGACCAGAGAAAGCACATGTGGCCATCACCAG
The DNA here is from genome assembly GCA_036924085.1 of Ariolimax columbianus. NCBI lineage: Eukaryota > Metazoa > Mollusca > Gastropoda > Stylommatophora > Arionidae > Ariolimax > Ariolimax columbianus. The sequence continues at coordinate 36,548,412 of JAVGWX010000018.1, forward strand.
TGTCAACACTAGACAAGCTCTATGGCAGTGTCGACAGCCTCAGGATGACAGCTGCTTTCTTCGAACAAGTTCAAGTTGACGTCTGGCAGCGTACGAAGAAGAAGAAGAAGAAAAAGTATGTCACATCATCTCTGTATCCCATATTTTTAAAGTTTTTCCTGCATCGTGTTACACCCTTTTGGAGTGACATCCATGTTGTATTGGGAGGGTGGTGTCCAGAGATAGGTTCCGCCGGCAGTTCGACCAAGGGAACTGCTTCAGTTCATTTCATTTATTGAGGCGTTGTTGTTTGGGACTAGTCTGTAGGGACTGTGCTGACTGTAACAAACGTCGTCAAAGTTGGAGTCTTGTGAACTGTACCTGGTGTCCAGACATAGGTTACCTTATGTAGTTTGTCTGTTTCTAGTTTTCAATTTCTGATGTGAAAAATCTTCATGTCACAGGTATTCTTTTGCCGAATATGAGGTATATCTTTTCAGTTTGAATAATATATTTTAGACACCCTGTAGCTATTCGGCTAGTCTCATTTATCTCTCATTTATGGAATCAACAAGTTTGACATGTGCATAGTTGTTCCAAACTGGCGCGATATACTCAGTTACGAAGAAACACAGGACGACTGGTTGATGTTGATATCCATCTGGCTGTGCTCACCATGTTGTGCCAATCTTGAAATGATGTTCCCCAACTCTGACAAAGGATGAAAATAGTTGAACTATGCTATACAATTATCACTCATGTATTTGAGATAACGAACATCGACAGGCAGGGCACACTTTAGGAAGTTTTTACAGCTTATAACAGCAGATTAGTAACACGTGACTTCCAGCCACAATTCTGTTCGCCGAGGACCAATCTGTCATGCGGAAATGTTTATTCAAGAATGAGCCTTTTCGTCTTTTATTGTTCTTCCATAAGCTATATCTATCCCCCCTTATATTGTCTCCCTTATTTATATCTATCCTATAGTATCTCCCTTATATTATTTCCCTTATATCACCTCCCTTATCTTACACTCGGTCTGTCTCAAACTTCTCCTGTCGCTTTACTGTTGATTTCATTGGTCTAATGTTTTATTTGTCCTGTCAACATGATCGGACGTTAGTATGTCCAATATGTATTATACTGCACAGACTGTAAGGAGCAAACGCACCTAGGAAAACAACATCGAAAATGGGAACATTCATCAAAAGATGAACAGGAAAACAACTTGAGAGATTGCACCGCCTTGCAAGTGACAGAGTACGCTGACGAGCTTATGCAACCAATCTACAACGTGGAGATGGCACTAATCCCCTAGAAACATTCCCGCCAATCAGACCACAAGACTTCACGTCTAGCTCGTGACACGAACCGGTTTCGACACATGTCACTTAATTGTCCGTTCTGGTAGTTACTGGGAGGTAGTGGGAAGCGACATCGGATCCTCACGTGTTGTTTACCTTAGCGACGTGTGTTGTGTTTACACTTGTACGAGGGAGTCTTGATCATCGTCGGAGAAAGGTGTACATATCACTGCGTGCCGACACTAATTTTATTTCCAGCATTCGTATCTTTAAAATAATGACACATTTACCCGTTCACAGCTCAATAAGAGCAAAACCAAAGCCATCAAATGGCGTGCAGAGTTGGATTCCACTGCTGGGGGTCAATGACCTCATTCCTGTCTACCCGCAAACTGGTCGATTTGGTAAATGGGGGTGAGTGGCTGCAATGGGGGTGAGTGGTTGTAATGGGGGTGAGTGTTTGTAATGGGGGTGAGTGGTTGTAATGGGGGTGAGTGTTTGTAATGGGGGTGAGTGGTTGTAATGGGGGTGAGTGGTTGTAATGGGGGTGAGTGTTTGTAATAAGGGTGAGTGGTTGTAATGGGGGTGAGTGTTTGTAATGGGGGTGAGTGGTTGTAATGGGGGTGAGTGTTTGTAATGGGGGTGAGTGGTTGTAATGGGGGTGAGTGGTTGTAATGGGGGTGAGTGGTTGTAATGGGGGTGAGTGGTTGTAATGGGGGTGAGTGGTTGTAATGGGGGTGAGTGGTTGTAATGGGGGTGAGTGTTTGTTGTAATGGGGGTGGGAAGTGGTTGTAATGGTGATAGGGATTGGTTGTAATGGGGGTGAGGAGTGGTTGAGTGGTTGTAGTGGGAGGGGATGCGGTGAGTGGCTGCAATGCAGGTGAGTGCTTGTAATAAGATGAGAGCGTGTGTGGTTGTAGTGGGGGTAAGTGGTTGTAGTGGGGGTGAGTGGTTGTAGTGGGGGTGAGTGGTTGTAGTGGGGGTGAGTGGTTGTAGTGGTGGTGAGTGGTTATAGTGGGGGTGAGTGGTTGTAGTGGGGGTGAGTGGTTGTAGTGGGGGTGAGTGGTTATAGTGGGGGTGAGTGGTTGTAGTGGGGGTGAGTGGTTGTAGTTGTGGTGAGTGGTTATAGTGGGGGTGAGTGGTTGTAGTGGGGGTGAGTGGTTGTAGTGGGGGTGAGTGGTTATAGTGGGGGTGAGTGGTTGTAGTGGGGGTGAGTGGTTGTAGTTGTGGTGAGTGGTTATAGTGGGGGTGAGTGGTTGTAGTGGGGGTGAGTGGTTGTAGTGGGGGTGAGTGGTTGTAGTGGGGGTGAGTGGTTGCAATTGGGGTGCGTGGTTGGGATAGTTTGCGGGGTAAGTGGTCCGGATGTGGTAAGTGGCTTAATTCATGTACAATCAACTGAAGACAGCGGCTTTTTTGTGTGTGGACTATTCTGTGAAAACAGCTGGACACACTGCTTCAGACATCCTGAACCAAAAGGACCGGTCTATGGTCGTCATTACGTACGTCGCTAGATTTCATTGGTAACTGAAATCGTGTGCCGATTTTATTTAATCAACAATGGCGGGAAAATTATCTTTCCGTATATCTTTGCTATGTTATCATTTCATCTTCATTTCATCACTTGGATAGAGCATGGGGTCACTGTCAGACATAGTCGTTGAGTTAAAGAGTTTGTAACAGTGACTGACTTGATCATGTGTCCAGTGTCATTAACACCATAGTTGGTCATGGATACCGATAGATACTAGAATCTAATGGACAACGTCTTCCGTTTGAATAAGAGGCGGAACAGTTTAAAGATTATAGATCGCATTTATTCGATTATCAGTGCTCTCAAGGTAAGGTCTCTGCCTAGGGTGGGGGATTCAGTGCTCTCAAGGTAAGGTGTCCGCCTAGGGTGGGGGATTCAGTGCTCTCAAGGTAAGGTGTCCTCCTAGGGTGGGGGATTCAGTGCTCTCAAGGTAAGGTGTCCGCCTAGGGTGGGGGATTCAGTGCTCTCAAGATAAGGTGTCCTTTTAGGGTAGGGGATTCAGTGCTCTCAAGGCAAGGTGTCCGCCTAGGGTGGGGGATTCAGTGCTCTCAAGGTAAGGTGTCCGCCTAGGGTGGGGGATTCAGTGCTCTCAAGGTAAGGTGTCTGCCTAGGGTGGGGGATTCAGTGCTCTCAAGTTAAGGTGGCCGCCTAGGGTGGGGGATTCAGTGCTCTCAAGGTAAGGTGTCCGCCTAGGGTGGGGGATTCAGTGCTCTCAAGGTAAGCTGTCCTCCTAGGGTGGGGGATTCAGTGCTCTCAAGGTAAGGTGTCCGCCTAGGGTGCCGGAGGTAGCAAGTTCGAAATCACAATGGAGTCCGGCATTTTTTTCACGTAGATCTTCTGGAAAAATTATCTGATCTCTGGGTAGAGAGATCGGACTCTCGTGTACAGTGTCGCGCACGTTAAAATTCCTTGGGCAGCTAGAAATCGAAAAGAGTAGGCTTAACGGCCGCAGACAAAATTTAAATTAAAAATCTACTAGTTATTTGTACCTTTCCCTAGGTGGTTTGTTAAGAGCAGCATATAGATGGCGCCTAACTGGCTGCGGGTCTACTTAGCTCTAATGTTTGAGTCTATTGAGATGGACTGGCACATCGGTTAAAACTCTCCAAGAAGCTGGCTGTATAAATACTCTGCAGAATCTTCTAAACCAGTATAAAGACGTTAAGTTACGTCAAGTATACTAAAATGACTGAATGCTGACATTTTAGGACGTTTCAGTTTTATTAATCGTCATGTCGTCAGAGAATGTAATTAATGCCAAACTACTCGTACATATACACTGCATTCAGGACAAATCTTGATTATATCGCCAGTAACACATTAGAAGCAAAGACTGGTAACAGTCAAACATCATAGGTAAATGAATATAACCATCAATGGAGGAATAATCGAATAAGTACAGATGTTTACTTATGTAGGGCAAAATCACAGAGGATGCCAGCAATGAGACAAGGATTGCATTGGTTTTAAAAAGATATTTAGAGAAAAACCAAAAATTGATAACATTAAAAGAATATCAGGACAGAACCGAATAAAAGAATAATCACCACTCATATGTGGCTCATGGATGCGGCTAATATATGGACTTTAGAAAAGATGGATGCGGCTAATATATGGACTTTAGAAAAGATGGATGCGGCTAATATATGGACTTTAGAAAAGATTGATGCGGCTAATATATGGACTTTAGAAAAGATGGATGCGGCTAATATATGGACTTTAGAAAAGATGGATGCGGCTAATATATGGACTTTAGAAAAGATGGATGCGGCTAATATATGGACTTTAGAAAAGATGGATGCGGCTAATATATGGACTTTAGAAAAGATGGATGCAAAATGCATGGAAGCGTTTAAAATCTAGAATAAAACGAGGGAGTTGGACAGAAAGTAGATCCAATGAAAATATTTTCACTGAGGTAGAAGTACAAAGACAAATGTTGATAATGATACTAACATGAATATTGATTTGCTTGGGACATAATATGAGGCATGAAATTCTTCTACAGAAACTAGAGGGCAACATCCAGGGGTAAGATGAAGGGTGCGACAAAGACTCACTTTTATATCTCAGGCTTGCAGAAACATTAAAGTACAAACTTGTGCAGAAATGAAGAGGGCTGCAGAGGATATAATTATATGGCTAGATATTCTCACACAACCTTACAACCAGCCTTAGACTAATTTACCAGCTGATGATGATGAATACAATAAACAAGTTCAGTAAACTAATGACTGACCTACAGACTGACCTGGCAAAAATGGACGGTCTTGGGACTGGTGGACATGCTTCCAAGATCGCCTCTACCGGTAATTACGTTAATGGCTTTCTTACTGAACAATTGATGACCCGATTTGATTTGTTATCAGTCAACAATGACACATTAGAATGGTTGTGTCATTGGGTAAATAAAAATTTCAAGCAACACATAGTTGTAATAGAAATAACGCTAATGGTAAAAGCTGCACTTCTAACACACACATCAAGATTAAGTTCTGTGGTAATAATTGTAGTAGCGGTAAGAACGTAGTAGTGACAGTAGTGGTAATACGAGTGACATCAGTGGTAATAGTAGTAGTAGTAGTGGTAATAGTAGTAATCACAGTGGTAATAGTAGTAGCAGTAGTGGTAATATTAAAGACAGCAGTGGAATGAATGGTAGCAGTAGGTGTAATAGTTGTAGCAGTAGTGGTAATGCACTACTGATAGAGTCAGAGTAATGAATGAAATGAGAAGTGACAAAAATTGACGAAAATTCGTACGTGTTTCAACATCCATGGTACCATTGCATTGCATCGTTTTATTTCCCACTATGGAAAACTGGGGTAGTTCCGTGTTGAGGGCTATCTCTTTGTCGTGTGTGATAGCTACGCCTGGAGTCTGCCAGTAGAACATGACGTTGTCTGTCGTGTAGGTGTCTACGGGCAGACAAATGCGAATTGTAGCACAACAATATAATGCATCATATCTGCTGGCTCATGAAATTACAACTGGCATGACATTTTATTACTGACACAATTATATCTATCTATTCTATCTTATCTTATCTTATCTTATCTTATCTTATCTTATCTTATCGTATCTATTTGCCTGCCTGCCTGTCTGTCTGTCTGTCTGTCCGTCTGTCTATCTATTTATTTATCTATGTTCTTTAGGGAACTGAGACGCTAGTCTAGTCAGGCACAAAATATTGACCAGGACGTCGCCTCAGGGTCAATACACTGACCAAGACCACAGTCTCTCTTCCATGCAGCGTTCCCTGCAAACAGGCTATTTGTAAGGCAGTCTGGCTGGCGCGATGTGGATCGATGTGATCCCCGTAGTAGTGAGCGCCACACTGATGAAACCAAGCATAGCACAACCGCCTGGATGAACACGGTCCACCTTCATCAGCAAGCTCGGGATGTGACTAAAGCTTCTACAACCCGCCACTTAACGTCCTTTTCAAGGCGAACAAAAGCGTAAGCTTACTCAATGTGGGAATTAAACAACAACAACAACAACAACAAAAACAACAAGAATAAGAACAACAACAACAACAACAACAAGAACAAGAACAACAACACGAACAACAAGAATAAGAACAACAACAACAACAACAACAAGAACAACAACAACAAGAACAACAAGAATAAGAAGAACAACAACAACAACAAGAACAACAAGAACAATAACAACAAGAACAACAACAACAACAACAACAAAAACAACAACAACAAGAACAACAACAACAAGAATAAGAACAACAACAACAAGAACAACAACAACAAGAACAGCAACACGAACAACAAGAATAAGAAGAACAACAACAACAACAAGAACAACAAGAACAAGAACAACAAGAACAACAACAACAACAACAAAAACAACAAGAATAAGAACAACAACAACAAGAATAAGAACAACAACAACAAGAACAACAACAACAAGAACAACAAGAATAAGAACAACAACAACAACAACAAGAAGAATAAGAACAACAACAACAAGAACAAGAACAACAACAAGAACAACAACAACAAGAAGAAGAACAACAACAACAACAAGAACAACAACAACAAGAACAACAACAACAAGAACAACAAGAACAGCAACAAGAACAACAACAACAACAACAAGAACAACAACAAGAACAACAACAACAAGAACAACAAGAACAGCAACAAGAACAACAACAACAACAACAAGAACAACAACAAGAACAACAACAACAAGAACAACAACAACAAGAACAACAAGAACAGCAACAAGAACAACAACAACAATAACAAGAACAACAACAAGAACAACAACAACAAGAACAACAACAACAAGAACAACAACGACAACAACAAAAACATCATCCATGTTATTTGAGCGTCAAACATTATGCACGCCGGTTTGAGTTGTGTGACTCTAAGTTTCTTAGTTAGGTCATGGTTAAGCGATGATCGTTCTGCAATCAGTTTTTTCTGTCCGTCCTGTCTTTCTGCTGTCATCCGGGGCCCACATAATAGACGCGTGGGTGTCCATAAGGTTTTTTATTTTGATGATAGAAACAAATCGCTGGTTGGTGCTTTCTCTTATTAGTTGTTAGTCTTAAATTATTCCCAGCCAATGTTCACACATTTTCGAATACATTTATTTTCAAAAGCGTTCAGTATAGAGAGACCAATGATGGGTACTGCTGTCAAGTATAGAGAGACCAATCGCGGGTACTGTTGGAAAGTATAGAGAGACCAATCTCGGATACTGTTGGAAAGTATAGAGAGACCAATCTCGGGTACTGTTGAAAAGTACAGAGAGACCAATCACGGACACTGCTGTAAAGTATAGAGAGACCAATGACGGGTACTGCTGTAAGGTATAGAGAGACCAATCATGGGTACTGTTGGAAAGTATAGAGAGATCAATCATGAGGACTGCTGGAAAGTATAGAGAGACCAATCACGGACACTGCTGTAAAGTATAGAGAGACCAATGACGGGTACTGCGTAAGGTATAGAGAGACCAATCATGGGTACTGTTGGAAAGTATAGAGAGATCAATCATGAGGACTGCTGGAAAGTATAGAGAGACCAATCACGGACACTGCTGTAAAGTATAGATAGATCAATCACGAGTACTCCTGTAAAGTATAGAGGGATCAATCATGGGTACTGCTGGAAAGTATATAGAGATCAATGATGGGTGCTGTAAATTATAGAGAGATCAATCACGGGTACTGTTGGAAAGCGAGATCAATCACGTGTGTTGTTGGAAAGCGAGACCAATCACGGGTACTGTTGGACAGCGAGACCAATCATGACAGGTAAGTAACGAACATAATATAAGGTACAAGTGGAGTAAGCCATATTATTACAAAACTGAATTTCTCGTTTTAAAATCTGTCGATGTGTACTACATAAATCCTCAAAGACTAATTATCTCTATTGCTGCATTTGATTGAGGTCTAGTAAGGGCCATTATATATTTCCAGTTGTGGTCAGTCAGACCTTTGCTGGGTCGTTCTGTCTGATTGGTTGATTACCTGCAATCTACGTCAAACGACAATCACAACAGTCAGGTATAGTGCACAAGACCATTTAAACATGATAGAGGTTCTTGTTATTCTTCTTTCTAGTAATTTCTCTTTTATTTCTGCAATATATATATTCTAGACCTTTCTTTGAAATCTTAAAGGTTAAATAATAATAGCCATCAATCGCAAGCGATGATGACAAAACCATTCACACATGCTGTGTTGCACCTGCCCGGTGAGTCCAGAGATGGCTGTATAATCCTTCTGGCACACAAACGTCATCCACAAATGGAGTTCAGGGGAGAGTTGGACATGTCAGTGTTAGTACGTTTTCTTCTGCCGAAGACGGATGTGTCGAACCGAAAGGTGCAAATATCGCAGTCAAAATGTGAACTAGTGACACAACTCATTCCATTCTTCGGACTACATCCTGCTACTTGCAAAGCCCTATTCAGGACTTGGTAGCAGGAGACTGAGAATGAATGAAGAAGAAAAGTACGTTTTCTCCGCGCCTCGGATGTCCTGCGGTCCTCAGCAATGGAAGCGCATTCTACTCCATATCTGTACTAGGTACTCCCATGAGTTCACATCGATGTTGAAGCGTGTCAGAGATATTTTGAGGCAGTCTTTGAAGCGCTTCTTTCGGCCACCGACCAGACGCAGGCCCTCTTTCATCTCACCATTCATTAGTTATTTGGGGATGCGGTTGTCTAGCATGTCCACGACATGGCAGTCCCACCTGCTCTAGATCTTCTGCAACGGTGTCTGGATGCTCGGCATTTTAGCCTTCTTGAGGGCCACGGTGTCTAGTACCATCTCCTGCTAGCATTATCTCAAAACTCTATGAATGCAGCTTGTGGTTTATTTTTCTAGCATACCTGCTGTACACAGTCCAAGCGCTTGGCCTGAGTAAATTTCGAGGTGGGCAAGTCGTGAATTGACAATGTTTTCAACACTAGCGGTATAAATGGCTCTTCGTCTAGAATAACTGAGATCACTTGTGCACATAACTACGTCTGTTTAATAAAATGTTCCACTATTTACCAGCCTATTCTAGCCCTGACTGGAATGTTTTTCAATACTGATCTGACTTTCAGGTGCTCTCCCTTTATCTCTTACCCAATCATTAGGAATTTGAACGACGCTTGTGTGTTATTTCTCTCTATCTATCTCTGTATCTATTTAAATAAGCTCCCAAAAACGATGCCTATTACCAGTTGAACAGAAGAGAGCAGGTCGTTGTCTTCAGACTTCGCACTGGCCACAACAGACTGAGGTACCACCTATTCAACAAATTAAAGATAGGTGGTACCGACGAATGCCCGTGCGGTACCGGTAAAATGACCGCTGAACATCTGCTGCAGAACTGCCCGACATACGAGGATCAGAGAGAGCAGATGTGGCCATCACCAGTGGAACTGCAAGACAAGCTCTATGGCAGTGTCGACAGCCTCAGGATGACCGCCGCTTTTTTCGAAAAAATAATGGTTACTGTCTGACTGCGTACGAAGAAGAAGAAGAAGAAGAAGAAATAAGCTCATTGCCTAGAAATCTCACGAGCTTTGCTTTATTTATTTCCCTTGCGCTTAACATTCACTTGTTCGAGATGGCTCACGCTCTACATTTCATTGTTCAGTGCGCTCCTATAAAGCGTCCTTTTAAAATATTAGCTGCTTTACACGTCATGATCCGTCATATGGCCATCTTTATGTTCGAAATATCTGTGCTGCGAATATCCTTCATATACGATAACATATGACAATTATCCCTACTCTAACAATACACTTTATAACACATACTTAATAGATTTTACGTCTTCAGTTTCAATTAAACACATTTCACACGTACACACACACCTAACATGTTCACATTCCCCACAACTAATATGTTCACATAACATATGTACACATACAACTAACATGTCTACATCATACACACACAGACACACACAAATAACATGTTCACATCACACACGTACACACATAACCGACATGTTCACATCCCATATGTACACACATACACAAGTAACATGTTGCCATTACAGACGCACACACACATACAGCTAATATGTTCACATCACACACAAACACTGAAAACTAACATTTTTACATATCACACACACACACACACAACTACGACGTTCACATCACACACGCACACACACAACAAACATGTTCACATCACACAGGTGCACAAATACAAAAGTAACATGTTCACATTACAGACGCACACACACAAACACACACACAGATGATACGTTCACATCACAAACAAACACTGAAAACTAACATGTTTACATATCACTCACACACACACAAAACTAACATGTTCACAATACACACGTACACACACAACTAACATGTTCATATCACACACGTACACACACACACTACTAACTTGCTCAAATCCCACACGTACACACACAAAACTGACCGCTTCACATCTCACACGTACACACAACGAACATGTTCACATCAGACACGTATATACACCATTAAAATTTCACATAATACGTACAAAAACACAACTAACATGTTCACATCACACAACTACACACATACCTAACATGTTCACATCATACACATGTACGGAAATAGCATGTTCACATTACACACGTGCACACTCAACTAACATGTTCACATCACACACATACACACCCAACTAACATGTTCACATCACACACGTGCACACCCAACTAACATGTTCAAATCACACACGTGCACACCCAACTAACATGTGCACGTCACACACGTGCACACCCAACTAACATGTTCACATCACACACGTGCACACCTAACTAACATGTTCACATCACACACGTGCACATACAACTAACACGTCAACATCACACACGTACACACACACACTACTAACATGTTCACATACCAAACGTACACACACACACACAACTAACGCATTAGCATCACGCACCTATACACATACACAACTAACATGTTCACATCACACGTACACACACAACTAACATATTCACATCAGACACAAACACACACACACTACTAACATGTTCACATACCACACGAACACACCCACACAACTAACACGTTAACATCATACACGTACACACACAACTAACATGTCCCCATCACACACACCTAACATGTCTACATAACACACGTACACACATACACAAGTACATGTTTACATCACACACATACACTCACATCTAACACGTTCACATCACAACTACACACACAACTAACAGCTTCACATCACACATGTACACAAACATCTAACATATTTACATCATACACGTACACACACAGCTAACATTTTTACATCACACACGTACACACACACAACTAACATGTCCACATCACGCACGTCCACACACACACACACACACAACTAACATGTCCATCTCCCACACTTACACACACACAAACAACCAACATGGCCATCTCACACACTTACACACACAATTACAACTAACATGTCCATCTCACACACTTACACACACACACACACACACAACTAACATGACCATCTCACACACTTACACACACACAAACAACCAACATGGCCATCTCACACACTTACACACACAATTACAACTAACATGTCCATCTCACACACTTACATACACACAACTAACATGTCCATCTCACACACTTATACACACACACAACTAACATGTCCATCTCACACACTTACACAACTAACATGTCCATCTCCCGCATTTACACACACACAACTAACATGTCCATCTCACACACTTACACACACACATAACTAACATGTCCATCTCACACAGACACACACACACACACACAACTAACATGTCCATCTCACACACATTCACACACACACACACACACACAACTAACATGTCCATCTCACACACTTACACACACACACACACACAACTAACATGTCCATCTCACACACTTACACACACACACAACTAACATGTCCATCTCACACACCTACACACACACACAGCCATCTAACATGTCCATAGAGCACCATCAACAATACAAAATAGCAACACAAATAACATACACAGCAGGCAACATTAAGTAGATAATAACATCGTAGACACACAACCTGACACACACAATCATAAGTTAACCAATTATGTTCTATATGATGTACGAAATGACCCAAAGGTTATTTTTCTATGTGGAGACGAGAGGAGGAGGGAGACGAAGCAGGAGGAAGGGGGTTGAGTTACAAGCGAGCAAGTCCCGAAATAATATATCGATGCCACACTGGCACAAATGATGAAGCACATTGTTAAAGTCAGCAACATACGTTATGTTTGTCTACACAGTAACAACTTTCTGTGGCTCATTTTCAAAATCGTTTCTTTCCTCGTGTGTTTGTTATTTTTATCTTTGCTGCATGTAATCTTTTTTGCTCACTGACGTGCTCATCCAGGTGAAGAAACTCTCGTATATTCCTACACACATATCCTGGCATTATAAACATGTACACACATGTGCTGAAACGTTCCCATGTTTTATTCAATGTGTTTACTAAAACACATGCAGGATTCAGGGGCTCTTTCGCGTTGATTACTGTCTTTCTAAGAGTTAGCAGACTGTAGCCCTGGTTCATTACGCAAGCAACACAATACTCTTTCTTGTCTATCAACATATTTACATCTCGTTATTATCACACGTCCTTGTATCAATCAATAAGCGGACTATACCAACACACAAATACATATTCTTTGTATCGACACACGGCACTATATCGAAACATTTACATCTTAGTATAATTCCACATGTCTTTACACACTGACATCTCTGTATCAACACATTCACATCTCTGTATCAACACACTCACATCTCTGTACCAACTCATTAACATCTCTGTATCAACACATTCACATCTCTGTATCAACACACTCACATCTCTGTATCAACACACTCACATCTCTGTACCAACTCATTAACATCTCTGTATCAACACTCACATCTCTGTATCAACAAACTTACATCTCTGTATCAACACTTTTATCTCTGTATCAACTTACTGACATCTCTGCATCAACTCACTGACATCTCTGTATCAACTCACTGACATCTCTGTATCAACCCACTCACATTTCTGTATCAACACTTACATCTCTGTATCAACACTTACATCTCTGTATCAACAAATCCACATCTCTGTATCAACACACTCACATCTCTGTATCAACACACTCACATCTCTGTATCAACACACTCACATCTCTGTATCAACCCAGTCACATCTCTGTATCAACACTTACATCTCTGTATCAACAAACCCACATCTCTGTATCAACACACTCACATCTCTGTATCAACATACTCATATCTCTCTATAAACACACTCACATCTTAGTATCAACAAACCTACATCTCTGTATCAACACTTACAGCTCTGTATCAACACACTCACATCTTAGTATCAACAAACCTACATCTATGTATCAACACTTACAGCTCTGTATCAACACTTACAGCTCTGTATCAACACTTACAGCTCTGTATCAACACTTACATCTCTGTATCAACACTTACATCTCTGTATCAACACTTACAGCTCTGTATCAACACTTACAGCTCTGTATCAACACTTACATCTCTGTATCAACACTTACAGCTCTGTATCAACACTTACAGCTCTGTATCAACATAGGACACTCCTGTGTATCGAGTGGATATTTCTCTAGCAGCATCCTACAACTGAGAGTCAGAGATAACCTTGAGGGGACAAATATTGAATTAGAACAAATGAGTAGAGTAGATTACACCGCTGTTCTATGTATTCCAGTCACACAACTTTCTCTCGTCTGCAAACATATCAAACTTGTTCGTCGGTTCCTTGTATGCTTAACGCCGACAAATGTCATCGTTTGGCAGTACAGTCCACATGGTCAGTGCCAGTCATACAAGTTATATTAAATGCCGCTTTAAAAAAGCAAAGCAAACAGTTTCTTTTTCAATCAAGCATTCGTCACCAGAGCGTTGGTCTAGTCTGTGTAACCTCTTTGTTTACTCTCACATCCTTAACTAACATTGACATCAGCGATCAAACTAGCAGCGAGTGGTGCTGTTGTTTTGTTTAGAAATAAGATCAATCGTATATCTCCTAACCAATTGGTTGACCCAGACATAATACAACAAAATAGTCCTGCACACAGTAGCATCATTTGTTATCAGAAAATAAAATAAAATTATAACATAAGTTATAAATATACAACCATTACACAAATTGGAGAATAGCTATAAAAAATGTATACATGCCGCCAGTGAATGGGTATTCTAAGATAAGGATTTGTCTTTATTGTATGATCTGAAGGCAGCGTAGGTATTCCAGCTATATTGTGATGATATGTGCGAACCAACGTTACAAGTCACACGTTTTCATCATTGGCACTGACAAATGAATAACTATAATATATCTTTGCCGGTATTCCAGTTGCGCCACCATGACTATAAAATATTACACGATATAGAATTACAGAAGAATTACAAACAATTTAAACAGTGTTTCAATGAGCAACTATATACATACACAAACATACGACTCCTGATCTGGAGCATGCGTATACCAGTATTGAATATGGACATTGCTACACTGTTTGAGATAATTATGAATGATTCCACATCTGGTGAGCTGGACTGCAGCTGTTCTCATGGTAAGAACAACTAAACTCAGATTTGAATCATCCACATGCGTCTGGCTCATCTTTCCTGGATTACCTCAGGGATCATTCCTCTCGCCTCGATCTCTACCTGTGTATGCTATCAGCCATACCAATGGACGCAGAAGAGATGCAGGCTAAGCGGACATTGCACATCTGCCCTATTGTGTCAACCTCCCAGGTGGCGGTGAATGCTAGGCGTACCATCACTGCAGAGAAGCCGAGAAAATAAAGGGAGCAAAGAGATACCCCACTCACATGCACATGCTACGTTTCTGGCAGGACGTGACGATCCTGGGTCACAGACACACTGGACTGCCTCTCTTCCGGGCTAGTACAAACCAGTACATAGTCCATATCATATATCATATCTCATATATCATCACCGCAACCTAT
The DNA here is from genome assembly GCA_036924085.1 of Ariolimax columbianus. Lineage (NCBI taxonomy): Eukaryota > Metazoa > Mollusca > Gastropoda > Stylommatophora > Arionidae > Ariolimax > Ariolimax columbianus. The sequence goes on from JAVGWX010000018.1 coordinate 36,563,765, forward strand.
ATACACGAGTAGTGAAGACTCGTTAGTCCGGTAAAACAACTTCCATAAGAGAGACAACTCTGATCACAGACAACTGCTGCCTTGCAGATAGGCTGGGGACAGCCAAAGGCTAAGGAGGGCATCCCTACAGAAACGCCTGTTGAAATCGGATGCACAGGGCCACAGGCTTAACGAAACAGTGCAACGTAAATCGCAGTATGCTGGCAGCACAACCTATCAGAAAAAAGTATGGCACTCATCCTGCCGAGTCCCGCCAGGCAGCGAGAGTGCCGGGCCTCACGCCTCGAAGGGACCCACCCTTGACTACTGGTGGTCACCCACCCATGTGTTGTGGAGTCAGACACGTGGCTATAGGGTAATTTATATTGACCAAACACATAAGACCCTCAAAATACTACAGTGAAATGCGGAGGGAGTCATTAACAAAAAGCTTTCCCTAATACATCACTTGCATGAAGGTAAGATTGACTTGGCATGGAAGCATGTATCCAAGAAACGCACCTCAACAACAACCATAAATTCTCAATCAGAGGATACCAGACTTTCCGTCTAGATAGAGAAGGTCACAAAGGAGGGGTTCTGATACTGACCCGAAACTCAATACAGAGTAGCGCGGTATCTATCAATCACACCGGACAAGCAGAAATTGTAGGAGTTGACATAATGGCTCAAGAGACGAAGATCCGCATCTTCAACCTGTACGGACCACCAAATAGAGACCTATCGCTCTCGAGTATGAAAGTCAAAGACTTTAACTGCATAGTAGTTGGAGACTTCAACAGCCACTCGGAGAGATGGGGATACTCGGACACAGACAGCAGAGGTGACGAAGTGGAAGATTGGGAGATAGACACAAATCTTTATCTAATCAATAGGCCGGAGGATAGCCCTAGCTTCTATTCTAGAACATGGTATACCACCTCTACTCCAGAATTGGCCTTTTCCACAGTGGACATTCACAATAAAATAGACCGCCAGGTGCTAAACCAATTGGCAGGTAGAGAGCGACCACAGGCCAATTAGGCTAGAAGTTGATATGGAAGTAGGCCCACAGGAAGCAAAACCGCTCCCACGTTGGAATTACAAACGAGCCGACTGGGACAGATTTGCAAGCCTGACAGATGGGCTGTGTGAAACCATCAACACACGGAACAACAAAATGAAGCCCATGGTGGAAAGCCTAAGCAAAGCAATAATGCAAGCTGCCACTGAAACCATCCCAAGAGGGGCAAGGAAAAATTTATAAGCCCTATTGGAATGATGATTAACAGAAAGTGGAAGACGCAGTCACAAATGCTAGGAACATGGCAGAGGCATGGCAGAGCGAGAACAATCTATGGAGCCAAATATCGCCCTCAAAGCCACCACGGCGAAATACAAATACACTCTAAACCAAACAGCAAGAGAAAGCTGGAAAAACAAAACCGAAAGCTTCAATTTAGACAAAGAAGGGAACAAATTATGAAAGTTAGTCAGAGCCATGAATGACGAAACTCCAGCAAACAAACAAATCACCATCAAGCAGGGCGAAAACTTGCTCACTGGAAAAAAAAGCAGCAAACGCCTTTGTTGAACATTATGCCAGAGCAAACCACATTGAGGTCCCTGCAGATAAGCAAGAGCAAATGGGGCACGACAACATCAATATGGCACCAGAAGAGCATATGATGGCAAAATTAACAATGAACGAAATGGAAGAGGCCATGAGAACATTAAAGAAAAGAAAATCTCCCGGAAAAAGCGGGATAACAAACGAAATGCTGATGGGGCTGGGCCAAACAGCGAAGAAGAAACTGCTATCAGTCCTGAACCAAAGCTGGAAAAGGGGTATTTTACCCCAGGCATGGAAAGACGCAGTACGTACCAGTACCAAAGGAAGGAATAGACAAAACAGATCCAAATGGATACAGGCCTATCAGCCTACTGAGCTGTGTCGGCAAACTGATGGAACGTATGATAAACACAAGACTGATGTGGCATCTGGAATAAAAACGCATACTAATTCCACAGCAAGCAGGCTTTAGACAGCACAGATCCACTGAGGATCAGGTCATCCTCATAGCCCAGGAAATAGAAGATGCCTACCAGGAGAAAAAACACACAGTAGCGGTTTGGGTGGACCTGAAAAAGGCATTTGACAAAGTCTGGATAAGTCACTACCTCAAAAAACAGAACGGCCAGAGTTCAAGTACAAGGGCAGATGAGCAAAAAGGTGACACTTGAGCAGGGAGTAACCCAAGGGGGAGTACTGTCACCCACACTCTTCCTGGTGTATATAAATAATATAACAGAGAACATACCAAGACGAGTCCATAGCTCAATGTTCGCAGACGATCTGGCTTTGTGGACCTCTGAAAAGAATCTCACCATAGCAAGAAATCGTTTGGAGCAGGTCCTAACATCGCTGGAAGAGTGGGCGAACTCAAGGTTGGTCAAAATAAACGAGGAAAAAACCACATGCACAATATTCTCGCTGTCAAACAAACCCCAAAACACCAAATTAAGTCTTAACGGCAAATACCTGCAGACAAACGACAACCCAAACTACTTGGGAGCCACATTTGATCGGCGCATGACATGGAAAAGTCAGATCGAGAGAAACCGAATGAGAGCCAGAGAAAGAATGGCAATCATGAGGAAACTTGCTGGCACAAGCTGGGGAGCAGACGAAAGTATACTAAAGAAACTGTACACTGGAAGAGTGAGACCAGTCCTCGAGTATGGCATTGCGGCATGGGCAACAGCAGCAAAGGCGAACTTTGACAAAATTATATATTTCTAGAGGTGGTAGAAAATATTCCAGGTATTGGAAAAAAAAACTGCCAGACTGAAAAAGAAAGAAGAGATACTACCCTGAGCTACATATCGAAAAACTACCCAAGCATGGACTGGACCCATGCATACACCGACGGCTCTGTAACAAACACTACACAGAACGGAGGGGCAGGAGCATTTCTGAACCTACCAAATGGCAGAAAAATAACACTGTCATTCGCTACTGGAAAATACACAAGCAATTTCAGAGCGGAGGCAGAAGCACTGAGGGCGGCAGTGGAAGAAATGGTGACAGGTAAAAGTAATGAAAGCCATATAGTCCTGCTTACAGATGCCTTGGCCGTAGTCATAGCACTTAAAAGCAAGAAAAATACTGAGCTTAATGATTTAAGAGCAGTACTCTGTCAACTATGCCAAGTGTCCGCACCAAAAATGTTAGTGGTACAGTGGGTTCCATCCCACTGCAACATCCAAGGCAACGAGGAGGCAGGCAGACTGGCAAAAGAAGGTGCAAGACTACCACAAACAGATACAAGTATGACATACGAATAGTCAAAACGGCTTATTAGAGCTAGATACATGACCAAATTGGAAACCGAACACACTGGCTACACCAAAAACGATGCCTATTACCAGTTGAACAGAAGAGAGCAGGTCGTCGTCTTCAGACTCCGCACTGGCCACAATAGACTGAGGTACCACCTTTTCAACAAATTGAAGATAGGTGGCACTGACGAATGCCCGTGTGGTACCGGGAAAATGACCGCTGAACATCTGCTGCAAAACTGCCCGACCTACGAGGATCAGAGAGAGCAGATGTGGCCATGACCAGTGGCAACACTAGACAAGCTCTATGGCAGTGTCGACAGCCTCAGGATGACGGCTGCTTTTTTCGAAAACATTAAGGTTGATGTCTGACTGCGTACGAAGAAGAAGAAGAAGAAGATTCCTCTCGCCTGTACTGTCCAACATCTACACAATAAAAGTGTACACCGTACAACTACAGGCCTAGGACACACGTTGACGCTTGCAGAAGATTTCCTTCCACACATGACTGACTCGGAGAGGTATGAAATAGCTAAGAGAATACCCTTGACTTTGCAGGCAATTTCACAGTGTTGAGGGGAGTCAATCTCACATAGCAATATCCACAAGGCGGTGTGATGTGGCGCTTCTTGAACAGCTCAATAGTAAAGACTGATTCTCTAGCCTGATGAAAGGTGAAATAACTTGAGATATCTTAGAGCGACCTCTGATTGCAGCGCATGTCATATTAGTTCTACGTTGATCAAATCATATAAAGATGCAAGCTTGGTCTGGCGGCACTTAAGACAATGATAGCCGTCAACCTGGAGCAGCCTGTACAATCAGTTCGTTGTGTCAATTATCGATTATGGACTGGACATTCATACATTGTCAAATTCACAGTATAAAAGACTTGAGCGCATTCACAATGAAGTAGTGTGAATGGTTCTTGCCGCAATTACAACTCACTCAGAGGAGGAACTGCAAAGCTTACTATCTGCATTTTCGGATACCTGCTTTGAGTTCGGGTTAACAATCAGCAAAACGAAAACACAAGTTTTGGTCCAGGGTGCAAACAAACCACCAGTAATCTCAATTGATGATGTAGCTCTCGATGTAGTAGATCACTTGACGTACTTGGGATCCTCAGTCAATATTAACCTATCCTTGGACGGACCAAGAAATCAATATCAGGATAGGAAAGATAGAAACAACGAGCAGATTAACAAAAAGGGTCTGGGAGAACAAGAAACTCAATGTTAAAACAAAAACACTTGTTTACCAAATCTGTGTCCTCAGCATTCTTCTTTACGGCAGTGAGACATGGTCTACCTACATGCACCATGAAAGGCGGCTAAACAGCTATCACATGAGGTGCCTGCACAGAATCCTGGGCGTTGGGTGGCAAGACAAGATCACCTACGCTGAAGATGTTGGAGAGAAAAGGCACTGTCACAGTCTATTCCATGCTTAGTCATCGAAGGTTCCGCTGGCTGGGACACATTCGGAGGATGGATGATGGCAGGATACCAAAATATCTTCTCTATGGGAAATTACAGTTGGGGAAAAGGTCTCGGGGACGGTTACTTCGGTACAAGGGTGCATGCAAGCGGGATATGAATGACGCAGGCATCGATTTGGAATCATAGGAATAGGACGCCATGAATCATGTTACATCGAGGGGCATAATTAAGCATGGAATACAGACAAAGGAGATACTGATTGCTGATAGGCTAAAGACTCAGAGTTTGAGAAGACACGCCACACCATGCGATGCCGCAAACGGATTTTTTTTGCACAGACTGTGGAAGATGCTTCTCTGCCCGGATTGGTCTTACGAGTCACATTCGCTACCGTCATGGACTGTAGTTGCATACCTTTTCAAAGCACAATTACTATCGTCTCAAAAGACGGAAAGAGCTAATGAAATAATGGATGGAATATATAGAGAGAGAGAGGGAGAGAGAGAATCATCAGGGCTACGCGGTGAACAATCAGGATAAGGTATCTCAACTAAGTGAGGAGTAAGCGAAGTGGGGCGTACAGGACAACAACCTGCGGTACGAGAAGGAAGAATGAGAGTAACCTAAACTATAACATGTCTACCTGAGGCACATAAGTGCATTAAGTGCTGGAAAATGTCACTTTCTTACAAATAGGCTGAATGCACTTGCCAATACATTTCTTAGCAAAAATAATAGCAGATTGGCTGGAAACAATTTAAGACAAACACGCAAATACGATTAGAGACCAAACATCAACATGTTCCTACAAGGACAAGTACAAATGTTTAACGTACATCGAGCATATCATTAGAATGAGCAGCAACAGATTTACAATTCAAGCCAATATGTGGAAACTAAGTGTTACCAAAAAGAGGGACAGGACAAGAGAGACATGAGAGTATGAGAGGTATGAGAGGTCACTATGATGGGCCTCAACAACTAACATGAACTACAGCGCGAGGAATCAGACTGATCTACCTGGAGAGCAGTGAGTTCTCACTTATGTGCTTGTTTGGCGTTGAAGGACATATAGAGATAAACATATAGAGATAAACACATAGGGATAAACATATAGACACAAACACATAGAGATAAACATATACACTGTGTTCTCCGGAGATCACCGAAGCATGTTGTTTGATGTTTTGGCATACGTGGCTGTTCTCATCATATTTCTAATGTAATCATTTCTCATTTGATCTCTCTGGAGACACCAATCATTTCTCTTAGACATTCCATTTCACAATTTGTAATCGTATTCGGGGAGACCCAGTGGTCTCGAGGTAAGGTGTTCGCCTCGGGTGCTGGAGATCGCTGGTTAAAATCACAGTGGAGATCAGGATTTTTACACGTGGATCATCCGGTAAAAATTTCTCTGATCTCTTAGTAGTGAGATCAGACACTAGTGTGCAGTGGCACGCACGTTAAAAATCCCTTGGCAGTTGGAAATCGAAAAAAATTAGGCTCAACGTCCGGGCAAAATTCAAGTTAAAAATCGACTCAAATTATTCAAGTGATCGCAAAAATGGGACTGTTTGGCTATACAATAAGGTCTTATTTATATGGTTAGCGGCACAAATAGCGCATGGCAGACTGCCTTCTACTTTGCTCTAATTTACGCTTTCGCCTCCACTAGTTCCAAAAATAGGCAATTGTATATTGGTACCAGATACTGGAATTGACCTGGCAAGTCACCAGCGGATTTTCGCATGGTAAAGAATATGAAACAATGACGTCTGGCGACACAAATGGACTTCAGATAGAATTGTATTTTCCAGTGTATTGTATTTGGACCAGTTTGATATTGGTAGCAGAAAGTTGGAACAAATATCTTGCTAAATAGTTGCTGTTTTGTAGCCTAACTGATGCTTGGGTATTTAAGCAGTGTTGACAGTTAATAGATTACAGCAGAGTGTCTCTATCAAGACATGCCACTTCTGAACAACATATTTCACGTGAATTAGAACTGTGTCAGTTGACATTGTTTACACGTATGTTTAGTAGATCAGGTGTTTTGCTAATCTTCACAGTTTATGTTTTCAATGTGATGACCTGAATATTACGTCTTACGGGCTGTGCATAGAGAGTTGATATGATCTGATATTATATTTTCATATACAATAATGTAATATATGTATGCCATTCGGTCATGCCTTCAGTTTGGTGAATTAGGTTAAAGTCCTCGCGGTATTGCATTACGTCAATTCTAAGCAGTGTAACAACAGTTTTAACAGCTGCATAAACTAGAGCGCCTTACTATGTTACGAACCTAACCCCTCTGGTCGGAGAGACAAACGCACTGCTTATTTATGTTCAAATTCCTACCCAATGTAAAACAAAAGGAATACACACCAGAAAATGCAATATGTGCAAACAGTAGAATTCTTACAACGGAAAGACTACGGATATCATGGAGACTTATAAAACAAAGATTACTTCATTTATACACCAAGAAACAAATAATATGCACTCAGAAAACACAATATGTCGACACAGAATTCAACACACACTGACACAGATGAAAACATATCAAATATACACATCAGAAAATACACCAATGCATCCTTGCAGACACAATTGAAAATATACAATGCATCCTTGCAGACACAACATAAAATATACAATGCATCCTTGCAGACACAACATAAAATATACAATGCATCCTTGCAGACACAACAGAAAATATACAATGCATCCTTGCAGACACAACAGAAAATATACAATGCATCCTTGCAGACACAACAGAAAACATACAATGCATCCTTGCAGACACAACAGAAAATATACAATGCATCCTTGCAGACACAACAGAAAATATACAATGGATCCTTGCAGACAAAACAGAAAATACTTCATGTATACATACAGTGCAGTTGAAGTTCCATCTTCAAAATAATGGTCGACTTCGTTTGATCTCCAAAGATCTATCTCTCGCGTTTCGATGATGTAATCGGTACATCTTTTGATGTTATCCTCCAGATGATAGCGTTATTTATCTCTGGCACGTGTGAACTCCGCGTTTTTTTCCAGTGTTTTATACGTAATCTCTGTAATCTTTATTCATAGTGTATACGCCGACATATCGAACGTCTGATGCCAGGTAGCTATATTTTTATTAAAACTCATTTCGGTACTTTCCATTGGAGCACCATGTTGGACAAAAAGCGTTGCTCAGGCCACCTTTCCATCGCCTTGAGGGTATCTTCGTGAGCGCTTAACGCTGAAGAGCTACCAGATTGTCAATTTTTGAGTCCATTTCTTGTCTGGCAATCGCACCACAAGCCCAGCCCATTTCCATTTTCTAAACAGGACAATGTCAATGAAAATTGTTTGGCGCCTGATTTCTGTGATTTGAAATCGGTCCACTAGAGAGATTGTTAATGTTCTCTGCCCCATCACCCTTTGAGCAACTCGAAACTTCTCTGCGTCTACTTTTCGTAGGTTCCATACCTCGCAGTGATAAACTACAGCTGGAATATGTTGATTGACATCCTGTCAGTCTCAAGAGATAATGGACCACACTACAGTCAGTTGTTACCCTAGTTTACGCCGCAAACGTTTGTAGCCTTGCATCTTGACGCATCTTGTCTTCCCCTGCCTGCAGACCAACGCACAGATCCTGCCTCCAGCCGGGTCTCTCCTTGACGTATCTTGTCTTTCCCTGCCTGCAGATCAACGCACAGAGCCTGCCTCCTGCCAGGTCTGTCCTTGACGTATCTTGTCTTTCCCTGCCTGCAGACCAACGCACAGATCCTGCCTCCAGCCGGGTTTCTCCTTGACGTATCTTGTCTTTCCCTGCCTGCAGATCAACGAACAGAGCCTGCCTCCAGCCGGGTCTGTCCTTGACGTATCTTGTCTTTCCCTGCCTGCAGACCAACGCACAGAGCCTGCTTCCAGCCGGGTCTGCCTTTGGCAAGTTCCTCCTAGTTGCAGGTGTTCGTATCCAACGCCCTCAGGTCCCGCTTGAAAATATCCTTGTAGCGGAGGAATGGTCTATCTTTTTTTTCGCTTGCCCGTGGTCAGCTCTCCGTAAATGATATCTTTTAGTATCAAGCTGACAATCTTTGCACGGTCTAACACTTCGTTGTTAGTCAGTCTGTCACTTGATGAAATTCCAAGTATGAGTCTCAGGCAGGGCAAATGAAAAGGATTTAACATTTTTTCATGTGAGGCATACAGAGTCCATGTTTTGCTACCATAGAGCAGGGTACTGATAACACATGATCTGTACACATCAACCTTTGTGGAAATGGTCAGCATGTTGTTATTCCACAATCTCCGTGAGAGCCTGGCGAGTGCTGATGAGGCCATTCCTAATCGTTTCTGCGTCCAGTGAAAGGTCCATGATGATAGATCCGAGGTAGTTGAAGTGATTTACTACCTCCAGATTTTGATCGTTTAATAAAATGTCTGGAGGATCTGCACCCTGAGCCATCACTTTCGTCTTTTGTACAGTGATGGTGAGTCCAAACAGATCACATGATTTTGCCAACCTATTAATGAGCAAATGTAATTGGGTGTGGGCGACCAGGGCAGCATCGTCTGCGAAGAGCATATCCCGAATGACAGTCTCCCTTCTCTTACTTTTTGCTAGCAGCCTGGTTAGATTGAATAGTCTCCCTTCTGACCTAGTATGCAGAACGACCACCACTGTGGTTGTTCCAAATGCGTGTTTAAGCACGATGGCAAAGACAATGCTGAATATAGTCGGAGCCAGGACACAACAATGTTTAACTCGGCTGTTAATGTCGGAGGCCACAGTTTCCTGACTATCATGCAGCATTGCACCTTTCATGCCCACATGAAAAGACTTAATCATGCTCAGTAGTTTATGTGGGCAGCCAACTTTAGACAATACTTAAAAAAGACCCTCTCTGTTTACCAGGTCGAATGTGAGGACGATGAAGACAAGAAATTGTGGTCCGTGTTGTTCTCTGCATTTCTCTTGCAATCGTCTCAGTGAAAAGACCATATCAACGGTAGACCTTTCTGCGCGAAAACCACGCTGAACCTCCGGATACACCATGTTGACCAGCTTTTGCAGCCTGCTCAGGATGACACGAGCATACACTTTGCCTACGGTTTGCCTAGTGATGATCAGGTCCAGCTGATGCCAACATCTAGAGCAAGAATTTCCTGAGGATACATTCTATTGGGGCTTTGTCTGGAAGAAGGTGTTAGTGATGCACAGGTTGTGGTAGACACACATCCTCAATAGCCGCAATTTTTGTTCATCTTTCCGACACCAAACTTTTCCATGCACATAGGTCATGAGTCGTGCTTGGCGCCCACTTTTGCATTGAAGTCCCCAAATAGAATCAGTTCTTCCCTAAAAATCCTTGTGATGAGTGAGGTCAGCTACTGATAGTCACTTGGAGTTACTAGTGCCGCTGGAATAACCAAACTGTTAAATGTGTGAGCTCTTGGCTTGTCGTTTCTCACCTGTTGAAGTATTTGTTTGATGCGAGTAAAGCTGAACCATACTGCTGCTACCGTATGTGATGTCTTGGGGAGTTTGTTGGCACTTCTAAATGTAGGAATTCACGTTTTCAGCAAGATAATGTGTTAGTCAGAGTTATCCCTGTGGACAAACAGTGTTCGGTATACATTAACTTTTCTTTCGAATAGATCTAACGTCTACTGTCTCACTTGCTTCCTTCAGCTCATTTAAGCATTGCTCAACATCTCTGACGCTGTGATTGAAGATGATTATATCACCAGAAAACCTTAAGTGATTGAGCATTTCTCTTTCTAGATTGATGTCTTTATCTTCCTAATTTAGTTTTCCAAAGACTTCCCCATGGGCCGCTGTGACGTTTTGGAGAATGTGTATCCCCAGGACCAGAAACACTTGCACTGAAGCACTACGGACCACGTCATCCAGTATTGTCTATTAATATGACCAAAACATCTTATTTAACGGACGGACTCTGATTTATCAATTCTCTTTGCACTCATAATTTCTTCAAGACTTCCTTAATTGTTTTAGTTTATTTCCTTGAGATGCTCCTTATTCTTTTATATATTAACATTTCCAACGTAACAATTCTCTTCTTCTAATCTTGTGTTCATTGCCCACCACGGTGCTACACTACGGGTCAAGACGACTGTACATAATAGCTCATCATTCCCATTTTTTAATTTGGCGTCTTGATTGTCAATATTTAACTCGTGTTGGTGAAAATAGCTTTATTCAACCCGATTTCCATTACATATCTTCCATTCTCCGTTATTATGTTTCCAAGAAAGATAAGTTCTCGATCTGGTCTAGTTGTTTGATCGTCTATTTTATTTTGTAAAGCAAGTTTCAAATCTATACCAATCACGAATTCCTGTACTTCTTATTCGTTTTCAGAAAGCGGAACTGTGGCACCCGCATAGGTGTCATTATTTATTGATACTGCACCGAAAATTAGCTCTGACATTCATCTGTCGAAAACATGTGTCCATTTGAATCAGACACTGGGACATTACGCATCTTTGTCGTGCTCCTCTTTGTTACATCTCTACATGGTGACTAAAGATTACAAGATCTGACAGTGCCAATCTTCGCTATCAGATCGGATCTTTGATTGAAATAATCGCTTCTTAACGTTCATACATGTTCTGGATTTACCTAATGGTTCTCCTCTATACCTATTTCTGGCAAAATCTGAAAACAAGTTTGCTCCAGTGGACTCGATCAAAGATTTCTCGTAGTCAATAAAGCAGGTACATAGTTGTCGTCCTTGATCGATCGTTCTTAATGAAGACATTAGCCTAAACAAAATAAAGATAATACAAATAGATATCATTACTCTGAAAAAGCGGATCAAATTATACAAAACATAAATTGTGTTTACTGTACCCTGTTTACATAAAACATCCATCTTAATCCCTGAGACAATATTTTTTTGGGCAAGATTATGAACACCTTCATCTTGATATAACGACCGAAATCAGACACTAGCAGAAGCCGAGCAGTTTCACAAATGTCATCTTCAACCGGAAATAGTGTATCGCTAACTGTCATCATGTATCCGCCAAAATTATGTGTGCCAGAATGCTTGCGGTTAAAGGTGAAACACCCATGACTTCCTGTCAAACGTGCAGTAAAGGTGAAACTCTATAGGAAGGTGCCTAGCAAACGTGGATCTCTGGTGGGTACAACAGATAACACATAATGTATCCACACGGGTCCAGCAGATAACAAATATCCACACGGGTTCAACAAATAACATATAATGTTTCCACACGGGTTCAACAAATAATACATAATGTATCCACACGAGTATAGCAGATACCACATAATATATCCACACTGGTACAACAGAAAACATATAATATATCCACACTTGTACAACAGATAACACATAAAATATCCACACGGGTACAACAGATAACACATAATATATCCACACTGGTACAACATATATGAGATATTGTATTCATACGGATCCAGGAGAAAATAAATGATGTTTCTAAACAAACAAAATAGAAACACAAATAATGTACACACGACTAAAGCAAAATGTATCTACCCATATACTACAGAAAACTATACTGTATAAACACATACACTACAGAAAACACATAATGTACCCACACGTACACCGCAGAAAACACATACTGTATAAACACATACACTACAGAAAACAGATACTGTATAAACACATTAACTACAGAAAACACAATATATTCACAAATACACTACTGAAAACACATCATGTACCCATACCGACACTACAGAAAACACATAATCTATAAGCACGTATACTACAGAAAACACATAATGTATATACATATATACTACAGAAAACACATAATGTATCCCATCGACACGTATGCTACAAAAAACACATACTGTATAAACATATATACTAAAGAAAACACATAATGTATACACACATTTACTACACAAAACACATTCTGTATACATACATAACACATCATGAATGTACACGCACAGGAAAGATGTAGTGTATATATGCGCACAGAAAAGGAACAATGTATACTTACACACATATTGTAAAACAGCATAGTATTTGAACAAATGAAAACATTGTACTTTTGAGTATGAAATACAGAATAAGACAATGTACTAAAAATGTATCAAATAGAGGATAGGACACTATACTTTAGAGTGTGAAATAAGGGAAAGGCAATGTATTTTATAGTATGAAATAAGAGAAAACAGTATACTTTACAGTAAAAAAGCACAGTACTTTAGAGCAGCGTTCTTCAATCTTTTCACACTCGGGGAAAACAGGAGAAATATTTCGCGAACCGGCTGACAGCTAAGACAATAACAAAACCCAATGTAGATAGTATTTTTTGTATCCAATGTTATAAAATTTCAGTTCATAACTAGTGCGAACTGCAGCTTCTCAGATTTTTAGAATGTTTGAGATGCCTGACTGGCGTGCTGTTTCCGAGAGACGAAGATCTTGCAATATTATCCATTAGATTTCTCTGTTTGGTTTTTATTACTGATATGGCTGGAAAACGCATTTCAGACAAATATGAAATCGAAAATTCGACCAATAATCTGATAGCCTTATAACTCAGTGATGGATATTCTTTTTCGAATGATATTCAAAACTGAGACAATGATTATATTTTATGTCTGGACACCAGAGTGACACCAGACGACAGTTGGATCAACTTGTCTTGCTCACCAGGATCAGGTGCGCAGTCTTCCAAGAAGGCATTATTAACCCAGAGGTTACCTTTACGTGTATCCTCATTTTCAGGGAAATAATGATGAAAGTTTTCAGCTAACGTCCTAAAATGTTGACTTATTATGTTGACTCTCTGGTTGACATTAGCAGCAATCAAAAATTCTCCTAAAAGTGGAAACATTGATATATCCTCTTCTTGTACGCGACTATCCAAAGTGCCAGCTTCTTCTTGGACACATCCATTTTATTTCTCAATATACAGATATTTGTACAAGACCCATGAAGAGAAATGTTAAGCTCGTTAAGAAGGCTAAAAATGTCTGCCTCATTCGCAAGCTTAACTATCCATTCCTCATTCAACAAAGGCTCTACTGTGTCAGATTTTCGTTCTCGCAAAAACTGCTTTACTTCTTCCCTCAGTTCGAAAAGACGTGCAAGAACCCTTCCTCTCACTTCTGCATAGAGAAGGAAATTGTGGTGTGAGTACATACTCGCAGAGAGTGTCATGAACAATCTAGAGTTCATAGCTAAACTACGAATTTCATTAATGATCTTCACCGTGTCATTTATCAGTGTTTAGTTCAGTAGAAAGATTATCTGCAGTTAGATGCTCCCAGTGAATCATACAGTGAGTGGATACAACTTCTTGATGTGCGACTTCTTTTATACTCGCAACTACTCTTACGCGACGTCCAGTCATGCTAGCAGCACTGTCCTATATCTCTGACTCATTTCCTCCATCTAAGCCCTGTGACTGAAAATACACATCAAGAGCATTACATAACTTTGAACTAGTGGTCCCAACAGGTAAGTCAAGACAACAAAGAAGTTCTTCCCTTCAGTCTTCATCTTCACTTTACCTCACGAAGCAAAGCAGGATAACATGGTTACTCACGTCAGTTGATTCCTCAAGCTTAATCGCGAAACTTGCTTTTCCAGATCGGTGGCCATAGCAACAATTATGTTCTGAATGGTGGTGTCCGATATAACCTCCTGCTTGTCAGTGGACCAAAGATTACAGGACATCTAAGATGCAAGGCTTTACTAACTCTTCATTAATAGTAAACGCTTTTTTCGTTTCAGCCTTTTGAAGAGGAACTAAATAAGACACTGGATGCAGCGACTTGTCACCAGTCATCATCATTTTTATTTGACTTTTCATCTGGTCATGTAATCTTTGAAAAACAGTCCAGTGGCTTGTCGGTAAATCACTATGCTTTGAATCCAAATGCGAGCAAGCTAGGAAGATTTCATGGTACCATTGGGCAGAATTTCGGAACATACTACACACAAAAACGGTGGTTGTAGGTCACTGCCAGGGGCTACAATGAAACCAAGTTTTAAATACTCCTTGTCGTAGTGTCTAACAAAGTTTCGTTTTCTTTTTTTTTGTCTGTTTGTATTGTACATTCGGAAGTATCAACTTATTTTCTTTCTCTGTTTCTTCCAATGTGCGCTTGGCATACTTTCGGTACCATCACTATTTTTCTCCTGATTATTGTCCTCACCCCTGTTTCTCTTTTTAATTTATATTTTGTAAGGCTTCAATTTTTACTTCACAAAACACAAAAAGATAGTTTGCCTTAAAAAAATTCAATAACACAGTATTAGGGAATAAATATAATTCTGAAACTTGTCTATCAATTTCTGATTGATCTAATTTACGTCTTGCAATATGTGTAGGCCTAACCATTTATCGAAATAAAAACTGACGCACTTTGATAAACACGGAAGATATAGATGAGCTTGTGTGTCCAGAACATAGGGATACTTGTGTAGGTGACGTCATTTGAGTTTTTAAATTGGCCAGTCAGAGCTTAGATCAGCTTAGTGCGATTATAGTAATAACCTGTTCGCGGCCCGGCTGGAAATTACTGCGGACCGGCACCTATTTACGACCGGCGATGGGGAAACATGGATTAAAGTGTATGAAATAGGGGATAAGACGCTGCACTTTAGAGTGTATGAAATAGGGAATGACACTGTACTTTAGAGTATGAAATAGGGATAAGACAGTACCTTAGAGTTTGAAATAAGGAAAAAGACACTGTAATTTAGAGTGCACTACATGGAGGACATACATTTACTCTAGTGTATTAAATGAATAATATACTTTGTACTTTAGAGTGCATTCATCACATAATGTACAGACACAGAAAACACACAATCTATACTCAAACAAAAACCCTCATGTACAAGCAGAGAAACACGCCTACCCAACATATGATACGTTTCTATACAACATAGAAACATCATACATAAACAAATGAAGCTCATTAGATTAACAATACACGTACTAAAAAGACAACAAAACACAGAATGCCAATACAAGAACAAGCAAATCTATACACTAAAATACATATTAACCCTCAACACAGCATAAATTAGTTATGTGTAAACAACAAAAAACATATAATTTCGAGACAACAGATAACACATAATGTATAAACATAACTATAGAATATGATTTATACGCTACAGAAGAGACATAAAAAGAAACATATCTATCAACGTGATAATGCGCTACAGAAAATGCAAAATATAAAGACGTTGATCTCATTACGTTTCTTTTTTGACGTGTACACAGGGTTATCTGATAATTCTTTAAAATGTCGCACAATAACATCACGAAAATGGCGCAAAGGTAGCCCAAAAATAACTGGCTTGAATTGAGTGAAACTTTATTAAATGTTGAAGTTGAATTATACTAAGATTTGTATTTTTAGAAACGAAACTTGTTCTGGTCACACACAACAACTAGCAAATTTTGCAGTTTGGCGTGCAATGCAAGATAAAAAGAAAAAGAAACAATAAATGTCAGTAACAAAGTTATAAAATGGAAAATATATGTTTAAAAAATGACATATCAACATGCAATGAATGAGTTGAAACATCATTGTGGTACGTCTCTTCCACGTAAAAAAAACCCACTAGAAATCCAAATCTTCAGGTACATTTTCTGTTTCACTATGTTTTTATATGTCGGATGTAAACATGCAAATCATTGAGGTGGTTAGCTTTTGAGTGGAAATCTACACAGAACAAACTTCTTAGTTTGAAAATGTCGCTCAATTTCGTTGATGCTTTTCAGTTGAAGAATGAATTTGTTTTTCAATCTTTGCAATATCGTTTGCGGTACTTTGGCTACGTGCCCATAACAACGATTTCTAATAAACTAAAACTACATTCTCCATACTAAATACATTCTCCATACTTTTTATATAATTTGTTTAAAACAAAGTAACAATTCAAATTTTATTCTGTTGTATTTTAAAGTTCACGATAGAGCGAAATGTAAGATAGGTTAATGCTGCATTGTTGCAGGTGCATTTGTAACATCGTGAATACACAAAATGCCTGTGCCAGGTAGCCCAACAAATAGCGGTAAAAAATGAAATTAGCCCAATGTTCCACAACCCATTGCCGATCTAAATTTAACGCAACTCTTTGAAAAAAGAAGCCCAATTGGGCTGGAAACCCGCAAAACTGGCAACCTTGCGGACAAGTCAAACGGAAATCTTTACCCGGAAGAACTCTGTTTTAATAAGGCAATCTGCCTGTAGCTTTCTACTGAACATGTGACCAGATGTTAAGCAATATGTGCACTAGATTTTAGTCAGGGCTCAAAATGATCACCAACATAAATATAAACGTTAAAAAATTTTTTTAACAGGTAATTTTAAACTAATTTAATGACATTTTAAAATGAAAGTGCATGTATTAAAAAAAATAAAGTATGTACTCTCATTGGGATGCATCTTCATATATAATTTTAAAATTAAAATTTATTTGTTAAAACTAAATTGTTCACCTCCGTTTGTACCATCTAAGCTATTGCTACTTCTGGATGTGCTGTACTCGTTGTACCATTTATACTGCCAATTATAAATATTGATATGAGTGGATGCTAAGGAAAACGTGGCACTTTGAACGACTTACAAACTAATCTACATACAAACGGCAACAATTATGTTATTTGATCTCTTCATCCACTCTGGATGTAAGTCTTCTTATATAGTTAGTTGTTGTTGTGAAGCAAAGTTTGCCCAGTAATTCCCATTTGGTGAAATATTACTTACATGATTGTGCAAGGTTATAAAAACGACATTCTGAAAGCTGAATTGTTTCAGAAACCATCACTATAATAGTACTTATATATTTTAGCGTATTGTTCCTAGACGGAGACAAGCTGCTGTCTAACCCTATGTTTGGGCGTATTGTTCCTAGACGGAAACAGGCTGTTGTCTAACCCTATGTTTGAGCATATTGTTCCTAGACGGAATCAGGCTGTTGTCTAACCCTATGTTTGAGCGTATTGTTCCTAGACGGAGACATATTGTTGTCTAACCCTATGTTTGAGCGTATTGTTCCTAGACGGAGACATATTGTTGTCTAACCCTATGTTTGAGCGTATTGTTGCTAGACGGAGACATATTGTTGTCTAACGTATTGCTGCTGAACAGCGAAGACAAGTTGCTGTCTAACCATAAGCTTCGGTAGAAAGGTCAAGTCTATAGCAGGAACTAACGTTTGAAAAAAAATGTGTGCTAGAACTAGCTATCAGCGTTTTGTTACCAATATTAATTATCACTGCTTTCCCTCATCTAACAACATGTGAGGTACATTTTTTGCAGCTGCGTAGATTTGAGATAGTCGCTTCTAAAGAAACGAACTTGTCTACTTGGCTGTGTGAAGAAATCACTCCACCACTACGCCCCTGCTCCATCTAGAGCTAACACGAAAAAGGATGATGATGGACCCTCCACCGCCAAAAGGATGATGATGGACTTTCTCCTAAAAAAAGGATGATGATGGACTTTCTCCCACCAAAAGAATGATGATGGACTTTCTCCCACCAAAAGGATGATGATGGACTTTCTCCCACCAAAAGGATGATGATGGACTTTCTCCCACCAAAAGGATGATGATGGACTTTCTCCCACCAAAAGGATGATGATGGACTTTCTTCCACCAAAAGGATGATGATGGACTTTCTCCCACCAAAAGGATGATGATGGACTTTCTATCACCAAAAGGATGATGATGGACTTTCTCCCACCAAAAGGATGATGATGGATTTTCTTCCACCAAAAGGATGATGATGGACTTTCTTCCACCAAATGGATGTTGATGGACTTTCTCCCACCAAAATGATGAT
This sequence comes from Ariolimax columbianus, assembly GCA_036924085.1. Taxonomy (NCBI): domain Eukaryota; kingdom Metazoa; phylum Mollusca; class Gastropoda; order Stylommatophora; family Arionidae; genus Ariolimax; species Ariolimax columbianus. The sequence continues at coordinate 36,582,388 of JAVGWX010000018.1, forward strand.
GATGGACTTTCTCCCACCAAAATGATGATGATGGACTTTCTCCCACCAAAAGGATGATGATGGACTTTCTCCCACCAAAAGGATGATGATGGACCCTCCACCGCCAAAAGGATGATGATGGACTTTCTCCCACCAAAAGGATGATGATAGACTTTCTCCCACCAAAAGGATGATGATTGACTTTCTCCCACCAAAAGGATGATGATGAACTTTCTCCCACCAAAAGGATGATGATGGACTTTCTCCTACCAAAGGGATGATGATGAACCATCTCCCACCAAAAGTATGATGATGAACCATCTCCCACCAAAAGGATGATGATGAACTTTCCCCCACCAAAATGATGATGATGGATCTATCACACAAAAAGAAACACGATGAACTCCTCCCCTTGAGAAAAGAACGACGATGAACCGATCCACCCCCAACCCACCCCTCCTCAGCTAAACAAAAGCAAAAGAGAGACGACGAACTCTTCTGCCCCCCCCCCCCCCCCCCCCACCCCCAACCAATAAGAAGATAATGAAATCTCCGCACCAATAAGAAGACAATGAACTCTCCTCACCAATAATATGACGATGAACTCTCCACACCAATAAGAAGACAATGAACTCTCCTCACCAATAATATGACGATGAACTCTCCACACCAATAAGAAGACAATGAACTCTCCCCACTAAAAGAAGATAATGAACTCTCCCCACTAATAAGAAAACGATGAACTCTCCCCACTAAAAGAAGACAATGAACTCTCCGCAAAAATAAGAAGACAATGAACTCTACGCACCGATAAGAAGACGATGAACTTTCCACACTAAAAGAAGACAATGAAATACCCCCCTCACCCCTGCCCCACGACTGCCAACAGACGGTACATGAAAGTCCTACGACCAATACTGAACTGAGTCACTTCCAATGTCCGACACTAACTGGCAGACATCCTTCTCTGCTCATCTTTGTTCAAACATTATTTTATGTTTGGTATAACATACCTGTACCATCTTGAAGTTGGCATAGCGAGGTACGAGCCAGTTCAAATATAACATCCATCATCATCATGTTTCTCTCCTAGAGTCGTTAGACCTCATGTACCTGATCAACTGTACTGTTATTGTGCTGTGTGTCTAGTTTGCCGCCGTTTTCTTAGTCGCGGGCTCGATCGAATCCTGGTGAAGACCGGAATTTTGTTCAGATGTCTTTTCTGGTAAAAAAAATCCACTGATCTATGGATAGTGAGATCGGACTACTCTGTTCAGTGTCGAGCACGTTAAAAATCCTTTTTCAGTTGGAAATGGAAAAGAGTAGGCTTAACGGCAACTGCCCGGACAAAATACAAGTTAAAAGTCTACCCAAGTTATTTGTATCGTTCCTCAGGTGGTTTATTAAGAGCAACTTTAGATGGCGTCTAACTGGCTGCGGATCTACTTAGCTCTAGTGTTTGAGTCTGGTTATATACAGACTGTAGAGCCTTCTAAACTAGTATACAAACTGTCGAGCCTCCTAAACCAGTATACAGACTGTCGAGCCTCCTAAACCAGTATACAGATTGTAGAGCCTTCTAAACTAGTATACAGACTGTCGAGCCTCCTAAACCAGTATACAGACTATAGAGCTTCCTAAACTAGTATACAAACTGTCGAGCCTCCTAAACCAGTATACAGACTGTCGAGCCTCCTAAACCAGTATACAGACTGTAGAGCCTCCTAAACCAGTATACAGACTGTCGAGCCTCCTAAACGAGTATACAGACTGTAGAGCCTTCTAAACTAGTATACAGACTGTCGAGCCTCCTAAACCAGTATACAGACTATAGAGCCTCCTAAACTAGTATACAAACTGTCGAGCCTCCTAAACCAGTATACAGACTGTCGAGCCTCCTAAACCAGTATACAGACTGTAGAGCCTTCTAAACTAGTATACACACTGTCGAGCCTCCTAAACCAGTATACAGACTGTCGAGCCTCCTAAACCAGTATACAGACTGTAGAGCCTCCTAAACCAGTATACAGACTGTCGAGCCTCCTAAACCAGTATACAGACTATAGAGCCTCCTAAACCAGTATACAGACTGTAGAGCCTCCTAAACCAGTATACAGAGGTTACGTCTGCTGCAGTCTATCATATCTTATGAATGTTGTTTAACACATTTCTAGCAAGCAGTCAATAAACCAGTTAATGGTCTCTACTGTTTCACGTCATATGTTATCTGATCCTACCTCTGTGCTTGGTCTGATAGTTACTCGGGACGTTTTAGATTTAGTTCGAGCAACAAACGCCTAGATTGATCTCTCAGATATGTGTATCTTCCATCAATTCAAGTATTGAGGTATTTTTTTTTTACAAAACATAATTCTGCTATTTGAAATGGCGTTGACGAAACTATTGATTTTCCAGATAGGCGTCCTAATAGTTGCCACATTTATTGCGATGTGAGAAACACTTCTGTCGGGGGAAGTACTTGAAATGAGAGAGAGAGGCACTGCACTTTATAATCTTTGACACGAAGAGAGGAAGAGAGAGAGACAGAGAGAGAGAGAGAGAGAGAGAGAGAGAAAGAGAAGGAGAGATATAGAGGAATGTGTAAAACGAGCTTTGACACTTCAGAGTCTATGAAAAGAGATAAAACATTGTACTTTAGAATGTTTGAAATGAGAAAAAACATTGTTCTTTAGAATGTTTGAAATGAGATGTAGAATCTTTACTTAAGAGTATATGATCTGCCGAAGACGGATGTGTCGGACCGAAAGGTGCAGATATCACAGTCAAGCTGTAAACTAGCGGCACAACGCATTCCGTTCTCCGGACTACATCTTGCTACTTGCAAAGCCCTGTTCATGTCTTGGTGGCTGAAGATTGAGAACAAACCCAGAAGAAGAAGAAGAAGAAGAAGAAGAAGAAGAGGAAGAAGAAGAGCCTATGAAATGGTAGTAGACATAGAAAATGTACTTTAGAGTATATGCAATGATAATTGGATACTGTATTTCAGAGTGTTTAAAATGAGGAGTAGACATCACACTTTAGAGTGTATGAAATGAGAAGCAAACACTACTTTAGAGTGTATGAAATGAGGAGTAAACACTACTTTAGAGTGTATGAAATGAGGAGCAAACACTACTTTAGAGTGTATGAAATGAGGAGCAAACACTACTTTAGAGTGTATGAAATGAGGAGCAAACACTACTTTAGAGTGTATGACATGAGGAATGGACACTACTTTATAGTGTATGAAATGAGGAGCAGACACTGTACTTTAGAGTGTATGAAATGAGGAGTAGACACTGTGCTTTACAGGGTAGGGAATGAGGAGTAGATACTGTACTTTAGAGTGTATGAAATGAGGAGTAGACACTGTACTTTAGAGTGTATGAAATGAGGAGTAGACACTGTACTTTAGAGGGTAGGAAATGAGGAGTAGATACTGTACTTTAGTGTATGAAATGAGGAGTAGACACTGTGCTTTAGAGTGTATGAAATAATGCTGTGAAATAATTATCTTTTCAATACATTAACAGACTTAGTAATAACTACAATATTATGATGTATTATCTGATACAGTAAAATAGTGACGTCTAGAACAAGCAATAATGTAGTGAGAGAAAGTTCTTCAAAGATTATTAACTGTTTCAGCAAGCGAAGATTTTGTCGGTTTGAAATAATAATAATAAGTTCTCATAAATTTCAACATTAATTTCAATTGTTTGTTTTGCAAATGATTGAAACTGAAACATCTGGATAGCTTTAAAGGTCATGGATTAATTTGTCCTCAAGAGATCTTGGACAGCACATGTCAATTCACAAATTTTAGAGCTCTATTTTAGAACTGGCCCAAGAGTTACTATAACATACGAATAGATTAAAATACCATGTTTTAATTTGTCATGATGAGATTTTGTGACATTTAGATGTCAATTGCCGAACTTTAGAGATATTATTTAGAACTGCCTCTAGAGCTGCAGTTCATTGAGAATGCAGGAAAGAAGGACAACGAAGTTGAGACATTAGGTGTATGTAAAAGACGTACCGCATGCTGTACTGCACCTGGCCCTGTTGGTACAAGTGCATGTATTTATTGGGCACAGTGACGTCATGAAATCTGCCTTTCTTCTCGTTCCGGAAGTAAACGTCGGGCACCCAGACCAAGTCCATCATTTTGGTGTCCACCTCGAGTCTTGACGAGTTAATGAGATCTGTGAACTTAAGGCGTGGGTCCTCCCAGTACAAGCTCAGGTAGATGTCCACAGAGTAATCCTACAAGAGATCAGTTTCATTCAGTGGCGTGACTACTGCCAGCGTGCACCGGGTACATCCCGAAGGTCCTATCACCGAAATGGGCCCTACAAAATACGTTTTCTGTTCAAAAAGTAATTGTTAAATAGGCAGCACACAAACCGCATATAGATCTGCCATATATTGATTACATTTGTCGAAATAACAATTATTTGCGGACCTCACAACGACGTTAGCGTCCGGGGCACTGTATGGAATAGTTACGCCACTATTTCATGTGTTGCACTTTCTTTGACAATTCCACATTTGTGATCAAACCTACCAATATACATCACGTTCCAAAATATCTTGTCTTGTTATGTCTATATGTATATGATGCGTGTTTGCATGGAATACGCTTCTTTTGCTTTACGAATAAACAGTTTGTTGAGTGCTCAGACAAGATATTTTGAAGTCAGTGATGAAGCACAAATGCTAAATATAAACGTGGAAGAGTAGTCTTAGATTCAAAGTAACACACGTTGAAGATGTGTTTTTCTAGTGGTCTGCGAGGTGGACAGATGAACATGGTGTGGCACCAGACGTTTTCAAAACTGCATCGTGTGAAGCAGTGCCGATGTAAGTGCTCAAAATAGTCCGTGTATCGATCGAAACGGAGATTTGTTATATTTAACCATAGTAAAAACTGATATATGCATTATCACACAGAATACATGCAATTGTAGAAGGGCTAGATCTTTAGCCGTGTACGGCGAAGATTCCAAGGTCTATGTCACAGAAAAAAGTTGATAAAGATTCCCTTTCCTGTTTTGTTGCCTACTTTTATATCCATATTGTTTGGTTTTCTTTGCATTATATTTTTGCTATTTCGTTCTCACCCTCTCTCTCTATCTTTCCCGTTCTCTCTCTCTGTCTTTGCATTTTTTATTTATTTTTCCTTCTTTGTACTGAAATACTTGTCTTCAATGTCAGTGTTACAAATTACCTGATTTATTAACTAAATGAATTCTGTTATTTTCATGAATAAATAATTTGAATTTGTGTTAAAATATATTACAGATTTTATGCCACCTTCACCCCCTCTGCGACCAGGTCTCAGATCACTGAGAATCTATTCTCCAGTTATCAGCTGGCAGGAACTTCGTTTGACGAACTCACCGTGAAACGATAGTAGTCCTTTGACGGTACGGACCCCGTTGTCTATGCGAACAAACATACATTCACACTCCTTTCCTAATTCCACCTATGCCTTTATCCCAAGACCTCTTCTGGAATATAGAGAATTGGATCATGGAGCCCTAGATACACGCCGTGTAAGGCGACTAATGAGGGTTTAGCTTGGAGCTGAAAACTTTATTGTGCCCAAAAGTGTAAGCCTAGACAACCCACCGATGACGTAGCACAAAAATGCTTCTTGCAAAATGACCGATTGTGGCCTCAATACTCCAAATGGAGACAAGCATGATAGATAATGCGGATGAAGATGATGATGAGGAGTTAACGTGGCAGTGCTAGAGACGAGAACACACCTCATACTGTACTTAACCGTTCCGTTATTGTAGATGTGCATGTATCGGTTTGGTACCGTGACATTGTGAAATGAGGCCTTTTTGGCGTTCTTAAAATACACGTCCGGTACCCACACCATAGGCATCATCCGGGAGTCCACCTCGAGCCATGTGGCCGTGTGTAAGTATCTAAACTGTAAACGTGGGTCGAACCACTCCATAGCCAGGTACACTTCCACTGAGTAGTCCTAACAGACGTCAGGAAGAAAACATGTCAACAGTGCACATCAATGTCAGTTTAAACATACGGTTTACGAAGTAAAACAATTGCTATGTAATCTCATAAAGGGATGTCGTGGCAGAAACTTAATGCTAATTGTGTCTCTTTTCAGGAGGTTTCATTCCGCAGCTTTGTCTCAAATAAACTTGGAGCCGAGTCATGTGCTCATTTCAGTTAAAAACTGGCGCGTTACGAGTAAACGAGTTTCAAGTCTGTACTGTTTTGTGCGATATAAAAATGCACTAAATTCTGCGTCAGTATTACTTTGCGAAACAATTTAATATTAGTAAATACAAAGTGGGAATACAAATGAAACAATAATTAATAATATTAGGACATGCTGCTACAAACTTCATATGTTTGATGTTATTGATATTGGTAAGGAAAAATCTGTGAAAATTAATTGATGAAATGATGACTATTATTTGTAGTGTATATGTGTAATCGATATTACATGAGCATGTTATATTCAAGATACAACACAGGTTTACATAAACATCATCATCACCATGCGTACAGGTCACACCAGTAACAGCGTAGAACTGGGACTGGCCTCTCTCGAGGAAGCCCGAGTCAAAGCATATGTGTATGCTTATTGCATGTTTAGTTAATGTGATAATTTGTTTTACTTGATGAGGTTGCCAGCTCCATACGCAACACTCCGTCGTCACCCTTTACGACATGCTTAGTAGAAAATAGGGTCACCTGTTCATGGCCCCAGAGTACATATACCAATTTATATAAGCAATGTAAGATAATATATTACATTTCTATAAACACTATTTGTGTTGCTACTTTTCTGTATATAACATAACAGAATGGAACATATAACATATCAGAATAACACATATAAAATAACAGAATGGAAAGCATATAACATAACAAAATGGAAAGCATATAATTTGCTAAATATCAAAACATCAAACATATCTCAAGGTCTTTTTGAACAAAGACATGTAGAGGATGGATTTTAACAGAGACATACCGATATAATACAGTTACTGAACCAATACTGGCACCTGGAAGTAGTATTTGTTTGGGATGCGATAAAACTATTTGGTACTATTGTGAAAATATAGAAGCAGCCCATATTAGAACAAAATAACAACTCACAGAGAAACAACAGAAGACAAGCAGGCAGGATTTTGAACAACTGTATCTGTAGATTATCGAACGGAACAATTCATATTGTTACACGCGCGAAGTATTCACTTCCATATTTTATTTTTTTATTTGACAGACTTTCAATTAATTTAAGTAACATTGCTTTTATCCCATATTTGTTTGTTGTTAACAAAAGTCTTATGAAAGGACAATCCTGACCTGAACAACACATCACATGTTTAACTTAACTTATCTTAACTTAACGGTAACTTAGCTTAGCTTAACTTAACTTAACTTTACTTAGCTAACTACATTTACACTGGTTTAGAAGACTTTACAGAATATGTATAAAACCAGTTTATTTCACTCTACGGATACTGAAAATACTGTTAGCATCCAATCGATTTTTGAATGCATTAACTGACTCTGCTTTCACGACATCCTACGGCAATGAATTGCAAGAATTTACCGCTCTCTGACTTACAAAAATATATCCTAATATCTAATCTGGAACTCTCTTTAAACAAAGTGTAGATGTGCCCTCTTGTTCTTGTAGCCGGTCGTAATTTGAAAAAACTTGGTACAGTCTAATTTATCCTTTCCATTTACTAATTTATACACTTCTATTGTCGCCTCGAATTCATTTTTGTTCGAGACACTGAAGACTAGTTTCGTTTTTAGTCTTTCCTCATTATTATAATTCTGAAACACCGCGATAGTTTTTGTGGCTCTTCGTTGTATCCTTTCCAGCATGTTTATATCCACTGTAATTACACAAATTTACAGGGGTAGATCGGTCCCCAACACCATAGACAAAGTGTATGCTCACATCATCCTAAGTAGGCGGCAAAAGCTGGTCTCAGTGTGGTTTTCGGGCAAGTCAACCGTTGATATAGTCTTTTCACTGAGACAATTGCAAGAGAAATGCAGAGAACAACGGACCACTTTTTCTTGCCTCCATTGACCTCACCAAAGCATTCGACCTGGTAAACAGAAAGGGTCTTTTCAAAGTATTGTGTAAAGTTGGATGCCCACAAAAACTACTGAGCATGATTAGATCTTTCCACGTGGGCATTAAAGGTACAGTGATGCATGACGGTCAGGAATCTGAGGCCTTCGACATTAACGGCGAAGTTAAACAAGGTTGTGTCCTGGCTCCAGCTCTATTCGGCATTTTCTTTGCCATTGTGCTTAGACACGGCTTTGAAACTGCCACAGAGAGGGGGTCATTCTGCATACTAGGTCAGTTGGGAGACTATTCAATCTAACTAGACTAGTAAAAAGTAAGAGACGGGAGACTATTCAATCTAACTAGACTAGTAAAAAGTAAGAGACGGGAGACTATTCAATCTAACTAGACTAGTAAAAAGTAAGAGACGGGAGACTATTCAATCTAACTAGACTAGTAAAAAGTAAGAGACGGGAGACTATTCAATCTAACTAGACTAGTAAAAAGTAAGAGACGGGAGACTATTCAATCTAACCAGGCTAGTAAAAAGCAAGACACGGGAGACTATTCAATCTAACCAGGCTAGTAAAAAGTAAGAGACGGGAGACTATTCAATCTAACTAGACTAGCAAAAAGTAAGAGACGGGAGACTATTCAATCTAACCAGGCTAGTAAAAAGTAAGAGACGGGAGACTATTCAATCTAACTAGGCTAGTAAAAAGTAAGAGACGGGAGACTATTCAATCTAACTAGACTAGCAAAAAGTAAGAGACGGGAGACTATTCAATCTAACTAGACTAGTAAAAAGTAAGAGACGGGAGACTATTCAATCTAACTAGACTAGTAAAAAGTAAGAGACGGGAGACTATTCAATCTAACTAGACTAGTAACAAGTAAGAGACGGGAGACTATTCAATCTAACTAGTCTAGTAAAAAGTAAGAGACGGGAGACTATTCAATCTATCTAGACTAGTAAAAAGTAAGAGACGGGAGACTATTCAATCTATCTAGATTAGTAAAAAGTAAGAGACGGGAGACTATTCAATCTATCTAGACTAGTAAAAAGTAAGAGACGGGAGACTATCATTCGGGATATGCTCTTCGCAGACGATGCTGACCTGGTCGCTCCCACGGAAGCCGAATTACAGATCCTCATTAAAAGGTTGGCAAATCCGGTGATCTGTTTGTACTCACCATCAGCGTACAAAAGACGAAAGAGACGGCCAGGGTGCAGATCCTCCAGACATTGTCTTACACGATAAAAATCTGGTTTAGTAGATCACTTTATCGACAACCTTTCACTGGACGCGGAGCTGCAGAAACGATTAGGAATGGCCACATCAACACTTGCCAGCCTCTCTTAGAGAGTGTGGAATAACAATATGCTGACTATCTCCACAAAGGTTGCTGTGTACAGATCTTGTGTTATTAGTACCCTGCTCTATGGCAGCGAAACATGGACTGTATGCCTCACATGAAAAAAGGCTAAATGCTCTTCATGTACACTGCCTGAGACGAATACTTGGAATTTCATGGAGTGACAGAGTGACTAACAACGAAGTGTTGGACAGAGCAAATATTGTCAGCTTAGTTACGATCCTCCGCCAGCGCCGCTTGCGGTGGCTTGGTCACGTGTACAGAACGGAAGATAGGAAATACCAAAAGATATCATATACGGATAGCTGATCACGGGTAAGCGTAACAATGGTAGACCCTTCCTAATCTACAAAGATGTTGCAAGCGGGACCTGAAGGTGTTGGATATGAACACCTGCAACTGGAAGGCACTTGGCAAAGGCAGACTCAGCTGGAAGCAGGCTTTGTGTGTTGGTATACAGGCAGGACAAGACAAGGAGCGTCGAGATGCAGAATCCAAACGTGTGCGGCAAAAGCAAGGGCAACAACTGCCTGTCTCCGCTCTAGCGCGAAGTCCAGTGTCTCTCGATACTGACAGGAGGCTAATCAATCAATCAATATATCAATCAATCAATCAATCAATCAATCAATCAATTAATTAATCTCCACTCCATGAAATGGACTCTACACCTGAGCACAGTACTCTATTTTAGGTCTCACCAGTGATTTATATCGTTTGACTATTACTTCCTTGCTCTTATGTGAAATGTTTCTTTTTATCATACCCAATATGGCATTAGTCTTTTTGACTGCCACCTGGACTTGATCTCGCACCTTTCATATATCATCTATTAAAACTCATAGGTCTCTTTCCATGTTTATACTCCTAATATTGTTCTCTCCCATCATGTAATTATATTCATTATTTGATCTTTCCATTTGGGCGACTGTACATTTTGCGTTAAACTCCATACAAGAAGGCTCCTGTAGAATTCACTAGTTAAGAAACAGATAATCAACTATGTAAGTAACCTCAGATAAGGATTCAGTAGTTCAGAAACAGATAATCAACTATGTAAGTAACCTCAGATAAGGATTCACTAGTTCAGAAACAGATAATCAACTATGTAAGTAACCTCAGATAAGGATTCACTAGTTTAGAAACAGATAATCAACCATGTAAGTAACCTCAGAAAAGGATTCACTAGTTCAGAAACATATAATCAATTATGTAAGAAACCTCAAAAAAGGATGCACTAGTTCAGATCAGAAACAGATCATCAACTATACAAGTAACAGCAGGATTAATTAGTTCGAAAAGAGACAGATCATCAAGTATACAGATAAATGCAGGATTAACTAGCTAAGAGAGACAAAATGCTACCATAAATCTATATCTGCCACGAGGGCATCAATGCGGAATGTCAGTCTACGGCTAACCCTCAATATATAGAATGTCAGTCTAGGGCTAACCCTCAATATATAGAATGTCAGTCTAGGGCTAACCCTCAATATATGGAATGTCAGTCTATGGCTAACTCTGAATATGTGGAATATCAGTCTAGGGCTAACTCTGAATATGCGGAATATCAGTGTAGGGCTAACTTTGAATATGCGGAATGTCAGTCTAGGGCTAACTCTGAGCATGCGGAATGTCAGTCTAGGGTTAACTCTGAATATGCGGAATGTCAGTCTAGGGCTAACCCTGAATAGGCGGAATGTCAGTCTAGGGCTACCGCTGAATATGCGGAATGTCAGTTTAGGGCTAACCCTGAATATGCAGAATGTCAGTCTATGGCTAACGCTGAATATGCGGCATATCAGTCTGGGGCTAATTCTGAATATGCGGAATGTCAGTCTAGGGCTAACTCTGAATATGTGGAATGTCAGTCTAGGGCTAACCCTCAATATATGGAATGTCAGTCTACGGCTAACTCTGAATATGCGAAATGTCAGTCTAGGGCTAACTCTGAATATGCGGAATGTCAGTCTAGGGCTAACCCTCAATATATGGAATGTCAGTCTACGCTAACTCTGAATATGCGGAATGTCAGTCTAGGGCTAACTCTGAATATGCGGAACGTCAGTTTAGGGCTAACCCAGAATATGCAGAATATCAGTCTATGGCTAACGCTGAATATGCAGAATATCAGTCTAGGGCTAACTCTGAAAATGCGGAATGTCAGTCTACGGCTAACTCTGAATATGCGGAATGTCAGTCTAGAGCTAACTCTGAATATGCGGAATGTCAGTCTAGGGCTAACGCTGAATATGCGGAATGTCATTCTAGGGCTAACTCTGAATATGCGGAATGTCAGTCTAGGGCTAACACTGAATATGCGGAATGTCAGTCTAGGGCTAACTCTGAATATGCGGAATGTCAGTCTAGATATAACTCTCAATATAACAGAACTTGTGCTTACCATCGTGGTCTCACTGACAGAATCGAAGCTCAGCAGGTGTATCCTAATTATTACGTTGGTAGGATGCTCTGAAACAAAGCAACATGAAATGAGACATTTCCTTCAAGGTAATGAACAACACTACATCGTGCACAATCTCAGAAGGGACATTTATTGATATTATTAGAGTGTCTGCATTAGTCTTTGAACTCGTCTCATTTTCCTTTTGGTACATTGCACTACTTTGACAGCTTGTGAAACGCTGGAAACAGATACAGAAGAAGATAATTGATAGTTTGAATAGACGAAAGATAATTGATAGTTTGAGCAGACGAAAATACAAAAATAATAATCACTGCACCGTCGGCATTAATTTGATGAGTTGCATTAGCCCTCTCTCCGCTAGTCCTCATACCCCTTGATATGGTATTTTATTTTGCTTCCATTGCACGGCTCTATACAATGGGCATGACAGTATTAGACAGAAGCACAACAAAAACGTAGGGAGAACACAAGCCAACCAACAATATGAGACTCACAGAGAATAATGCATCCAGGAACTGTGGGAAAACAATTGTGCAGCGTATATAAAATAGACCACAATCTACACACACACACACAGACACACATCCATTACACATACACCACACATACACCCATAACATACCAATACATACAACACACACCATACGTACACACATCACACACATCCAAACATATCACACATACCACAAACACACCATACACCAACGCACACATCATACGCCATCGCACATATCTATACATCCCCACACACACAACACACACACCAGACCCACACACGCATCACACTTCTACACACACAATGCCAATGAAGTAAAGTGGACATAGCAAATGCCGACATGTGGTATCCATGTTAACGTCAAGTAAAAGAAATGAAACACAACAGCGGAACACGCTGTTAGCGAATGTAAGAAAATATGTACGTGCATCATTAGCAGGGTCATCATTAGCAGGGTCAGACTGATTTTAAAACCGATAACTCACAGACAAGAACAAACAAAGAGCGGAGGAGGGGAGAAGGTGGCATTAAAGGTTATGTAAAGTCTCAACGACCAAACGAAGGAGGAACAATAACATGGCAACAAAGATAAAAAAGTTATGATTTTGCGATAAATAAGCTGAAAAACAAAAATTATTGTACACTTTGAAATATTAACATAATTACACAGCAATACTTAGCAGAAATATTTGTTTGCTGTGCGATCGCTGTTTGTGAAATTGAAGGCCCACTGTAGGAAATGTTGCTACACGGACGATTACTGAAAAACAGCGAGTTCAGTATTACAACGCAGCGGTACGCCTCCGCTTTCAGACGGGCGGTGCCATTGATTGACTAAAATATTTCAATCAGATGATTGTTTATTTACGTGAAAATATTATATGAAAATGCTTTTTGAAAATTACCGATTAAGTTTTCTGAAGCGTATATACGGAATCTGGATACATTTTATGTATTTAACACAATTCTACTCTAATTAGAATTAAACATTAAATGAAAAATCTGGCAAAGATGGCGCCGTAACTGGCTGCGAGTCTACATTTCTCTACTGTTTTGGATCATTATGGATGCTGCCAGACCACGGATTTGCCTGGAATTCACACTAGTCGACGACTTACACTTGTGTTCACGGATACGTGGAATTGTTTTCCGTCTGGACTTGTTATTTCGTTCTTTTTTTGTGATTTCTGCCATCCGTTTATCCTGGTCTGGACGCCGGCTGAATGGCGCTACGCTTAAACTAGTTATACCTGTGTCGTATCTCACGGGTTAGTTCTGCCGGTTCACTTTTACGAATTTGGCGTGTGGGAATTATAGATGCTACTATGATGAACTAAATACAGCTGGGGAGAGATGCCAGACTCACTCACACGCTGAGTGTTGTCCATATGACCTCTTGTGGTTATCGAAAAGGCACGACAAACTGCGTTAGATGCCTTCCCACCTTTCTACCCTGCGGGTTACATGTTTACGGAAAGGCTTCGGTGGTAACCCTGAGGCAAAATCTGCATCCTATGCTATCTCCAGTCGTCTCGATGAATGTCTTGCTACTGGCAAAAGGTAGCTTAGGCTCTGTGAGTGAGGTTGACAAAAGGCGCAGTTTCTTCCTCACTTTAATCCAAATCACCGCGCAAGTCACCCATTTCAGCGGACACAGCAAGAGATACGACTGTCCACACTGCTGAACAAAGAAAGTGGTTTTCATCACTTGTGATGGACAAACTCTAATTATACAAGAAAATTAGCGTTGATCAACTATTAGCGACAGGTTCAGGTTGCAATATTTTGTGAGATTGCATTCGTGTATTAAGACATGCAAATATAACAGTAAACGCGATCAGTTTTCTCAGATAATGAAAGTCGCGAGAAAACGTATTGAGAATATGTTTCCAGATATTTGATTACCAGCAATAATGAACATTCGTAGGTTATGGGGTAGTAGACGGAGGCAAGACACACACATAGATTTACTAAGTACTATCTGCGGGCCGATTAAAAAGTTTGTATGCCTTCCTCGGTCTTTCTATTGTTTGAGACCGTTGTTCTTCTTCTTCTTCTGCGTACACAGTCAGACAGTAACCATTATTTTCTCGAAAAAAGCGGCGGTCATCCTGAGACTCTCGCCACTACCATAGAGCTTGTCTTGCAGTTCCACTGGTAATGACCACATCTGCTCTCTCTGATCCTCGTATGTCGGGAAGTTCTGCAGCAGATGTTCAGTGGTCATTTTACCAGTACCGCACGGGCATTCGTCGGTACACCCTATCTTCAATTTGTTGAATAGGTGGTACCTCAGTCTGTTGTGGCCAGTGCGAAGTCTGAAGACAACGACCTGCTCTCTTCGGTTCAACTGGTAATAGGCATCGTTTTTGATGTAACCAGTATGTTCGGTTTCCCATTTGGTCATGTATCTGGCTTTGATAAGCCGTTTTGACTCTTCGTACGTCATATTGGTATCTGTTTGTGGTAGCCTTGCACCTTCTTTTGCCAGTCTGTCTGCCTCCTCGTTGCCTTGGATGTTGCAGTGTGACGGAACCCACTGTACCACTACCCTTTTTGGTGCGGACTGCTGGCACAGTTTGCAGAGTGCTGCTCTTAGGTCATTAAGCTCAGTGTTTTTCTGGCTTTTTAGCGCTGTGACTACTTCGAGAGCATCTGTCAGCAGGACTATATGGCTCTCATTTTCACTGTGTGTTACCATTTCTTCCACTGCCGCCCTCAGTGCTTCTGCCTCCGCTCTGAAATTGCTTGTGTACTTACCAGTAGCGAATGACAGTGTTATTTTTCTGCCATTTGGTAGGTTCAGGAATGCTCCTGCCCCTCCGTTCTGTGTAGTGTTTGTTACAGAACCGTCGGTGTATGCATGGGTCCAGTCCATGCTTGGGTAGCTTTTCGTTATGAAGCTTAGGGTAGTGTCTCTCCTTTCTTTTTCACTCTGGCAGTTTTTGTTTGCAATACCTGGTATATTTTCTACCACCTCTGGAAATATATCCTGCCGCCAAGTAGGTTTTCGTACAGTAGTGATGGGTTTTGGTGTTGTTAGTGCGTTTATGGGATCTTCGTGCATCTTTGCTTTGGCTATTTCTGCAAAGTTTCTCCGCTTTAGTTTCCCATTTCCCAAATTGTTTAGTCTCTGGTACATTGGATGGTCCGTCAGTCTTCTGAGTTTCTCTGACTGCAGCTGGGCTCTGCAGTCTCTTCTATCGGTCATGGATTGCAATTTTGTAATCTTTTCGAGTTCTACAATTGGCGTTGACTTCATGCCACCTGTTATAATTCTCATGGCTTGGTTTTGAAGTTTGTTAACTTTATCGAAGTTCGCCTTCGCTGCGGTTGTCCATGCCGCGATGCCATACTCGAGAACTGGTCTCACTCTTCCAGTGTACAGTTTCTTTAGTATGCCTTCGTCTGCTCCCCAGCTTGTGCCAGCAAGTTTTCTCATGATCGCCATTCTTTCTCTGGCTTTCATTCGGTTTCTCTCAATCTGGCTTTTCCATGTCATGCGCCGATAAAATGTGACTCCCAGATAGGTTGGGTTGTCGTTTGGCTGCAGGATTTTGCCATTCAGACTTAATTTGGTACTTTGGGGTTTTAATGAGAGCGAGAATATTGTGCACGTGGTTTTCTCCTCGTTTATTTTGACCAGCCATGAGTTTGCCCACTCTTCCAGCGATGTTAGGGCCGTCTGCATCCGATTTCTTGCTATGGTGAGATTCTTTTCAGAGGTCCACATAGCCAGATCGTCTGCAAACATTGAGCTATGGACTCTTCTTGGTATATTCTCTGTAATATCGTTTATATATACCAGGAAGAGTGTGGGTGACAATACTCCCCCTTGGGGTACTCCCTGCTCGAGTGTCACCTTTTTGCTCATCTGCCCTTGTATTTGGACTCTGGCCGTTCTTTGTTTGAGGTAGTGGTTGATCCACTTGTACATCTTCCCACAGACATCACTTCTTCTTAGCTTGACTCTAAGTCCATCCTTCCAGACTTTGTCAAATGCCTTTTCCAGATCCACCCAAACAGCTACTGTGTGTTTCTGTGCCTGGTAGGCATCTTCTATCTCCTGGGCTATGAGGATGACCTGGTCCTCAGTGGATCTGTGCTGTCTAATGCCGGCTTGCTGTGGAATTAGTATTCGTTTTTCTTCCAGATGCCACATCAGTCTGGTGTTTATCATCCGTTCCATCAGCTTGCCAACACAGCTCAGTAGGCTTATGGGCCTGTATCCATTTGGATCTGTTTTGTCCTTCCCTGTTTTTGGTACTGGTACCAGTATTGCATCTTTCCATGCCTGGGGTACAATACCCCTTTTCCAGCTTTGGTTCAGGACTGATAGTAGTTTCTTCTTCGCTGTTTGGCCCAGCCCCATCAGCATTTCGTTTGTTATCCCGTCTTTTCCGGGAGATTTCCTTTTCTTTAGTGTACTCATAGCCTCTTCCATTTCGCGCATTGTTAGTTTGGCCATCATGTGCTCTTCAGGAGCCGTATTTACGTTTTCGTGTCCCTTTAGCTCTTCGCTAATGTCTGTATGCTTATCTGCAGGGACCTCGATGTGGTTTGCTCTGGCATAGTGATCGACAAAGGCGTTTGCGGCTTTCTTACCTGTGATCAAGTTCTCGCCCTGCTTGATAGTAATTTGTTTATTTGACGGGGTTTCGTCGTTCATGGCTCTGACTAGCTTCCATAGCTTGTTCCCGTCTTTGTCCAGGTTCAGGCTTTCCGTTTTATTTTTCCAACTTTCTCTTGCTGTTTGCTTGAGAGTGTGTTTGTACTTCGCCGCGGCGGCTTTGAGGGCGATGTTTGCCTCCATGGATTTTTCTCGTTCTGCCATGTTCCTAGCATTTGTTACTTCATCTTCCACTTTCTGTAACTCATCATTCCAGTAGGGCTTATAGTTTTTCCTAGCTCCTCTTGGGATGGTTTCAGTGGCGGCTTGCATTATTGCCTTGCTTAGGCTCTCCACCATGGGCTTCATTTTGGTGTTTCGTGTGTTGATGGTTTCACACAGCCCATCTGTCAGGATTGCAAATCTGTCCCAGTCGGCTCGTTTGTAATTCCAACGTGGGAGCGGTTTTGTTTCCTGTGGGCTTACTTCCATGTCAATGGTTAGCCTGATCGGCCTGTGGTCGCTACCTGCCAGTTGGTTCAGCACCTGGCGGTCTATTTTATGGTGTGGAGAAGGCCAAATCTGGAGTCGAGGTGGTATGCCATGTTCTTGAATAGAAGCTAGGGCTATCCTCCGGCCTATTGATTAGGGAGAGATTTGCATCTATCTCCCAATCTTCCACTTCGTCACCTCTACTGTCTGTGTCAGAGTATCCCCATCTCTCCGAGTGGCTGTTGAAATCTCCAACTACTATGCAGTTGGAGTCTCTGACCTCCATACTCGAGAGCGATAAGACCGTTGTTCAAGACACCACAGTCCTGTCTTCTCGTAAGCTTTAACTACTCCCGTTGATTTGCCGTCGATACAAAGTGGTTTATATCTAGACCTGTTCTTTGCAGCTCTTTTATTTCTGGAATCAATATATCAGCTCAGAGATGATTAATGTTTCTTGGGATACATTATAAAATAATGATTGAAATAGGATTACAGCTTTCAACTCTTAGCCATGATTGAAATAGGATTACAGCTTTCAACTCTTAGCCTTATTGTTCTGATACGTTAACACACATCTTTTGTGCCATTTGTTGTGTATTGATGTTTGCTGATCTCCCAATTTTGTCAATGATTTTTCTTTGCTTTTGATTATTCGTTTGTATTTGATGTAATATAACATTTTTGTGTCTCGGACGTTAGTCATTGTCCTGTATAGTTCTTTTTAGTCTATATTGATTTTTTAAGCACAGCATTGGACTAAGCTGTTTGTTTTCTCCCTTTGTCTTCTTAAGTTTTCTGTTTCCACATTGCTTATTGTGTTTATCTGTCTGGGCTATTTAAAAAACGACAAATGTAATCATTTTCTTTGTCATTTCGTCTATTCTATTAGCCTTCTCTTCTATTTTTTTGTTTAGTTTTGTGACGATTATTTTGTTTTTTCTTTTATGTCCATTTGGTTTGAATCATTACTACGAGCTGATGATCAGTATTTATACAGATGTTGATTACTCTATAGTATGTTATTTTTCTTATTTGATTATATCATATCAATATGAAACACATTTAGTTTAGTTTAGTTGAAGAATCAACGTCATTGCACACGGTTTAACCCATAAGTGCTCTGTTCTTCTCCATATTGTTGGAGAATCTCAGCACAATGGACGGACAATGATCCCATAATAGATTGGCCAGATTTAAACACAATTTTGAATTTTCCAGGGCAGCGGCCTACTATTTTCGATTTCCAACTGCCGATGGAATTTTAACATTCGCAACACTCAACACGAGCATCCGATCTCTATTACCCAAAGATCAGGAGAAATACCAGAAAGTCCAAGTGAAAAAATCTCGGTCACCACTGTGATTTGAACCCGCAACATCCAGCATCCAAGGCCGACATCTTACCTCAAGCCCACTCAGTAATAAATTTGTCAGGCTATATTTGAGTTTATCTATATGCAATTTCACTGTAAAGAAATAATTGACGAAGTGCACACATTTGAGTAACTAACACAGACATGGAACGATGAGGCTAACGTCTGGTCAGGCAAGACACACTGATCAGACAATGTTAGTCGGGGTCAGGAGAAATATATTGGCCTCCTCGTTGGTCGTCCTGGAAAAGGGCTGTTGTCGAGGACAACAGTCTAGCTAAAAAGTGAGGTTCGATGTGATCCTCGAAGTAGTAAGCGACACGCAGATGAAGTCAAGCATAGCATAACAGCATGGAGGACCCTGGTCCACCTTCATCAGCACGATCAGGA
The DNA here is from genome assembly GCA_036924085.1 of Ariolimax columbianus. Lineage (NCBI taxonomy): Eukaryota > Metazoa > Mollusca > Gastropoda > Stylommatophora > Arionidae > Ariolimax > Ariolimax columbianus. Next base: position 36,601,621 of record JAVGWX010000018.1, read on the forward strand.
TGTGAGGAAAGCTACTGCGACCCGCCCTTTTCAGGGCGCACAAAAGAGAACGTACTCATTGTGTGCATTCGCAAACTCTCGTGTGCACACTAGAGATTTGCTCGTTTTAGTTTGATTTGTGGCAGGAAAAGCATTCGCTATCGGCACACTATGAGAATTCACGTTACATTTACACAAATGGTTATTAACATACCTTCTCATATATATATACACGCATACACATAGACACACACATAAGCACACACACCCACACACTCATATACTCTCTTTCTCTCTCTCTCTCTCTCTCTCTCTCTCACACACACTCACACACATTACAACTCTGCTATGTTTGCGGCGTCTCTATCTATGCTTCACTCGTAATCTCTGTCTCCCTCTCTCCCTCACAAAAGTACAGCTATACAAAAGTACAACTGTATTATCCCACACGTTACAGTTGCGTGCATAAAGTGATCTACATGAATCATACACACGTAGATCATCTTCTGACAAATACTGAGCATGTAAGAGTTTGACCCGAAAACAAATAATTGACTTCGATTCTGTTTAAACAGAAAATATGACACAAACCCATACATAAGTGTCGCTAGTATTGCGTCTTGGTCTTCTTCGTGTGCCTGGTCTGGAACAGAGATTGGCGAACACGACCCTCCAATCTTCTCTGTTTTTGTTATAGTCTGATGAGGTTATTGGTGCCCATGCTATTGTTGGTTGCTCAGTTATTGAAGCCTTTCGCATACATCTTTCTGTCTTCTCCGTTATTTCCTACCTGCTTTTTTCCTACATAGGGCCAACTCCTCAACGTCTTCTATTTTTTAAATATGTACCATTCATACATTTCATATGTCTTTGTCTGATGGTTTTGATGCCTGATCTGTTATCACCCGCAGCTAACACTGCCTCTGCTTGTTTTCTTCTTTGTCCACGAAATTCTCAATGTCTTTCTCAGAAACCACCTTTCCGCTGTCTCCAGGATTGCTCATTATCCAACATTTGCATCCATATAACAGAAGCAATCATTCGTAACCCCTTAGTAAGCTAATGTGTGTGCTTGTTGTGTTTTTGGATATTGTTGTGTCGATATCGAGCTATATATATATTTATATATTTTCATTGGATTGCTCAACTTATTGAAGGTTTCTTTGGACATGGCAATCATTTTCTTTCTTTATCTCTCTATGACAATTTAACGTCATTGTGAAACATAAGTATTGAAGAGATTGATTTGTTTGATTGTTCTCTTCTACTTTTCAAAGCGCATACATATATTTGTATTTTATTTTAGACTACCATGCATACAGTTTTACTGGTATACAAACGATAATCCTTTCCTATCGCTCTCTTCCACTACTTTGTCTAGAAGGGCATGTCGATTTTCCACTGATTGCCATTAAAACAGCGTCATCTGCATTCTCAGAATGTTGATATTTCGTCCTTCAACTTGAATTCCGTCAAAGTGTTCAATGTTTGAAAATATCACCTGGCTGTCTGTGTTGATAAGAAGCCATGTCTAGCACCTCCTCCAATTGTTATGAACTGACCTAGTTATTATTGACATCTGATCGTGGGTTTCTGCACCCAAAATATGTTCCTTATTATCCTAAAATCGTTCCCGTCTATATTTAATCCATTAAAATATTGTCTTTTATTTAGCTTTATATAAGTCTATAAAGCACATCTATGGTATATCTGTACCTTAATACGTTTCTCCATGAGCACTGACAAAGTAAAAATAGCATTTCTGGTACCTTTATCGGCAACAAACCCGAAATGAGTATCAACAATTTCTGGCCATATGACATTTCTTATCCTTTCCATTATTTCTGGCCATATGATATTTCTTATCCTTTCCATTATTTCTGGCCATATGATATTTCTTATCCTTTCCATTATTTCTGGCCATATGATATTTCTTATCCTTTCCATTATTTCTGGCCATATGATATTTCTTATCCTTTCCATTATAACGCAAAGGAGAATGTTGGTGACATGGCTCATTAGGCTGACTGTTCAATGTGATTCGCAGTCTATCATTTCTGCAGTGGATGAATATTGATCTACAGAGGGTTGAGGGTATCTCAAATGCTCACAAATATTGTTATCTACTCTATACCAAGTTCTCCTAGCCATACATATATTTCTAAAAGAATATTGTCAGATCCTAGTGCTTTACCATGTTTCCTTTTCCTAATAGCAAATTCCACTTCGTCTTTCCCTATACATGTACCTTCTATGCTTTTCGAAAACCTGTTTTTTGTTGTTGTTTCTATCATCATCAAATCGTTCCTCTATATATTCTGACCATCGATATTAAATATCCATCTAAATGTGACACATCCTGCGTTCGAGTCCTTGTCGTCACTCTTACCCCCACCCTTATATCTGGTACCAGTCCGATGCTAAGAATGGTCGATCTACCAATCCATTAGAACATTTCTATCCTTTCACTTGATACATCCCGTTTGACTACTGTAACACCGCCCTGATATCTTCCTATTTCATTTGCGCATAGTGTTACAGTATTATCACTGTTTTTGTTGCTCTCTATTTATTTGCATTTTTCTTTAGCCAGATTGCATGCTCTCCTTATATCTCTTGGTAATCTTTGATTCTCTTTATCATCGTTTTTTGCAAGTCTTGTCGATTCCATGAGGTCCAAGATGTCTTATGTCAACCATTTTTGTATTCCTTTTCGCCTGGATTGTAATTATGTTCGTTACACTGACACCTCAATACGTTTATGACATTTCTGTCGCCTGTCCTCTATCGATGTACGGCTAACCATTGCTTGGAATTGTGTGCCCCATCGATATGGTGAATTAATTGCTCATATCCTCAAAGAGTTTCAACATCTTTATTTGGAATTTGGAGGCCCTTCTGAATTTCTGGAGTATTTTCAGTTTCACTTTTAAGTAACACGCTACTGAAATGTGGATCACAGTGTGCCCCTGACATCCACTTTGATGATTAAGTAGCTATCTTTGATTCCACGAGTATCATGCCAACTTGACCAATGTGCTGTTCTAATTACATCTCATTGTTTTGAATCAGGCCTGAGGTTTAACTCTCAGCGCTTTTGTCTCTATCATCAGACATGTATCACATTCACCATTAAAATAGTTAAGTATTGATTAGCTCATCATTAGTCTTGTGTTTTGTGTGTGTTCTTTGTGTGAGATCAAGATGCTTAACAGTACATGTACTGCAGTGGTCAGTGACCTTTCATTACCTCCACGTGGTGATTCTGGAAAACAGGCTACAACAGAACAGATCATCTAAGAAGAATCGATCGAAGAAGGAAGGCTAACCCGGTTCCCAAAAATGTCACGTTGAAGTCGGATGTGTCGGACCGAAAGGTGCAAATTTCACAGTCAAGCTGCTAACTGCATAACAATGCATTCTGTTCAAGGCTCAGCATCGGGAGTTTGAGAACGAGTGATGAAAAATGAGAAGAACGAAGTGTGTGCTGTGTGTGTTCTGTGTGTATTATGTGTGTGTTATGTGTGTGTTCTGTGTGTATTATGTGTGTGTTATGTGTGTGTTCTGTGTGTATTATGTATGTGTTATGTGTGTGTTCTGTGTGTGTTCTGTGTACGTTATGTGTGCTACCAAGTAAACTAAAATCCATCAAGGTATCACTGTCCCTTGTATGAACATGCAACAATGAATTCGTGTCTCAATATTCCTTAATGTCAGTTTGGTGTGAGCAGTACTTGCTAGTTTGAACAGTCTCTATTGTTCTTCAATGATATTGTTTAAAGCCACTCATACTGAGTCCATTGAGCTCCCTCGACGATTCTTTGGTATCAGGTTAGTGGCTAGTCTTTCATCCACCGGCATACTTGATAAGGTGCACATTGTGCTGTGGGATACCCCTCATGAAGCTAACCTTAATGGGGGTTACAGTGTATATCCCTACCTCGTTGGAGAGCCTGTTGTGACACAGCGTGTTTCCAGGAGAACGATGTGGGCAATTATCTTAGTCTTAGTCGACCTGTATGTACATCTATAGGGACAGATGTCAGTGCGCAGGTCCCAGCACTGGCATAAGCTGGATGTAGCCGAGAGGAAGACTTCCTTATTAGCGGGCTAGATTGGAGAAACTTGTTACTACGCTGCGCTTGGACAAATGCTGCAGAGAAAGGGGGGGGGGGGGGGGGGGGGGGTTAACCGACATCCAAGTCAATATTAATAGACTCAAACACTAAACACTTGAGCAAAGTAGACCTGCAGTCTCTTAGGCGCCATCGATGCTGCTCTTAACAAACCACCTTGCCATAGACGGTGTTATGCCATGTCACACAGTTAGTCGCCTCTTTTGACATGCTTCCTTTGGGCCAATGGTGCTGTTTCTGTCCTTGTTATACACAAAAACCCCGGAAGCCCATTCGAGACCACTAGTATAATTATGGTCCTCACAAATATTATTACCTATTTTACATTTGCAAATTTCCTGCGTGCTATCAGGAAGCCTTTTTATTATCATGAAATACTCAACATATAACACCAGCTCTCTCATCTGTGAGACAGATCATTTTCCAGTAACGGCCATTAAATTTTCAATTTTGACCAAGCCTAGCTACGTCAGAGTTTGTTTTTTCTGCCTGTCTAAATTTGTTTCTTCTTTCTTCGCGCATCTCTGCGCCTTCATTGGCTCTTCAGCTCTCACATACGGCACCATCTTGGTAGACACATCTTCCTCCTGGTATTAGCATGACTGGCGTCACATGTCTGAACAATTTACTTTAATTGCCAGAATGTCGATCAATAAATGAGAAGAGCCGCTAAATTAAGTGCAAACAAATGTACATGTCACTTTTAGAACCTCAAAACTGGGGTCAAATGAAGCACACAAAAAAGACAAGAAAGGATGTATCATGAAAATGTTTGGTTATGCAACAATTACGCGGACTCGCAACTAAATTCTCAGTAAATAGCAGTCAATGTTCTATCCAACCAATTTTCGGTAAAGAGCAGGAAATATTCTATCTAGCTCGGGGCTTGAGTAAATAACATAAAACTACAACATCACAATTACAGTTAGTTGAGGCAAAATACAAGACAAACAACACGCGTGGGCCACTAAAACCGAAACTGAACGTATAAAGCAGAACTACTGTGTGTGTGTGTGTGTACATGCACATGCACGCACGCTCGCACTCATACGCACACACATACCTACGTACACACATAGAGACACACACATACACACCCGCACACACACATACACACCCATAGAGACACACGCACATAGACACACACACACATACATATACACACACACACGCACTCAAGCGCACTCGCACGTACTGTTGAATAACATACTCCTTACACCCATTTCATCTCGAGAAAACAAGAAAACCATTTTCTACCAAGACGTAAATAAATAGCAGTAACTGAAGTGATGTTGAAAATATAAGAAATCTACTCTTTTTTACACATCGGAGAGTTGTGTTCTACGTAACATATGTCCAGCAAGCTTGACATGCTTCTAACTGTGATGCAATGAAGAGAGTCGCAAAGAAAGAAGTTACTAGACTAAAGTTTGACCTGGACAAGCTAAAAGACCCAATAATCATCGAAGTGTTCAAATCGAGGGTAGGAGGAGATTTGCTCCATTGTTGGCTCTCAGAGAGGGACTGGATATCGATACAGACATAGTCTCTTAACTCAGCACTCATATATACGGTTACAGAGATCCTGGGGTGCCACAAAACAAAAACAAAGCCATGGGTGACCAAAGCAATTCTAAACCTTTGTGATAGAAGAAGGTCACTGAAAAACCAAAAACATCCACCTGATGAGGTCGGCAGATATAAAGAGGTCAAAACAGCGATACAACAGAAGATGTGAAAGGCGAAAGAAGCGTGGATATGTGAGCAATGTGCAAACATCGAAGATAGATTAGACAGAAATGACGCTAAAGGAGCATAAAATGTGGTCAGAGAACTGACAACACCAAGACAAGGCAGGAACTTTATGATCCAGGATAAAAGCGGCAAGTGCCTTACTGAGGAAAAGGACGCACTGGCACGATGGATATAGTACTGTTCCGAGTTATTCAACTATGTAGGACGGACCGAACCTGAGAAAACAATTCCTCCAACACAAACAACTATTGAGGATAACCAACTGATAACAAAGGAAGAGGTAGCTGCAGCGGAAAAGACATTGAGAAGAGGGAAGGCGGCCGACATGGACAATCTACCAAGAGAGGTCTTACATGCATGTGGGGAGGAAGTGATGGAAGGCCTCACACACATGTGCAACAAAAATATAGGCGACAGAAAACTGGCCGCACTTATGGACAAAATCAATGGTTATACCGTTACATAAGTCTGGAATCCTGAAACTGTGCCTAAATTACAGAACAATAAGCCTCATCAGCCACCCTAGCAAGGTCAGGCTTACATTAATCCTCGACCGATTGAAACCCCGAGCAGAGAACATCATCGCTGAGGAGCAAGCAGGGGTCAGACAGGGAAGAAACACTACAGAACATATATTTAATTTAAGGCTGCTAAGCGAGAAATATCTAGAACAGCAGCAAAAACTGTATCATGTGTTTGTCGATTTTAAGAAGGCGTTTGATAGGGTATGGCATAAAGTGCTATGGGCAACCATGAGGATGTATAAAATCAACGGAAAAATTATAAAAGTCCTTGGACATTTGTATGACAAGGCGTCCAGCGCAGTTCTTGTGAATGGGAGGTTCGGGGACTGGTTTCGCACATCAGTTGGTGTGAGACAGGGTTGTACACTCTCTTCAACTTTTTTCAATATACTCTTTGAAGGAATTATGAGTGAGGCACTTGGTACTGTCAAGATAGGGGGCCGAACGATTACCAACCTTCGTTTTGCAGATGACATCGGCGGCTTGGCGGGTTCAGAAGCAGAACTCCAGGAATGTGGCTCGATAAAACAGCTCTTGACTATGGTAAGGAGATAAACGCTGGAAAGACAAAATTAATAACCAACAACGCCGAGGGCTTCAAAAGTAGGATAAAAGCTAATGGCCAGGAACTCGAAGTGGTTGACCGTTTTAAATTTCTGGGATTGATATTCAGTGATGAAGGATCAAAATGTGAGGTGTTGGCCAGAATAGCACAGACAATAGCGGCGCTTGAACGGCTTAACAAAATCAGGCAAGATAAACGGTTAGCACTATGCAAGAAAATCAGATTAATGCTTACATTCTCTTGTCAATATTCCTCTATGCTTGTGAGACATGGACAGTTACAGCTGACCTTCAGCGAACGATTCATGCCTTATAGATGAGATGTTTCTGAAGACTTTTAAACGTCACGTACAAAGATCGAGTTACAAATGAGGAAATGCGAGATAGAATTACAACAGCAATAGGGCGTTTTGAAGACCTCTTGGCAACTGTTAAAAGAAGGAAACTCACCTGGTACGGTCACATATCGAGATCAAATGGTCTTGCAAATACGATCCTCCACGGAAAGGTGCAAGGCAGACGAGGTAGAGGCGGTCCTAAAAAGAGGTGGGAGGACAACATAAAAGAATGGACCAATCTCCGACCAGAAGAGGCACAGGCAGCGGCCGCTGACAGAGAAAGGTTATGTGGGGTTGTGAGGATGTCTTCATGTGTACCAAACGACCTTATTGGTTATGGGATGACCTGGTCTGACTTAACAATAGATATTCGCAATCATATTTATGAAAGCTGCGTGTGGCATAAGTGTATTGTGTATGCAGGACTAGGATTAACGAACGTTAATTTCACGTCTTGTTTGTTCGAGAAATATCCCAGGAAATAACATTTGAGAGACTACCTGCACGGGCACATTGGTCTGACTGACATGAGTTACCTGGTCTGACCGTGGTTAACGAGGCACTAACACATGATAGGAATAGAAGCAAGCTACCTGAGCAGTGGTGCTAACTTAAATTACCGAAGGGTAATTGCCAGAGACAGAACCCCATTGGCATGTCTCAGGGTACATTATGTTTACAGCTGTACATTTGAGATCAAAACAATATAACGTGAAGATATGTAAGTTACTGAAGATGATCAAGCTGTTATTATTATGAGGGAGTGTTCAATTAGAAACATTCGAACTAACGTTCTACACGAAGTGTTCAACGTCTTATGGAAACAGATAACCTCAAGGCCCTGTTCTAAATGTCCACAATCATACGGAAAAAAGATAACCTCAATGCGCCGCTCTAAATGTCCACAATCTTATGTAAAATGAAAAATAACCTCAAATACCTGCTCTAAATGTCAATAAATCCTATGCAAAGATATATCCGCAAAGTCTTACTTCTGTTCACAATCTTATATAGTCAGCTAAGCTGTCAGTTATCCTTCAACGCCCCCTTCACCAAAATGTTCACATTATTAAACATAGACGATATGGTACGGCGCTTGTTACGGTTTTTCAATTCCTACTAGTGCATGTATGTCATCTGCGAGGGGCAAGTTAATAATTATATGCTTTTCCTTATTCCAGTAGTATAGTTCTATTTATATATATAGCAAAGATGGTGACGTAACCGGCTGCGGGTCTACATTACTCTGCTATTTTAGTTTATTATGGATGCCGCCAGACCACGGATTTGCTTGAAATTCATACTAGTTGACGACTTACACTTGTGTTCATGGATATGTGTTGCTGTTTTCCATTTAGACTGGCCGATTCTTTCGTTTGTTGTGTTTTCCTCCGTCCGATTATCCTGGAATGGCCATCGGCTATAGGAATATCACTACGCATAAAACTATGTCGTATTTCACCGTCGACGACCTGAGCCTACCAAATGGTAGAAAATAACACTATCAGTGGCAACTGGAAAATACTCAAGCAATTTCAGAGCGGAGGCAGAGGCACTGAGGGCTGCAGTAGAAGAAATGGTGACATGCAAAAGAAATGAAAGCCATATAGTCCTGTTTTACAGATGCCCTGGCCGTAGTCACAGCACTAAAAAGCCAGAAAAATACTGAACTTAATGATTTAAGAGCAGTACTCTGTCAACTATGCCAGCAGTCTGCACCAAAAAGAGTAGTGGTAAAGTGGGTTCCATCCCACTGTAACATCCAAGGCAACGAGGAGGCAGATAGACTGGCAAAAGAAGGTGCACAATTACCACAACCAGATCCTAGTGTGACATACGAAGAGTCAAAAAGGCTTATTAGAGCTAGATACATGACCAAATGGGAAACAGAACATACTGGCTACACAAAAAACGATGCCTATTACCAGTTGAACAGAAGAGAGCAGGTCGTGGTCTTCAGACTTCGCACAGGCCACAATAGACTGAGGTACCACCTATTCAATAAATTGAAGATAGGTGACACTGACGAATGCATGTGCGGTACTGGGAAAATGACCGCTGAACATTTGCTGTAAAAGTGCCCGACATACGAGGATCAGAGAAAGCAGATGTGGCCATCACCAGTGGCAACACTAGACAAGCTCTATGGCAGTATCGACAGCCTCAGGATGATCGCTGCTTTTTTCGCAAAAAATAAAGATTGACGTCTGACAGCGTACGACGACGAAGAAGAAGAAGAAGAAGAAGAAGAAGAAGAAGTATTTCACGGTCTAGTTCACACAGAGGAGCTTCATGAGATTGGCGCCCTTCAACAGCTGCATTCAGTGTCGATTTTGGTGTGTGAAATTTAGACACGACTATAACGGACTAGAATACAGCCTGGGAGAGATGCCCAACGCACTCACAACTAAGTGATGTCCCTACGACATCTTCCGGTTATGGAAAAGGCATGACACACAACGTTAGATATCACCCCCCCCCCCTTTTTTTTCCTTGCCTTACGTAATACCTGTTTACCGGAAAGACTCCGGGAGTCAACCCTGAAGATAAATGTGCACCATGTGCTTTCTCCGGACGTCTTGATAAAAGTTTGCCTCTGGTCAAGGGTAGCTCAGGACTAGAGAGAGAGGTTGACAAAAGGCGCAGTTACTTCCTTACTTTAATCCTTGCGGACACAGCAAGAGAAAAGACTGCCTACAGGGCTGACAGAATAGAGTGGTCTTCATGTGATAGGCGAAGTTTTATTGCTGCCAAACATAATTTTACTTGCTATTGATACCAAAAACGAAATTATCAGTGTAAGTATTTAGAAGATATCCGTGTTTGAGTCCAACTCTGGCGTAAAACCAATAGCTGAAACGTTTCATATATAATATACAATAGTAATGAGCAATCATGGAACAAATCCAATTATCTGCAGCATTCATCTTCGTAAAGAAAAGACGAACAATGTTTCAAGAAAAATGATCGACATGAGCAGATGTCCAGAATGTATTAAGGATATAACGCTGAGAAAAAAGGCTGTATTATACTGAATTATCTAGTTGGATCTCGGACACTAAAGAATAAACAAGACAACGATCACGACAGACAGCATGATGAGGGGGAAAACATCAAAACCATGAACAAGATATAGCGACCATGAACACGATATAGCGACCATGAACAAGATATAGCGACCATGAACAAGATATAGCGACCATGGACAAGATATAGCGACCATGAACAAGATATAGCGACCATGAACAAGATATAGCGACCATGAACAAGATATAGCGACCATGAACAAGATATAGCGACCATGAACACGATATAGCGACCATGAACAAGATATAGTGACCATGAACAAGATATAGCGACCATGAACAAGATATAGCGACCATGAACAAGATATAGCGACCATGAACCGGGACCATGAACAAGATATAGCGACCATGAACAAGATATAGCGACCATGAACCGGGACCATGAACAAGATATAGCGACCATTGAATGTTTGCTTTGAAAGTCATAATTTGTGGCTCACTTAGCATTTGTGAGATAAGACAGATGACAGTATACACGGTTAAGTCACTCTAATACAGCAGACTAAACACTCTTGAGGCATAATCGTGTGCTCAAAACTGTTTGCCAAACTCTACTATTATTTTTTAAACAACCGGTGTGCGGTAGAAGACTACAAAAACACGGCTAATTTGATGTTACATACTAAAACTTCCTATTGACCGATTTTAGCAGCCAAAGTGTAGATCGATTTTAATACACAGAGTTTTGAAAGGACATATAATCTTCTTTTTCAATCGGTTTGGACTCGGCCCATTATTGGAGAAGGTGAAGAAATTTGTTGTAGAAGATATTTGTGAGGTAGAATATGTTTAGTTTGTTTATTTAGATGTAATAAATAAGTGGAAACTAACAGACAGGCCTAGATTAGAAATAAGGATATCAGTGTTTTGTGGTGATTTCGATGGATTATTTGGGAGAAATGATGTAAGATAGAAGATGAGAGGAACAGTAAAATATGAGAGGAATTCTGTAACATAGAAGGCTGAAGAGAGGAGAGAACAGCTGAAGAGAGGAGAGAACAGTTGAAAAGAGGAGAGAACAGCTGAAGAGAGGATAGAACAGTTGAAGAGAGGAGAGAACAGTTAAAGAGAGGAGAGAACAGCTGAAGAGAGGAGAGAACAGCCGAAGAGAGGAGAGAACAGTTGAAGAGAGGAGAGAACAGTTGAAGAGAGGAGAGAACAGTTGAAGAGAGGAGAGAACAGTTGAAGAGAGGAGAGAACAGTTAAAGAGAGGAGAGAACAGTTAAAGAGAGGAGAGAACAGTTGAAGAGAGGAGAGAACAGCTGAAGAGAGGATAGAACAGTTGAAGAGAGGAGAGAACAGTTAAAGAGAGGAGAGAACAGCTGAAGAGAGGAGAGAACAGCTGAAGAGAGGAGAGAAAATTGAAGAGAGAGAACAGTTGAAGAGAGGAGAGAACAGTTGAAGAAAGGAGAGAACAGTTGAAGAGGAGAGAACAGTTTATGAGCGGAAAGAACAGCTGAAGAGAGAACAGCTGAAGAGAGGAGAGAACAGTTTATGAGCGGAGAGAACAGCTGAAGAGAGGAGAGAACAGCTGAAGAGAGGAGAGAACAGTTGAAGAGAGGAGAGAACAATTGAAGAGAGGAGAGAACAGTTTATGAGCGGAGAGAACCGCTGAAGAGAGGAGAGAATAGCTGAAGAGAGGAGAGGAGAGAACAGCTGAAGAGAGGAGAGAATAGCTGAAGAGAGGAGAGGAGAGAACAGCTGAGGAGAGGAGAGAATAGCTGAAGAGAGGAGAGGAGAGAACAGCTGAAGAGAGGAGAGAATAGCTGAAGAGAGGAGAGGAGAGAACAGCTGAAGAGAGGAGAGAACAGCCGAAGAGAGGAGAGAACAGTTGAAGAGAGGAGAGAACAGTTGAAGAGAGGAGAGAACAGTTGAAGAGAGGAGAGAACAGTTGAAGAGAGGAGAGAACAGTTAAAGAGGAGAGAACAGTTTATGAGCGGAAAGAACAGCTGAAGAGAGAACAGCTGAAGAGAGGAGAGAACAGTTTATGAGCGGAGAGAACAGCTGAAGAGAGGAGAGAACAGCTGAAGAGAGGAGAGAACAGCTAAAGAGAGGAGAGAACAGTTGCAGAGAGAAAACAGCTGAAGAGAGGAGAGACAGTTGAAGAGAGGAGAGAACAGTTGAAGAAAGGAGAGAACAGTTTATGAACGGAGAAAACAGCTGAAGAGAGGAGAGAACAGCTGAAGAGAGGAGAGAACAGCTGAACAGAGGAGAGAACAGTTGAAGAGAGGAGACGAAAGAACAGTTGAAGAGGAGAGAACAGTTTAAAGGAGAGGAGAGAACAGCTGAAGAGAAGAGAGAAGAGAACAGCTGAAGAGTGGAGAGAACAGCTGAAGAGAGAAGAGAACAGTTGAAAAGAGGAGAGAGCTGGAGATAGGAGAGAACAACTGAAGAGAGGAGAGAACAGCTGAAGAGAGGAGAGAACAGCTGAAGAGAGGAGAGAACAGCTGAAGAGAGGAGAGAACAGCTGAATAAAATAGAGGAGAGAACAGCTGAAGAGAGGAGAGAACAGCTGACGAGAGGAGAGAACAGCTGAAGAGAGGAGAGGAGAGAACAGCTGAAGAGAGGAGAGAACAGCTGAAGAGAAGAGAGGAGAGAACAGCTGAAGAGAGGAGAGAGGAGAGAACAACTGAAGAGAGGAGAGAACAGCTGAAGAGAGGAGAGAACAGCTGAAGAGAGGAGAGAACAGCTGAATAAAATAGAGGAGAGAACAGCTGAAGAGAGGAGAGAACAGCTGACGAGAGGAGAGAACAGCTGAAGAGAGGAGAGGATAGTTTATGAGCGTAGAGAACAGCTGAAGAGAGGAGAAAACAGCTGAAGAGAGGAGAGGAGAGAACAGCTGAAGAGAGGAGAGAATAGCTGAAGAGAGGAGAGGAGAGAACAGCTGAAGAGAGGAGAGAACAGCTGAAGAGAGGAGAGGAGAGAACAGCTGAAGAGAGGAGAGAACAGTTGAAGAGATGAGAGAATAGCTGAAGAGAGGAGAGGAGAGAACAGCTGAAGAGAGGAGAGAACAGCTGAAGAGAGGAGAGGAGAGAACAGCTGAAGATAGGAGAGAACAGCTGAAGAGAGGAGAGGAGAGAACAGCTGAAGTGAGGAGATAACAGCTAAAGAGAGGAGAGAATAGCTGAAGAGAGGAGAGAACAGTTGAAGAGAGGAGAGAACAGCTGAAGAGAGGAGAGGAGAGAACAGCTGAAGAGAGGAGAGGAGAGAACAACTGAAGAGAGGAGAGAACAGCTGAATAAAATAAAGGAGAGAACAGCTGAAGAGAGGAGAGAACAGCTGACGAGAGGAGAGGAGAGAACAGCTGAAGAGAGGAGAGAACAGCTGAAGAGAAGAGAGGAGAGAACAGCTGAAGAGAGGAGAGAGGAGAGAACAACTGAAGAGAGGAGATAACAGCTGTAGAGAGGAGAGAACAGCTGAAGAGAGGAGAGAACAGCTGAATAAAATAGAGGAGAGAACAGCTGAAGAGAGGAGAGAACAGCTGACGAGAGGAGAGAACAGCTGAAGAGAGGAGAGGATAGTTTATGAGCGTAGAGAACAGCTGAAGAGAGGAGAAAACAGCTGAAGAGAGGAGAGGAGAGAACAGCTGAAGAGAGGAGAGAATAGCTGAAGAGAGGAGAGGAGAGAACAGCTGAAGAGAGGAGAGAACAGCTGAAGAGAGGAGAGGAGAGAACAGCTGAAGAGAGGAGAGAACAGTTGAAGAGATGAGAGAATAGCTGAAGAGAGGAGAGGAGAGAACAGCTGAAGAGAGGAGAGAACAGCTGAAGAGAGGAGAGGAGAGAACAGCTGAAGAGAGGAGAGAACAGCTGAAGAGAGGAGAGGAGAGAACAGCTGAAGTGAGGAGATAACAGCTAAAGAGAGGAGAGAATAGCTGAAGAGAGGAGAGAAGAGTTGAAGAGAGGAGAGAACAGCTGAAGAGAGGAGAGGAGAGAACAGCTGAAGAGAGGAGAGGAGAGAACAACTGAAGAGAGGAGAGAACAGCTGAATAAAATAAAGGAGAGAACAGCTGAAGAGAGGAGAGAACAGCTGACGAGAGGAGAGAACAGCTGAAGAGAGGAGAGAACAGCTGAATAAAATAAAGGAGAGAACAGCTGAAGAGAAGAGAGAACAGCTGACGAGAGGAGAGAACAGCTGAAGAGAGGAGAGGATAGTTTATGAGCGTAGAGAACAGCTGAAGAGAGGAGAGAACAGCTGAAGAGAGGAGAGGAGAGAACAGCTGAAGAGAGGAGAGGAGAACAGCTGAAGAGAGGAGAGAATAGCTGAAGAGAGGAGAGAACAGCTGAAGAGAGGAGAGAACAGCTGAAGAGAGGAGAGGAGAGAACAGCTGAAGAGAGGAGAGAACAGCTGAAGTGAGGAGAGAATAGTTGAAGAGAGGAGAGAACAGCTGAAGGGATGAGAGGAGAGAACAGCTGAAGAGAGGAGAGGAGAGAACAGCTGAAGAGAGGAGAACAATTGAAGAGAGGAGAGAACAGTTGAAAAGAGGAGAGAACAGCTGAAGAGAGGAGGGGAGAGAACAGCTGAAGAGAGGAGAGAACAGCTGAAGAGAGGAGAGAACAGCTGAAGAGAGGAGAGAACAGTTCATGAGCGGATCGATGTCATAAATAAAAAGTTACAGTAAGAACAGGATATGTACAAATAAATGTAAAAGAGCATGCCAACTGGATGGATCAATAAGGCATGCAAGGACAAATTTTAATACATAAGTATAAAGACAACCAAATGGTGCAGTCAAAAATCTGTTACGAAAATTCGAAAAAGTAGACTAGGATGTAGAAGTTTAAATGAGATTTGAATGACGTTATCTCAACGAGAGACGGGAGACAGTCAGTGAAATGGTCATGAGCAGTTTACAGCATGGACGAAGGCACGACAATTCAGGATAAAAAATGTAAGACTTTACATCAGCAATTTAATCAATGGCTTCAAAATGCAAAGCTGCGCTGGTCACACATTCCTTTTTATCCATTAAGGAAGACTTGAAAATTACAAGGTTGCAGTTAATTCTTTTATTTCAACATTTGTTTTCCATTGACAGTAACACTTGCTTAAATGAAGTTATCCTCTCTCTGTCGCTCTCTCGCACACACTTTCTATCTCTCTCTCTCTCTCTTTCTCTCTCTCTCTCCTTCTCGTTTGAGAGTGCGACATCTACATTGAAATGAAAAGTAATAAAGGCCACGAGAGAAAGTTAGCAAGGGACCCATAGTGTTTAGGATCGAAGAGAAAACAAAAGGCTAAGAGTGAAAGTGCTCCATTAGCTTTATTAATCATGACAAATATATTGGTATTGGAAAGTGAATACCGACACCAGGGGGAGAGAACTATGGGTAGCGATGCACGGGAAACAAAATTCTCCCGTAATAACCCACGGAAAAAAACCGCACGAGGGCTTGGAATATTTCATTGTATAAACTGACGTGTGATAAATAATAGAAAAGAAAGGGAGAAAATAGAGAGGTGAAAGAGTTGGAGAGAGAGATACAATGTTGGGGAACAGAGGCAAAGAAAGATAGGGAGATAGACAGATAAATAGATAGATAGATAGATAGAGAGAAAGAGAGAGAGAGAGAGGTAGATAGATATATAGATATATATATATATATATATATATATATAGATAGATAGATAGATAGATAGATAGATAGATAGATAGATGGCGACATGGTCTAAATCACAGGGAGTTATGTGTTGTGTGAGTATCTTATTTCAAGGTCAATTCCAAGAGGCAGGACAGGACATGACGTAATCCAGCAGACGACCTGGGATACAATTATTACGGTTGCTGAACTAGATCGATATTGTCCCCTGGATGATTTTGGAAGAGAAATAAAACACGAAAGTATGTCATCTTGGACGGAGGCGTTCTAGCAGTGTCGCTATCTGTTGAATTTATCAACACTCGTTGGCCCTCCCTATGTATACAGTCAAACAGTCAATATATTTTGGCCATAAGCACATGCAACACCTTTATGGAAAACATGATGTAAGCAAAGATACAGGAAGAAAAGGAAGATAACGTTTCAAGTGGAAGGATTACATCAAGAGATGAACCACGGATTGTGTGCCTTCAAAACAAGATACAGAGGACGTCGGAGATTCACTATTCACCTTCAATATGGAGAAAGTAACTGATCTGATATGGCGTGTGTGTGCGTGTGTCTGTCTGTGTGTGTGTGTGTGTTTGTCTGTGTGTGTGTCTGTGAGTATGTGAGTGCCTGTGTCTATGTGTGTCTGTGTGTGTCTGTATGTGTGTGTCTGTGTGTGTGTGTGTGTATGTGTCTGTATGTGTGTGTGTATGTGAGTGCCTGTGTCTATATGTGTCTCTGTGTGTCTGAATGTGTGTGTCTGTACGTGTGTGTCTGTATGTGTGTGTCTGTATGTGTGTGTGTGTGTCTGTATGTGTGTGTCTGTATGTGTATGTATGTGTGTGTCTGTATGTGTGTGTCTGTATGTGTGTCTGTATGTGTGTGTGTGTCTGTGAGTATTTGAGTGCCTGTGTCTATGTGTGTGTGTCTGTATGTGTGTGTCTGTATGTGTGTGTGTGTATCTGTGAGTATGTGAGTGCCTGTGTCTATGTGTGTCTGTGTGTGTCTGTTTGTGTGTGTCTGTAAGTATGTGTGTGTGTGTGTGTCTGTATATGTGTGTGTATGTGTGTGTGTGTAGTGTTGATGGTGACAACATGTAACGATATCTGCATTATATTATTTCTGCTCGCCTATGTGTTACTGGGGTAAAGAAACGAACGGAGGATAGTAAAACTGTTACCAGCCTGACGTGTCATAGCATTCGACAAGGATGGGCTTGGCACAGGGCTGATTACTTCATAATAAGCAACCAGAAGTTAAACTGATACCCCGTCACTGCTTGATAGAAGAAGGACGTCTAGATAAAGTGATTATATATGATGTCTGTGAATCTGCTGTCAGTGGTCTCACAACTAAAGATTAGCTGGGAGAAGATGAAGGAGAACACCAGGGTCCGGATTCAAAGTAATAATAAGTTATAATGTTAAGTCAAAGTTTGTCCCATAGTAGTTACCCTACTGTCTGGGAATGAAGTTATTAGAGACTTCAGCATACCAAGTCAAGGTTTGTCCCATAGTAGTTACCCTACTGTCTGGGAATGAAGTTATTAGAGACTTCAGCATACCAAGTCAAGGTTTGTCCCATAGTAGTTACAGTACTGTCGGGGAATGAAGTTATTAGAGACTTCAGCATACCAAGTCAAGGTTTGTCCCATAGTAGTTACCCTACTGTCTGGGAATGAAGTTATTAGAGACTTCAGCATACCAAGTCAAGGTGTGTCCCATAGTAGTTACCCTACTGTCTGGGAATGAAGTTATTAGAGACTTCAGCATACCAAGTCAAGGGTTGTCCCATAGTAGTTACTCTACTGTCTGGGAATGAAGTTATTAGAGACTTCAGTATACTATGACAGATCGTGTGAAGTAGTGTAGATAGTTTCTTTCGCCGTGGCATTTTACTGTTCTTGTCTAACCCATTTACAGCTGCATCGACTGGAGTCGCCCTGAAATACCAGTAACAGTATTCGTACCCCATGCCTTTGCGTGATAAGCAAGAGCTCTACCACTGGACTAATCGTACGTCAAGTACTGATTAGGGACATGATATCATCTAAGGTTGACATTCGACTAAAACAGTGTGAAACTTGTATGGCTGAGACCTCCGGTATTCCCGTGGCTTATTGTATTCCTGACATTTTCTCTTCAATTTGTATCACATTCACAACGGTTTGTTCATTGTATGAGCGACGCTCATATTCCGGCCAAAACGGTACATATACACATGCCAACGCATATAGACGTACATAAGTCATTCTCTAGCAATCGTTGTACTAGTCTTGAGGAAGGAACGAATAATCCACAAATCACTGCCCAATTACAGTTAGATAGTGGTACAGAATAAAAAATGCCGTCTCTTTATTGACCAAAAAGGAAACAAACGGTGGCGACTAACAAATTAACACCCTTACAGGAAGCCTGTGTAAAAGTACTGAAGTGTGCCCTTGCTGTTGTGGCTTCTGCGGCAAGTGGTTTTCATGATGAGACTGCAAGCCAAATAGACACCATTCTGGTATAATTGATGTAATGATGAAAACAAGGACAAGACACTTTGTTAAGGTTCTCGTCATTCGTGTTGTCATCATTCTCATAGTGTGGCATCAGATCAGATGGCTAGATGGATAGATGGGTATACAGATATAGATGATATATAAATATTTAGATATATAAATAGATATATAGATAGATAAATAGATAAAAAGATAGATTTGCAGATAAATAGATAGATATATAGGTAGTTAATTAGATATATATATATATATATAGATAGATAGATAGATAGATAGATAGATAGATAGATAGATAGATAGATAGATAGCTATATAGAAAGATAGATGAGTGTCCTAGGCACTCTACGTCACACATCATTCTTCCAGTATTCAGCCACGTGGATTGCCCTGTCACTGGCACTCAGCAGGTCATCCATGCTACAAGTCTCCGGGCGGTTTGGGCAGATCATCAGATGGTCCTGGTCTTGTGTAACTCCACATTCGCATGTTTCATCATCATTGTATCCCCATCTGTTCAGATGTTTCTTGCATCGTGATACACCAGTTCGAAGTCTATTTAGTGACTTCCATGTTGCGTAGGGCAGGAGGTGTCCAGGCGCAGGTTCCTCCTGTAACTCGATCAACGAGACCTGTGTCGGGTGTTTCCAACTTTCGATTTCCTGGACTACTCTGTGGGGGCCGGATTGACTGAAAGAAACTTCGTCTTGATGTTACTCTTGGGCGCTGCACCTGATGTCCGAACACAGACTGTCTTGGTACATTTACCTGTTTCTCTCTTCCTATCTCTGACGCGACAGTTCTTCGAATCTCTGGTGACGCTATGCCGATTATGGAGTATTTCAGTTTGTGTAGGTTTTACGCATCCATTAGTTTATACGTCCTGTCTCATTTATTGGCCTTTGTGTTAAAACGATTGGCTGATTGAAAATCGTTACCAGGGGACGCACAACTGCCTTATTGGTTGCAATCTTCGTGGAGGCTCCTTTCGTGCCCTAGATAGATAGATAGATTGATTGAACAATAGATAGATAGGAAGGTATAGATTGATAGATAGGTAGATAGCTGGGAAGGTAGATAGATTGATAGATAGGTAGATAGCTAGGAAGGAGGTAGATTGATAATGTAGATAGTTAAGAAGGTAGACAGATTGATATAATTGTAGATGTTCATGTTTATTATGTTACGATTATGTTTTCACAGCTGCCTTCTTCCGTTATTACATGACCTAGATAGGTGAAACTCTTTACCTGTTCAAGTAGTTGATCTTTTATTTTTATCTGCATACATGGTTTCTTGTCACTTTTGCCAATTATGATAATTTTTGATTTCTTTATGTCCAATTCAAACTCTTGACTTATTTTGTATATTGTTGTCACAAGCTCCTGTAATTCTTTCTAACTTGTTGCTATCAACACTGTATCATCCGCATGTTTAAGATTATTCATTGCCATCCCCTCTATCTGTTTGAATGTTCTGTGCAGATATTATAAAGGTATCATTTACGACCACTAAAATGACCGTCCTACTGATGGTAGACGTTATTGGTATGGAAACACGAAAAGGTTACCTCAGATGGAGGTAAAAGTGTAAATTGTATGAAGTAATGAAAGTTTTAGAAAAAAACGGAGGACAGTGTATACGAATATTCTCTTATTTTAATCGAGTTGTGAACATTTTTGGAACGCGACAGTTATATATTTTTTCTATAAAAAACTTGCACATACAATAAAAATAACTTACGAAAGTATCATTATATCACAACAAAGGCACATGCATAATCTACCATTTGACTTTTTCAAATTTGCAAATCGGATGACGAATATCCAGACCACTAGGAAATGGAAAATTTGGGTTTCTTTATATTTCTGCTCAGCAGCTCGGTGACAATACTGAAATAAGAATATCTCTGAATTCAGCATCCATTTACATAAATGTATGAACAGTTTCAAAATCTTCAGAGATGGTTGAAATTAGTGGCAGAATTAGAATGGTTTATTGAGCTTGGTGAGATTACATGTCAATAACATCTCTCAGCTGATTGTGTACGTTTGATACAGGGTTTCTAAGGCATTTCAAGAGAACCTATTATTTTGTTCCCCTCTTGAGTTGAGAGCTGGTGGAATTTATGTTTTCGAAATTGTTGATACATAATTCAAAACATCAAATGTCGTTGTCGAAGTGGGAAGACTGTTGATGTGTCTGTTGCTGTGTCTGTTGATGTGTCTGTTGATGGAGCATCAGCCGTATTTGTCCACGCTTGTTGCTGTTTGGCTTGAGCAAAATGCAGAACCCTAAAAATTGGGAAGTTATTCATTATATGATCCATCATCAGGCATGGATTGTGGAGAAGTTTCAAACTGAACTAGAGCAGCCATGAATGATATAATTACTTTAGCAATGCTGTCAACGGACGTGCAATAAACAAGTGGATAAATCGTCATTTATATGAGGATGGAGGGTCTGAATATGCAGGCTTCCTTTTGCATGCATAAATGAGGTGGCTTTCACATGGAAATGTTCCGAATTGAGTGTGGGTTTTAAGAAATGAACGATAAATCTTTCGTGTAGAACAAAAACATAACCTTTCAGATAAGTTGGGAACCTCAGCTTAACTTGCACATCTCGCATATTTATTTTCACATCTTTGAGCATGTAACTTCATTCAACTAGGAATGGAATTGAAAAAAAACATTAATGTACCGTAATTTGGTCGTAAGAGAAGACCAACCGTGCGACATGGCATAACACCGTGGTTTATTTAGAGCAGCATAGATTACGCATAACAAGCTGCGGGTCTACTTTGCTCTGGTGTTCGAGTCTATTGAGATGGACTCGAACATCAATTAACCATCCTACGAGGCACTTGTCCTAACGTAGCGGAGTAATAAGCTGCTCGAGCCTAGCCCGCTAAGCAGGAAATCCTACCAGGCGTAGGGAATGATAACACCCTACAGAAGTTCTGGCACATGCATGGACGGATGAATTGAAAGAATACAAGCCAGCTAATTCCCACTGGGGGGGGGGGGGGGGGGTGGTATTGGGTCTACCTGGATCATTGAAGCGAAGGAAGTGGATGCGGATGAGGGTGGTAAATATCATTTAACAGAAATAAATTTTGGGAGTACCCAAAAGCAGTTTTCCCGACACTTGGTATAGGAGGATCAAGTCCAGTTTGCGTTCTGTTCTGTTCTAGGAGTCGACTTCACTGCACTCCGGGCAAACCCATAGGTGCTCAGTCTCTCTCAGCAGACGGCGCAAAGTGTGGATGCTGATGGTGCCTGTAGCCTGTTAGTTGTACATCTTCCTGTTTCGTCCTCTCAGGTTTCCTGATCCACTGAATCCTAATTTGATTCCAAAGTGCCGCAGCATGTGCCTTGCAGACTCATCCAAAGCAGTGTCGTTTTCCAGTAGATGGTCTTTGATAACCTTCACTATGTCACCTTTATCCATGTCCACTGTGCCTGTTATGGGTGCGTGTGACGCCAAAAAATCAGCTCGCTCGTTGCCCGGAACCCCGGCATGACAAGGACAGTAGATCCACACCAGCCCCTGGAGTTTTGAGGCCTCCAGCGCTGCTATCCATTCATGTCGTAGCCACCCATTCTGTACCTTCCGAAGTAGTGTTTGGAAGTCTGACACGATGACTGCTCCTGTTGAAAATGTCTCAGACAGCCACCTCAGAGCTTCTGTCACCGCCTCCATATCCATTCTCATACTTGATGTTGTAGTCTCGTATGCGCCACTTCGTTCAGCAACGATCCGGTCTTTTATTCTAGCCGAGAAAACCCTAGCCTGATGCTAAACTACTTTGCACCGACCCATCAGTGTATATGATGGTATCACTTTCATGCGTGTTGGCGCCTATCAGCTGGTTGACTTCGAGCTTTGTCTGGCTATTTCGCCCCTTCCTACATGCACTGCCCATAGTTATAATGACCGTGTGGTACTCTGTTAGTGTATCCCCAGTGTGGACCCATTCCTCTCCCTTGACCATCGTCTTGACTGCAGTCACCTCTCCTATAGTTCGTTCTGCCTGTGCCATCCATGACATCCCTCTTGTGATTCTGGTTCCCCTGATGTCTGCAGTGTTATTGTACAGCGGATGCCTGTTGTCCGCTATGACTCGCATATACGATGTAGCCTGTGCCACTTTATGCCTGGGTGTTACTGACGGCAGTCCCTGCATGTACCTCATCTTTATAATCGGGGTGTCTCTGGTGCAATCCAACACGAGCCGTATTCCTTCATTTTGGATTCGTTCCAGCCGTTCACACTGTGATAGGGTGAGTATAATAGTTGTCCAGCACAAGTGATGAAGACCACTCTCTTTGTTCAGTCGTGTGGACGGTCGTAACTCTTGCTGTGTCCATCCATCACAAGTGATGAAGACCACTCTCTTTGTTCAGTCGTGTGGACGGTCGTAACTCTTGCTGTGTCCATCCATCACAAGTGATGAAGACCACTCTCTTTGTTCAGTCGTGTGGACGGTCGTAACTCTTGCCGTGTCCATCCATCACAAGTGATGAAGACCACTCTCTTTGTTCAGTCGTGTGGACGGTCGTATCTCTTGCTGTGTCCATCCATCACAAGTGATGAAGACCACTCTCTTTGTTCAGTCGTGTGGACGGTCGTAACTCTTGCTGTGTCCATCCATCACAAGTGATGAAGACCGCTCTCTTTGTTCAGTCGTGTGGACGGTCGTATCACTTGCTGTGTCCATCCATCACAAGTGATGAAGACCACTCTCTTTGGTTCAGTCGTGTGGACGGTCGTAACTCTTGCTGTGTCCATCCATCACAAGTGATGAAGACCACTCTCTTTGTTCAGTCGTGTGGACGGTCGTAACTCTTGCTGTGTCCATCCATCACAAGTGATGAAGACCACTCTCTTTGTTCAGTCGTGTGGACGGTGGTAACTCTTGCTGTGTCCATCCATCACAAGTGATGAAGACCACTCTCTTTGTTCAGTCGTGTGGACGGTCGTAACTCTTGCTGTGTCCATCCATCACAAGTGATGAAGACCACTCTCTTTGTTCAGTCGTGTGGACGGTCGTAACTCTTGCTGTGTCCATCCATCACAAGTGATGAAGACCACTCTCTTTGTTCAGTCGTGTGGACGGTCGTAACTCTTGCTGTGTCCATCCATCACAAGTGATGAAGACCACTCTCTTTGTTCAGTCGTGTGGACGGTCGTAACTCTTGCTGTGTCCATCCATCACAAGTGATGAAGACCACTCTCTTTGTTCAGTCGTGTGGACGGTCGTAACTCTTGCTGTGTCCATCCATCACAAGTGATGAAGACCACTCTCTTTGTTCAGTCGTGTGGACGGTCGTAACTCTTGCTGTGTCCATCCATCACAAGTGATGAAGACCACTCTCTTTGTTCAGTCGTGTGGACGGTCGTAACTCTTGCTGTGTCCATCCATCACAAGTGATGAAGACCACTCTCTTTGTTCAGTCGTGTGGACGGTCGTAACTCTTGCTGTGTCCATCCATCACAAGTGATGAAGACCACTCTCTTTGTTCAGTCGTGTGGACGGTCGTATCTCTTGCTGTGTCCATCCATCACAAGTGATGAAGACCACTCTCTTTGTTCAGTCGTGTGGACGGTCGTAACTCTTGCTGTGTCCATCCATCACAAGTGATGAAGACCGCTCTCTTTGTTCAGTCGTGTGGACGGTCGTATCTCTTGCTGTGTCCATCCATCACAAGTGATGAAGACCACTCTCTTTGTTCAGTCGTGTGGACGGTCGTAACTCTTGCTGTGTCCATCCATCACAAGTGATGAAGACCACTCTCTTTGTTCAGTCGTGTGGACGGTCGTAACTCTTGCTGTGTCCATCCATCACAAGTGATGAAGACCACTCTCTTTGTTCAGTCGTGTGGACGGTGGTAACTCTTGCTGTGTCCATCCATCACAAGTGATGAAGACCACTCTCTTTGTTCAGTCGTGTGGACGGTCGTAACTCTTGCTGTGTCCATCCATCACAAGTGATGAAGACCACTCTCTTTGTTCAGTCGTGTGGACGGTCGTAACTCTTGCTGTGTCCATCCATCACAAGTGATGAAGACCACTCTCTTTGTTCAGTCGTGTGGACGGTCGTAACTCTTGCTGTGTCCATCCATCACAAGTGATGAAGACCACTCTCTTTGTTCAGTCGTGTGGACGGTCGTAACTCTTGCTGTGTCCATCCATCACAAGTGATGAAGACCACTCTCTTTGTTCAGTCGTGTGGACGGTCGTAACTCTTGCTGTGTCCCCTGAAATGGGTGACTTGCGCGGTGATTTGGATTAAAGTGAGGAAGAAACTGCGCCTTTATTCAACCTCACTCACAGAGCCTAATATACCTTTTGCCAGTGGCAAGACATTCATCGAGACGACTGGAGATAGCATAGGATGCAGATTTTGCCTCAGGGTTACCACCGAAGCCTTTCCGTAAACATGTAACCCGCATTATGGACAACACTCAGCGTGTGAGTGGGTCTGGCATCTCTCCCCAGCTGTATTCAGCTCATCATAGTAGCATCTAAAATTCCCACACGCCAAATTCGTGAAGGTGAACCGGCAGAACTAACCCGCGAAATACGACACAGGTATAAGCGTAGTGCCATTCAGCCGGCGTCCAGACCAGGATAAACGGATCGAAGAAATCACCACAAAAAAAAGAACGAAATAACAAGTCCAGACGGAAAACAACACCAGGTTTCCGTGAACACAAGTGTAAGTCGTCGACTAGTGTGAATTCCAGGCAAATGCGAGGTCTGGCGGCATCCATAATGATCCAAAACAGTAGAGAAATGTAGACTCGCAGGCAGTTATGGCGCCATCTTTGCCAGATTTGGTGAGTATACCCAATCCATAATCAATGACCGAGAGAACCAACTGGCGATAGAGTATGAATAACAGCAGTTGTTCCAAGTTGGCAGCTACCATTGTCTTGAGTGCACCCAGTCCGCTCTTGCATCTTTGTATAGTTTGGTCGACGTGGTACTTGAATGACAGGCTGCGGTCAAATGTTATTCCGATATATTTCAACCTGTCGCTTCTGTCTATGACACAGCCATCAAATGTGATGCCAGGGAGGTTGTCTTTCACGATGCAGTTGATCAATGAACACATCACCCGGCTTTGTTTGGATTAATCTGTGCACTGGAGTCTCCACACCACTTTGAGATTGCCTGCATGGTGTCTTGAATATCACTAACCATTTCACGCCTATCAGAACTGGTCCTGTAGATTAGGATATCATCTGCGAATGTTAACGTCCGCCCCGGCTGTGTAGGTTGCATGTAGGCCACATTTAATGTGTAAATGTTGAACAGCACCGGTGAAAGTGGCGATTCTTGAGGCAATCCTGGACATATCCGCATTGCTCTGATGTCCAAAAACCCAGGCGGAAGTACCGGCATTACCCCAGGCTTCCTTCTTGTGCCTGTAGCTGCCTAGTGGATCCGGTAGAACACGTTCACGCTCCAAAAAGGACACTAATTTTCTTGCCACTATTTTCTCAAACATTTTGTAGGGTGATATTTCTATAGCTGCTGAGGAGCGTAGAATCCTTGCCAGGCTTAGGTAGAGGCCGTAGATAACTTTGCAGCCAGTCCTCAGGCACTGATGCCTTCTCTATGCTGGTATTGAAATCCTGCACCACATTGCCCATATCTGCCTCATTTAGCTCCCTGAGGTAGCAGTACTGTACTTCATCAGGGCCTGGTGCGGTATTCTTGCTGGAACGTAAAACATATTCTACCTCCGCCTTGTTTATTAGGTCTATATAAGTCATCTCCTTTGTTGCAGAACGTCTCGCCGAATCGCCTGCCGAGCATCTCTGTCCCCTTTGTCTGTTTGAGCTACATATCGGTTAAGGAATGCTGTACCTTTTTCTGCCTCTGTCCTCATGGGATTTCCTGTGGAATCGTGCACCGTGGGAATTAGCTGGCTTGTATTCTTTCCATTCATCTGTCGATGCTTGTGCCAGCACTTCTGTAGGGTGTTATCATTCCCTACGCCTGTTATGAATTCCTCCCATATCTCACTTTTGGATTCCCTTGCCACGGCCTTGAAACAATTAATGGCAGTACATTTTTTGTCGCTCAAGTTAGCAACCTCGCCATTATCCAGCGGCCTTCTCTTTCTGGCTTTCCGCCATCGGCCTTCTCTTTCTGGCTTTCCGCCACGCTTTTGTTGCCATCTCCATATTTATCCACGCAATTTCCACAATTGGATTCCACCATGGTGGCTGAACGAAAGCCGATTTCGTGGGCATGCGCTTGATGGTCTGGCGGAATTTGTTTAATGCGTTATTTTGTTCATCTTCCTTGTAGCTGAACGCATGTCTGGGTTTCCTAGGTCTGGTGGCTTTGCTTTTTGCAATTAAGACGACACATAGCAGATGATCACTGTCCTGTGCCCCCAACACGTCCCAGATGATCACTGTCCTGTGCCCCCAACACGTCCCAGATGATCACTATCCTGTGTCCCCAACACGTCCCAGATGATCACTATCCTGTGCCCCCAACACGTCCCAGATGATCACTGTCCTGTGCCCCCAACACGTCCCAGATGATCACTGTCCTGTGCCCCCAACACGTCCCAGATGATAACTATCCTGTGCCCCCAACACGTCCCAGATAATCACTATCCTGTGCTCCCAACACGTCCCAGATAATCACTGTCCTGTGCCCCCAACACGTCCCAGATGATCACTGTCCTGTGCCAACAACACGTTCCAGATGATCACTAACCTGTGCCCCCAACACGTCCCAGATGATCACTATCCTGTGCCCCAAAACGTCCCAGATGATCGCTGTCCTGTGCCCCCAACACGTCCCAGTGTATAGAGGGAGAGGCTTCATTGGATACCAGAGCTAGGTCAATGATCCCGTCTGTGTCACCAGGCCGAGTTGCCAGCCTTGTTGGACACCCATCATTCATGTTTGTGAGATTTGTGTTGAGAAGTGCCTGGCTCAACCCAATCCCCTGCCTATTTTCAGTAGGATTTCCTTGGATCTAGCATTGAAGTCGCCAGCGATGAGGCACTTCTCGGTCGGCACTTCTTGGTCGGCACTTCTGATAACTCACTCAACAAATCCCATTTTATTTCCTCCACCAAGAGGTCGACGTGAGCATATAGATTATTCATTCTCCAATCCAGGCTTTTTGATTGTCGTTTCAATCCCTTGTAGTTCGACGCCTTCGGTTGTGCTGGCACTCATATCTATCATTGTGTGTGTTAGTTCATGCTTGACAGACATGGCCAGCCCCCGCCTACCAGTCCTACATGGGTTGGTGTAGCACTTATATACTAGGCACTTGATAGTTATATTCTCCTTCAAGTTGGTCTCCTGGATCACAGGAATATCGAAGTCGTATACCAGTTTTTGAAGGATAGCTTCTCGTTGGCTGGCGCTGCGACAGTTCCAGTAGCCAACGCGTACATTTTTCAGACGTAGTCTGTCTGCCTTTCTTCACGCTCTTCTCTTTCCAGCCCTCTTCTTTCTCTCTCTCCTCTTATCACCCTTTCCTGTCCTTCTGCGTCCACTTGCCATCCGCTGGAGACATCGACGACAGAGCACGAACTCCGTAGCTCTCGCGATGACCCTTCATTTGTGGTTTGTAATCGAAGTTTTCCTTCTTCTAGAAGAGCTGCCTGCCACGCTTTCGAGTCTCTTCCACCTGGTTTGTGTCCGGTTTTCTCCGCATTCACCGTTTAGATCACATCTCTACGATGTCAGCTACCGAACTATCGTGTCTTTACAGCTGGTTTTGTCGGGAAACCCGGGAATTCGTTGATGTTCGGTGAAATCCAACTATCTCGTCCGAAATGGTAGGCCACTTCACGCTGTTTGTAAGCCGACCTCGTGTGTCCTTCCCGACAGTTGTTTACGAAAACACGTGAATATCGCTGAAAATCCGTGAATCTTAACCAGATGGCCCGGTGCGGGACTAAAAAGCGTAGTAAATGTCTACTTTTCACTCCCTAAACCACAAAATATTCCGTCTGAAATAGGGAACTTCATGCTTGTTGTCAGAGACGAAAAAAAGAACACAGTCGCCATTTAGGGGCACGAAAGGTTTGCGTAGTTAACTGTACATTTTATAGTTAACAAACGTTACTTCGAGATTTTTCAGAATTAGACAATGAACTGGTAGACGTTCGACACACTAAAAAGAGCAGGATATGTCCACGTTTCTACTATAAATTTCAAACTTATAACAAGAATATTTTATTTTGAATACAAAATGGTTTCCATCGAATCATATCAGCATATTGGCATTATAAATGAAAACCCCTTTGACTTCTATTTTTACAATAGTTAATCTATATTTGTAATGTGTGTCTTTGTGAAGACGATATATCTCGTTCGACGCCATTGGAGCAGACGAGATTACGGATAGATTCATATAAAGTACGCATTTCGGAAAGTGATTTCTGATAATAGTATTTGTAGTTGGTCTCTTCCACAGAGAACTCATTCATGGGCATCATGCTCATTTTTATGTTTGATTTACGTGCGAATATTACTTGTGTTTCTACCAGATTGTGTGTATTTAGTTTCTTTCTAGCAAGTTACATTATACTTACTCAGGAAAATGACGTGGCAAATGATGTTCCTGACAAGACGTCCAGCGCAGTTCTTGTAAATGGGAGGCGAGGGAACTGGTCTCGCACATCAGTTGGTGTGAGACAGGGGTGTACTAACTCTTTTCAATATATTCCTTGAGGGAATTATGAGTGAGGCACTTGGATGTCACGTTGGTACTGTCAAGATACGGGGCCGAATGATTACCAACCATTGTTTTGCAGATGATATCGATGGGTTAGCGGGTTCAGAAGCAGAACTCCAGGAATGGGTCAAAAGACTGGATGAAACAGCTCTTGACTATGGTATGGAGATAAACGCTGGAAAGACAACAATTAATGGCCAACAACATCAAGGGCTTCAACAGCAGGATACAAGCTAACGGTCAGGAACTCGAAGTGGTTGACCGTTTTAAATATCTTGGATCGATTGTCAGTGATGAAGGATCAAAATGTGAGGTGTTGGCCAGAATAGCACAGACAATAGCGGCGCTTTTACGGCTTAACCAAATCTGGCACGGTAAACGGTTAACACTATGCACGATACCAGATTAATGAGTACACTGGTCCTGTCAATATTCCTGTATGCTTGTGAGACATGGACAGTTACAGCTGACCTTCAACGAAGGATACAGGCTTTGGAGATGAGATATTGCCGTATACTTTTAAACGTCACGTACAAAGATCGAGTTACAAATGAGGAAATACGAGATAGAATTAAAACAGCAATAGGGCCTTTTAAAGACCTCTTGGCAACTGTCAAAAGAAGGAAACTCGCTTGGTACGGTCACATATCGAGATCGAATGGTCTTGCAAATACAATGCTCTACGGAAAGGTGCATGGCTGACGACGAAGAGGCCGTCCCAATAAGAGATGGGAGAATAACATAAAAGAATGGACCAATCTCCGACCAGTGGAATCACAGGCAGCGGCGCTGACAAAGAAGGGTGGCGAGGCGTTGTGAGGATGTCTTCATGTGTACCCCAACGACCTCACCGGCTACGGGATGACCTGACCTGACATTATACTCCACCCTTTTTAAAATCTAGTGCCCTACAAATCATAATCTACCACATATTCGCCCCTCTAGCATGAATCCCGTGCTAATACTCTGTTGTGTTAGTGTTTTCTCAAATATTATCATTCCCTGTCACTTAAACCCTCAATAGACGTCCAGTCAAATTACTATCAAGCAGGGCGACAACATACTCACTGGAAAGAAAGCAGCAAACGCCTTTGTTAAACATTATGTCAGAGCAAACCACATTGATGTCCCTGGAGATAGGCATACATACATTAGTGAAGAGCAAAAGAGGCACGACAACATCAATATGGCACCAGAGGAACACATGATGGCAAAACTAACAATGAAAGAAATGGAAGAGGCCATGAGAACTTTAAAGAAAAAGAAATCACCCGGAAAAGATGAGGTAACAAACGAAATGCTGATGGGGCTGGGGCTGGGCCAAGCAGCAAAGAGGAAGTTATTATCAGTCCTGAACCAAAGCTGGAAAAGGGATATTGTACCCCAGGCATGGAAAGATGCAGTAATTGTACCAGTACCAAAAAAAAAAAGAAAATATAAAACAGATCCAAATGGATACAGGCCTATCAGTCTACTGAGCTGTGTAGGCAAACTGATGGAACGTATGATAAACACCAGACTGATGTGGCATCTGGAAGAAAAACACATACTTATTCCACAGCAAGCAGGCTTTAGACAGCACAGATCCACTGAGGATCAGATCACCCTCATAGCCCAGGAATTAGAGGATGCCTACCAGGAGCAAAAACACACAGTAGCGGTTTAGGTGGATCTAGAAAAGGCATTTGACAAAGTCTGGAACGAAGGAACTCACAATCAAGCTACGAAGAAGTGAAGTTTGTAGGAAAATGTACAAATGGATCAGCCACTACCTCAAAAACAGAACAGCGAGAGTTCAAGTACAAGGGCAGATGAGCAAAAAGGTGACAATTGAGCAGGCAGTACCCCAAGGGGGAGTACTGTCACCCACACTCTTCCTGGTGTATATAAATAACATAACAGAGAATATACCAAGAAGAGTCCACAGCTCAATGTTTGCAGACGATCTGGCTATGTGGACCTCTGAAAAGAATCTCACCATAGTAAGTAATCGGATGCAGCAGGCCGTAACATCGCTTTAAAGGGTGGGCGAACTCATGGCTGGTCAAAATAAATGAGGAAAAAACAACATGTACGATATTCTCGCTTTTAAACAAACCCCAAAAAACCAAAATAAGTCTTAACGGCAAATACCTGCGCAAAACGACAACCCAAACTACCTGGAAGTCACATTGGATCGGCGCATGACATGGAAAAGACAGACCGAGAGAAACCGATTGAGAGTCAGAGAAAGAATGGCAATCATGAGGAAATTTGCTGGCACAAGCTGGGGAGCAGACGAAAGTATACTAAAGAAACTGTACACTGGAAGAGTGAGACCAGTTCTCGAGTATGGCATTTCGGCATGAACAACAGCAGCAGAGGCAAACTTAGATAAAATTAGCAAACTTCAAAACCAAGCAATAAGAGTTATAACAGGAGGCATGAAGTCAACGCCAATTGTAGAACTTGAAAAGATTACAAAACTGCAATCCATGACCGACAGAAGAGACTGTAGAGCCCAGCAGCAAGCAGAGAAACTCGGAAGACTGACTGATCATCCAATGCATCAGAGACTAAAAAATTTTGGAAATGGGAAACTAAAGCGGAGAAACTTTGCAGAAATAGCCAAAGCAAAGATGAACGAAGACCCCATGAACGCACTAACAACACCAAAGCCGATCCCTACTGTACGAAAACCTACCTGGAGGCAGCATATATTTCCAAAGGTGGTAGAAAATATACCAGGTATTGGAAAATAAAGCTATATCGAAGGAGAGAAAATGTTATTTCCTGGCGATCATAAAGCTACATCGAAGGAGAGAAAATGTTATTTCCTGGCGATCAAAAAGCTACATCGAAGGAGAGAAAATGTTATTTCCTGGCGATCATAAAGCTACATCGAAGGAGAGAAAATGTTATCTCCTGGCGATCATAAAGCTATATCTAAAGAGGGGCAAATATCGTAGAAAATAGGCAAGGAATCGCTTTGTGCCGGACATTACTCTACACGATTTCCACAGTTGTGAATGACTGACGGTCAACCAAGATCAAGATCTCGGTTTGGAGATGAAAGTAGTGGGATCGATCTGTCACTGATGTCTGCTGTTGTTGTTCCCTCCACACATATGACAGTCACCCCCTATAATTATCGTGAAAGAATAACCCACCAAACCGGAAACACAAACTGTTTATGTAAGATAGCATTCACGTGCTCAGTGCGCGTGGACGAATGGAATAGATGCTTGCCTGCTGACAAGGAGAGCAGCTAATCAAATCCACTATCATCAAGACTTTAAAAAAAATGTCACCATGAAACGGGTACTTCAACTACACAACTTAATTTGAAAGTATTTGGGCAAGTTGAGTGTGGAATAGCTGATAAGACGAGAAATGGGCTGCGACCTGAACGCATCACTTTAGGCCGCTTCGGCATCAAGAAAATAGTTCATTTAGTAACATCTGTTCAGGAACAAATTACTTCCTTCTATCTATTGTATGATATTGTGTGGCTTCCATTTATATTTATTACCAAATTGTATGTATTAACACATTATGTTAATTTCCTGCCTGCCTGCCTGCCTGCCTGCCTGCCTGCCCGCCCGCCCGCCCGCCCGCCCACCCACCCACCCACCCACCCACCCACCCATCCATCCATCCATCCATCCATCCATCCATCCATCCATCCATCCATCCATCCATCCATCTATCTATCTATCTATCTATCTATCTATCTATCTATCTATCTATCTATCTATCTATCTATCTATCTATCTATCTTCAGTGCACTCATGTCGTTAGACGTCGTGGGGAGGTGCGACCTCCTTTGTTTCATATCTGTTGGCAGGGGACGGCGTGGCCTAGTGGTTATGTGACACGGCTCACAACCATAAGGTGCTGGGTTCGATCCCCATCTCAGCACCGGCCGTTACCCCGGGGAAGCAAACCCTTAGAAAATGCAGGAGGAAGCAGACCCTTACATAAAATGCATGCTGAAGTCAGATGCACTGGGCCGACAGGCGCAAAATAAAAACGCAGTGCAATGCACACCGCCTTGGGGATTAGAGAAATAAGGCGAACGCAAAAAAAAATAAATAAATATCTGTTGGCAGGATACGCGTTGTTCTGTGATCTAAATAAAGTCACTATGTAAGAACAGATTATCATCATACGAAGTACGGGATTAATATACTGAGCAGCGCATGAGTTGCAGCGGTCAGCGACCCAAAGCTGACTCCTAGCATCAGGTCCAGAGAACCAGAGATGCCAAAACCCTTCTACACCTCCACGTGGTGATCCTGGATAACGGGCTGCAACAGAGCAGACTGGCTAAGGAGAAGGGATCGAAGAGGTAATGGTAACCTGGTACTCAAAACATGCTTGCTGAAGTCGGTTGTGTTGGGCCGAAAGGTGCAAATATCGCAGTCAAGCTGTAAACTACGAAACAACACATTCCGTTCTCTGAACTACATTCTGCTACTTGAGCCATTTTCAGGGTTTGGTAGCGGGATATTGAGAACGAATGAAGCCAAGCCAATCCAAATGAAGTGCAAAGCACCCTTCCCAAACCATCCTGCAAAACCACCCTCCCCAATCCATCCTCCCTTACCACCATACTCAAACCACAATCCTCAATACCCAAACCACCACCACAAATCACCCTCCCAAACCACCATGCCCAAACCACCCTCCTCAAACCACATTAAATAGATTAGATAATCTTCCACCTTCGCATTGATTGTTCTA
Source organism: Ariolimax columbianus (assembly GCA_036924085.1). Taxonomy (NCBI): domain Eukaryota; kingdom Metazoa; phylum Mollusca; class Gastropoda; order Stylommatophora; family Arionidae; genus Ariolimax; species Ariolimax columbianus. The sequence goes on from JAVGWX010000018.1 coordinate 36,635,548, forward strand.
TTGACATTTTCAAAATCGAATGAGACAATCTTTCCCCTTGACATTCATTGCTCTCTGTACATATGTTGTGTTTGATACACTGGTGATATGATTACACAGACTTAATATTCTCTGTCGCACTTATGAAACCCTCTTCCACTCAGAACACAACTGTTTTTACACAAACAATCAATTATACCAGCTGGCCTAATACCAGGATATGGAGTCTAGCTTCAGAGCGCCGGATACAACTACAGTTATAATTATTATACATATCTAGGTTAATAGTTGCAATGTGTCCTTTATATATTGCCAATTGTGGTTAAGTACTAGTAATGGAGTTGCCGTAATGGAAATAACAAAAGGTATTATATGAACACAAAGCAAATGTAATAAATGCAAGAAACATTATGATGTAAGGAAGCTTATTGTGGATGCATATACATGCATACATTGCGTGCTTATTTTTGTGGCTCAGTGTGTGTATGTGTGTGGGTGTGGTGCGTGTATTGTCTGCTGGCCCAACGCTCTTTAGAAAGATATTTGCAGCTTTACTTCCTGATGGTACACAAGCCGGGACACTGACGTTCTTCTCACATTCAAAACCAGGTAGGCAGCTGTTCACTCTGCGGCGCCTACGGTCCCTCACAAAGGTGAAAGAAGCAGCCATCTTCAATCTTCTCTATGCTGATGACTGCACCAATAACACGTGCTCAGAACAGGACATACCATGGATGAGTTTTTCACTGCGTGCACTAACTTTGGTCTTACGGTCAACACCAAGAAAACTGAGGAAATCGTTATATCTGAGCTAGGACAGCACGAACACGAGCCAAAAATTACTGAACAGGGTAGTACCCTCACCACAGAAGCGAATATTGACTCTGAGGTCCACAACAAGATATCCAAGGTGACTGCTGCTTTTGGAACACAGCGAACATACGTTTGGCGCCAGCAAGGAATCAGTAACGCCACGAAGATAAATGTGTGTCGTGCTGCTGTACTAACCTCCCTTCTGTTGTGCTAACCTCTCTTCTGCTGTGCTAACCTCCCTTCTGTTGTGCTAACCTCCTTACTGCTGTGCTAACCTCCCTTCTGTTGTGCTAACCTCCCTTCTGTTGTGCTAACCTCTCTTCTGCTGTGCTAACCTCCTTACTGCTGTGCTAACCTCCCTTCTGTTGTGCTAACCTCTCTTCTGCTGTGCTAACCTCCCTTCTGTTGTGCTAACCTCCTTACTGCTGTGCTAACCTCCCTACTACTGTGCTAACCTCCCTTCTGTTGTGCTAACCTCCCTTCTGTTGTGCTAACCTCCCTTCTGTTGTGCTAACCTCTCTTCTGCTGTGCTAACCTCCCTTCTGTTGTGCTAACCTCCCTTCTGTTGTGCTAACCTCCCTTCTGTTGTGCTAACCTCCTTACTGCTGTGCTAACCTCCCTTCTGTTGTGCTAACCTCCCTTCTGTTGTGCTAACCTCTCTTCTGCTGTGCTAACCTCCTTTCTGTTGTGCTAACCTCCTTACTGCTGTGCTAACCTCCCTTCTGCTGTGCTAACCTCTCTTCTGCTATGCTAACCTCCCTTCTGTTGTGCTAACCTCCTTACTGCTGTGCTAACTTCCCTACTACTGTGCTAACCTCCCTTCTGTTGTGCTAACCTCTCTTCTGCTGTGCTAACCTCCCTTCTGTTGTGCTAACCTCCTTACTGCTGTGCTAACCTCCCTACTACTGTGCTAACCTCCCTTCTGTTGTGCTAACCTCCCTTCTGTTGTGCTAACCTCCCTTCTGTTGTGCTAACCTCTCTTCTGTTGTGCTAACCTCCCTTCTGTTGTGCTAACCTCCCTTCTGTTGTGCTAACCTCCCTTCTGTTGTGCTAACCTCCCTTCTGTTGTGCTAACCTCCCTTCTGTTGTGCTAACTTCCCTTCTGTTGTGCTAACCTCCCTTCTATCGTGTCTTGTCTCATCCACTTGTGCCTGGAGGGGCCGTAGTTTTCTGTTCAGAAAAGCTGAAGTAGTCGTCATCCCATCTCATCTCACATGTCGTGATCTTTCTCTCTGGATATTTGGTTAAAGTCTACGATTGGCACTGGCAGCAGAGGGTTGGTATGGATATACTGTTGATCAGCATTCTATTTGTGAACATGTTTATGTTAGGGTGTTTCAATAATGGTGACAGCTGGTATACATTTGCATTTGCTTTTTGGCACCTCATTTCAATTTCTCTATGTAAACCTCCATCCTGTGTGAAAACAGTGCCCAGGTACTTGAATTCCTGCACTGGTTTGATATTGTTCTTATTATTCATAATGTTAAAATTTAAAGCGATCTGCTTATCTGCATAGTTTGTTGTTTTGGATGTGTTAATTCTCATACTGTATCTTTCACATTCAGAGTTGAGATCAGTCAGATGTTGCTGCAGAGCATCTTCATTCTGGAAATTAGACATTGATCGTCTGCAAAAAGGAGTTCATTGAACTGATCAGTCGCTGTCCTTTCTTCCTCTGCATTTCTTGGCAGATGCTCCAATTTGGCCTACATCGTTATTCTGTCATTTAAGTATTAAAGAATATTGGCGAGAACACACTTCTGTACGCATGCGAAACATGGACAGTCTATAGCAAGCAAATACGAAAAGGTATTGATTTCTATGTTACCTGTCTCCGCATCCTGTTCAGGATTGGTTGGAAGGATAGAGTGCGCAAATATGTGGTCCTCAAGCAGGTCGAGACTCTCTCACATTCATACACTGCTGCAGATAGCTCTGGGCATGTTGTTCGCATTCATATGAGCGCCTCCTTAAGAGCGCTTGTCTTTGGGGCAAAAGAAGCGATACAAAGACACACTAAAAGTTCCATTGATGTAGCTGTCTTGGAGCTGTTTGCTCTGAACCGCCCAGCTTGGCGCACCGCCTTCAGACATGGTGAGCAGAGAACCATTACCGCGGCTCAGAAAAAGCATGCTGCACGAAAGGACATAACGCAAGATGGTCTAATGACTAACGCTGTTCATGTGTGCACTACGTGCGGTAGAGTTTGTCACGCTAAAATCAGGCTAGACAGTCATTTGTGGTCACATCTGAATAATCATGTCTGACGCTGTCGTCATCTTTGCTTGCGAAGGGCAACTAACTAACAGTTCGGGTGTGTGTGTGTATCACTGAGTGAATCAAGAAGAACAAGTCTCCAACAGGTCCCCAACAAGTCTCCAACAGGTCTCCAACAGGTCCCCAACAGGTCTCTAACAGGTCCCCAACAAGTCTCCAACAGGTCCCCAACAAGTCCAATACACGTGAGATCAAACGTGAAGTAAGGCTACCCGATCACTTGTTTACTATATGATCTTCAATAATTCAAGCAAAGTGGAGTAACGATTTACAACTGGGTAGACGGCATCAAGACGTGATTACGTAACTACAAGAACTCTCAAACCGCTTTGCTACACGAATGTTCAGAGTTTCCTGACACGATGCGACGTGCAACGTCATAACCTCGAGCTTCATGACTTCCATTCTCATCTGCATGTTCCTGGGCCTAAAATCCCCTGTGTATACTTCCAAAGCATCAATGTTCCAGTAATAGTTATCACTATCTCTCTCTCTCTCTCTCTCTCTCTCTCTCTCTCTCTCTCTCTTTCTCGTCTAACTGACCACCGTTTCTTCCTTTATTCAGTGCGGGTCATACAGAACTGATGTTCGTTCTGTAAATACATCTTTATAACTCTGCAACACGGAGTTGTATTTGAGATGTCAAAGCACATCTGTGTCGGCTGTTTTCTTTACATTGACTTCATCCTCTCTTTTTGTATCGTTCTTCTAAAGACTACACTTCGTGACGTGACACCTGGTGCATGTAGGTAGACCATGTTTCACTGTCATAAAGAAGGGTGCTGGGGACATAGACCTAGTAAACAAGAGCTTTTTGTTCTAACAGTGAGCTTCTTGTTCTCCCTGACCATTTTTGTTCTAACAGTGAGCTTCTTGTTCTCCCTGACCTTTTTTGTTCTAACAGTGAGCTTCTTGTTCTCCCTGACCATTTTTGTTCTAACAGTGAGCTTCTTGTTCTCCCTGACCCTTTTTGTTCTGACAGTGAGCGTCTTGTTCTCCCTGACCCTTTTTGTTCTAACAGTGAGCTTCTTGTTCTCCCTGACCTTTTTTTGTTCTAACAGTGAGCTTCTTGTTCTCCCTGACCTTTTTTGTTCTAACAGTGAGCTTCTTGTTCTCCCTGACCTTTTTTGTTCTAACAGTGAGCTTCTTGTTCTCCCTGACCTTTTTTGTTCTAACAGTGAGCTTCTTGTTCTCCCTGACCTTTTTGGTTCTAATAGTGAGCTTCTTGTTCTCCCTGACCATTTTTGTTCTAACAGTGAGCTTCTTGTTCTCCCTGACCTTTTTTTGTTCTAACAGTGAGCTTCTTGTTCTCCCTGACCCTTTTTGTTCTGACAGTGAGCGTCTTGTTCTCCCTGACCCTTTTTGTTCTAAAAGTGAGCGTCTTGTTCTCCCTGACCCTTTTTTGTTCTAACAGTCAGCTTCTTGGTTTCCTTGACCCTTTTTGTTCTAAAAGTGAACTTCTTGTTCTCCCTGACCCTTTTTGTTCTAAAAGTGAACTTCTTGTTCTCCCTGACCCTTTTTGTTCTAACAGTGAGCTTCTTGTTCTCCCTGACCCTTTTTTGTTCTAACAGTGAGCTTCTTGTTCTCCCTGACCCTTTTTGTTCTAACAGTGAGCTTCTTGTTCTCCCGGACCCTTTTTTGTTCTAATAGTGAGCTTCTTGTTCTCCCTGACCCTTTTTGTTCTAACAGTGAAAATTCTTGTTCTCCCTGACCCTTTTTATTCTAACAGTGAGTTTTCTCATTGTTGTGACCGCATTGTTTGTCCTGATATTGATCTCTTGGTTCAGTGATAGTTTATTATTGATCACAGGTAAGTAAATTGATCTACTACGCAGAGTTTCACATCATCAATGAATATTATTGGTCCCTTGTTTGCACCCTGCACCATAACTTGTGTTTTCTTTACGCCGATTATTCTAAACTCACACCAGGCATCAGAAAATGCAGACAGTACGCTTTGCAGTTCCTCCTCTGAGTGAGTCGTAAATCATCCACAAAGAGCAGCTCTCTGATCAGCACTCTGGTAATTCTGTTCTTGGCTTTCAACCTCCGATCATTGAATAGGCCAACATCTGTGTGAGAATGAAAGAATATACCAGCATCCTGGTCACGGAATTCATGCTTCAAGAGGAGTGAGAAATATATTCCCAAGAGGTTGGAGCAAGTACACAACCTTGTTTTTACTCCACACTTGATTGGTAAACTCCTGTGAGGGCCCAAGTTCAAAGTTGATTGACCCTTTTATGCCAGTGTGGAACGACTCAAATATCAATATATGCATTACATACAAATTATTTGGTCTATCCTATATTACAACTATGTCATCAACTATCTTATATTATATGTACTCGTATATCATACTCTAGCTTACAATATATCCATAACATTAACTATATATTATGTCTACATCATCAACTTTATCTTACATTATATATACATCATCAACTATATCTTATATTATATCTACATTATTAACTCTGTCTTACGTTATATCTACATTTTCAACTCTATCTTATATTACACCAATATCATCCTCTATCTTAAACATCATCTATATAATCAATTCTATCTTACATATCCATATTATCAACCATATCTGGTATTATATCCAGATAATCAACTCTATCTTATATTATATCCAGATAATCAACTATATCCTATATTATATCCAGAAAATCAACTCTATCTTATATTATATCCAGATAATGAACTCTATCCTATATTATGTCCAGATATTCAACTCTATCTTTTATTATATCCAGATAATCAACTCTATCCTATATTATATCCAGATAATCAACTCTATCTTATATTATATCTAGATAATCAACTCTATCCTATATTATATCCAGATAATCAACTATATCTTATATTATATCCAGATAATCAACTCTATCCTATATTATATCCAGATATTCAACTCTATCTTAAATTATATCCAGATAATCAACTATATCCTATATTATATCCAGATAATCAACTCTATCCTATTTTATATCCATATCATATTTCTTCTTCATCTGTTGTCCTACTGGTCCTGCCATGAGATATCGCAGAGAGACGAACTGCGTAAATTTCTTGCTATCGCCAGACATAAAGCTTGTCTTGTCGTTAGGTGTAACTTCTTGAGTGTGTCAGAGATACCCTTGATCCACTTACGTCTAGGTCGGCCCTTTGCACGTGGACCGGCGACCTGCATATGATATGCCCCTGATGCAGGCTGGATATAATGATATGCCCCTGATGCAGGCTGGATATAATGCATTCTGACTAAATGACAAGCCCACTTGATTGTGTAGGAACTAACTGGGTTTGTCCACATTATCTGCCTTAGCGTTGCGGATTCGGTCATGGATTGTCTTTCCAGCTACACTTCTCACACTGCGCATCTCACAGCTCTGGATAATACTCTTTTTATTTCAAGTAAAGACCCAGATTGAAATTGGTTACAATGTGTAGGAATGAACCAACTCTAAAGTAGGCCATCAATGAACAGTGCATTTATCAACGTCCTCTTAATTGAAAGAAGCACTCTAGGGTGTTTCAAAATTGGTGCACATTATTAGTGAACCACTGTTCGCCTTCTGAATTCAGAGTGCGATCTCACATTTCACTCTGAATTCATCAGTGAACATATTGCACGTATTCACGCGATATTATCATAGTCTTGTCTGTGTTGATCTTTTGAGATTTGTTAGGTGTGCTACATGTCTTCTCAATTTTGATAAAAGATAACCTGACCTGATAATTAACAAGCAGCAGGGACTCTTCGTGAGGGTAAGCTGACTATGTGATTTTATCCATATCAATTATGAATACGATTGAGAAAGTACACACCCCTGTAGTACACTCATCAGTACTAGAAACCAATTTGTCACACTAGTATTACACCTTCACTGTTAACGTCTAGGGCACGAACGCCATCCAGCATTTGACCCTCCACATCATATCCCTCTATTACTTCCCATAGCTTACATCGGTTTACGTGGTCAAATGTCCATTCTTGTTCAGTGAAGGCTACGCGGATTTTTTTATTGTATTCTATGTTTTTTTTGTTTTTTAACGAAACTGTCTGAGCGTAAATATAGCATCAGTACACCCTATGTGATTAGTGCACTGGCTTCCCAGCCAAGCGATCCGTTTTCAATCCCCAAATGGTGCAGGATTTATTGTCGATCGCAAACCGGCTCACGTGGTCGACCACCTCAGAAACTGGGTACCAGAAAAAATCTGGGAAGTAAAGGCGGCAGGCGTGCTACTGACCACGTCGTCCACTATGTGCCGTGGGTTGCTGTATGTAGTCCAGAGGTTAAGACACTCGCCTCTTACAGTGTTGAATGGAAACGGTGGGCGATCGAATGCTGCAAGTTTTTAGCTACCCCTGGTCTCACGAGAGGTTAGACCAGATTGCCTTCATCCTGAGCTATCTCCACTCGTCTTGACCAAGAGGTTTGTAGTGAAGAATAAGGTTGCCCAGATTCTATACCATCAGCTTTATGCGCCTGTGGAACAAGTAAGTCTGTAATACTCATCCCATTTATCTCTTATTCTTTCTGATTCATAGAATTGTTCCCCCTCTTTGTCGCTGACCAATGTGTAAGGATTGTATTGTTCATATCTCAACGGCGTGGGCTAGTGGATAAGTGTCACGGCTAACAATTCTAAGGTGCTGGGTTCTTTCTCCATCACAGCACCGGCCGTTACCCCGGGGAAGCAAACCCTTAGAAAATGCAGGAGGAAGCAGACCATTACATAAATTGCATGCTGAAGTCGGATGCACTGGGCCGACAGGCGTAAAATAAAAACCACAGTGCAAAGCACACCGCCTTGGGGATAGAGCAATAAGGCGAACAAAACACAACAACAAGAAAAACAAACAAGAAACGAAAATCTCAACCACAGACCACGGACTTTTCTGTAAAAATCTTTGGAAGATGTTGAGGATAGTTCACTTAGCACTGCCCCATAATTCTGTCCTGCACTTTCTCTCTCATTGTCTCTATATCATATATTACATTTAAATCATTATCTATGTATATATATATATATATATATATATATATATATATATATATATATATATATATATATATATATATGTACATAGCTATATCTACAGACTATATATATTGACATAAAGACAATACAGATCAACGATGAACTAAAGACAATGTCAAAAGAAAACATTCTGGAAATTAAAAGGAAGGCAAAGAAAAAATGGATAACACTCTAAATTCTAGAGCTAATGAGGAAATGAAGGAAAAACAACAACAATAAAGAAGTATATGACACATTAAATAAACAAATAATAAGCAATCGTATAGAGCTGAAAGAAATTTGGTTAAATGAGAAGTGCAAGGTGTCTGAAACACATCCCAAGAAATTCACATTCTCTTGGGACAAGCAAGTACATGAAACAACTGGGTGGAGAATGCAAACACATACTGGGTGTTTAAGGAGAGGGGGTAATGTATGGTCGGGTAAAATATACAGATCAGACATGTTAGTCAGGGTGAGGCAAAATATACTGCTCAGACATCTTAGTCAGGGTGAGGCAAAATATACTGATCAGACATCTTAGTCACGTTCAGGCAAAACATACTGGCCAAGACCCTCACCTCGGCTTCCAAGTAGCCCTCCCTGGAAACGGGTGGTTTTCATGGCAGCCTGGCTAACGAGGTGAGGGATCAACGTGTTTCCCGTTGTAGTGAGCGACACGCAGATGAATCCAAGCATAGTACAACCTTCATCAACAAGCTCGGAATGTGAGGAAAGCTACTGCAACCCGCTATTTAACGTCCTTTTCATGGCGCACACAAAAGTAACCTACTCAAACAATTTTCACAAACAACAACAACTGGGTGTTTAAAACCAAAGGATGGTGCAGTATTTACGGAGGGTGATGATGTAAGAAACGGATGGACCTCATGCTCTTAGCGGAAGTTGAGTATACAGCACATGAAAAAGGGGAATTCCCCGGCAACAGACAACATAACAGTAGAAGAAATTAATTCTAGAGGCGGACTTGGAGTAGAAATAAAAACACAAGTATTGAATGATATGTGCTGCAGTGGATACATGTCAGAGAATCTATTACAATCATTATTCATAGCTCTGACAAAGTAGCCAGGAGCTCATGCATGTGAAACTCACACACATTGCCTAATGAGTCATACGACGAAACAATTAATTAGGATTATCAAGAGACGAATAAACGATTAAACCGGAAATCGATGACGGACAATTCGTGGAACAAAAGGACGCTAAGAACGCAATTTACATTATCATAACAGTGGTGAAGAGAGCGATACAATTAAGTCGAATTTGTATTTGTGTGTATAGGACGAGGCGTTAATAGAGACTATCACACAGGAACAGGACCACCACCACCTAAATATCTAGGTACCTTGACGGAAGATATGGTGAAGAAATCAAGATCAGATTAGCCGAGGTTAAGACAGCATTTCAGAAAATGACAGGCCTTTTGTGCGACAGGTCCTTAACGAAGGTGAGCAGGATGTTTTCTCAGTGTTATACAGTGTCCGTGCTGTCGTAACGCCGCGAGTCATGGCCAAGTAAGTAGCATACAAGCAACACAATTACTGGACGCTGCACAAATCTGGTTCTACAGATGAATGGTTCAACAGAAGAATGGTTCTACAGAAGAATGGTTCTACAGAAGAATGGTTCTACAGAAGAATGGTTCTACAGAAAAATGGTTCTACAGAAGAATGGTTCCACAGAAGGTTCCACAGAAAGATTAACGAGTACGTTTGAAGAGATTGTGATAACATCACAAGCATAAGAGAAAGACAATCCAGTTTTTTCTAGCATGAAGCGGCAGGCTGCCGCACACTGTGACCACGGGCGGCAGGCTGCCGCACACTGTGACCACGGGCGGCAGGCTACCTCACACTGTGACCACGGGCGGCAGGCTGCCGCACACTGTGACCACGGAAAAGATTGCAGGAAAGAGAGACAGAGGAAGACAGGGACACAACACGATGGACGATTTCACATAATGGCACTAGGAAAGGTCAACAATTAAACTGGTGAACATCACTTAAGCACAGGTTGTTGTTTAGATCTGTGATCGCCTATGCCAGTCCTCAACAATGTCAGCGAGATTAAAGACAGATATCACTTCACAGACATATGACAAGAAGCACAGAAAGTAACAATATATTTACCATCACATTACATGTCTACAAATGCCAGGAATTCAAACAAAATATACCATAACAAGAATAATCTAGTCAGTTTTATGAGAGCATCACAGAGAATGATTAACACCTACCCATACGAATGGATACATGTCTATTGTTAAGGTCACCATTAAAGTTGGATGTGGAGGCTACATAGAGTATCCAGACAGAGCATCTGACGAGCTTTCAGATGACTGTGGGGAGATATGTTCAAACTGTGAGGAAGAAATAACAGCACTGGAAGTAGATCTGTACCACTTGAGGACTGTATTTGATGCCCAAAGCATCGAAATAGTTTCAGACACATTATCTGCTCTTCAAGCTCTGGATGATGATGGTCGTTGTAAGCCTGAACTTACACAAATATCCCTTCATATCAACCAACTTATGAAGCCAGAATAGTTATGAAATGGATCCTGGACATTTAAGTATTGCAACGGCAAGGCAGACAGACTGGCTAAGAAGGAATCAAGTAAAGAACAACAATACACACCAACATCCCTACAGAACATTCTAACCTACTGAAGACTTCGAACAAAGAGGTTTCACTAAATAAACGAGCACTGGGGGATACATGTAAGAAATCTACACACATTTGACCATCCCAAATCCCATAAGAGAACATCAACCTTCTAAAGCTCCATTTTTGGACTTCGCATTAAAACACATACAACTTAACAGTCATTGGATCAAAATCTAACCAGAACATACTTCAGAGTGCCAGTTCTACACACATCCTTATGAAACTGTTAAGCTCAATTTTTTTGAATGGCCGGCGCATGAACACTTTGTTCGTAACTAAACAACAGCTCACAAACACGTTCAGATACCACTATAGGGCATTGGGTCGGAAGTACATGAACCAACATGCCTCTGGATCAAAACCAACCAACCAACCAACGAACTTACCAACATATGCCAGCCATCATATAACTTGAATGAATGAATAATCTCCTGAGCATTGTTGTTGTTGTGCCCATAATGAATAAGTTTACTCTTTTGTGCGCCCTGAAAAGGACGTTAAGTGGCGGGTTGTAGTAGCTTCCCTTACATCCCGAGCATGCGGATGAAGGTGGACCGCAGTCCTTCAGGCGGTTGTGTTATGATTGGCTTTATATGTGTGACGCTCACTACTACGGGAACCACATGAACCTACATCTCGTCAGCCATGCTGCCTTGAAAACAGTCTGTTTCCAGGGAACAATACATGGATGAGAGATTGTGGTCTTGGTCAGTGTATTGTGCCTGACCCTGACGCGACGTCCTTGTCAGTGCCTGACTGTACTAGCATCTCATTTCCCATCTCTTGAGTATACTTTCAAAGCACCAGTGTTTTCCAGTAATGGTATCATGCTATCGTTCTCTCGACTAACTGATCATCCTTTCTTTCATTATGTCACATTATCACACTCACATTATCATATAATCCTCGGCGCCAGTCCGGTAAGTATGCCGTATACAAAGAATCCAAAAATATTATAAATTGGTCCCGATCTTTTGCAGTGCGGTACTAATGCGAACATATCTCTTTAGTTGGTCCATCCTCCTCGTAGAAAAGAGGACAGCCTCTTGGACATGTACATTCACACGGTTAAAAAAAAAACAACTGTGTTCTTCCAGCCCATCAACTGTCAGGCACGTGTACTGCATGTCAAGCTCAGCGATGATTGCCTGATATCGCTGCTTCCACGACGTTCTGAAACAAAGTTTGATGCCACATTTCTTCGTTTCGAATTTCATCCTTTATCGAAATTTTCAGTACGCATTGTTCCATTGATCTCAGATTGACTCTGATCTTGTGAGCAATACTTTTGCGTAAGTCTCAAATTTCGCAATCGTAAATGATTGCTGAAATGATCATGATATTAAATGTGTCTGCTCATACAGTAGTATCTTTCATCTCTTCGAGTATTGGCTAAATGGATTAACAAAAAATACCAAGCTGCTTTTCATCGCCTGAAGAAGAAAGATGGCCGGGACTGAATGACTACGCTCTCGACTCGCTCCTGTGTTTGGACCGTTTTCTGATCTTCGCTGGTTCCTGTTCGGATTATAATTCACAACCCCTTCATCATGTTGTATAAAAAACTTTATTCTGTAGAATTGATGTGCTTTTGATCGGTTATCCTGTTTTTTATTCTGCATTTCGTTACCTGGCTTAAACCGTGGAAACCAGTCCAAAATGGCATTCACCGTTCCGCTTTACTGTATCCAGAATTCAGTCTAGGTTATCAGTACTCAAAGACCTCCCTGCTTGAACTGAATCTGCCTTCCTCCAGTGCGCACCTCCCTCTATCGGAGGTTACACGATGCCTCGTATTCTCAGCACCGCAAGAGTTACGCTGACTGAAGGTGGACACAATCCAGAGGTCTCAGGGGCGGAACACGAAAAAACAGGGAGTCAGATACGGACAGACACAGAAAGCCTGACACAAACATTGGTCTAACACAAACTCCTCGCGGCCCTCATCCGAGGGAGCGGAGTGCTTGGCTACATCTAGGGAGTCTGTAGGGATTTCGGTCGACACGCTACGCATGAACATAGCCTCAGCACAACGGGCCTTTGACGCCTTGGCAAACATTATTATTATTGTTTTCGTTGTCTAGAGATGTCGGGGTCAATTTTGGGGGTGGAATGTATCTCTTGGTCTAGGTAGATATAGGACATCCTCTTCCAGTTTGATGAACTGTTTTGGGCAGTATGGGTTTATGTTTGTTTATAATTATCTTAAGACCAGAAGGTTTTCTGACCACAATTAGGTCATTTAATGATTCACCGGTGGCATGACTTATGAACGCCATGCCATCTGGAAATTGTGAACTTATGTTTATTCTGTAAATAAGTATATACTATATCCTCATCTCTAGCTAATAAGTCTATAATATATCCACATCTCTAGCTAATTAGTCTATATTATTTCAGTATTTCTAGCTAATTAGTCTATATTATATCAGTATCTCTAGTTAATAAGTCATAACTCTATAATATATCCACATCTCTAGCTAATACGTCCATACTGTTTCGGCATCTCTAGCTAATAAGTCTAGAATATATCCACATCTCCAGCTAATTAGTCTTTATTATATCTGTATCTCTAGCTTATAGTCTATCTAAATAAAACCTCTATATCATATATTTAAACGAAGCAATCAATTCTGTGTTATATTATATCTAAATCATCATTTATCATACACAGAACGTGATTCTTGATTTTTGGTCAGCTTGACGCCTATGTTACCGTTATCCTGATAAACTCTTTAATGTTCTATTTCCATCTTCTCCACAGTCTGCCTCTGCCTCGCTTGCCAGGAGCCTTGTCATCCTGTATCGTTTTCTCTAGACCATTGTGGCGTTTGATGTGAACAAAGCATATTAGTTTCCTAGACCATTGTGTCGTTTGATGTAAACAAAGCATATTAGTTTCCTAGACCATTGTGGCGTTTGATGTGACCAAAGCATATTAGTTTCCTTAGACCATTGTGTCGTTTGATGTGACCAAAGCATATTAGTTTCCTAGACCATTGTGGCGTTTGATGTGACCAAAGCATATTAGTTTCCTAGACCATTGTGGCGTTTGATGTGACCAAAGCATATTAGTTTCCTAGACCATTGTGTCGTTTGATGTGACCAAAGCATATTAGTTTCCTAGACGTAATATTGTTTACTAGCCAATTTTGCTTGATATCCAGCTTCTTTAAGATGTGGATGTTTTTCTCTCTCGCTATCCAAATTATTTAAAAATGATGAATTGTAGCTCGAAGCATTCAATCTTCTTCATTAATGTTTGTGTTATTATCCTCGTCTCGCACCTGAACGTTGCCAATGGGAAGATACAAGGCCTCTTTATGTTTGTCTAGTATCTGTGCTCTGCAAACGGTTTTGTTATTTTAGTTGACTTCTGAATACCGTGGACATTCTTATTCTAACTTCATGTTGGCAACCTTCATTGTTCATCTCACGCTGAGATAGGCAAAACATGTGACGTTCGTAGCTTCATGTTGGCAACCTTTATTGTTGATCTCAAGCTGAGATAGGCAAAACATGTGACGTTCGTAACTTCATGTTGGGAACCTTCATTGTTGATCTCAAGCTGAGATATGCAAAGCATGTGACGTTCGTAACTTCATGTTGGGAACCTTCATTGTTGATCTCAAGCTGAGATATGCAAAACATGTGACGTTCGTAACTTCATGTTGGCAACCTTCATTGTTGATCTCAAGCTGAGATAGGCAAAACATGTGACGTTTGTAACTTCTTGCTTTCTAAGATAACGATGTCTGGTTTTTGCTTTCTAGGATAACGATGTCTGGTTTTTGCTTTCTAGGATATTGATGTCTGGTTTTTGCTTTCAAGGATAACCATGTCTGGTTTTTGATTTCTATGATAACGATGTCTGGTTTTTGCTTTATATGATAACGATGTCTGGTTTTTGTTTTCTAGGAAAATGATGTCTGGCTTTTGCTTTCTAGGATAACGATGTCTAGTTTTTGCTTACTTGGATAACGATGTCTGGTGTTTGCTTTTTAGGATAACGATGTCTGGTTTTTGCTTTCTAGGATAACGATGTCTGGTTTTTGCTGTCTGGATAACGATGTCTGGTTTTTTTTCTATCTAGGATAACGATGTCTGGTATTTGCTTTCTAGGATAACGATGTATGGTTTTTGCTTTCTAGGATAACGAAGTCTGCTTATTGCTTTCTAGGATAACGATGTCTGGTTTTTGCTTTCTAGGATAACGATGTCTGGTTTTTGCTTTCTAGGATATTGATGTCTGGTTTTTGCTTTCAAGGATAACCATGTCTGGTTTTTGATTTCTATGATAACGATGTCTGGTTTTTGCTTTATATGATAACGATGTCTGGTTTTTGTTTTCTAGGAAAATGATGTCTGGCTTTTGCTTTCTAGGATAACGATGTCTAGTTTTTGCTTTCTAGGATAACGATGTCTGGTGTTTGCTTTTTAGGATAACGATATCTGGTTTTTGCTTTCTAGGATAACGATGTCTGGTTTTTGCTGTCTGGATAACGATGTCTGGTTTTTTTTCTATCTAGGATAACGATGTCTGGTATTTGCTTTCTAGGATAACGATGTATGGTTTTTGCTTTCTAGGATAACGAAGTCTGCTTATTGCTTTCTAGGATAACGATGTTTGGTTTTTGCTTTGTCAGTGCCCATTATCTTGGTCTCGCTGATGTTTAGATTGTGTTCCTCGTTGTGTTCTTTAGTCGACAGGCTCATCTGTACCAGCCGAGCTTTGACTTTCGAGAGGACATCTGAATCATATGTATATCTTGCCTCTGGTATTTCATTTCCACACATACTTTACATGCATTTGGTTATTTGTGACTTTTCTCGTGATTTTTTCTTTCACAATAAATGTTGAATAGATCAGGAGAATTTATGCATCCTTCTTACTGCCTTTTGCACTTCAAATCAGTCTAATGTATGTCAAGCTATTCTGAGCACTACTTATTGATTCAATGTTTCGATCAGTTGAGTCAATCATTTATATCAACATCTCCAACTTTTTATAAAGTAAACGCTTAATTTGTATCTTTTTCATTTAATCAACTTCTCAAATTTTACATGTAAATCATTCTCTATATTTTGTATTAAATATATACATCATCGTTTATATCTTTTATTACGTATAAAATCAGTGTATTTTCAATAAATTATTTTCTCAAATTTTGCATCTTTATGTAGCACTCAAATTTGTATATTTCAAATTGTTTCTTTTTAAATATAAATCATCTTTATGTATTCAACTGTATATCTAAATGATTTTCTCTGTCCATTTTGACATCTAAATCACAGCATGAAGATTACCAAAACACAAAAATTCCAACACCCCCCCCCCCCCCAATATAAAAATGACAAAAGTTTCCAGAAATGATGTACTCGTACTTGAGCAACATTTTGATGAATCATGACAGGTGCGATAGAGATAATGAAACTGGATGTCATAAAACCTCAGCAGTGACTTATGATTATCATCAACACTTCAAGATACCAGCTTCAACTTATAAACTAAATCACAATAAAATTGACAAACACTATATACTTTCCAATAAACGATGCTAATGTCAGATACGATTCCATATCAAGACACAAAATAGGGAATCAAACTGTATTACATGTTTGAGAAAAAAGTACTTAATTGCAGTAGGGAAATAAAATGTTTGAGAAAAAAGTACTTAATGACAGTACGGAAACAAAATGTTTGAGAAAAAAGTACTTAATGACAGTAGGGAAATAAAATGTTTGAGAAAAAAGTACTTAATGACAGTAGGGAAATAAAATGTTTGAGAAAAAAGTACTTATTGACAGTAGGGAAATAAAATGTTTGAGAAAAAAGTACTTAATGACAGTAGGGAAATGAAATTAACAACGACGACATTTTAAATATTGTGCGAAAATCACTCGATGCTGAGTACACAGTAAAACAGAAAATAAAATAGTGTAGTTATCTCATGAATATGAAAATTAGTCAGCTTTGCAAGCTTTATAATATTCGAGAGCTGCTTACATGCCCCGAGGCAACATTATAGGTGATATAACACACGACCATAACAGCAATCACAACACATCTGGTTTAAAGAAAAGCCTTCGCTCATCACAAAAATGTACAGCTAAAGTAAACCTCTCAACACATTACACGAGCCCAGGTGCAATACGCAACAGTTGAAAATGTGATAAGTTCATTGATGTTTGATACAATATCGGGACATCTGGGTCGTGGTCTTTGATGTGAAATGCAATAAAAAGAAGCGTTCTGTGTATTCTTCTTTGCAAAATACACTGTAAAAATAGACATGCCATTTCGAGTAACACTCAATGTCTAGATATTTCAACGTCTAGTTTGTTGTATCCAAACGGTTTACATATTGTCTATATTTAATTTGTTGTAATCGAAACTATGTACACATTGTGTACATTTACATTGTTGTATCTAAATTTTTTACATTGTCTACATTTGCTTTGCTATAATGTTGACTATTAACACATTGTCTACATTGACTTTGCTGTGTCGAAACTGTTACAAAAATTGCCTGCTTTAACTTTGTTATACAAGTATTCTAAAGGCCACTCAGATTTGGATTTACAATCCACTTTCATTTAAGTACAAGTGTCCTCACCCCCACTTTCAACGCTCTTACTGCTAATCTGTCTGTGTTTATATGGATCCTTCTTCTTCTTCTTCGAACGCTGTCAGACGTCAACCTGTTATATGGATCCATTCTAGGGCTATGTATGTCTTTTGAATATTCCAAGGTCAAGGCTATCTGTTATCTTCATGTATGTTTGGATGCAGTATATTATCAGTTCCAGCCTTCTTCTCTTCGCATGTTACCTTACATGTGCCATTCAGCGTCAGATTATGAAAAGGTTTCTTGACCGAGCCCTAGTATATGCTTCGTACACGGAACGCGTTACTGCTTCTGTTATTTTTGCTATCCATCTTTTGTGGGGTCGGCCCTTGGTTTTGTATCCATTGGATCTGTATAGCAAAGCTTTCTGAGGGATACTATCTGGTGTTTGACGTATCATTTGGCCGAAACATTTGGTCTGCTGTTTCTTGATGAGGTCTAGCACTTGGTGTTGTGCCTAATTGTCTCCTAATACCCTCCTTTCTGATTCTATCCATTTTTGTTACTTCAAGGTTTCTGCGCTGACATTTCATCTCTGTTGTGATGATGTTTCTTTTATCTGTGTTCGCTAATGTTCAATTATATCACAGATAGCACAATGTAGGTAGGAATTTCGTGTTATATAGCGTTCTTTTTGTATCTATTATCACATGTTTACACTGTAATATCGGGAACATTTGCCGAATGATTTTACTTGTTTTATTACATCTGTGTTGGCTTTCGGTGTCTCTTTTTCCATCTGCTGATGTTATGTTACTCAGGTACGTGAAATTTTCACCTGTTTGACTTGTTGGTTTTGAATGTTTATATTTATGTTCTTGAAATCGTTAAAACTTTGTTTTTCTCTATGTTGATTGTCATACTATAATCTGTACAGACCTCATTTAGATTGATAAGTTCCTGCGGTTATTTTTAAGGGGTTGCTATTAGTAACTGGTCATCAGCATAGAGAAGTTCATTTCAATGTTCACTGATGTTGTTTTCTTCACTAATTTTGGTTTTCATTTTAAATAATACGTGTAAATATGTGATAAACAGTAAAAGAAATAGGACACAACCTTGCCATAAACCGGATCTAACATGAAATTGTTCGGAATATCATGCATCTGTTATTATTGTACATTGGCTATTTTACATAAAGACTTTTACACAGATTGGTCAACTGTTTATTAACCCCATAACGTTATAATGTTGCCCACAGTTGGTATCTACTAACTCTCTTGGTTCACGAAAGCAGCATGCAGTGTGTGAACGTGCTCGATTGTGTTCTCCGCTAGTTGTCTGAGTGCGAAGATTGCATCTGTACAGCTCCCGTTTGTTCCTAAATCCGATCTCTGCGGTTCTAAGAAAGGGCGTAGTCAATATTTCAGTATATTACAGAATATCTTTCCAGTATGGCTAAGTAATGATATTTCTCTATATTTTGTAGTCTTTTTGCAGCCCTTTTTCCAAATGAAGAGTATTGTTGCACTTGTCGAGTTTTCTGGTGTTTCTTGTTAAATCCATACTAAGTTATACAGTCCGTGTAGTCAGGATATTCTTACATATTTTGTTGCCTTGATTAGTTCAGCAGGGATGTCATCAGGACCTGATGACTCATTTGATGGTGCTGCATGTACCGCGTTTTGTGTCTCTGATTTAGTTATATCCAGTTCTAACTATGTAGTGATCTCTATGGTGATCGATGTCCTTTTTTCTCCAGCATTAAAAAAACTCTTCGAAATATTATTGCCATCTGTCCATCACCCTTCTTTTGTCGTGTAAATCATTTACCTTTCCATCACTTATGAATTCTGTTGGGTCATAACAATTGTCTCCGTTATTTGTTTTTTTGTTGAATTTTCCGAATGGATTTTTATGGTCTGAGTGTTGATTCTCTTTTCATTCTTTCCATAATTGTGTTTTTGCCTCTTCAATTACCCTCTTTGTGGCTTTTCTTGCCAATTTAAATTCAATATAGTCAGTCGTTGTTTTGCTCTTAACCAATATTTTATATTTGTTCTTTTTCTATTTAATTGCTATTGTTATTGCATCATTCCACCATGTTGTAATGTTTGGTTTAAGGCCTCTTGTCTCTACAGTTCCGCATGCTGCTATCTCTGTTTCAGTGATAGTACTCTTGGACATCGCTCATTCTTCTTCGACTGTCTGTGTTCCTTTTGTGAGCTTTGCAAAACCGCCTGTTGCTCTCTTTATGTAGTCCTATTGTATCTTCATATCTTTGAATTTTTTAAATTTAATTGTTTCTCTTACTGTTTGTTGAATTGATTTTGTCTTCGCTTGCCATGTTAACACTTCTAGTATACTGCCTATGAACTTTAGAAAACGCATCCGCCCTCTTGGTGTTGCTGTCCGATGTCTGGGAATGCAGTACTTGTGATTGTTAGGAAGGTTGCCTGTTCTGGTGGAAGTGTCTTCAACCGCTGCACAATAGTTCAGCAATGAATCCCTACTATGTATAATCACGCACGCGATTTAATATAACCAACATTGACTCAGCAACATGGAGATGGCTTGTTTTATTGTTAATTGTGTACATAACATCTACTCAGAGTCTGCCTTGACCATATGATGCTAGAAATGTGTTCATTGAATTATCTGTGAGCATGTTGTATGTGTTTGTCTGTTGTAGTAATATGTAGTCTTTTCTGTTAGTTTATGTGTGTTACAATTTTGTATTTGATGGTTGGCTTTCTAGACAGTTCCTGTAAATGTTTTTTTTGTGTTTGTTTTCGTTTTGATTTGTCCATTTTAGTATTCTTTTAATTTATATTCAAGAGCATTTCCTGGATTAAATGATCTGAAATGTCCATGGCTGCTTACATATCTAGAAGCACATCCATCCACTGATGTAAGATGTGTAGGGAGGCCTACATATCCAAGAGCCCGTCCTGAGTTCTGATCTAAGATGTGTCGGGCTTCCTACATCCCGCAGCTTATCGTTTAAGTGTTCTCTTTTGTCAACATTTAATTTGCTGTAATACCGAAGGTGATGAGATATCTGCGTTTAATATGTCACACCTGTCAATCGCACATCCCTCAAAGGCAACACCCGGGAAGTCAGCCTTCACTATAGAGTTGTTGTTGTTCTTCTTCTTCTTCGTACGCAGTCAGACAGTAACCATTATTTTTTCGAAAAAGGCGGCGGTCATCCTGAGGCTGTCGACACTGCCATACAGCTTGTTTTGCAGTTCCACTGGTGATGGCCACATCTGCTCTCTCTGATCCTCGTATGTCGGGCAGTTCTGCAGCAGATGTTCAGCGATCATTTCACCGGTACCGCACGGGCATTCGTCGGTACCACCTATCTTTAATTTGTTGAATAGGTGGTACCTCAGTCTATTGTGGCCAGTGCGAAGTCTGAAGACAACGACCTGCTCTCTTCTGTTCAACTGGTAATAGGCATAGTTTTTGGTGTAACCAGTATGTTCGGTTTCCCATTTGGTCATGTATCTGGCTTTGATAAGCCGTTTTGACTCTTCGTACGTCATACTAGTATCTGTTTGTGGTAGTCTTGCACCTTCTTTTGCGAGTCTGTCTGCCTCCTCGTTGCCTTGGATGTTGCAGTGTGATGGGACCCACTGTACCACTACCCTTTTTGGTGCGGACTGCTGGCACAGTTTGCAGAGTGCTGCTCTTAAGTCATTAAGCTCAGTGTTTTTCTGGCTTTTTAGCGCTGTGACTACGGCGAGAGCATCTGTAAGCAGGACTATATGGCTTTCATTTTCTTTGTGTGTCACCATTTCTTCCACTGCCGCCCTCAGTGCCTCGGCCTCCGCTCTGAAATTGCTTGTGTACTTACCAGTAGCGAATGACAGTGTTATTTTTCTGCCATTTGGTAGGTTCAGGAATGCTCTGGTATATTTTCTACCACCTCTGGAAATATATCCTGCCTCCAGGTAGGTTTTCGTACAGTAGTGATGGGTTTTGGTGTTGTTAGTGCGTTTATGGGATCTTCGTGCATCTTTGCTTTGGCTATTTCTGCAAAGTTTCTCCGCTTTAGTTTCCCATTTCCCAAATTGTTTAGTCTCTGGTGCATTGGATGGTCAGTCAGTCTTCGGAGTTTCTCTGACTGCAGCTGGGCTCTGCAGTCTCTTCTATCGGTCATGGATTGCAGTTTTGTAATCTTTTCAAGTTCTACAATTGGCGTTGACTTTATGCCTCCTGTTATAACTCTCGTGGCTTGGTTTTGAAGTTTGCTAACTTTATCGAAGTTCGCCTTTGCTGCTGTTGTCCATGCCGCAATGCCATACTCGAGAACTAGTCTCACTCTTCCAGTGTACAGTTTCTTTAGTATGCTTTCGTCTGCTCCCCAGCTTGTGCCAGCAAGTTTCCTCATGATTGCCATTCTTTCTCTGGCTCTCATTCGGTTTCTCTCAATCTGACTTTTTCATGTCATGCGCCGATCAAATGTGACTCCCAGATAGTTTTGGTTGTCGTTTTGCTGCAGGAATTTGCCATTTAAACTTAATTTGGTATTTTCAGGTTTGATTGAAAGCGAGAATATTGTGCATGTGGTTTTCTCCACGTTTATTTTGACCACCCATGAGTTCGCCCACTCTTCCAGCGACGTTAGGGCCTTTTGCATCCGATTTCTTGCTATGGTGAGATTCTTTTCAGAGGTCCACATAGCCAGATCTTCTGCAAACATTGAGCTATGGATTCTTCTTGGTATATTCTCTGTAATGTCGTTTATATATACCAGGAAGAGTGTGGGTGACAGTACTCCCCCTTGGGGTACTCCCTTCTCGAGTGTTACCTTTTTGCTCATCTGCCCTTGTACTTGGACTCTGGCCGTTCTTTGCTTGAGGTAGTGGTTGATCCACTTGTACATTTTCCCACAAACATCACTTCTTCTTAGCTTGACTCTAAGTCCATCTTTCCAGACGTTGTCAAATGCCTTTTCCAGATCCACCCAAACAGCTACTGTGTGTTTCTGTGCCTGGTAGGCATCTTCTATTTCCTGGGCTATGAGGATGACCTGGTCCTCAGTGGATCTGTGCTGTCTAAAGCCGGCTTGCTGTGGACTTAGTATTCGTTTTTCTTCCAGATGCCACATCAGTCTGGTGTTTATCATACGTTCCATCAGCTTGCCGACACAGCTCAGTAGGCTGATGGGCCTGTATCCATTTGGATCTGTTTTGTCCTTTCCTGTTTTTGGTACTGGTACAAGTACTGCGTCTTTACATGCCTGTAATTCCCCTTTTCCAGCTTTGGTTCAGGACCGATAGCAGTTTCCTCTTCGCTGTTTGGCCCATCCCCATCAGCATTTCGTTTGTTATCCCGTATTTTCCGGGAGATTTCCTTTTCTTTAATGTTCTCATTGCCTCTTCCATTTCGCTCATTGCTAATGACTGTATGCCTATCTGCAGGGACCTCGATGTGGTTTGCTTTGGCATAGTGATTGACAAAAGCGTTTGCGACTTTCTTACCAGTGAGCAAGTTTTCGCCCTGCTTGATGGTAATTTGTTTGTTTGACGGGGTTTCGTCTTTCATGGCTCTGACTAGCTTCCATTGCTTGTTCCCTTCTTTGTCCAGGTTTAGGCTTTCCGTTTTGTTTTTCCAGCTCTCTTTTGCTGTTTGCTTGAGAGTGTATTTGTATTTCGCCGTGGCGGCTTTGAGGGCGATGTTTGCCTCCATAGATTTTTCTCGCTCTGCCATGTTCCTAGCATTTGTTACTGCATCTTCCGCTTTCTGCAACTCATCATTCCAGTAGGGCTTATAGTTTTTCATAGCTCCTCTTGGGATGGTTTCAGTGGCGGCTTGCATTATTGCCTTGCTTAGGCTTTCCACCATGGGCTTCATTTTGTTGTTTTGTGTGTTTATGGTTTCACACAGCCCATCTGTCAGAATTGCAAATCTGTCCCAGTCGGCTCGTTTGTAATTTCAACATAGGAGCGGTTTTGTTTCCCGTGGGCCTACTTCCATATCAATGTCTAGCCTGATCGGCCTGTGGTCGCTACCTGCCAGTTGGTTTAGCACCTGGTGGTCTATTTTATGGTGTATGTCCTGTGTGGAGAAGGCCAAATCTGGAGTCGAGGTGGTACGCCATGTTCTAGAATAGAAACTAGGGCTATCCTCCGGCCTATTGATTAGGGAGAGATTTGTATCTATCTCCCAATCTTCCACTTCGTCACCTCTGCTGTCTGTGTCCGAGTATCCCCATCTCTCAGAGTAGCCGTTGAAATCTCCAACTACTATGCAGATGGAGTCTCTGACCTCCATACTCGAGAGCGATAGGTCTTTATTTGGTGGTCCGTACAGATTGAAAATGCGAAGCTTCGTCTCTTGAGCCATTATGCCAACTCCTACAATTTCTGTATGTCCGGTGTGACTGACAGGTACCGCGCTACTCGGTATGCAGTTTCTGGTCAGTATCAGGACCCCTCCTTTGTGACCTTCTCTATCGAGGCGGAAGGTCTGGTATCCTCTGATTGAGAATTTATGATTATTGTTGAGGTGCGTTTCCTGGATACATGCCACGTCAATCTTACCTTCATGCAGGTGATGTGTTAGGGAACGTTTTTTGTTAATGACTCCCTTCGCATTCCACTGTAGTATTTTGAGGGTCTTGAGTGATTGGTCAATGGAAGTTGCCTCATAGCCATGTGCCTTGACTCCACAACACATGGGTGGGTGACCACCAGTAGTCAAGGGTGGGCCCCTTCGAGGCGTGAGGCCCGGACCTCTCGCTGCCTGGCGGGACTCCGCAGGATGAGCGCCATACGTTTTTCTAATAGGTTGTACTGTCATCATACTGCGATTAACGTTGCACTGTTTTGTTAGGCTTGTGGCCCCCTGCATCCGATTTCAACAGGCGTTTCTGTAGGGATGCCCTCCTTAGCCTTTGGCTGTCCCCAGCCTATCTGCAAGGCAGCAGTTGTTTGTGGTCAGAGTTTTCTCTCTTATGGAAGTTGTCTTACAAGACTGACGAGTCTTCACTACTCGTGTCTATAGGATGCGGTAATGATATATGAGATGTAATATATGATATATGATATGGACTATGTACTGGTTTGTACTAACCCGGAAGAGAGGCAGTCTAGTGTGTCTGTATCCTAGGATCGTCACGTCCTGCCAGAAACGTATCATGTGCATGTGGGCGGGGTACCTCTTTGTTCCCTTTTTTTTCTCGGCACATCTTCAGTGATGGTACGCCTAGCATTCCCCGCCACCTGGGAGGTTGACACAGTAGGGCAGATGTGCAATGTCCGCTAGTCTGCATCTCTTCTGCGTCCATTGGTATGGCTGATAGCGTACAGAGGTAGAGATCGAGGCAGGAGTGCATTTAACCAGGGAACAAGCCCGGTAATGTCACGGAGATGTTGTTCGCCTAGTGTGCGGACAGATCTCATGGTCATTGGTTGAGTCTCGACAGTTCACAGTGAGGTGGCTGCTCTACTGTTTTCGACACCCCGACCAGGAACTAAGTCTTATGTTGGTGGTTTCGCACCCCATCGCCGTATAAGGTGAATATCAAGCAGCTGTCCGCCCGCTTTGATCGGCGGACGGCAGAGACCTCTTTCTGTGGCTCTACCGGATAGGGCTGGGGCGCGAACATGTAGGAGCCTCCCATTGCAGTGGTGCTGAGATTTTGGGCGGGATTCCGGCTTACAGGGGTTCGGCCGTAATCCCTCACATGGTAGCCTCGCGCCATTGGCTTATCAGCCTGGTACGTGAACCAAAGTGTCTGCGGCTCCTAGAGTTGTTCAAGGAATATGTCATCATGTAGGCCTTGTTAGTATTGATCTGCCCGCTGGAATCTGCAGACAACCTAGGAATTGTATGTAAGGTCTCCTGAATGTCTCTCTATCTAATTCATATTGAGCCAGTACTGTGCGTCATGATATCATGTGCAAATAATAGTGTTCGCCTGGCCCTTTAACTTAACTTAACTTAACGTCTTTATACTCGTTTATAATACTCTGCAGAGTCTTTATGAAACCAGTTTCATTTACATTTTCTTGCCCTAAAAGCTAAGCGTATGCAATCTTTTCTTAAATATATTACTTGTCCCTGCCTCCACTACTACCTGTAGCAATGCATTCCAAGCTTTCACCGCTCTCTGACTAAAATAATATTTTCTTATAGCTGGATCTTTCTTTAGTTAATATGTAGCTATACCCTTTTGTTTTTATAAGTGGTCGCATTTTGAAAAAAACGTGTTATAGTCAAATTTATCCTTTCTTGTGATTATCTTATAAACCTGTATTAAGTCAACTGGAATTCTAATCTTTTCTAGACACCGTAGGCCGGTTTTTCTGAGTCTTTCCTGATAACTCTAGTTCTGGAATGCCACTATCATCTTTGCGATATTTTTTTAAACCCTTTCTAGCATGTTTATATTTCAAAATCTAATGTATGGAGCGGAAACCTGGAGGATGACCAAAGGCAATGACAGGAGACTGCAGGGTTTTGTCAACAGATGGCCGGAGGATGACCAAAGGCAATGACAGGAGACTGCAGGGTTTTGTCAACAGATGGCTGGAGGATGACCAAAGGCAATGACAGGAGACTGCAGGGTTTTGTCAACAGATGGCTGGAGGATGACCAAAGGCAATGACAGGAGACTGCAGGGTTTTGTCAACAGATGGCTGAAGGATGACCAAAGGCAATGACAGGAGACTGCAGGGTTTTGTCAACAGATGGCTGGAGGATGACCAAAGGCAATGACAGGAGACTGCAGGGTTTTGTCAACAGATACCTGGAGGATCACCAAAGGCAATGATAGGAGACTGCAGGGTTTTGTCAACAGATGGCTGGAGGATGACCAAAGGCAAAGACTGCAGGGTTTTGTCAACAGATGCCTGAGAAAGAGTCTTGGTATAAAATGATCGATGAGGTACTCTATCAAAGACCTTTACAAAATCTAGACAAATAGCATCCACTGGCTCCCATTTATCTATCCATTTAGTAACCTCCTCTATGGATTCTAATAGATTTGTTAAACACTATCTCCTTCTAGTAAACTCATGCTGACTATTTCTGATTAGATTAAACTTGTAACATGTTAGTCACTATTGAATAGCCCAGGTGATAATATAAAACCTTGTGGCAAAGTCCTTGGCATTTTCACGTCAGTTCTGATTACCAAGATCCCAAGCGAAGTGTGGCTGTGTTTTCCATAAGGGCAGCTAGTATCCAGATCACCAGCTATGGGTTAATCCCACGTTACTTCAAACAGTGCCATCAAGTTCACAAATGGACCCGGCTATATCGATCCTCTAGATCTAGAAAAACTACAACCGTCTCTAGCCAGGACTGAAAGCGCCACACATATACGTAAATGTTCTAGAATTATCCCAGCTCTCTCTGTTGTTCTGTAACTGCCGAGGGTATCAGATAATTTGTGTTCATGTTCTAGAATCTAGATTGGACATTATTTTTTTGGTGATTATCTTCTCAAGCCACGTGAAATCGACGTTCTGTAAGAGCGATTATTTTATAACTGCTAGAAGCATGCAATCCTTGTCAGGCACACGTGTCTTCTCTATGATGGTATTGAAATCCTTCACAGCATTTCTAATCTCTGTCCCCTCACCTTACACCGAGCTAATTGTTGTGACAATATTTTACCCCACAGGGACCTGCAGTTGTAATCTTGCGGAAGCGTGAAATATGTGTGAGGTCTGCCTCAGTTCACATAAGCCTCTTCCCTGATGGCAGTGTCTAGAATATATTTTATAATTTCCCGACGCACATCTATAATTCCCGTGCCTGTCTGTGCAACATATTGACTAAACAAATCCAAGACTTTTTTATTCATTTGTCGTCAAGAGCTTGCAATTTTAGTCCTGAATAGCGGAGATGTGTTGGCGTGTATCTTTCGATTCACCTTATGATGCATGTACAGACCAGAACTTCTGAAGTTTATTATCATTACTGACCCCGGTGATACATTCTCTTGTTTTTCAATTCCATCCTAAGGCTTGAAAACAAATGGTGGCTCTTCTTTATCTTCTTGATCAACACATTAATCGTGTGGACATTCTTAAACTGGCTATTTCTGGCATCAAGTCACTCTTATGTTGCAATCTTCTTTTTCTTAGATGTATGTTCTACCAGTTGACTCCACGCGGGTGGTTGGACAAAAAAAGTTCTAGTGGCCCTGAACTCAATTTTCTAACGCAGTTTCCGTAGAGCATTGACCAGGTCATGCGCCTGAAATAGGAAACTCTGTAAGCTGCCTGTGTCTGATGGGTTTTCCTTTCGCAATTAGGACGGCATATCGTGCGCACCCAGTACATTCCACTATGTGAAGAGAGCAGCATTGCTTGATATCAATGCCATATTGATGCCCCTACATGCATCCAAAAACAATCTTGTTAACCGTCCATCATACACGACTGTGAGGTTTGTATCGAATGAAGGCTTTGCTCAAAGCGACACCTTACCTTTTTTCAGTGACATTTCCTGATTCCTTCGACCTAGCATTATAATCGCACGCAAGGATACACTTTTCCCCAGCCTCTTCTGATAATTACTGGAAAAAAGCAGTTGATCTTGTCAAATAGCCTGTGACAGGCCAAGTTGCGTTACTTATTGTCAATCCATCCCCTGAAGTTGGACATCCGAAACTGTACTTCCTCCAGTAACTATCCATATGTAGGGGAGTTGTTGGTGATCTAGCAAATATAATCGCACGCAAGATCATACTTTCTGCCAGCCACTTCATACAATTACGAAAAACCCACTTTATCTCGACAAATAATCCACTTGAGCATACAGGTTAAACGTTCTCCAATTTTGATTACTTATTGTCACCGCAATCTTCCGATGTTCGACATCATTCATTGTTCTGCCTCTAATACATATTCATGTGTAAGGGAGTTCTTGCTTTATGGACCCGCATGGATTATTATAACACCTGTATCCGGACATTTGATGGGGATTTCTTCCTTCTAGCAGGTCTCTTGCGGCAATTCCGATAGTAAATACGGACATTTCAAAACCACGTCTGGTTTCCTTCTTTTTTTTATCTCTCCTATTTCCTCTCCTGCTTCCCATGAAGCATTTATCTTTCTTGGGGACATCTACTGGAGACATCGACGACAGAGCACGATCTCCGAGGCTCCCACGATAACTCTTATTTGTGGATTATCCTTAGTTTTGCTTGTCCTAGTGAGCTGCCTTGCCAGGTTTTCAAGTCTCATCTACCCGGTTTGTCCTCGGTTGTCTCCGCTAATCCACTTAACGTTACATCTCGGCCACATTCACAATGTCCACAGACCACGTTTGTCTTTCCAGTTATATCACGACAACATGAATAAAACAGCGATAATCCTTGAATTCTAACAATGTTCCATTCTTACTTCCTGCACAAATTACTATTTTATAGTTACAACCACGACAATCCATGACAATTTGAAAATTCTTAATAACTCTCTTCCCTTTATGTCAGACATACTTATAACCGTATACATATATACGTTATAACTTTTAGACATAATTCGCAAGTGTTAGATATACTTTCGAAGTGTTACATATACTTTACATGCATCATATATACTTTACAAGAGTCAGATATACTTTATATGACTCAGATATATCCTACAACTGTTATTTATTTACTTTGGGAAGCCAAAACAGTTCCACGAGAAATGAAAGATGCCACAAGTGTACACATGTACAAACAAAATAGCAATCGTCAATAACAAATATTAAAAAGAAAACAATCACAGAACAATTTCCAAGATGTCAATCACGGGCAAAATTGTGACCCGAGTACTCTCACCTGTCAATGAATGGTCACCTTGAGTAGGGTCGTCAACTTTCAGGGTATCAGTGTTTGTACTGGTTGTAGGATGATCGACATGATACATGATCGACATGATACATGATCGACTTGATACATGATCGACATGATACATGCAGTATGTCCTCCAGGATACGTGTCTAGAACAAAAACAGTTTTTGCGGACAGACCAAGGCCTTTGACACAGGGAAGGTCTCTGGCAAATCATGGCACGATTTGGTTGTTCCAGCAAATTCATTTGAGTTGTCTGATAGATTAATGATAACATGAGAACCTCAGTATTGCAGGAAGGCAAAATATATGTAGCCTGCCCAGTTACCAACACGTCAAACACAAATGTGTACTTTCACAGATTCTCTTTAACATCATCTTTGCAGCTAAGCTCTCTGTTGCTGCATTAGGCACTGCTCCTGGCATGCGTATTCGGTGCATGACACAAGGTCAGCTGCTCAATCTAAGATGCCGACGTCTTACACAAAGGAGAATGAAACCACCATCTTAGATCGTCTGTTCAATGATGACTGCGACCTAAACACCTGCCCAGAACAGGATCAAATACACGTTCAACATGGTGGAGTTTTCGGCGGGGTGGAGTAATTTCGGTCCTACAATTAACAATAGGTAAACTGATATTCTTTCAGCCTGCTCTAGGGCAACCGTAATTTCAGCAAATAATTACCGTACATAATCAACGACTCCAGGCAGTTGATAGCTTCACCTACTTAGGCAGTGCCCTTACTAGAGTGGCAAATATCCACTTTGAAGTTAACAAGATGATTGAAGAAGCGAACTCTGAATTCAAAACTGTGCAGAGTTTTACCTATCGAGGAAGTAACATAAACACACATATATCTTAACGCCAGGACTACATACATAGATCTTAACGCTAGGACTAACAAGGTCAAATAGATCTTAACGCTAGGACTAACAATGTCAAAAAGATCCTAACGCTAGGACTAACAAGGTCAAATAGATCTTAACACCAGGACTAACAAGGTCAAATTTGCTTTCAGTTCTCTTCGTTCAATACGGTATTCTAAACAATCTCTATGGCAAATTGAGACTGTCCTACTACTACATGACTCGGGGACATGTGCATATATAGACCAACATCCCGAACTTTGACCAACATTTTCGTTGAATACTTCATATTTATAACCAGAGGTGATTATAAACACAGATCTGTAGGAAACTAACAGGCAGCAGCTAATACATCAGCAAATTTCGGAGATGATGTGGAGATGGAAAGAAAACAATGCCAAAAAGAGGTGGAAAATTTAACCAGACATGTAATAGGCTGGAACCTACCTGACAAGAAACACTTTGCGATGAACAGTGGGTGAGAAATACAGTTCAGTCGAGGATTTATATTAGGAATCAAGTGAATGGTAAAGAATATTAACGTATGTAAACCGTATGTTGCGGATATGTGTGTTAAGGGAGAACCGAAGAATACATGATGATGAAACATACGTCACAAGTGTCAAATACACATCATTAGTGTCAAATCATCATCATCATCATCATCAGTCCCATATCCTAGAAGATCGTTGAGGCCCCGTTATTCCAGTTTGTAGTTCCAGCTACGCCATGCAACAATGGTATGTCTTGGGCCGCTACACACCTGACTGAGCCCATCTCTCTCCAGGTGGCAGTTCATTACAGTTGTGTCTAAATTTCATACAGCAAAGCTGACACTGCCTTCAGTTACAGTGAAGGGCGACAATCTCGTGAAGTTCAGCCGTGGGAACTAGACCGTGAAATATAACAAATGTTTAAGCGTAGTGATATTTATATAGCCGATGTCCATTCCAGGATAATCGAACGGAAGTAAACACACAACACGAACGAATAAACCAGTCTAAATGGAAAACAACACGTTTCCGAAAACACAAGTGGAAGTCGTCGAGTAGTGTGAATTCTCGACAAATCCATGGTCTGGCCGCATCTATAATGAACTAAAACAGAAGAGCATTGTAGACCTGCAGCCAGTTATGGCGCCATCTTTGCCACTCGTCAAATACACATCACTATTGTCAACTATGCTTCACAAGTGTTATATAGACTAGAAAACCCTCATATAGACGTGAAAGCCGTCATATAGACTTGAAAACAGTGATATAGATTTGAAAACTGTTATATAGACTTGATAATTGTCAGACATACATCACAAGTGTCAAATGTACCTCACACTTTTAAGATATACTTCAAATGTCATATATTCCTCCCAAGTGTTATATATTTCTCAAAAGTGTTCGATATACATTACAAGTCGCAGATATACATCACACGCTTCAGAAATACTTCATAACTCACATTCAGAAAGACTTGAAGATTTCTAAACATCGAAGTTACCTTAAACATGTTCTTTCTACTAAGCCTAGCCATTACCTTCCTCGTAGTCAGGAGGAACTCTGGGATCGTAGCGATCTGTTTCGTTTTGATTGTTGAGCAGGTAGTTGAGGACGTCTCGCCTGAGGACACATTGACAAGGGAAACACTTTTGGTAAACTGCCAATGAAAGCCAATGGTGTAATCATCTGACGGGGACACATGCACCCAGTGGGCCCCAGTTAGTAACCAATGCAAACTATTTTTGAAATGATATATAATTATATAAGGTGAGTTTAATGTATGCCCTTATCGCTTCCGTGTACCTTTACGCATGTGAAACTTGGACTCTGACAGCGGTTATAGAGCGAAGAATTTGTGCAATGGTGAAGAGATGTCTGCATCGAATCCTCGGCATTTCATCTATTAATCACGTCACATACAAGGCAGTTGGGACACCGTTAAAAGAGAGGTCGGCAAACATAAAGACTTACTGAATATGGTAAAAACACACAAGCTCACATGGTATGGGCATGTTTCAAGATGGGTTGACCAAGACTGCCCCGCAGATTGTTGGACCTGTTCCCGCCACTCCCCTCCATTTTGTGCCAGGATGTTTGTTCTAGATATGGACCTTCCCATCCAATCTATAATGTTGTCTTCCCATTTCTTTTTCTGCCTCCCTCTCTTACGCTTCCCAGATGACCTGGGTTGGTTCCGACATACTGACAAATCTTTCTACGCTGAAGCTTTTCAAGAATTACTTTAAGGCTAATATAATCCCAAGTGCATAAACACTGCAGAGATTATAGTTAAAAATAATGGCATTTTGACCACTTGAATTTGGAACTGAGACGCTAGCCCAGTCCGGCACAACATGCTGACCAGGACGTCGCGATAGGGTCAGACACAATACACTGACCAAGACCTCAATCTCTATTCCATGTAGCGTTCCCTGGAAACAGGCTGTTTTCAAGGCAGCATTGTTGACGAGATGTAGATCGATGTGATCTCCATTGTAGTGAGCGCCACGCAGATAAAGCAAAGTATATAAAAACCGCCTGGAGGACCTCGGTTCACATTCATCACCATGCGAGGGAAGTTACTACAACCTGCCACTAAACGTCCTTTCCAGCACGGTCAAAAAAGTAAACCTTCTAATTGTGGACATTAAACAACAACTACTTGAACAAAATGGGTATGGAAAACTAACATCTGGTCAGGCAAAATATACTGATCAGACATGTCAGTTAGGTTCAGACAAAACATACTGGCCAAGACCCTCACCTCGGCTTCCTCGTAGCCCTTCCTGGAAACGAACTGTTTTCATGGCAGACAGACTAACAAAATGACGGATCTACGAGATCCCCTTAGTAGTGAGCGACAAGCAGATGAGGTCAAGCATAACACAACCACCTGGAGAATCTAGGCCCACCTTCATCAGCACGCTCGGGATGTGAGGAAAGCTACGACAACCCGCCACTGAACGTCCTTTTAAAGGCACACAAGAGTGTATCCTACTCATTGTGGGCATTCAACAACTTAAACGTATTGTTTTTTTTCTTACAAAAGAACACCCCATTTGGACTTGAACGCTCATAGTATATATATCAGAGGTATATAGGGTTTACGAAAGATGGGTCGTGATATCAGCATCGTTTTTGTCAAACCAGTCCAAGAGTCCAGGTGTGTAATTTGGTCCAGAAACTCTGAAGTGGCAGAACACACTGTCTTCGTCAGAGTAGCCCATTTGTCATATACCGTAAACTGACATTATACGCATTTACAATATAAGTATATAAAATGTAAACATTTACAATATAAACATAGACAACATAAACATATACAATAACAGCACAAACAGTAATAATGAAAATGGAAAATTGCTCATCAAACCGACTTCACCTGGGTCAAGTCCCTTGCATTGCTCATCAAACCGACTTCACCTGGGTCAAGTCCCTTTCATTGCTCATCAAACCGACTTCATCTGGGTCAAGTCCCTTTCATTGCTCATCAAATCGAATTCACCTGGGTCAAGTCCCTTTCATTGCTCATCAAACCGACTTCACCCGGGTCAAGTCTCTTTCAATGCTCATCAAACCGACTTCACCTGGATCAAGTCCCTTTCATTGCTCATCAAACCGACTTCACCTGGGTCAAGTCCCTTTCATTGCTCATCAAACCGAATTCACCTGGGTCAAGTCTCTTTCAATGCTCATCAAACCGACTTCACCTGGGTCAAGTCCCTTTCATTGCTAATCAAATCGATTTCACCTGTGTCAAGTCTCTTTCAATGTTCATCAAACCGTCTTCACCTGGGTCAAGTCCCTTTCATTGCTCAAACTGCCAACGACAGAGCACGAACTCCGCTGTTCTCACGGCGTTTTAAAGATTTTCTCCTGACCCTATTTACAGCTTGGTCGACTGACTGGAGCAGTCATACTATGCCAAAAATCCAGGTCATGCCCTGCTTTTCATTTACACTATACGGTTGTACACTATAAACATATGCAACGTACAGTGGCAGGTCCTGATGTTGTGAATGAATCATTGGACTTAATTGTCTCAGATCCGAGCCAGTAAATGACTGAGCCGGGTCACATGCGGTGGGATGAGCAGGTCCGGGACTCACCAACCGGTCGTTTCTATTAGTCTGACACTCCTTTCTGGCTTGACATGCTCTTGTAATATGGCACAAGGTTATGTTCCAGTCGAATTTGTCGTGAGAGTGTTACATTCTCATGTGTGTGTGTGTGTGTGTGTGTGGTAGCGTGTATAAATGTATTTCTATATCAATGTGTGAGTTTGTGTGCGTGCCAGTGTGGGGGAGGTATGTGTTCCAGTGTTTATATTCTGTGAGTGTGTCACTGTGTGTTTTTGAGTTAGTGTGGGGGGGGGGGGGGGAGTATGTGTTTCAGTGTTTATATTCTGTGAGTGTGTCACTGTGTGTTTGTGAGTTAGTGTGTTTAAGCGATAACAATATTTAACGATGCGATAACAATATTTAACGATGACATTAGTTTGGACAGCAATGATACACACAGCACAAAAACATGATATAATTATATGATACGTGTGGAGCTTCTGGTACGGACAGTTATTGAACACAAGACACCAGTCGCGCTTACCTGCCCTTGCCCCCTGTCACATTCCTATTGGATGTGCCAACGACCTGCGCTATGACCGCCCAGACGAGCAGGTTGAGGAGTATAGGGAACTGCATGTGGACAGGTAATCAAGCACAGTCTTGTTACAGGTAATGTTGTGTTGCTACAAGATATATACTCTTGGAATTTTCTTTTAGGCAAAGATACTCTTCAACTAACGTTATTTGGATGGTATAAGGACCATGATCTGTGACACGATCAACGGTGCTGGCAGTATTTCGTTCAGTTGCTTTCTCGAACACTCTGAATAGTAGATCTGCATCAAACTGTTTATGATGTTAAACAGCGTTACTGTCCCGTTAAGGTAGAAGATGACTGTAGTTGGGACCAAGATATAAATCACGTAGAAGTTTGTTTCGCATTTAGAAATTGCCTGGACATAAGTAAATCCAGGTCATAGTCCGACATTAATTTCATACTAATGTGTTTCACAGAGAAAAGTAAACCAGCAAACATCCATGTGACACCGGCACTCGAACAATGATGGGAAATACAGTAGTCGTCAATCCGATAAGGCCTTCCACATATTTAGGTATTTTGTATTTTCCAAGTACGATACGGAACGTGTAATGTCTTCCTGAAATTGGAAAAATAGTTCACTATATTACAATTCATCTACACGTTTCACAAGCAGTAGTACTCAAGTATATGCCTCAGCTTGGTCCTATTGTTCACAAGGCACTCAAGTGTATCTGTCAGCCTGGTCCAATTATCCACGCGGTACTCAAGCGAACGTACTTGGAGCAATCCAGTTAACCTCAAAACATTCAAATGTATTTTTCTTCTTTATTCATCTGTGATCTACAATGGAAGAGAAACCATCACAAACAAGTTTATTTAAATGTGAAACAAACGACACATTATTGTGTTGAGAATATGGACATAGTTCTTTCTAAGAGAGAATAACTAAAATCATCATTAACATATTCATTATGAATAAAGAATATGATTACAAGAAAAAGGTAATGTCTCCTGGACTATGCAATTATTTCCAACACTCAACAGACATACACTACAAGAGAGTGAAGATAAAATAGAAGATAGGCAAGTATTTGTATACGTAAAAGGTCATTATGTGTTTGAGAAACACTGACGTAAAAGGTCATTATGTGTTTGAGAAACACTGACGTAAAAGGTCATTATGTGTTTGAGAAACACTGACATAAAAGGTCATTATGTGTTTGAGAAACACTGACCTAAAAGGTCATTATGTGTTTGAGAAACACTGACGTAAAAGATCATTATGTGTTTGAGAAACACTGACGTAAAAGGTCATTATGTGTTTGAGAAACACTAACGTAAAAGGTGATTATGTGTTTGAGAAACACTGCCGTAAAAGGTCATTATGTGTTTGAGAAACACTGACGTAAAAGGTCAATATGTGTTTGAGAAACACTGACGTAAAAGGTCATTATGTGTTTGAGAAACACTGACGTAAAAGGTCATTATGTGTTTGAGAAATGTGTTTGAGAAACACTGTAGAAGCTTATATGAAAGAAACAAAAAGAAAGCGCTTAGCTTCCGCGGAAACAGCTGGGTTCGATCTCTGTTGTCGGCACTTTGAGCAACGAAAGGTACTGAGCATATATGGTACCGCACAGGTGGAAGGAAAGGTGCTAAGCATATAGGGTACCGCACAGGTGGAAGGAAAGGTACTGAGCATATAGGGTACCGCACAGGTAAAAGAAAAGGTACTGAGTACATATGGTGTCACTCAAGTGGAAAGAAAGGTAGTGAGCACATATGGTGGCATCCAGGTGAAATGCAGTTGACTGTATACAAAATAAAAGAGTCATTTTGGTATTTATTTGTGGAAGGAAGCAGACTCTATATGTTTTCTATGTAAGTGTCTAAGTTGTAGGTCCTTAAGAACACTTGCTTCTAACAGGAAAATTGTGCCAAATTTAGCCGTGCTACGCTCTAATTTACTCAGCTGAAATTATGTATCTGATTCTATTTCGGCTGAGAAAACCAAAGCACAGATTTAAGGCATTGGTCGTTCCACCTTACAAAAGCTGAGGGTTGGAACAATCAGGTCAGAAACTGCTGTTGACCTACTGTCCATGTGCTGTCCATGTTCCATGTGGCAGTGTCATGTGGCAGGTGTAGAATTCATGGATACAATGATTCAGTCAGAGGTAGGATTCATGAATGTAGCGATTCTGTCAGATGATTGGTACAGAGATTCAGGGATTTCAACAAGTTCTCAATCATAAACTCCACCAAACTTCAGACTTTCCACTGAAGGTTAACGGTAACTTAGAATTGGAGACTAATTGTAGCTTGATAATATGCAGACAGATGGGAGAGAAATAAGGACAGTACCTAGAGGGGGTTCACACGGAGTTTAGGTGCTTTCCAACGAATCTGGTCTGGATTTTCAATTTGAAGTAGAGAGTAGTCTAGAACAAGCAATACAAGTCAACTGGGTCACGAGCAGGTCAACTAGTTGGCGACAGAAGTCACACATGATCTGCGTGCAGCACATCTGTGTTGGATAGACGGAGCATAGAAGATCGACAAAAACTGAAGCCCAAGTCATCAGAGCTACCGAGAGGTCGTCTGTGAATGTCACGGCCATTGCACTAAATCTAGAGGTTCCATCAAGTTAATTACTAAATTCTCTGATAAGTTGTAGTTAGATTAGAAGATAAATTATGTGAATTACTAGATTATGTAATAAATGATGAACCATGTTTTTGTTATAACATAATCTCTTTTCGGTGTTTCTATTGTTGTTCAGGTGAGAGAGAAACATTATTGGAAGATGGGATAAGTCAAATAAATCAAAGTGAAAGAAACGAGTTTATTATATAATAAATTGGTCGATTGACCAGAGCAGGTCTATTTACATGCCCTGTCATACGGAATGGTCACATCGCATGGCATTGACCGGCCAATTAATTATTGAAAATAACGCCCTTTTTTGTGGACACACTAAGAGTCATGTGTAACGATTATGATCGAGTTTAGTGTCCATGGTATTTTGTTGTAAACGAAGATGGCAACGCCATGAAACTTGATTTGTGATATTTGATGATATACGTCTGTAAAGATTTATCGTGACATGAAAGGCCCTATAACAGATGTGACACACCAGTTAGGATTCAGTTACTACGCTGTTGCACATTATGTGCTTTCCAGCAATGTGATTTCCCTGAGCCTCAATAGGCATGTTCCGCGATATTAACACACTGCGGGATGGTATTGGGCCAAACGGAGCGGTCATGTGAGAACGTCTCGCTTGAGATTACGGAGCGGTCATGTGAGAACGTCTCGCTTGAGATTAAATCAATAATGAAACCATTCGGAGACACATTCAATGTGACCTTGTCACCTTTTCCTTTTGAATTCCTAATGACCTCTTTCCTTTTCTGATCTTCGTGTACAGCCTCTGCTTTTATCTGGCAGACAAAAAACCTGCTCAGTAAATCTGATTTTGACACTCTGCAGCAGCGCATGAATACTCGATAATCTCGATTTTTAAAAGAATTTCAGGATTGAGTACTTTATCCTGCCAGCTGTGTCTAGGCAATGTGCGGAGACAGGACATGCTGGAATAGTTTTGTTTTCTGAAATGTCTGCTATAGACTGTCCATGTTTTGCAGGCGTGGAGATGTGTTGCTGGCACCACATCCAAATACACCTTTATCTTGGTAGAAAAATTGACTTCGATTTGGTAACATAAATTTACTCGTATTTCTAGCATCAGAAAACAGTGCATCAAATACGATGCTAAATTTGTTTATTAATAACAATCCTTCGTGCCATAATGAAACTGGTAATCAACACTAAGAGAACTGATATTCTTGTCAGGACTGCTCCCAATAATCCTTGCGCCAAACCTGTAAGCAGTGTGGAGAATCATCGTCCCAAAGCAGTCGATAGCTTTACCTACCTAAGCAGTACCCTTACCAGAGCAGCCAATATTGAATACGAAGCCAAAGATAGGATTGCCAAGCCAAGCCCTTCGTCTGAATGACCACGTGCGAATGTTTAAAGTCGTCGGGGAATCGTTGTCGCCTCCAAGTTAGAAGTGTGTCTTGATGTAGTGCTGATCACTCTACTGCATGCCTGTGAAACAAGGACAGTGTATATCAGGCATGCCAGGCGACTTCAGCAGTTCCATTGACTGTCTCCGTTGGCTGTTCAGAATTAGCTGGCAGGACAAATGCCTTAACTTGGAAACCATGAATAGGTATAACACGCCGTTCATCCATACGCTTCAACAACTATCCCAGATACGGTGGTGTGTACATGGTGTCCGCATACCTGACAGGTTCATACTGAAACAGCTGCTGCATAGTGAGCTGAGAACAAATGGTCGCTCGTCGGGAGACAGACAAAACGAGGCAAAAACTCTTTAAAAAAGTTTCAACATCGATGTCCCCTTCTGGGAGATGCTCGCACAGAACCGCCCGTTTGGCTGGCGAACTTATCACAAGATTCTCACTTTGCTGAAACGGAATGTCATTGCTGGACTCAAAGATGGCGAGCTGCAAGAAAAAAACACCACGCGACGATTCAGCTATTGACTGACTAAATGTGTGTTTCACGTGAGGCAGAGTTTGCCGTGCTAAGGTAGGTTTCTACAGTCACGTGAGATGACTTCTTGCAGCATAAGTCTGATTCTGCCGTCATGTGTGCTTGCGATGAGCAACTATTTATTATTAATGAAGCTGTCAGACAACTCTGACAATTTGTCGGGGCAGCCGAATATTGTCACGATTGGCCAGAGTACGTCTGCGTTGACAGTGTCAAAGGTTGTTGTCTAGTCTCGAAGGTTGTTGTCTAGTCTCAGAGGTTGTTGTCTAGTCTCAAAAGTCGTTTATAAGTAGCGACGCTGTCGCTGACATTTCTCCTGGATTTCAGCGTAGACACAACACGGACGACGAAGAGCACCCTATAAGCAATCGGACATCTATACATTAAGCTAATACATCATACATATAAATAGATGAATCCAAGTGGAAAATGGAGCTGGAAAATGGAGCTGAGATGGGGGCTTATGATTAGCAGAACAGTTAAAGTGTTTGATTCTCAAAACAGATGGACATTGTTCATAACCCGGTGGATGGGAGCCCAAGTTAATCAAGCTAGAAAAATTTGAACCTGGCTCTGCTGTGATTTAGAATATAAAAACCACAACAAAGAGGACCACACAACCCAAATAATAGAGCTACAGTTCTAGCACAATGGAGCTATAGCAGCTCAGATCCCAGTTGTAGGACAATTTCGACATTCAACGGTCATAGATAATTGAGCATCACCGGATATGGATATCTCATAGATAATATGGATCAAATAATGTGGATATATCATAAATGAAAAAAGACAAAAGTACCTGAAACTAAAGACAATCAACAACATAAGTAAATAATATGAATTGGACGTTATCAGGATAACACAATCTATGATAATTTGGGAAACAGCTGAATCCCACAAACGTTAATGTCAGCGGAGAGATACCGGAACAGGTATTCAGTTACTTGTATATATGACAGATAATGACAGATGCTATATGAAATGGAAGTGAAGAAAGGAACAGGAATGGCTAAAAACACATTTAACAATGTCATAATTATTGTGATAGGTTGCAAATTACAAATAAATTAAACATACGAGCCACCGAGTGATATATATATATATATATATATATATATATATATATATATATATATACTTGGATATTGCATAGGACAATGAACCAGTAGATGGACACAATATTCAGTGTGTGCATGACAGATGAGTTTGGACAGGTGCTGATCACTGACAAACAGAAGGGGAGAGCCTTTTCTGACAGGTACTAATCACCGACAAACAGAAGTGAAGAGCCTTTTTTGACAGGTGCTGATCACCGGCAAACAGAAGGGAAGAGCCTTTTTTGACAGGTGCTGATCACCGGCAAACAGAAGGGAAGAGCCTTTTTTGACAGGTGCCTACAGCTGACTCACCAAGACGACATCGTTCAACGCAAGGCACTGCTGACAAATCTAGGAACAATGGAGCAGGAGCACGACCTGATTAGTGTTGAGGAGGTCAGACACTCAATAAAGAGAGCCTCGGACCGTGCACCTGGGCCCGATGGAATACGATACAACCTGCTGAAGGACTGTGGGGATGATGGGCTCGCATAGAGTACAAATTTGTTAGAAATATAGAATTTGTTTTGAAATAGTATTCTTATTTTATTGAAGTGAGTGTTAGTTGAAGCAATAGATTGAGGAGTGTGGTAGTGGATAGCTGGGAGGAAGATAGAAAGTGTGTCAACAACCATTTTTCTTTCTCTTTCATGGAATTTAACTAAGGAACCAAGTCAGTGCAGCTGAACTCAGTTCCGCCAGAATTTGGGTAACCAAAATCGAAGAGCGTACGCTTTGTCGCAAAATACGCAGGTGAGAATTTAGGTAATCTTACGTAATTTACAGGCCCAGACACGTGTGTATTGATACGATTGTAGCCATTTAGAATGGGTAGACTTGCCGCCGCAAACCCGCGTCGTCTGGAAACCACGCGAACATAATGGTAGATAATGGCAAGCAGGCGGACAAAACGCGGTTTCGAAATCACGTAATCTGGGGTTGTAGATCAAATATAAGTCCCGGTCGAGACACAGGAGGGTCATTCGAAAGAGATAGACAGTTGAGAACGGTCGATTTAGGACTTGAGAGGAGACTCACCGATAGAGAGGTCTTTAACGGAAGTTAAATCTGCATGAACTAAGTTCAGCTGCACTGACTTGGTCCCTAAGTTAAATGACAAGAAATAGAAAGAAAATAATTGTTTGCACACTTTCTATCTTCCTCCCAAATCTGTTTAATGCTAAAATATATCTAAGCTCCTACCTATGTCTCTACAGCTAAGATCATGGTACACTTTGTTGGTGACGCAATCGCTTACACAAGCAGTGATACTGTCAGACTCGTAGGGAATGCTATGTAAGATAGAATGGTGCATGCTAAAAATGGTGTGGGCGTCTTTTCTGAACAACTCCGATATACGAGGTGTCCCATGGATCAACTGCCCGGGACATGTAGACATCTGGGGCAACGAATGGGCTGACGCAGTGGAGAGACGAGCTGTGGTGAACGACGCAGTGATGACGTAAGACAGGGTTGAATTGATTAAGTCATGGACAGTATACAGAATGAAGAAGAGACAGAGGGTCGTAAAATGCAGATGTGCAGAGGATTATATATTTTGGAGTGACTATGGGAGAGGGGAAAAAGTGTGTTCTGTCTGGTAAGATTCGAAAAAGACGAAATTAACACATGACTGGAACTCT
Organism: Ariolimax columbianus; assembly: GCA_036924085.1. NCBI lineage: Eukaryota > Metazoa > Mollusca > Gastropoda > Stylommatophora > Arionidae > Ariolimax > Ariolimax columbianus. The sequence continues at coordinate 36,677,515 of JAVGWX010000018.1, forward strand.
GGGTATATATACGCTTGGTTGACTGCTTGGGCAGAGAACGGGTCATTTATGGGAATGTCCTCTGTGTGGTGCTGTTGGTTCCTAGAATAAAGAATCAAGATATATATACTTGGAATACTTAAAATCATGATATCCAAACAAGCATGTTAATGTATTTTGTCAGGTAGCCGAATGCTATCGGCTGTTCGAAGTAGGTATTCTAATCTTCCTGCGGCTCACTAGGCCTAGGTGAAAATTCAACAAATTTGGGTAGATTTTTAACTTGATTTAAAAAAAATTGTGTCCGTGGAGCGACCTATTCTTTTCAGTTTCTAACTGCCAAATGATTTTTAAAGTGCTCGACAATGAACACGGGAGTTCCATCTCACTACCCAGAGATCAATATATTTTTAAACCAGAAGATTCACTTGACAAAATTCAGATTTCCACCATGATTCAAACTCGCGACCTCCGGCACACGAGGCGGACATCTTACTTCGAGACCACTGATACACATATCTAATCACATATACTGAAGGGCTGTCTAGAGTCAGCTTCTACATATATCCAAATTGAGATACTTTGGCCACCTTGCAATGTCAAGACACAGGCTGCCATAAAGGCTCATGCAAAGCGAACTGAGTGAAGGAGAACGATTACACGGACGTCCAAAAAAAGCGTTTCTAGGACGGTCTGAATGGGTCCTTTAAATGCTGTCAAATAGACATTATCATACGGGAGAGCCTGGCTCAACATTGCTCAAAGAGGAATAGTGCGATCACAAACGGCGTTGAACTCGGTGAAGTTATTTGTGTCCAGGCTGCCCAGGATAGACTAGATCAGAGAAATTATCAGAAACATCAGAAATATCAGAGACAACTGCGGTCTACGTTTGCCGGTCGTGTCAAAGATCTTACCAGGCTCAAATTGGCTTGATCAGCCATGAGCGCACACACATACTCAAGATGCGTCATGACAAATGATGATGTTGTTTTTGTCATCAACGACGGTAGACGAATTATTATTATTATTATAATTACTATTATTATTATATATATTCCTTATTACTTTACGGGGCGGTGTCATGGACGATGACCAAGACCATTGATGAACACAATCGAGATTCTTGAAATGTAAATGTACTGAAGAGATGGTGGCATTTTGTTGGAAGGGAAGCAAATATACACACAGAAGCTCTGAAGAGATGAGGAGTGATTAGAGAAATGCTGAAAGACATAATAGTTTAGCAAATAAAATATTTTGGACATGTGTACAAAACGCTGCTGAAGACAATACTGGACGGAAAGTTAAAAGCAGGCGTATAAGAGGAAGACCAGGCTATACGTGGAGGAGTAACATCAAGAGTTGGACTAAAACTAGTATGTTGGAGAACAAGGCAAAAAATGCAGAATGTTATAGGTCCACGACAGGCGATCGTCGATATGGAGACATCTTTTGATATCATCATAGGATACACGGATACAAGCTGGAGACATCTGTTGATATCATCCTAGGATACACGGATACAAACTGGAGACATCTGTTGATATCATCCTAGGATACACGGATACAAACTGGAGACATCTGTTGATATCATCCTAGGATACACGGATACAAACTGGAGACATATGTTGATATCATCCTAGGATACACGGATACAAACTGGAGACATCTGTTGATATCATCCTAGGATACACGGATACATACGTATAAACTGGTGATAATAATGAGTAACATTCCCGACTTTTACAAATAAACTCGAAGGTACAGATCTGACAGAAATAACAAATAACAAATCTATGTACCTGTTTCATATAATAAGATGTGCTCAGTCTAGTAGCGCATCCGGGCACTGAACACTGTCTACTTCACGTCATCAACTAAACGGAAACAATGGAGACAACTGCTGCGCTCATACCCATGACGATGTAATGATATATGGCGTATCTGGTGACATGGGTCGTTTGGTTGCATTAAATATTTGTCACTCAGTTTATTAATTTTTAAAGGTTAAATGAACTGAAAATCCGGTACATGTTCGTCAGAGCCAGATTATGTGAGTATCAAGTGATATAACAGCACGTCTCCCCCCCCCCCCCCCACCCCCTCCATGCTAATAAGCTACTGCTGACTCCATAAAACGACCACGGCTCCACGTTTTACCAAATTATCTTGTTCCCTCCCCCCATTTCTCACAGAGTCCTGCACCAAAACGAATTCCCAACTCGTTTTGTCAGTTTCAATTGCAACAATGCGTCCCCAAGAAGACGGCTGACGTGGTCACTGAAACTAGCGGAACCAGATTGAACCAGAGGATTAATATAGTTCAGCGTGTCATCTAGAACAAGGATTTGAGGTGTGACAGGAAACACGGCCATCTTGAACTTCACAAAGACAGGCAGACAATAGAGACGATTGGACAGGGGCTTGGAGAATGTCAAACATGAATAGACAATAGACACATTGTGTGGGCTTGGTCGTGGGAGGTAACTGCGACCTATGCAGGTAGGCACCCATATCATCTACATAATCTGATGGATGTGGGAGAAAGAACGATAACATATGTATATTTCTTGTTTACAGAATTGTGTTACCATTATTTATGACACGTCAAAAAAAGAAGCACACATCAACTAAATACAGACAACAGCTAATGGCCATAATAAAGACATACAAGGTGTAGAAAGTAATAGCTTACGAACAATACAAACCTAGGAGTTATCTATACAAAAAACGGTTGTGTCCTTACCATTTGCATTTTGTATGTGATGACTTCACGATGACCAACAAACCGCTCAATATTAACAAGGAGTGAATAACAACTCAATAATAGCTAAATAATAGCAATTACAGGAAACAATACAAACTCTAAAATTAAATACAGTAAAACAACAATCTGATATCAGGGGAACATTTCATGATAAATAACTGGCGTTCAGGAAACCAACTGATAGCATTACCATACAGTCTCTATTCTAGAATCTCCAAAGCAAGAGCAATAGAGGCAAACCTAGACACACATGAGGACGAGGAGCTTGAGACAAAAACGTGAAAATAGGAAAGATGTGGACAAAGATGAAAGCGATTGACCAGTACATGAGATCTTGGCGTGGATTGTTTCAAGACTTCAAACCAGTAACTCCATATTAATATCTGAATAATAACATCTAGTTAATTTCATCTTAATAATAACATGTATATAATAGAAGCTAAATACTAAATTTATTATAATATCATCGAAATAACAATTAAATAAAACTACTTAATATATTTGATGAACACTAACTACTGCAGAAAACTTGACCAATAATAACTACTGCAGAAAACATGACCAATAATAACTACTACAGAAAACTTGACTAATAATAACTACTAACGAAAACTTGACCAATAATAACTACTGCAGAAAAGTGACCAATAATAACTACTGCAGAAAACTTGACCAATAACAACTACTGCAGACAATAGATCAATAATATTTACTACAGAAAACAGATCAATAATAACTTCTGCAGAAAACTGATCAATCGTGTATACTACAGAAGACTGATCAATAATATATACTACAGAAAACTTATCAATAATATAAACTTAAGAAAACTGAATCTCCGCCATTGCCTGTCCTAAGCCCAAATGTGAAAGTAGGAAAGTTGAGCGGGGGGCCAGCTACCCCACCTCGTCAAAAACATTTGCTACAAAAACAATACCCAAAACAAACCAACAGCCGTCCTTGAAGGGAAAAGTCTCCTCAGCAGGGTTTATAACGTGGCTCAGCCAAACCCGAAAGGAAGATAGACTGCCGACTACCTTTCCTTTGACAAGGAAGCCTTCCAGACGAGGCATCTTGAATGTTAGAATGATGAGGGAGGAGGGGAAGACAGCGCTAATTGCAAAAGAGAGAGATCGATACGACATTAGTATCCTTGGGCTGAGTGAGACCAGATGGACTCAGTCGGGAAAGGTACTACTGGCAACAGGGGAGACTGTGATATACTCCGAATATGAGCAAGCGAAAAACGCACCACACGCAGAGGGAGTGACTTATGCTTTCAGCGTACACCCATAGTGCGCTCATAGCAGCCGGATCACGATTGTTAACATTTCCAACAAATAATAAGATTGAACTAAATCTAATTTAGGGATATGCCCCAGCAAATGAAAAAGAAGAAACAGAGAGGTTTTCTTCAGCAGATTACAGGAGAGAGAGGAGTGGCATTATCATGATAATGGTAGATTTCAACTAGTGGAGGAGAGGGAGGAGTGACATTATCATGCTAATGGTAGATTTCAACGCAAAAATAGGACATGACAACGTGGGATATGAGGAAATCATGGGGAGGGAGGGACTAGGAGTCCTAAATGAAAACGGAAAGACGTTTACAGATTTTTGTGCAGGAAACAAATTGGTCATAGGAGGACGTATGTTTGCACACAGAGCCATTCATAAGGCAACATGGATATCCTCAGACCAGAAATCGAAGAATCAGACTGACCACATCTGCGTAATCTCCAAATTTATGAGATAATTATTAGATGTCAGGGTCTACAGGGGGCAGATGTGGCCTCAGACCACTTTTTAGTGATTGCGAAGGTACGTCTGAAGTTAAGGATAAACAGAACGATGCAAGCCAGCAGGCACAGTACTGTGCAAAATACCTGAAAAAAGATAAGAAAAACGAGTTCCGTATAAGACTCAGGAATAAATATCAAGCACTGGAGCAGCTAGATGAAGGGGCCAGCCAGCATTGAGGATAAATGGGAACAAGTACAAAGTACATGGAAAACTGCACAGGAATGAAGAAACGACATCATAAAGAGTGGATATCAGCAGAAACAATCACTACGATTGAGAAGAGGCGAAATTAGAAAATGGCATTACTAACAACAAGAGCCGTTAAAAGCACAGCACATAAATATCTTGCAGAGATCAACAATGAGGTTAAAAAGAGCGTCAAGGCGGACACAATATGTTACTTTGATGGTCTGGCTGAGGAAGAGGAATAGACTGCAGGAAAGGAAAATACGAAAGGTCTATTAGAGGCTTCTAAGAAACTTTCAGGAACGTATTTACAAGGTAAACCAATCAAAAATAAACTTGGGGAAAAGATAACTAACCATGAAAAACAATTGAAAAAATGGGTAGAATACTTTGAAGAGCTTTTGAACGGACCAGCACCAGCCAACCCACCAGCAGAGGAGGATCTGTCGATCAACTGATAATCCAAGTAAAGAGAAGATTAGAATGGCAATAAAGTTTCTAAGAAACGGAAAGCAGCTGGACCTGATGGGATAACACCGAAAGCCATAACAGTAGATATTGAAACATCTACTAACATGCTCCGCAACTTGAAAGGCGCCATCTGGGAGCAAGAAAGCTTACCAACAGATTGGAGAGAGGGCTACCTTGTGAAATTGCTTAAGAAGGGAGATTTACAGGAATGCAAAGTCCAAGAGGAATAATGTTATTATAGGTGCCGGGAAAAGTGTTAGAGTAATACTAGCAAGGTTCAAAAAGGCAGTGGATAACACAATACGAGATGAGCAGCCGGGCTTTTGATAGAATATTTCATACATTGACCAAAAAGCCACATTGCGGATATATCTGGAGCAATCGTTGGAATGGAATTTGAGTTTGTACATCAATTTCGTTGATTTTTAAAAGGCTTTGAACAGTTTTGACAGAAATATACTCTGGAAACTATTGAGGCACTATGGAATTCATCAAAAGTTAACAAATATAATTATTTAGACCTATGGAAGTATGCAATGTAGAGTTATACACGAAGGACAACTCACAGAGCAATTCAAAATTAAATCAAGTGTACGACAGGGTTGCCTACTATCGCCTTTCCTGTTCATCCTGGCAGTGGACTGGATTATGAAAGTAACAACAAATGAGAGAAATGGAATCCAATGGTCCTTGAATAAACAGCTGGATGACCTAGATTTAGCCCTTCTGTCTCACAGTCTAAGCCAAATGCAAAGGAAACTGGATAGATTGGATTATACCTCTAAACAAGTCCGTTTGAAGGTCCATGAGGAAAAGACAAAGCATTAGAGGCAATGCAGCAAACACAGAACCAATCAGGATGAGAGGAACGTCACTGGAAGAGGTAGAGGTGTTTACATACCTAGTAAGTATCATCAACAAGAAAGGAGGGACAGACGAGGATATAGAAACAAGGATACAAAAAGCATGAGTTGCATTCGGAATGTTGAAACCCATATGGAACTCCAAGGAAATAAGACGGAAGACAAAAATAAGGATTTTCAATTCAAATGGGATGCCAGTCCTGCTGTATGTAGCGGAAACCTGGAAGATGACCAAAGGCAATGACAGTAGACTGCAGGGTTTCGTCAACAGATGCATGAGAAAGATTGTAGGTATTAAATGGTTTGACAAAGTTACAAACAGACTGTGGGAGAGAGAGAGAGGGACAAGGTAAATTGGAACAGGAAATCTTAGAAAGAAAGTGGAAATACATTAAGATATCACCAGGCCAGTATCACAAGGCAATACCTGTCATGGAACCCCCAGGGAAGGAGAGGCATAGGCAGACCAAGGAATACACGGAGACGGGATCTGGAAGCAGAAGTAAAGAAAACAGGAAAAAGCTGGAAAGAAGTGGAAAAGATTGCACAAGACGGAGCTGCTTGTCGAGGGTTGGTTCATGGCCTATGCACCCATGGGTGATAGAAGACGAAAAATAAGAGAGACAGAAAACTGATCAATAATATCTACCCCAGACAACTGAAAAATAATATCTACTAAAGACAACTGATCAATAATATCTACTACAGACAACTGATCAATAAAATCTACTACAGACAACTGATCAATAAAATCTACTACAGAGAACTGATCAATAATATCTACTACAGACACCTGGTCAATAATATCTACTACAGACAACTGATCAATAAAATCTACTACAGACAACTGATAAATATCTACTAAAGAAAACTAATCAATAGTATCCAATGAAATATTGAAATGAATATAGCTAAAGAACAACACAAGCGAAAGAAAGTTTGTTAAACATGTCAACAAACAAATAAAAGTAATAAATGTGTCAGTCTATGGAACTATCCATCTATTCTTTTACAAATTCCCACAAATCATGTTTTTGTTTTACAAAATTCCATAGCTAACCAAAAACAAAACATTCATCAGTTCATGAAGTCATCGATAAATCAATACTTGATCAGCCAATCTCTTCATTTATTCAGCTAGCCAACACCAATTCCAACAATTCCTTCACGAGATTAATCATTTTCGATTACACACACATACATACACACTCACACACACAGCTGCACATACACACGCAAAATGCACACTCACAAACACACACATGCAAAGCACACACGAACACACAAACATATCATTTTCACGGTTACCTAACACAAACTTACCAATGTAAGAAAATCCTTTTATTTTTAACTAATAATAACTGACATAAAACAAGAAGGATATCTCTGGGAATATTCTGTCAGAAATTGAAAGATGCATATGCGCACCACTAGTTGATAAACGAATACTTTTCCAACACGTTTGCGTCACCAGCAAACATTCGTGTGAATAGGCAACACCAGGCAACGGTAGCAGCTGACTCTAGAAGTGGTTCACAGTCGGGCTTGTTTGACTCAACGAGACTGCTTATATCGCGTGCAAACCCGCACTCACTCATCGCATGGCGAGGACATAGATGGGATGCTGAGAGCTGATCGACGCAGTTTCTGCGCCCGTCCCAGGGTCTAGTGAGGCCCATAGTGCGAAGCCCTCCACTTGTGAGTGAGTATTAAAGCTGCAATCTTGATCACTGGTTGGTTAGGAGAATGTGGAGAGATAATGCTGGCTAAAAGAGGATGGAAGAGAGACGGGAAATGAGTTTCATGGAGTAGGATATCATACCAGTTTTTTTAAGAACTGCTGCGGAGTTGTGTTACCAACTGTCACCTTGTTTTTATTTGTGTTTGTCTTTATTCGATTGTTTCGCCATATTATCACTGCTCTTGTTATCTGTGGATGTTCAGAACTCGACAGTAAAACATGCGATGATAGCTCACGAGTTTACTCAAGTTTAAAAAAAAAAACTAAATATCTTCTGAACCTTGGCTATGCATTTGTTGTGAAACTTACCATCTATCACACGCACTCCTTACTATCAGGTAAATGTAACTGAATACCTAACACCTACCTGAATCTCAGTGATGGCCCTTTCTACTTCCCATGCCTTATTTGACTTAACGTAACATGTGATATCGAAACATAACGTAAACAGATTACACTGGCGGAAACAAATACATGAATTGCTTTGAATTAAAATGCAACGTGGATTTGACATTTTAAAATGGGGACAACATAGATGCAGGTAAAAAGATACGATGAAACATGTTAATATTCAATGAAGTTATTCCTATGATCAATGATGAAAAAATATAATTTTTGGACACAATGTAAATTAGCAATCTTGAACAAAGGACAAACAAGCAAATAATTAAGCATATGAACGAGTAATACGTTTTGCGTATCAACAATGCCAGAACATAGGACGCAGTCACGTTATACGCACTGTCAACAGTTTTTAACAGCTGGATGGATGATATGCTGGATGGATGATTTATTGGATGGATGATTTGCTGGATGATGAAAATAAGTGAATTGAACAGTGTGACCCTAAACTGTATCTAACAATGGGACTCTAAGCTAAACTATTAGATATACTAGTGTTTTAAAAGTGAGACAGATACGGTTTTCAAACAAAAAGACTTGGAAGTGAAATCTAAACAATTTCACATAGAAGCGATCTAAAACACTAGATTAATAAGCAATTTAAACGGTGGAGATAAAGAAATAATCTAAGAAATAAGCTGAGTGACTATCTAATAATAAGATAAGGAAGTGATAACAGTGAGAGGTCAAGAGGAAGAGGAAGAGAGAGAGAGAGAGAGAGAGAGAGAGAGAGAGAGATAGAGACGTGTTGTACATTATTCGAAGATCGAACTAAATATACATACATTAAAGCTATATGGCCAAATAGACGTAGAAGGAACAAAAAACAAAGAGAGAGGGAGCCGACATAAACAAAGAGAGAAGGAACGACATAAACAAAGAGAGAAGGAACGACATAAACAAAGAGAGAGGGAACCGACATAAACAAAGAGATGGAACCGACATAAACAAAGAGAGAGGCAACCGATATAAACACAGAGAGGGAGAGACAGAGAGAGAGAGAGAGAGAGAGAGAGTTGTATTGTAAACTATGAGACATAACAGTGTGTTCCAAGTTATCCACTTCTAAACTGAAAGCAGAAGATATAAATCGTGCAGTGTGAATATTCTTTTCTTACTAAATGAGGTTAAACAGATCCAATGCTCTTGGAAAAAAACGTGGATCAGATATGGTATGAGAGAACTCAGGAAGTATGGTCATTTGTATGTGACGAATGCTACAAGGGCCATATTTTATACATAAACCATTCCTACCAGTTAAATTTGTAAATTTAATAGAGCAATATATGGGTGTGGCAAGCAGCTGACGAGGAAGTAGAGGAGGATGGTTCATCATAGTCAAAACACTTCGTGCATTGGCGAAGCTGGTCGTTTCGAATTGAACAATATGTGCATCCTCTGACGGTGTTGCATGTTGGGATAAAATAGGTGGGCATTTTTGGGGTTCTATTTTTAGTCTGGTCATTCCTACCCCTCCCTGTCTCTTTCCTCCAGGGAAGCTCAACAATATTGGAAAGGGTGCAATCAGAATGACTGTAATCAAATTGAGCATGAAGAAGTAAACAAGAAAAGAGGCAAGAATGGGGCTTTTATGTGCGCATTAAGATAACAACAACAATTAGATAAGCTAAGGGCAAAGGATAACATACCTGAATCTATCAAATTAATACAATCAAAAACACATGAACAAGAACTAGATGATTTCATGTTAGGCATGTTATCGTATATTGTAATGCGATAAAAGTGCAAGAAATATCATAATTCGCAAGCTAACAAACACTGCATAGGGAGCATCCCCGACGGTGCTCCGACGGTGCTCCGTACACCAGCCCTTGCACTATGTCTTCAAACAGTGCGGCACCAGTATGGAATGTATCTACACACACTAAACAGGTCGACGTGACGGTATGGAATGTATCTACACACACTAAACAGGTCGACGTGACGGTATGGAATGTATCTACACACACTAAACATGTCGACGTGACGGTATGGAATGTATCTACACACACGAAACAGGTCGACGTGACGGTATGGAATGTATCTACACACACTAAACAGGTCGACGTGACGGTATGGAATGTATCTACACACACTAAACAGGTCGACGTGACGGTATGGAATGTATCTACACACACTAAACAGGTCGACGTGACGGTATGGAATGTATCTACACACACTAAACAGGTCGACGTGACGGTATGGAATGTATCTACACACACGAAACAGGTCGACGTGACGGTATGGAATGTATCTACACACACTAAACAGGTCGACGTGACGGTATGGAATGTATCTACACACACTAAACAGGTCGACGTGACGGTATGGAATGTATCTACACACACTAAACAGGTCGACATGACGGTATGGAATGTATCTACACACACTAAACAGGTCGACGTGACGGTGTGGAATGTATCTACACACACGAAACAGGTCGACGTGACGGTATGGAATGTATCTACACACACGAAACAGGTCGACGTGACGGTAATTGAGACATGCCGAATTGTAACAGGATGCCTTAAGCCGACACCAACGCATAAATTCTAGGTAATCGCTGGTATCGCACCTCTGGATATTGGAAGACATGTTGCATCTGCAGTTGAGAGACAAAAGCACTCCTGTGACCAAAGACACCCTCAGCAGAAAGAATACAACTAGGATCAAGGAAACGTTTTCTGCGGAATGTGTATCCCTCAGAACAGAGTCCCGAGAGAAACTGTATAGAAATCTGGTACCAAAAGAATGCTGAAGGTTGGATGGAGATCAAAGAACCTGCACTAGGACATGATTTGGTATATACTAGTGGAGATCTCTGAACAGGTGAGTCTAGACGTGGGTCTAATCTGAACAAAAGTGGTGGACAATGAATATTGCAAATGTGGACCAGGACCAGGAACACCTGATTATATGTCATGGTATGCAGCAACCCTGTGCAATAGAGGACCTGATGGCGGCAAATGAAAGAGCATTGACTGTGGCTGGTGTTTGGGCGATGACTGTGGCTGGTGTTTGGGCGATGACTGTGGCTGGTATTTGGGCGATGACTGTGGCTGGTGTTTGGCCGATGACTGTGGCTGGTGTTTTAGCGATGACTGTGTGAGGTTGCCGGACACGGAAAGTAAGCAAGTACCAGAAAGGACAAAATGATTAACTTTGACCGATAGCTATATTGTACTCAACGAGGTTTGTTCTTCTATGACCATATACAACTTACACATTCTAGTCACTATCAGTGTTTGTAAAGTCTTGTCTACAACGGTACATCGTGTCCTTCTATCCATTCATTCATAAATCTTCCACGTTTCCAAATCAGTAACAAAGATGGACCTTTGGTCATGTGTGGACATTTTTATATAATTGGAAATGAACAATGGTGTTGCACATGCTGTACGTGGTGCAACAACAAGGACATTCCAAGTTCTCACTGAACTTCCAAAATGGTGAGATAAAGCCCTGGTGCCTTGTCGCACGTGTGTTGACCGAGGTCCCTGTGGACTCCGTGAGGGGAAACGAGTACTCCGCTGTCTTAGGACCGGGGCCGCAATAATCAAAGGCGTTACTCAACGTGTGAGCAATGTGTTCTGTGCATGTTGCTAACCAGGTATGGTACAATATCTTCAAGACGATGTGTTAGCCCATTATTAGCACATGTGTAAATTCCTAGCCCCACCAAAACCGCCAATTGTGTGAAGTTAAACCCTGTGCAAGAATCTCACCATAGCAAGAAATCGGATGCAGACGGCCCTAACATCGCTGGAAGAGTGGGCGAACTCATGGCTGGTCAAAATAAACGAGGAGAAAACCACGTGCACAATATTCTCGCTCTCATTAAAACCCCAAAGTACCAAATTAAGCCTAAATGGCAAAATCCTGCAGCCAAACGACAACCCAACCTATCTGGGAGTCACATTTGATCGGCGCATGACATGGAAAAGTCAGATTGAGAGAAACCGAATGAAAGCCAGAGAAAGAATGGCAATCATGAGGAAACTTGCTGGCACAAGCTGGGGAGCAGACGAAGGCATACTAAAGAAACTGTACACTGGAAGAGTGAGACCAGTTCTCGAGTATGGCATTGCGGCAAGGACAACAGCAGCAAAGGCGAACTTCGATAAAGTTAACAAACTTCAAAACCAAACCATGAGAATTATAACAGGTGGCATGAAGTCAACGCCAATTGTAGAACTTGAAAAGATTACAAAACTGCAATCCATGACCGACAGAAGAGACTGCAGAGCCCAGCTGCAGTCAGAGAAACTCCGAAGACTGACGGACCACCCAATGTACCAGAGACTAAACAATTTGAGAACTGGGAAACTAAAGCGGAGAAACTTTGCAGAAATAGCCAAAGCAAAGATGCACGAAGATCCCATAAACGCACTAACAACACCAAAACCCATCACTACTGTACGAAAACCTACTTGGAGGCAGGATATATTTCCAGAGGTGGTAGAAAATATACCAGGTATTGCAAACAAAAACTGCCAGACTGAAAAAGAAAGGAGAGACACTACCCTAAGCTTCATAACGAAAAGCTACCCAAGCATGGACTGGACCCATGCATACACCGACGGTTCTGTAACAAACACTACACAGAACGGAGGGGCAGGAGCATTCCTGAACCTACCAAATGGCAGAATAATAACACTGTCATTCGCTACTGGTAAGTACACAAGCAATTTCAGAGCGGAGGCAGAGGCACTGAGGGCGGCAGTGGAAGAAATGGTAACACACAGTGAAAATGAGAGCCATATAGTCCTGCTGACAGATGCTCTCGCCGTAGTCACAGCGCTAAAAAGCCAGAAAAACACTGAGCTTAATGACTTAAGAGCAGCACTCTGCAAACTGTGCCAGCAGTCCGCACCAAAAAGGGTAGTGGTACAGTGGGTTCCGTCACACTGCAACATCCAAGGCAACGAGGAGGCAGACAGACTGGCAAAAGAAGGTGCAAGGCTACCGCAAACAGATACCAGTATGACGTACGAAGAGTCAAAACGGCTTATCAAAGCCAGGTACATGACCAAATGGGAAACCGAACATACTGGTTACACCAAAAACGATGCCTATTACCAGTTGAACCGAAGAGAGCAGGTCGTTGTCTTCAGACTTCGCACTGGCCACAACAGACTGAGGTACCACCTATTCAACAAATTGAAGATAGGGTGTACCGACGAATGCCCGTGCGGTACTGGTAAAATGACCACTGAACATCTGCTGCAGAACTGCCCGACATACGAGGATCAGAGAGAGCAGATGTGGCCATTGCCAGTGGAACTGCAAGACAAGCTCTATGGTAGTGGCGAGAGTCTCAGGATGACCGCTGCTTTTTTCGAGAAAATAATGGTTACTGTCTGACTGTGTACGCAGAAGAAGAAGAAGAAACCCTGTGCACTGGACCGTGGATATACGACACAGAGTAATCGAAATACTATTTCAAAATAGCCGATTCCCATGTTAGGATAATCAGAGGGAGATCCATCACAAAATGAACAAATTATTAATCCATATGGAAACAGCAAAACGTTTCCGTAGACATGCTTGTATATCGTCGACTAGTAGGAATCCCAGTCAAATCCCTAGCCTGGCGGCATCCATAATGAACTAATTCACGAAAACAGCGAGAGCAACGTTAGATCACGATCTGCCAGCTCTTTATTTTTGCGGCTCTCCATTTCTCTCTTTCTGCAAAGGATATTCAAAAGGAAATGCTTCTTGCTTACTCTGATAAGTGTTTGTAGCGTAAAGCGATACATTTTCTCCAGGGAACTAAACAATTTCTGATGAAGCCCGACCTGGAGGTCCTGTTTAGATTACACCGAAAGAAATGTGCGCCAAGTGGGGAATATGATGCGAGCTGACATGAGAGTAACGATACACGATGTAGCAATCGCAAAACTATGTCGCATGTTTTAACTTACGGCAAATGACATTGCATTACCAAGACCAGAATGAACCGAATGGGTCTGTCCTGGCAGCATCCTTGTCGGAATGCGCATGAAGGAGAAGACGTGCTTAACGAGGCTGCTACTAAGGACGGACCGTCGATGGATCACTGCTATCCCGGATCAAAGCTTGCCTCAAAACAATGAATATATTCTTCTGACAAGAAATTCAAGGGTACGGCATCAGCAGGGAAGGTTACACTAACACGTGTTTTAGAGCTATCACAGAGTGATGTTAACAATATCTAGAAACAAGGTGACAATGTTGTATTGTGAGTGATGTTAACAATATCTAGAAACAAGGTGACAATGTTGTATTGTGAGTGATGTTAACAATCTCTAGAAACAAGGTGACAATGTTGTATTGTGAGTGATGTTAACAATATCTAGAAACAAGGTGACAATGTTGTATTGTGAGTGATGTTAACAATATCTAGAAACAAGGTGACAATGTTGTATTGTGAGTGATGTTAACAATATCTAGAAACAAGGTGACAATGTTGTATTGTGAGTGATGTTAACAATATCTAGAAACAAGGTGACAATGTTGTATTCTGAGTGATGTTAACAATCTCTAGAAACAAGGTGACAATGTTGTATTGTGAGTGATGTTAACAATATCTAGAAACAAGGTGACAATGTTGTATTGTGAGTGATGTTAACAATATCTAGAAACAAGGTGACAATGTTGTACTGTGAAGTTATGTTGATGCTTCGGGATGTAACTCCAAGAAAATGTCCAGGCCTGCTGACTAGAATAGCACTGCTTCATCAAGGCAGTGTCAGGCCAAGAAAATGTCCAGGCCTGCTGACTAGAGTAGTACTGCTTCATCAAGGCAGTTTCAGGCCACATCTAACTCAATTAGCCCTGGAGAAAATTGACCAAAGAGTGGGGCTCGACTTACTCCTGAGGAATTGCCACCTGTTGCACTAACTCACCTTGGCAGGAGAAGTACAAATTGGGTTGAGACCAACGACTTCTATGCTGTAGGTTTTGGTGCACTGATAAAACAATGAGATAAGTGAATCTATGTTGGTGCACTGATAAAACAATTATATAAGTGAATCTATGTTGGTGCACTGATAAAACAATGAGATAAGTGAATCTATGTTGGTGCACTGATAAAACAATTATATAAGTGAATCTATGTTGGTGCACTGATAAAACAATGAGATAAGTGAATCTATGTTGGTGCACTGATAAAACAATTATATAAGTGAATCTATGTTGGTGCACTGATAAAACAATGAGATAAGTGTATCTATTCAGCAATTTAGGCTCTCATATCATCATATCAAGATGGTATCATACTTGCACGATTTACGATTCAGCTATTGCGGCCCTGGCAACATCATATCAAGATAGTCTCGTATTTGCGCATTTCACGGTTCAGCTATTCAGGCCCTGGTATCATCATATCAAGATATTCTCGTATTTGCGCATTTCACGGTTCAGCTATTCCGGCCCTGGCATCATCATATCAAGATAGTCTCGT